>CM060367.1:146278616-147483120 GCA_030545235.1 Helianthus tuberosus | reverse complement strand
GTTGATTGATTTGTTAAAAGAAAATGATACGCTTGAAAGCGTGGCCACCTCCAGTTACAGAGGAAACTCTGGCGAAATTTTCCTAAAAACCTAACACTTAGAAATTTTACACAACAAGTGTTAGAACTATTTTTGGACATACTTTCGAAACATAAATTTCGCCAGAACTATATTTTACTAAATATTCGGAGGTGGGATTTTCACAAAGATTAACGTGATAAGTATATTTGTCACAACACTGTTTATGATTATTTTGTGAAAATACATAAATATTATTTTAGAGTAAAAATAATATTTACAAGCGTTAATGATTCCAAAACTGTACGAACGCTTCCACAAACATATAAGTTACACCGGTAATTACATTACCACAAGATTGATAAAACGTAACTTACGCACATGTATTGTATCCCCCATCCTTGGGAAGAAGAATAACTACCAAGTGTATACGGAACATAAACACGAAATAGTTGTCTAACTATTTCCCAAAGACATAAACTGTAAAGCTAAGGCACGGCCGTCCGTCTAATAGAATTAGCACTTGTAGGTCGTTGCACAGCTTACTGTATTGGAGACACTTGGTAGAGACGCGCATTCACTGTGAGTTCATGTCCCCCTTTTCTCTAACTGTTTTCAGTTTACTTAACCGCGGGGGTGAAATACATGTTACTATGATTTACGAGTACTTTACAACGGTATGTTTAACGTAAGGAGGTGTTATACGATCATGTGAGTGGATAGGAACAACATGGGGCCATTAGTCCTCATGGAGGGACCGAGGGACAGGAGCGGTAGATCTATCTGGGTGTAGCGAGCCCAGCCCCCGGCCAAACTAGAAACGGACCGTGGGGTGACTTTGTCCACATACTTTGCCGTGGCGAAATCTGCTAGGTTTGAGTCTCCCTATTTGCACTTCACATATGTCAGTGGCCTTGCAAACCATTGGTGATCACAAGTCCTCTTACACTGCTACATACCACAACTATTTTTATACTCACAAGTGTTTTACATACTCACTTACACATGAACTCGCTCAACATTATTGTTGATTTGTCAAACTCACATGTATTTCAGGAAATTAAACGGATCTGGCACGGTATGGAACGTTTTCCGCTGCATATTGTCATGAAGTCATCAGGGTTTAGGGGATGTGTCTCTTACCTGGACAAGACACAGTCCCTAAATCACGTTTATGTTTATGTTATAAGTTGTTATGTCTTTTGAACAAGGTTATTGTTGTTGGAGTATGTTCTCGTCAAACAATGGTATTGTATGTTATTTTCAAACTTAATGGATGACTTGCATGGTTTTTAAATTCATATAGCTTTGTTATGATTAAGCTATGGTATTAAGAAGTCACACCAAAGTTAACCACGCTTCCGCAAAGCCAGGGTGTGACAGCTTGGTATCAGAGCTCTGATCATAGCGAACTAGGATTCTGTCTCGAGTCTAGACTATGATCACTAGGGCTCTCACGAAAACATTTTTCTGCATACCACTTAAGTCCAGATCCACAACTTTTTACAAACAAATGTTGAGCACATTTTATTTATTTATAGGCTCAGCTTGGAGGGCTGAGGATCGATCTGGAGGATCGAGATGGTCAAGGTAGTTGAGCACGTTGGTTTGTTATAGGATCGATC
This sequence comes from Helianthus tuberosus, assembly GCA_030545235.1. Taxonomy (NCBI): domain Eukaryota; kingdom Viridiplantae; phylum Streptophyta; class Magnoliopsida; order Asterales; family Asteraceae; genus Helianthus; species Helianthus tuberosus. The sequence goes on along the minus strand of CM060367.1, from coordinate 147,481,477 downwards.
TGGAGGATCGAGATGATCAAGGTAGTTGAGCACGTTGGTTTGTTATAGGATCGATCTGGAGGATCGAGGTGAACAAGGTAGTTGAGCACGTTGGTTTGTTATAGGATCGATCTGGAGGATCGAGGTTTGGTTTAAGTAAAGGATAGAGCAGTCTTGTAGACTGGACGAAATTGGCTAGTAAGACTAGGAGGATTATGTGATGCCTTACTTGATGACTTATGTGATTACTTGATTTATGATTGACTATTTGTGCATGTTTGTGTATATGTTACAGACACATGGATTCCGCAGACACTGGTGGTTCAGGCACCACAGGCCCGAGGCCTATCGTTTCAGACGACATTGAGTCATCAGAGCACGAGGTTTATACGTCAGACTTCACCAGCACGGATGATGATGACTTTCAGCCATTCGCCTTACCCGACGGCGTTGATGAGCTCCCAGTTGATCTTCCAGCAGGGGATCTACCACTCGTTGTGATCCCTGCTCCAGTACCCCTTGCAGCATACCCTGTTTTACCCATCGACGACGAGGAGGACGACGTCGATATGTTTGAGGAGGAGCCTTTGGAGGATGCTCAGGGCGAGGCCCTACCTGCTGTTGCTCCCTTACTGATCGCAGATGCTCCGGCTGCGGAGTCACCTGCACATTCCCCAGTCGCGGACTCCTTTGAGTCTGTGGCTTCTGTACCCACACATGCTCATAGTGCGCAGCACTTCTCCCATGGGTCCGATTCTGACCAGGCTTTTTCTGTTGCTTCCATACCTGGACTTGTTTTTGACCATGACGACGAGGGGGATTCAGATCCTATGTTCCCACCAGGATTTGATCCTGACCGTGATTTAGAGTTTGTCCCGATGGACGAGTTGATGGAGGACCCAGTAGACGCTGTTGACCCTTTTGATCCGATTGATCCTGATTTCGATTTTGACGTGGCGTTTGATGACTTTGAGCCTGCCATTGCACCTGAGCAGGCGGCTGCCCTTGACCCTTTACCAGAGCATGACCCTGTGCATGCTGATGTACCTTTTGAGCCCATTGCTGATGATCACCACATAGACGTTCCTGTTGATCCCATTGGTCCTTTACCCATTGCTGCTGTACCAGTTGACCCCCCTTTCGAGCACTTGGCACCCGTTCACCCCGTTGTTGCTCCCTTATTTGATCCCGTTCCCCTAGAGCCCGGACATGCACTGTTCGCGGCGCATATGGATCCACCGGATGAGTCCGCACAGCACGGGTGGATACCGGCTGATGAGGACGTTCCACCGATACACCCACAGATCCCAGACACTCGACACGTTGACTTTTCATTTCAGGTACCTATGTTTATACCTCCAGCAGGGCCTGGAGAGGGCTCTTCAGCTCACCCTGATGGGCATGTACCGATGCCCATGCCTTTCATGCCTCAGATTCCTTTTGTTCCACCTACTACAGCTCCTTTTGGTGTGGCACCCTTTGACCCCACACGTGAGCCACTGCTGTGGTCACCGTTTTCCCCCATGCCACCCACTGATCCATACCACAGGTTCCACGTGGGACATACCATTGAGGATGTATTGATGTCGTTTGTATACCAGCATGAGTCGCATGAGCAGCGACTACAGGAGTTGGAGAGAGCCCATCTGCAGCCATGTCAGTGCCATGGCCGGGTACCCTCTCCGTTGCAGCCATCACGACCATTACCCCCTGACTATGTTGCTCGTCTTACTACTTTGGAGCAGCAGATTGCTTCCATTATTCGCACACAGCAGGCGATGGAGGCGGACTGGTTACAGTTGCGCCGTTTGTTTTATACCCATTTTCCCCCTCCTCCACCACCATCTGCTTAGAGCTCATCGGTGCCACATGGGTAGGCGAAGTGAGAAGGCGGCGATTGCTTTTTGACTGCACAGCTTTTTGGGGAGACTACGTTATGACTTGACTTTTGTTATGTACTTGATGTTGTATTGATACTGATGTAGCTTTTGACAGGGGTTATGTAGCCCCTAGTGATTGATGATTGTATGTATACACTTACGATGTGGTCTCATTTATATGGCAATCGCAGTTTTCTCACCATATTTGGATTCGCTTGATTACTTGTTTATATTTTATGACATGGGATGTGTGTGATCGATATTTGTGATGTGTGATAACCTGAGATGTTATGTGATTATACTATTACTACCATTATATACGTACACTATACTACGAACTGATTTACGTATTATAACAACGGAGCCTTACTATGGCCTAACCAACTTAAACCATCTTTTAGAAGATGCCGCCAAGACGCGAACCAAACATGCCAACAAACGAGGCAGAACTCCAGCAGATTATTGCTGCTGCCATAGCACAGTACGCAGCATCTCAGCCAGGAGCGAGCGGAAGTGTTAACCAAGGCAATAACAATCCACCACACGGTAATACCACGCCATTCGAACCTACCTTGTCCTAGCTGGACATCTTTAGCAATGATGCTAATGCCAAACACATGTTTTAACATACGTGCAGGATGCACCTACAAGCAGTTCTTAGACTGCAAACCAGTTAACTTCGATGGCACAGGAGGTGCAGTTGCCTTTACCCGCTGGGCTGAGAAAATCGATTCTGTCTTACGTATGAGCAAGTGTGCAGAGGATCAGCAAGTCACATACATTTCAGGGTTGTTTCTAGATGGAGCCCTATCATGGTGGAACCTACAAGTGCAAACACTAGGCGAAGCTGCCGCCTACGCCCTGACTTGGGCCGAATTGAAAGAACTAATGCGCAAAAAGTACTGTTCACGCGCAGAAATTCAAAGGTTGGAGACTGAATTTTGGCACTTAAAGATGGATGGACCGAAGATTGCGGAATACGTCCAGAGGTTTCACGACTTATCTCAAGTGGTTCCTTACATGGTTACGCCAGAATACAAGCGAATCGAGCGCTTCATTTGGGGTTTGGCTCCCCAAATAATAAGCATGGTAACCTCCTCCAAACCGGCGACTATCACTGAAGCCATCGATTTGAGCGTGGCTCTCACCGAGGAGGCGATTCGTTTAAACAAGTTTGATGAAGTCAAGGCAAAGAAGACAGAGACTCACGTTGAGTCCTCAGGAGATAACAAAAGGAAGTTTTCAAACTTCAAACAAGGCGTCAGTATGGCAGTAAAGAAAGGAAAATCAGCTGGCAGTACCAAGAGAGGAAAAGGGTACCAGGGCACCCAGCCCAGATGCAACAACTGCCAACGCCACCATACTGGCCATTGCAACATGAGAGTTTGTGAATCTTGTGGAAAACCGGGCCACTCAAAGGAATCATGTTGGGCTAGTACAGGCCGCGGAGGCCAGGGAGGATATGGAAATAGGAATGATAACCGTGGTGGAAATGGAAACCGCCTACCAGGAAATTTTGGAGGAAACAGAAACCGAGGCTACAATGCAAACCAGGCTGGCAATGCCAACCAGAACAACACCCCAGCTGGAAACGGGGATGGAAACGGGTAGAAACTCGGATGCTATAACTGCGGGGAAATTGGGCATTTTAAGAAGAACTGCCCAACGTTGAATCAGGCCCGCGGTAGAGTATTCCAGCTCGAAGCTAGAGAAGCACGCCAAGATCCAAATGTTGTTACGGGTACGTTCCCTATCAATCAACGCTATGCATCCGTTTTATTTGATACTGGTGCCGATTATAGCTTCGTATCATTAGAATTTAAGAATATGCTTGGGTTAGCTGCTAATAAGTTAGACATTCCCTACTCGATCGAATTAGCTAATGGAAAGTTAGTTGGAGCCGACGAAGTAATCAGAGGTTGCGTGATAGAATTGGGAGAACGCGAGTTTACTCTGGATCTACTACCAGTCCAACTGGGAAGCTTCGACGTGGTGGTAGGAATGGATTGGTTATCTGGAAACAAGGTTGAGATAGTATGTCACGAGAAAGTTGTTCGTATCCCAACCGATGATGGTGAGACAATTGTGGTTCACGGGGAGAAGCGTGACACGCCGCTAAGATTTATCAGCTGCTTGAAAGCAAGGAAGTGTTTACAGAAAGGATGTGTTGCTTTTCTGGCACACATCGTAGATAAGAAGGCTGCCGAGCCAAGGATCGAAGACATCCCTGTCGTAAGGGAGTATCCAGAAGTCTTCCCAGAAGACTTACCCGGACTGCCACCTCAGAGGCAAGTGGAGTTTCACATTGACTTAGTTCCAGGCGCCGCGCCTGTGGCTAAGGCACCTTACAGACTTGCGCCATCTGAGATGCAGGAACTGTCAACACAACTTCAGGAGTTGTTAGACAAGGGTTTTATCCAACCAAGCTTCTCGCCTTGGGGAGCTCCGGTCTTGTTTGTCAAGAAGAAGGACGGAAGTTTCCGCATGTGTATTGACTACAGAGAATTGAACAAGCTGACGATTAAGAACAGGTATCCTCTGCCAAGAATCGACGATCTGTTCGATCAACTTCAAGGTTCAAGCTGTTACTCTAAGATCGATCTTCGATCTGGATACCATCAATTAAGGATACAGGAGGAAAGTATCCCGAAAACAGCCTTCCGAACTCGTTATGGACACTACGAGTTCCTCGTTATGCCATTTGGTTTGACAAACGCGCCTGCGGTATTCATGGATCTAATGAATAGGGTTTGCAAGCCATACTTAGACAAGTTCGTGATTGTATTCATCGACGACATCCTGATTTACTCAAAGACGAAGGCTGAACACGAGCAGCATCTTAGAACTATACTGGAGCTGCTAAAGAAGGAACAGCTGTACGCCAAGTTCTCCAAGTGCGAGTTTTGGCTACGCGAAGTCCAGTTTCTTGGACATGTGGTTAATGGGGATGGAATTCATGTTGATCCCACAAAGATCGAGGCGATCAAGGATTGGGAAACGCCAAGGACGCCAACCGAGATTCGGCAATTCTTGGGTTTGGCTGGTTACTACCGAAGGTTCATCGAGGATTTCTCGAAAATCGCTCAACCTTTGACGCTCCTCACGCAGAAGGACAAGACGTTTGATTGGGGAATCAAGCAGGATGAAGCATTTCAGATATTGAAGGGTAAGCTTTGTAACGCGCCAATCTTAGCTCTACCAGAAGGTACTGATGATTTTGTGGTATACTGCGACGCATCGCGTCAAGGATTGGGTTGTGTGTTGATGCAACGCCAAAAGGTCATTGCTTACGCATCACGCCAACTGAAAGTGCACGAGAAGAACTATACCACGCACGATTTAGAGCTTGGCGCAGTGGTTTTCGCTTTAAAGATCTGGAGACACTATCTGTATGGTACGAAGTGCACAATCTTCACAGATCACAAAAGCCTACAACATATATTCAACCAGAAGGAGTTGAATATGAGGCAAAGACGATGGGTTGAATTGTTGAACGATTACGACTGCGAGATAAAGTATCACCCAGGGAAGGCGAATGTAGTCGCTGATGCCCTAAGTCGTAAGGAAAGGATCAAGCCCATAAGGGTTAGAGCTTTGGAAATGATTATACGAACCGATCTTTCCTTGCGCATTCGGGCTGCACAAAAGGAAGCTCTCAAGGAGGGAAACCTTGAGGAAGAATATCTCCGTGGAATGGAGAAGCTTTTGGTACCAAACAAGGAAGGAACGTTATGTTTTGAGAAAAGGATTTGGGTTCCTCTGTTTGGTGGATTAAGGGAAGTTATTTTCGACGAAGCGCACAAGTCACGATACTCTATCCACCCTGGATCGGATAAGATGTACCAGGATCTCAAAAATTACTATTGGTGGCCTAGGATGAAAGGCGACATTGCTGTTTACGTGAGCAAATGTTTAACGTGCGCTAAGGTCAAGGCGGAATACCAGAAGCCTTCGGGACTTCTGCAACAACCTGAGATTCCCAAGTGGAAATGGGAACAAATCTCAATGGATTTTGTTACAAAACTGCCAAGAACGCCAGGAGGCCATGATATGATTTGGGTGATTGTTGACCGCCTAACAAAATCCGCACACTTTCTGCCAATCAAGGAGAAAGACAGTACTAGTAAACTTGCGGAAATTTACATGAGAGAGATCGTAGCACGTCATGGAGTACCACTCTCGATCATCTCTGATAGAGACGGAAGATTTGTGTCAAGAATATGGCAATCTTTCCAAGAATCTTTTGGCTCACAATTGAATCTGAGCACTGCGTTCCATCCGCAAACTGACGGCCAGAGAGAGCGAACGATACAAACCTTGGAAGACATGCTGAGGGCATGTGTTATGGATTTAGGCGGTAGCTGGGATAAACACTTACCTTTGGTCGAATTTTCATACAACAACAGCTACCACACCAGTATTGGTGTCGCGCCATTTGAGGCCCTATACGGACGCAAGTGCCGATCACCACTATGTTGGTCTGACGCAGGTGATAGGCAGCTTGCTGGTCCCGAAATCGTCCAAGAGACGACAGACAAGATCGCGCAAATACTTAAACGCATCGAAGCCGCTCGCCACAGGCAAAAGGCCTACGCGGATCCAAACCGGAAGCATGTGGATTTCCAAGTTGGAGAAATGGTGTTATTGAAAGTTTCACCCTGGAAGGGGGTGGCGCGCTTTGGAAAGCGTGGGAAGTTAAATCCGCGCTACATTGGTCCTTTCAGAATTCTGGAAAGAATTGGGACAGTAGCATACAAGTTGGACCTACCTGCTGAACTAAATGGTGTTCACGATACATTTCATGTATCCAATCTAAAGAAAAGTCCAACTCAAATTGACGTTGCCATTCCTATCGACGAGATTCATATTGACGACACGCTCCACTTTGTTGAAGAACCTGTTGAGGTCACGGATTGGAAAGTTAACAAGACCCGCCGGAGCAGTGTCAAGCTCGTCAAGGTTCGTTGGAATGCCAGACATGGTCCTGAATTTACCTGGGAACGTGAGGACCGGATGAAAGAAAAATACCCCCACTTATTTCCTAAGAACTCTGCATCTACAAGCAGAACTTAAATTTCGGGACGAAATTTATTTAACGGGGGGAGAATGTGACAACCCGCACTAAACCAGGTATCCGTACAACTTAATTAATAATTAATTACTACTTGATTACTGTGCTTGATTGAACTAGCTGATAAACTGCTACCTGCATACTGATACATGCACTTACTTGCATCATACTTTATTTGCTGTCACTACATTAATTACATACTGAACCCTAGTGACAAACATGATGCACAAAAAGCACAGTAGCACTAAACGGATACACGGCGAACATGCTGATATGACCAGCATCAGGCAAACACTGCCTCTAAGGCCTGTTAAGAGCCTCATATATTTTGGCTACACTGGTAGTGAGTGTAGGAATATAAGGGTTGTGGTACCGCGTCTCTAGGGATAAGATACACTGATTCGGATGTGCCAAGAACGTACTTTAAGTACCAAACACAGCACTTTAATAATTTAACCAGCTTCTAGCTGGCTAGTAAAGTGCCAGAAAATGAGAAAATAACACTAGACACTTTCTAAAGTGTCGGGAAAACAAATTGTGTCACTAAAAATATAATAACGACACTTTAAAGCCTTTTATAATGCTTTAACGGATTACTATCCAACCGGACACCCGGACTTTACCCGGAACACGAAAATATTAATATTTTCACTAACTATATTTTTCTGAGCCAGTTAGGGTCCCTGATTTCCCTAACACCCGCCATAACGTGCAACATACAACTAACGAGGTTAAATACTTAACTTACCTATTTAACCTAAACTAATCACCTAACTACCTAGTCAAGATCGAACTAACCCCACCCCCATACCCTAACCGGCCCTAAACCATGGGGGACACCATGGTACAAATCTTGATTATTTAATTTAAGCATGTTTAGTATCTTTGGGACATATAACCCATTGGATAAACCCCTTAATTTTTGCCTATAAATAACATCACTAACACTTGAGAATTATCACTAACACAAACCACATTTCACTCTTCCTTTCTCCTCTCTTGGTTCTCGGCCGAAACCCCCACCACCTACACACCCATTTTCGGTTCTTGTTCACCCCATTCCAAGATCATTCAAGCTTCACGGGTCACGTATAAGGAGCTTTGGTGCACTCGGAACGCGAAGGACCACTCCCGTTAGCTTTTATCCACCCACTTTCCGTCAAGAATCTTCCCTAGCCTTGAGCTAGAGGTATAATGTTTGAAACTTGTTTTTACACTCATCTAAAGTGGTTAAAAGGAATATTGTCGGTTAAATATCGAAAACATAAGTTTTGATGCATTAAAGTCTAGTAAAATCACAAAAATGGTGGATAAAGACATATAACTTGTGTAAAAGTCGTAGGACTTGAAATATGTGTTTATTGAGACCCGATCTATGATGTGGTAGCTCGGATCTCCGTTTAACCCGACTTTGTAAGATCATGTATCTTCACATAAGCTCGTTTTTGAAAGATACCAGGGTTAAAAGGTGAAACTCTACCACACAAGATATATGAACTTGTGTAGAAATATTTTACTTGTGTAAAAGTGATTTAACCGGTAAGATGGTGTTTAAAACTAGCGGATCTACACATCCGCAAGTGGTATCTTCAAAGAACCACACATTTAAGAAACCATGTAATTTAAAGAAAGGATCTTACACTAATAAATATGGTTTTATAAACCACAAGGGTGTAAACACTTGTGAAACAAGGAGATCCGACAAAGAAGTAAATTTGTCACTTGTTACTAGAAGTCGTAAAAACGGATTTCTCTAAACACGGGGTTTTTACAAGATTGAAGTTACTTTATATAAAGATCTACATATATAAAGGGGATTTACACTATAGATTCGGAAAAACTACAAGTTCATGCGATTATGCAAATTTACATACTTGTCGACTAGTTTGTTGTGTCGGAAATTGTTTGATTGAATAAAGAAGTTGTTGATTGATTTGTTAAAAGAAAATGATACGCTTGAAAGCGTGGCCACCTCCAGTTACAGAGGAAACTCTGGCGAAATTTTCCTAAAAACCTAACACTTAGAAATTTTACACAACAAGTGTTAGAACTATTTTTGGACATACTTTCGAAACATAAATTTCGCCAGAACTATATTTTACTAAATATTCGGAGGTGGGATTTTCACAAAGATTAACGTGATAAGTATATTTGTCACAACACTGTTTATGATTATTTTGTGAAAATACATAAATATTATTTTAGAGTAAAAATAATATTTACAAGCGTTAATGATTCCAAAACTGTACGAACGCTTCCACAAACATATAAGTTACACCGGTAATTACATTACCACAAGATTGATAAAACGTAACTTACGCACATGTATTGTATCCCCCATCCTTGGGAAGAAGAATAACTACCAAGTGTATACGGAACATAAACACGAAATAGTTGTCTAACTATTTCCCAAAGACATAAACTGTAAAGCTAAGGCATGGCCGTCCGTCTAATAGAATTAGCACTTGTAGGTCGTTGCACAGCTTACTGTATTGGAGACACTTGGTAGAGACGCGCATTCACTGTGAGTTCATGTCCCCCTTTTCTCTAACTGTTTTCAGTTTACTTAACCGCGGGGGTGAAATACATGTTACTATGATTTACGAGTACTTTACAACGGTATGTTTAACGTAAGGAGGTGTTATACGATCATGTGAGTGGATAGGAACAACATGGGGCCATTAGTCCTCATGGAGGGACCGAGGGACAGGAGCGGTAGATCTATCTGGGTGTAGCGAGCCCAGCCCCCGGCCAAACTAGAAACGGACCGTGGGGTGACTTTGTCCACATACTTTGCCGTGGCGAAATCTGCTAGGTTTGAGTCTCCCTATTTGCACTTCACATATGTCAGTGGCCTTGCAAACCATTGGTGATCACAAGTCCTCTTACACTGCTACATACCACAACTATTTTTATACTCACAAGTGTTTTACATACTCACTTACACATGAACTCGCTCAACATTATTGTTGATTTTTCAAACTCACATGTATTTCAGGAAATTAAACGGATCTGGCACGGTATGGAACGTTTTCCGCTGCATATTGTCATGAAGTCATCAGGGTTTAGGGGATGTGTCTCTTACCTGGACAAGACACAGTCCCTAAATCACGTTTATGTTTATGTTATAAGTTGTTATGTCTTTTGAACAAGGTTATTGTTGTTGGAGTATGTTCTCGTCAAACAATGGTATTGTATGTTATTTTCAAACTTAATGGATGACTTGCATGGTTTTTAAATTCATATAGCTTTGTTATGATTAAGCTATGGTATTAAGAAGTCACACCAAAGTTAACCACGCTTCCGCAAAGCCAGGGTGTGACATTAAATTTGTCAAAACATGATTTTGATCTATGGGACAGCTATTGGGCTTACTTCCACTCATCCCATACTCATTTAATAAGTCCATACAGTAGTTCCTTTGAGAGAGACAAATACCATCGTTAGCTTTAATTACCTCAATGCCCAGAAAATATTTAAGTAGACCAAGATCTTTGATTAAAACTCAGTTTTTAAAAGTTTCTTAATTTTATTTATCTCATCTTCACAGTTCCCAGTTAGGACAATATCATCCACATAAACAAGCAGAACAATAAATACAAAATTCTCAGATTTAATGAACATGGAATGATCACACTTAGACTGTGTAAAACCAATTTTGACCAAAACTTGAACAAGTCTTTCATTCCACATACGTGGAGCTTGCTTTAGACCATATAAAGACTTGTTCAACTTACATACTGTATTCCCTTTTTCAACATTCAACCCGTCAGGTAGAGTCATATAGACTTCCTCCCTAAGGTTACCATACAGAAAAGCATTATTAATATCAAGTTGGTACAAGGGCCAATTATTTTGGACAGACAAGCTAATAACACATCGAACAGTTACCATTTTAACAACAGGAGAGAATGTTTCTTCAAAGTCAATTCCCTCGCGTTGGTTAAAGCCTTTGGCTACAAGTCTAGCTTTGAACCTATCTATTTCTCCTGTTGATTTGTATTTGACTTTAAATACCCATTTACACCCAATAGGTTTTTTACCACTAGGAAGATCAACAATATCCCACGTATGGTTTTTATACAGAGCAGACAATTCATCATTCATAATATCAATCCACCTTTTATCTTTAAGAGCATCTTTATAAGTGCATGGCTCAATTATTTTATTAATATTAGCAGCAAGACAAATGTTTTCACTAGGTAAGTTGGAATAATTGACAACTTTATCATAACTATATCTAGCATTCCCAATAACAAAATCATCAAATATTTTAGAAACAGAGGCAGACCTAGTGGATCTTCTAATGTTTTGAGTACCCTCAGGAAGGTTTGACTCATCATTAATGCCACTAGACTCAGCCCTCACAGGTTCAGTTGCAACACCCATGGACTCATTCCTCTCAGGCACATCATCAGTTCCTGATGATTGCTGAGTATCACTATCGATAGTTGACTCAACTGCATCACTGTGTTGCCGAGTCACAGTGGTTGAGTCAGTTGCACCCTTCTCTTCATCATTGGGATTTGTATCACTTGAGGTTTCAAAGTTGTCAAAAAAATTGAGTTGGTTTAAAAGGTTTGTACTTATTTGTTCATGAGTGTTATTTTTAAAAGGGAAGACTGTTTCATGAAAACTGACATCTCTAGAGAAAATTAATTTTCTTTGTTCTAGACTCCAGACCTTATATCCTTTTTTAAGGTTGGAATATCCCATAAAAACACATTTTTCAGCTCGTTCCTCAAGTTTATCAGAATTATCCAAAATGGTAAAATAGCAAAGACAACCAAAAACTTTCAAGTGATCAAGAGAAGGTTTAAAACTAAACAGCATTTCATAAGGAGAACAACCATGCAACACAGAAGAAGGAAGCCTGTTAATTAAGTAGGAAGCAGTAAGCACACATTCAGACTAGTATTTAAGAGGGACTTTAGACTGAAATAATAAACCTCTTGCAACATTTAACAAGTGTCTATGTTTTCTCTCCACACACCATTTTGTTGTGGAGTATATGTGCATGAGGTTTGATGAATGATCCCTTTGGTTTTAACAAAAGCGGACATCTGAGAATTAATGAATTCTGATCCGTTATCACTACGAAAAGCCTTAATATTGACTTCAAATTGAGTTTTGACCAGATTGTAAAAACTTTGTATGTTTTCAAATACTTCTGATTTGGATTTCATTAAGTAAACCCAAACAGACCTGGTAAAATCATCAACAACTATGAGGAAAAATTTGTACCCATCTATGCTAGTGACTTTGTAGGGACCCCAAACATCCAAGTGAACTAGATCCCCTACTTTAGACGACCTATGGTCACTTAGAGGAAAAGGAACCCTATGTTCTTTGGCTTAGTGACAGATGTCACAAGGTTTGGTGTCATTTGACTCCGTTTTAATTTGTAAGACTTTTAACACTTGTTTAGCTGGGTGACCCAACCTTGAGTGCCAGAGCTTTATGTTTTCAGTTTTACTTAAGCAAGAAAAATTAGTGCCCAGAGGGTTACCATAAAAGTATAAACCCTCAGTTTGTCTACCAGTCACCAGGGTTTTCTTTGTGCAGGAATCCTGAATGTAACAAGTATTTTCATCAAAAATAACTCTAAGCTTATTGTCTTTAGCTAACTTATAAACAGAAATAAGATTCACATAGTACTCTGGCACAACAAAGACATCTTTTAAAATCACAGAATCTGATAGCTTAAAGGATCCAATTTTTGTGACTTTAGCATTTGTCCCATTTGGATGTTTAATGGTAATATTATATTCAGACACATCAACCAAGTTAAACATGTTTTCACTGGTCATGACCATATGCTGGTTTGCACCAGAGTCTATAATCCAGTTCAGATTCTGTGTTGAAGACCCCACAAAGTTAAAACAGAAATTTTTTTTTTTGTAATTTCCTAGAGTAGAGAAGGAGTTAAAGCATTTACCTCCTACATTGGACTCTTCTATTTTATTTTCATTCAGCATTCCTAGCAACTTAGAAAACTGGTCAGCAGACAGAGTGTTTAAATTTGTCACCCACAGAGTTATTCACAGAAGGACCACTGTTGTTACTAGTAGAGTTATTAGACCTAGACCATTGACCATTTTGATTTGGTTTTTGTCTATAATTGGTAGGGTGGCCATGAAGCTCATAACATTTATCAATGGTATGCCCAATTTTGTTGCAATGAGTACATTTAAGATTAGGATTAGGGTCCTTGTTAAACCTTTTTTTATTGTCACTAAAGTTATTTGTCTTAGCAGCAAAACCAACATTAGGAACTTTAGACATAGTACTTGATCCTCTATGAGATTCTTCTCTAGAAATGATAGAGAAGGCAGTTTTGATAGTTGGTAGAGGATCCCTAGTTAACATATTAGTCCTAACAGGTTGATAAATATCATCAAGACCCATCAAGAATTACATAAGTTTGATTAACTGATTGAATTCATTAAACTTAGTGGATGCATTGCAAGTACAAGATGGCAGCTGTAACATGGCATCAAATTGTTTCCACATTGTGTTAATCTTATGATAATACTCAGAGACACTAGCACCATTTTGATTCACAGAGTTGATTTTTTGAAACAGACCAAACACAACAGAACCATCAACTTTATCATAAGTGTCTTTTAAATCATTCCAAACTTCAGATGCAAGTCTAGAGTAAACTTGTCCAACATATAATTCCTCAGAAACAGAGTTCAAAATCCATGTTAACACAATAGAATTGCATTTGTCCCATTGACTAGCTAGAACATCGTCGATTTAACACATGTACCATCAATAAAACCTAGTTTGTTTTTAGCCATTAGTGCAAGTTTCATAGTATTTGACCAAACCACGTAGTTTTCAGTTCCTTTCAATTTTATATTCACAACAGTAGGACCACTAGAATCACTAGCATGGAGATATAGAGGATCACTAGCATCAAGCTTACTAACCAAAGTAACAGATGATTCAGATTTATCAGTCATATTAATCAGATAAAATCAGATAGTAACACAAGAACAGATGCATGCAAAGACAGACAATAAAAAACAACCAGCAATTGCAAAAAAGGACCGGCGAAGCCTGGACAGAGGTCCGATCAGAGGTTCGTCACTCAAGGTGCCTCCGCAGACGTAATCCAGGGAGCCACGACACAACTGACCAACTAAATGCAACAGAGTGAACCCTTTCTGTGTCCCAATATCAAACCGGTCTTGCCTAAAACCCGGTATCAAGAGATGGAACAAACTCACAGCGGGTGCAATAATCTCCGACAAATCAGGCTTGTAACCTTCACTTAGGGTTACAAGCTTCTAATCAGAAAACCAAGCACAAGATCTGTTGGTTTGCCCTAAAGAGGGACCAACGAGAGTCTTCTTCGAGAGTAATACAAAGCCCCCAAAAAACTAGGGTTTCAACCTTCAAGAACAGATCCATCTCCAGGAAGTCAAAAGGCTTCGGAAACAGAAGAGAGCCACAAACCCTAGAAATTAGGGTTTCAATCTTCACGATCGGCGGCGAGACCAGAACCAGGGCAGCGGAAGAGCACCAGAGCACCGTCTTAACCTCAGAGCTCTGATACCATGTCAGAACTCAAGGATTGAAAGCACAATACAGTTTTATTATAAATCTCAGCAATCAGATACAAGCAATAGATGAATCAGTCAACACGGATTGAAATACAAGTGAGGATCTCCAGTAGGATGATCCGTATAAGATGAAAGCAAACCCTAGTCTCACGAATGGACGTGTGAGGAAAGGGAATCAAGACAAATGACGAAAGATGAAACCGAGTGAAGTAATGAGCTCGTATATGCTGCACACCAACCTCCCTTCCTTTTATAAGGGGCCAAGCCCTATGAGGCCATCGAGAAACACGGGAGCCCAATTGACAGCAATAATCTTGACATAACGGCTATAAGCCCAAAGACCAGTAGCCCACACCTCACAAATAATAAACAAGGAAATATTTAGCAAAAGGAAATAAATAAGAGGGCAAAAGGAAATAAGATAACGAGCATTTAAACTGTATTAGCTATATTTTTAACAGTCTTGTAAGAATTGTTTGATTGTTTATTATGAACAAGTAATTAGTAAATTCCTATTTGTAGTTATATGTGGAACTAAATCGATAATAATCCTACCTAACGACTTAATAATTTATCTATGGGTCATATATATTGGTGGTGGGGGTGATGGGGGTGGTTGTGGTGGTTGGTGGAGGTGATGGTGGCAGGTGGTTGGTGGAGGTGATGGAAGAGAGAGAGAGAGAGGGGGTGTTAGAGGGAGAGTGTGTGATAAAAAGGAATTTGTTTTTAATGCAACTCATCATGCCACGTAGGTAAAAAAACCTAACTGAGTTGGTACTCAGTTAGTGACGTGGTGCCAGAACACACTAAGTGTTAAGTTGAGGGTGTCAGACGTCAAAGTGCTAGTTGGGGATGGTAGCGGCCAATAGCCAATAGTTAGGGGTGATAAAATCCAATAACCCATTATAAAACTATTATTGTTTTAATCTCAACCATTAAATTAGTTTAAATCAAAGACCTAGATTGTTTCCTAAACTTTATACACACATACATACATGAAAAGGTTTACAGAAATAAGGGAAGATCACTATTCGATTTGATGAATCGGTTCAAATCGATCTAGTTAAGTTGAAACTAATTGATTTCGGTAACTGAAATTCTTAAGCTATGTTAAAAACATAACTAAATTACAATTTTGTTGTATTTTTTTATAATTCGCTTTTTCTTTGATATGTTTGTCAAGATAATCAAACCGGGATAAAGGATAATCACATCAAGTTGAATAGGGGTGTTAACAAGTCAAGCTTGATTTCTGTTTATTAATAGGGTTTGATTCATATTTTGAGACCCTATGTGACGCACTCGGTTGCCCGAGTGCCAACCATTCCATCTCTTTACGATCAGTGTCACCGATTATGTTTTGCCATGGCCTCAGCAGGGGGGTGACCATTTATGCCTTTAACGTTAAACAAATCTAGGCACCTACATTTTATAAATTGCTAAGGCCGTCATGTGTGGGAACACAAACTCGCTAGTAAACCCAAGCGTTCAAGCACAAACCAAGTAAATAGGACCACCAATCATTTGGTACGTCACATTCTCCTACCACCCAACCATGTCCTCGTGCAATTGTTGCATTACCCTGGGTAGCATACCGAATATTTGTTTCACTTTGGCATTGACTTAAGGACGCTCATAGAAAGTTGATGTCAGCGTGCAAAGACCTTCCATCACCTCAGATCATTTCGATCATTCACTTAGGCAGGTCCATTACTAAATGGTGGAACCAAAATCTTTTAACTAGGGTGTCCATATATAATTTAAAACGGTGACAGAACCAAAATCATAGAATGAAAGAGTAAATGAACGTGATTCACGGTCCAACTATGTTTGATTCAGTTATAAGGCAAAACCAAAATTATAGCTTTTGTTTTTGGTGTTTTGTAGATGTTCACTTCTTTTACAAACGATTAGCTATTTTGAATACAAAGAGTTAATTTATAGTTTCTAATAAAATCTTATTCAAGAATACAATGAGTTATTTTATAGATTCTAATAAAATCTTATCTAATCTAACTTATAATAAAAGACTCTAAATAATGCCACATGGCATTTTCTCTTTCAACCTCATGAATTTTATTTATATTTGTTTAATTTATTTCTTTTAATATTAATAACTAATATATAGATATCACTTATCTTTATCCTTATCTTTAGATTAATAAATAACTTTAATTAATCCCACGTCATTTTATCCTTTAATCTTTTAATAATATTACTAATATCTAAATATAATATCTAATAAATTATTGATATCTCTTGAACTAATATGAAAAGAATTTTAATTCACTAATATTAAACTAATCAAAGAATAATAAATAATTTAAAACTATATCGTGTATTATGCAGATAATAAATAAATATTTAATCACTAATGAAAATTTACTCTATTGATATATAGTATATTATTTTATTCAAGTCTCTTAAACTAAAATGAAAAAAAAATTAATTCACAAATATTCAACTAATCAAAGAATAATAAATAAATTAAAACTATATCATGTATTATGCTGATAATAAATAAGTATTTAACCCTTAACTAAAGTTTACTCTATTAATGTATAGTATATTATTTTATTCAATTTTTACAAAAATAATTATTTTTAACTTTTTTGTAATTTCTGGTGTTTTATCTTATGTACTAGCTTAAGAGCCCGTGTATTACACGGGTTGATTAAAGATAATATCTTATCATCATCGTCGTTTACATAAAATGTTATGAATAAATACACGTGTTGAAACGGATTAGGTAAAAACCTTTTATTAACCATCAATATGCAGAAATCACAATTCGTTGAAAATCTCTTTATACCCGCGAATTTCACGGGTTGCTAAAATAAAATATCTTCATTATCACCGTTGAGATAAACTTTTAATTGAAAAAAAACGTTTCATTACTTAGGTAAAGATCAAATTACAATTATATTTTAAAAACCTATAAATTACATTTTGTTCTAACAAATCAAATTATTAAGTACTATAACATGAAAAGAGCGAAATGCAATCTGAACCATCAATCTAATCTAAAGGCGTAGTAATGGCTCCTTTGATTGTGCCTGTATCCACAAAATAGATGGCAAAAAGAGAGTATAAAAAAACTAAAAATTCTTTGTAATAACTGACAAACATATATGGGACTGCGGTATACAATTATGCAAAACCAATAAACTATATATAGTAACCTTAAAAAATCGTTTAAAACAACAAATTACCTACAAAAGCACCAATCACAACATTCTTTCGAGGTCACTAAAATCCCTTTTCGCCAGTAGAGGAAAAGGTTAAAGATAAGTTGGCAATTTCCTATTAAAAAGAAACCGAGTGCAAGTTTTATAAATTTGTTGACTTTATGTATCTGGACCATCATTCTAGTTTTTATTACATCTAAATGCGTAGTAACGACTCATTAGGAGTCTAGTATTGAGGACCACCATCCGATAATCAAGTTATTCCATATATAGCCAAATATCCATGTATATAACATATGTAAAAGTAGAGCCGGGGGTCTCACCGGAAGCAGCCTCTCTATTCCTACGGGGTAAAGGTAAGGCTGTCTACATCTACCCTCCTCAGACCCTACATTAGCTTTGCTATTGGTGGGATTTACTGAGTATGATGATGATGATGATGATGATAACATATGTAAAAGATATGATGGAGAGTGTCTTGATCTTATGGGTAGTCCGGGCCAAACATACGTCACTTGAGACTGGATTTTAAGGAATCATTTAATAACTTTAACAATAGAGCTTTAACAATATAGCTTATAATCTGACAATTTTCAAGAGGCAAACAAAACAACACATAAATATGACAAATCATTTTTAAAAACAAAAACACTATCAAAAAACCCCAATGGTAAATAGGGATGAGCATTTCTTGTACCGAATTATTTTCGGTACCGATTCGATACCCATTTTGACGTTTCGGTTCTGTACCTGTAAAATACTCGTACCGGTACCGTACTAAACATTTTTGGTACCGTTACCCAGTTTTGGCAAATTTCGGTACCGGTACCATGCTCATCCTTAATCACGGTAATTGCCGCTTATCTAAATCTATATTTAAGTATACTTTAATAATCTTGGGTCTACTTTAGTAAGCTTGAGTCAATTGTTTAATAAGAATCAAAATGGCATGTGAGATATGTAATGAAATTTAATAGAAACCATGTTTCAAAATTTGCCATTTTGAAAGCTAACCAAAATATAAGCACAAAATGTACAAAAAAAAATATTTACATGCCCACTGAAGAGTTGGTGCCTGCAATTTTGAAAACAAAAATAATCAACTATTGATGCATAGTAGTCTTAGATGTTATTTATATATAACAAAGATGGGAAAATGGTCAGGTTAGGCATGGTTGGTAAGGATAAGAAAGAACCACTGTCACATTAAGCTGTAACTTTTTTACACGGATCCTGTGAGTTTGACTTAAAATATCAAACATCGGGTGTTCTGTATTACCTTTTAATAGAAAATGCACAGAACCAACCACTAAAATGAACCGAATAACATCATAAACACATTCACATTGTAAACATCAAGTGGTCTATCCTATCTTTTGTAACCATATTCACTTAGTATCTCAAACAATCCTTCAATTAAGTGTATTAAAAGGTCAACCCGCCAACCCTTTTAACTCATTAATAACCCGGCCAACCCTTTTAACTCATTAATAAACCGCAAACCCATTTACACTCTTTTAAGTCATTTTCAAAAACGGATTACATGATTTTAGTTTTATTCCAGTTAAGATTGACGTTTTTGACACTAATAAAAAGTTTATTTCAATAAGCAAAAGCTAGCACATCCAGGCACTACCTCCTACAAACTGTTTTATTACAACTGATGATATGTTTTTTTAACTCAGATTTAATATCCCATGATACTTGTCAAAACACACATCCAAACACTCCAACTAATGAAATTCAAAGAGCATACATTATTAGTAAAGAAAACCAATCTGGATAAAAATTGAGCTCTTGATAAACTCTTCTTGCGAATTCGTCAATTAACTCAACAACATAACTGCTAATTGTATAATCATATTTGTATATAAGGAAAGCCAGGCCCCTCATAAGGTGAGGGTCAGGCCCATTTGCTTCTTCAATACCGGGCCACTGCACCTTCACAGCAACAAATTGGCCTGAATACTTAAGTTGAGCTTTATAAACTTGACCCAATCTGGCAGCGGCAGTTGGAGACAATGATATTCATGAGTAAATGGAATCAAGTGAAAGCCCCAACTCTCTTTCGATACATGCAAATGCTTCTGCATCCGGAAATGTTGGTAAAGCATCCTGCTCAGAGTGGCATACATAAGGATACATAAATAAAAGAAATCCACAAAAGACTAAGGAAAAACACCTATCTATGACTTATTTTGCTAAAGCTACTCATACAAATAACTATTTGAAGTTAAGAAGATGACCTATAACACCACTGCACTCTTGTTGTAAATCTAAAACCGGCATTCTCTTTCTTTCATTAAGACCATGCCTGCGGATACAGAAGCACTGAAAGGCGAAACAATCTTGCAGATACCTGAAAAGGGATTCCAAAAAAAATAACTTCCATAACCTTCATATGCTACTATCAATTAATGAGATAATATACATCATTTTTACAAAAGAATGTCAAGATTGGAGGGTAAGGTTGTAAACCCTTATCTAGTGAGATAATATATATAATTTTTAATTATAGCAAGACAAAAGTAATTAGGCAAATTTAAAATCCCACAATTCTGTAATTATAAATACAACCCAAAGCATACAGGCTGTAAAAAAATTTAAACTCTAAACAAATACTTGCCAGATTGGTTACTTTCCATTTGGAGGTTTCTTGCATATCGGAGGCCATAACCATCGAGGAAAATCCGGTAAGAATGGTTGGATCCAAAAGCTTGTCCTACACCATCATTAAAAAAAATACATAAAACCATCATAATCTACTTTAGCACCTACAGATTCTGCAGTGTCACCAACTAAAGCACGCGAATAGAAGGATTTTGAGCAAGTTTTCACCAACTACATGCATAGTACCTGCCACAATAACCCAGTCCCTTAAGCTATATTGCCAACAATCTAAACCTTAGTCTCCTGTTAAAATATTAAATCATAAAAGAAAAATCCATCAGTGGAGTGGTTGAGGTGAAAAAAAAAAACTAAAGGACAACTCAATAAAAAACATAAAAACAAAGGAAAGATGGCTATCCCCAAATCCTCTCACCTGAAACAACTTCCAATTCAATGTAGTTGGTCCTGTAAATCCAATGCAAGCTTAACCGTTTTGAGAGTAATCCAATGCACTTATTTAACAACATTGTTTTAGGGTCTGTTTTTGTTTTTTATATAAAGGAAAGGGTTAGCAAATATTAATAATGCAAATCTTTTATCATCATACCTTCGACCATAATGTTGTCTGATTGAGTTCCTTTATGAAGATAATAGGTAATCTAACAAAAAAAAAGATAAACATTAACTATTTGGTGAGAATGATAGTGGATGAACATTAACAAAAACACTTAAATAACTTTGTGTTAATGGATTTCGGATAAACTAATTCACAAGAAACATAAAGATTTAGGGTTTCTGATCTTAAATCAAACCCAAAAAACATGAAAAGAGATGAAACCTAACTAAAAGATACACAAATCTCATAAACACTTCAAAATGCACATCCAAATACCCTCCAAATCAATAATGCCTCATCTTTCAGTTGCTTTATAAAATCTCGAACTCAGATTCAATGATTTCAGCAAATAATCATTAAACCGAAACAATAATCGATGAACACAACAACTCAAACCGATTCTGATCTTCTTTCTTCAGTCGAGAACCTGCACATTCAAGTATACCTTTGTGAAACAACAACAATCAACACAATTCTAACGAATCAGCCGTCGCTTATTCTTCCACTATAATTCCCAGCCGTTACTTATTCTTCTTCCTATTCATTTTAACACTGAACACCACCAATCAGAACCAACTGTGCATATTCAGATTCAATGTTCTATATTACCAACTGAAAAATCAGATATAGACACACATAAAATTTTAAGAACGTAATCTCAGATTCAGATTTATATTACCAAATGTGATGTGTGTTTTTCATGAAGTATTTCAACTGATACTGAATTGTTAATGAAAATAAAAGCAATACATCATGTTTTTCGTTGATTAAATTCTTTAAAAACAATCTCTGAATGATGTAAAATGTCCAATATTAACAAACTCAAACTGAAATCACACCGAAAACTTACCTGATTCCTTTCGATTGTTGTTGAAGATATTTAGGGTAAGATGCAATGTGAAAAGGGATCGTAGTACAAGCATCTTAAACTCCAATCAATCCCATTAATAACCTGAAATTAAGAATCACACATAACATACAACAATCA
Organism: Helianthus tuberosus; assembly: GCA_030545235.1. Taxonomy (NCBI): domain Eukaryota; kingdom Viridiplantae; phylum Streptophyta; class Magnoliopsida; order Asterales; family Asteraceae; genus Helianthus; species Helianthus tuberosus. The sequence continues at coordinate 147,459,571 of CM060367.1, read as the reverse complement.
AACCAACAATGATGTAGATATCAAATACTATTCCTAATCAAACGAAACTGGATTCACACACCTAGGAATTTCAAAACCAGGTTTCAAATATAATAATTGAAATTGCTGAAAAAAAGTAATGTTATATCAAGATTATACACATAATAAACACAAATCATGAAAGAAAACATACAGTGAAACGATTAGAGATAAAAGAAAACTAACCTTGATGCTTGCTTGCGATGGCAGACAAAGAGCTCTAGCGTTTGTTTGAAGTGATTAGGGAAAACAAATAGAAAAGGGATCGAAGAGCGTGCAAAAAGAACATGTTTAATTGGGGGAGGAGTTTGGCCCAATTAATAAGCTGGATGGATATTAATTATGCACGGTTATAGTTAAAAATAAGTAATTACATTTTTAATTTTAAATATAAAATCGTTTTATAGGTTAACTTATGTATGTATGTGTGCATGTATGTGGTCATGTATGTGTTTTTGAAAAAAAATGACATCATTTTTTAAAGAATTGACATCACCCTTATTAAAATAACTGACTATGATTGGGGGATGGCTACCTTATGACATAGCATTAATCCCCATTTATTAGATAAGATAGATAGGGTTTTTTTTCGTTTTTCCTTTGTAACCCAAAACTTTTCTTCTTTTGCGATTTAGATCATTTGTTTTTTACTTTTAATCCAAAACTTTTCATTTTCTGCAATTTAACCCCAGCTTTTTTTTATTTGGTATACCATACTTTTAATCTTTTCCAAGTTTTTTATTTCGTTCTAAAATGTTGAACCCCATACGCACATTGCGATGCGTTAACTCACAAAATTTTATTTGGTCTACCATACTTTTAATCTTTCCCAAGTTTTTCATTTCGTTCTAAATTTTGTGAGTTAACGCATCGCAACACATCTATTCTCTTCATTTGACAACTTCGTCGCAACGCTCGGGTCCGGGATTGACTTAGTTATTTTTTTATGTTTTACATTTCGGTTTAATTTTCTGCAACGAGCGTGCGTGATTCAAATATTTTATGTCTGCTTTTCGTTTGGCGTTATTTTTTTCCATTTTTATTTATTTTATTTTTACGGTGTTGGTGATTCCTTACAATGATATTACTTGACATAGTTTTATGACAACCGCTGTAACGTTGGGGCTTAATACTGGTTAATAATAAACAAACGTGTTTAATTGTATAAAGAGGATCAACAAATATCAGCCATCATCATTTCGTCCCACGCAAGGATGTCCGTTATATTTAATCATTTACCCTCTTATTTATAAAACCGAAAAACTAAAACTTCTCTTTTTAAAAAAGAAAAAGAAAAAGAAAAGCGTACACTTCATGTGAACAATAGAATCTGTAGCTGTAATTTTCCATTTTGAAATCTAAACACATTACGTAATTTACTTACTCAAAAGTTATAACAGTTGTTTCCACATGTAGTATATTGAAATTGTGCGGTTCAGTTAGTTTATAAACATACAAATACAACCAAAACCATAAAAATCAGTTATAAAAAAGAAATCATAACCAAACCATTGTGGTTTTTTTTTTTTTTTTTTTTTGGGGGGGGGGGGGGGGGGGGGGGGGGGGGGGGCAGTATATTTAACTAACTAATCATTAAAAAAATATAAAAACAAAAGCTAAACTGTTGTACCAATATTCCTACACTCATCTTTCCATGTCCTTATAAGAGTCAGAGTTAGCTTACCCAACTCTTCTTCCATTAACCACCAAAATTCATTGCTATCATACAACAATGGTGGTTTCTTGCCTGAGCTTCGTCTCCTTGTACGGCTCCTTCCTCCGCCGCTCCATCGCCGCATCTGGCCTCTCGTCTCAGTCCATCGACGTCGATGCCGACACCACTATCCACTTTTGGGGGCCTAACTCGCCGTCATCCCCAACTGATGACGGCGAGAAACGCAAATCACCACTCGTTTTACTTCACGGTTTCGGTCCTCATGGCGTCTGGCAGTGGCGTCAACAGGTAAATGTTCCCGTAGAATCCTTTGCAGACAATTTAAACACGTGATGGGTATTGTAAGTGACAGAGTAATCTTTCTACCATAATTCACTGAGATCCAGGCCTACGTACTCGTATTGTTATTGTCATGCACTCTAATTTACTTTTTGTTAAACCATTACTGATTTGATTTGATTTGATTTGTTGAAATACTATCACGGGTGACTTCCTGTCATACTATCAGTCCTCCTGTGACACTTTGATTAGATTATGTACTACTATTATCCCCTTTTGGTTAAATTGTTACTGATTTGATTTGTTCAATCGAAATTGCGTAGGTGTTGTTTCTAGCGCCTCATTTCGACTTGTACGTCCCGGATCTAGTGTTCTTTGGTGAATCCACAAGCAAATCGTCGGAGCGTTCGGAGATCTTCCAAGCGAAGGCTATCGGGAAACTGATGGAGAAGGTTGGGGTGAATAAGTACTCGGTGGTAGGGACGAGCTATGGCGGTTTCGTTGCGTACAGAGTGGCGGAGATGTGGCCGGAGAGGGTGGAGAAAGTGGTGATCGCGAGTTCAGGAGTGAACATGAAACCAAAGGATAACGGAGAGTTGTTGAAGCGGGCGAAGGTGGAGAAAATCGAGGAGCTGATGCTGCCTGAGACTGCAGCACAGCTCCGGACGTTGATGCGGTTGGCTGCTTCCAACCGCGTCTACGTGCCGGATTTTTTTCTCAATGATTTCATTGACGTAAGTATCCGGTTATATTTTGTTCTATTCCTTTTAAAATCATTTGTTTCCAATTGTACATATCAATTGTCATCGTGCCCCACTGTTAATATTCGCTCATAATAATATATATTTCACAATTAGTTAATTATTTACTTGTTCCTAAATGGGGAAGGATCCACAAAAAAGTGGATTTTGCCTAAGTAGCCTAAGAAGGAATCTTAACCATTCATTTTTCAAATCAATGGTTAAGATGAAAGGGTAAGAGAAAGGAGTAGTACAAGGGTATCTTGGGAAAATCCTATTTATGGACTTTCTCTCTCCACATGCAAGTCACATGCACATTTCACCCTCATTTTTTAAACGTTCATAACTTTTTTATACGACATTATTTTTTCATAAAAATTTCACCGTAAAATCGAGCGTCTTTTTATCTTTAATTTGAGTACCATATTGCTATATAAAATATGAAGACTAAAAAAACCCACTTAAATGTGTTGTATTTCTATGTTATATAACATTTTTTGTGCTGAATTTTTGTACTATATTTTTGTGCTGAATTTTTTTGCCTTAAATTTTTTTTCCTCAATTTTTTTGTGCTAGATTTTTTTGTACTACATTTTTTGCTAAATTTTTTCGTGCTATATTTATTTGTGCTAGATTTTTTTGTGCTATATTTTTTGTACTACATTTTTTGTGCTAGAATTTTTGTGCTATATTTTTTTGTACTATATTTTTTGTGCTAGATTTTTTGTGCTAGATTTTTTTGTACTAGATTTTTTTTGTTTATATTTTTTAAAAACAAAAGGGGTGCCACATGTCATTTTCACTCATATTTATAAGGACCAAAATGCCCTTTATTCCTACTTATTAGGAGTGCCACATGTCATCATCACAATCCTTCTTAGGCTACTTAGGCAAAATCCACTTTTTAGTGGATCCTTCCCCGTTCCTAAATATCTAATCCCTATAAATAAAATATTGCTGATCATTAAATGACATTTTAAAGAATAACACCTAACTATAGTTGAAGGGGTATGGTCCCAAAAAGCCGCGCAAACCCCTGCAAGGTCGCGCGGGACCATACTCCTTAATCACCATTTTCCTTGATCGCCAACCTCGCGCGAGCTACAACATGCCTATGCAACGCCGCGCGAGGTCCACAGAAGAGTAAACTCCAGTTAACAACACTTGGTATTCTAAAAGGGACATCTGGAAGCCCATGCCGCGCGCACGATAATAACGTGCTCAGCAAGAATCGTGCGTGACTACGGCGCAAGGCCTTCCCAGATAGTACACAAGGTACAAGTGGCAGAATAAAAGAGCCAATCAGGGTCCTTCTGTTCCTGCGCAATCGTGCTCCACGATCGTCTGACATGCAGGAGACAAAAAGTACTGAAGGACGCCTAGGTGGCACCAATCACAGGGCAGAGACAACTGCCCCACGATCTCCACTTACCTGCTGATGGCAGAAGGGCGTCCAGGCCGACAACAGTGACACGTGGCTCCAATCACGTTGCGCCAGCTCCACAAAGCTCCTAGAAGCCACTAACGGTCGACACCAGTGAGACAAGGAGCATATCCTCTATGTTGTCGCCTTCCGGCCCAAGGCCCATCAGCCCACACCCTCTTACACCTCTCCGGCTATAAATAGAGACCTTCACTCCACAGGTTAAACATTCCATTCCCTCTACTCTCTCACTCATTGCTTATTTTCTCCAAAGCACAGTCGCTTATTCTCACGCCGGAGCCCGGTTAAGAGGGAAACCCCCACATTCCCCTCTTAACAAGTAACGGTGTTTTGTTTTGCAGTTACACACGGTCTTCAAGCTTTTAAAAAATACATCCTGGTATACACAAACATGTTTAATGGCAACAGGTTCTCTAAATAAATATAAGTTTATTTAGGCATGTGCTTGGTTGTTGTTTGATGTTGTACCAGGTAGAGGCTAAAAAATACATTTATCTCGTAAAAAAGTAGACATTGTAAGTTCAAGAAGAAGATTATGAACTCATTCACTATCGACAACTTACAACTGCCTAAGAGCATTCACATCCAATCCATCAAATTATACATACATTCCACTAAAAAACAACTCCTATATCAATATATTTCTACTAAAAACAAATACTTTTTCTCTCTCCTTTCAATTAAATAATATTATCATTACATTTTTCTCTCACTTCCACTCACAACCACTTTCAAAATATATTAAAAAATTATAACGGGTGAACAGTGTCCCCCCAAATATACAGATGAACAGTAACATTTTCTCTCTCCTCTACTCACAACCACTTTTTATACCCTTTATAATATAAAAACCCCTCCTCACATAATTTGATGGTTAGGATGTGAATGCTCTAAGTGTAGTATATATAGCTTCAAAACTTAATAGAGAGATAACATGTTGTCTCTTGAAAACCAAGTGACAAGGTTAACACTTAACAGAGAGACAACATGTTGCCTCTTGATAACCAAATGACAAAGTTATCTTTGATAAAAGCGTAAAATTCAAAAGTCGAGTTTTTTCTTTCGAACTTTTGGAGGGTAACTGTGTCATTTTGGGTGCAGAAATTGTATTGTGAAAACAGGAAAGAGAAGATGGAATTACTTAAAGGGCTTGCACTTGGCAAAGATGACCCCCCTAACATTTCCCCCCTTCCACAGGTTCCATCTTTACACTTCTAATTTATTGTTACATTGTTAGTAAATAAACTACTATTTTTTTTTTAATTTATATAATATAATTTAAATAGTTTAAAGTCATAAAGTGGTCCATTCCAATAATTTACTTTGTAACAAAATACTTATATTAAAATTATACATTATTTATTTTATCCTGTTTGTTATACTAATATATTCATACTTTGTTAACTAGAAAGTGTTGATCATATGGGGTGAGGAGGATAACATCTTCTTGTTGGATAAGGCTAAAGAGCTAAAAGAGTATGTCTTCTTTCCTATTTCTTGTTTCATTATTGAATATATCTTACATATAAGGTAACGTAAGGTAAGGTATGCTAAGTCTAAAATTAATAATAGGTTGAGAAATGCATAATACATTTGTGCCAAATGCTTTGAATGCAATATACAAGTTTCTCTCATCACCACCTCATTTATCTTTTATGCATTATGTACTAGTGCATCTTATAATCTTCAATATATTATATTGGTCTAGAAATGAATATGCCCTACACATATATAGCAAGCAAGAGGGGGGATTCAATACACAAAATCACATAAACATCTTTATGTTTTACCACATAAGACGATTAGGTAAACATAGTCCATACATTTTCTTTCTCGTTATATTCGCTTAAAAATTAAAATTAAAATTAAAATTGATTATTTTACATGTGTGTTTGATTAGAAGAAAAAGTTGATACAGAAACCCCAAAAACATTTGTTTATTTTATCTTCTTATTTGAAACAATATCACCAATGGAGTGGTGATCCATTGGCAAAGCCTTTAAACACCTTGAGAAAGAAAGGTCTTGGGTTCAAATCCCATACGCGTCATGGAATAAAAGAAATTTGCCGTTAAAAAAAATTGAAACCATATAATCCACTATTTTTCTCTCCCCCATGATATTTGGCCTACAAATGTATATTCAGTTATTTACTTAAAATTAATTTATATTGAACGTGCGTATGTTTTGATTAAAAAAATGGGTGATATTGTTGTTTTGATTTAGAATGCTGGGGAAGAATGCAACATTGGAGGTGATGAAGAAGGCATCACATGTACCTCAGCTTGAACAGCCCAAGAACTTCAATAAAATTCTCTACAAATTCTTGTGTGCCTCATGATCTTACACACCCACTTGTCAAACAACTATTTTTTCTTTTAGTCAATAATGGTTGCTTTAACTTTCTGAAGTTGATTAGTTAATAGCTTACATACTTATATACTTGATAGATTTTAGAGATATAACTTAACTTAAACATCTCATTTATAAAAAAAATGATGAAAAACAGATGTTAAATGATATATATGTATATAGGGTGGTGTTCTAGAGTGAACACTAGTGTATTTGTGAACTGAGTGAACAAATCCTGACAATTGATTTACATCATTAAATCGTAAAATACACTAGTGTATTTTCATTATCAAATCCCGACCATTGTGTATTGATAATCAAGGGCTATGGTTAGTTCACTAGTGTTCACTATCAAGGGGTTGTTCACTAATAACCCCCCCCCCCCCCCACACACACACATATATATATATATGATTATATGATCAAGATCAAGGGAAAACCCTTTCGAGTTGTGAGAACTTAGAGAACACGGCCTTCTCGTGTGAGTTTTGCCCCCATTTTTTTCATACCCCTAGATTAAAATGTTAGAAAAGATTGTCGTAAAATTTTTTTAAAAAAATTCGAAGTGGTGTTTTTAGGCCCCTTAGGCCAGGCGGGGTCGATCGTTATTGTTCCGTGATGGGGAGCCATAACGCGTGGAACTATTGATTTTCCCACCGCCACTCCTCAACTATAACGCGTGGTAATGTAACGCGTGTAAAATTCAACGGCGTGATGGCCAGATTTTGTGAGAGGAATTGTTGGTTGGGGGGAAATTTTTGGGTGTAGTGGTGAGTGATGACCATTGCCACCAAAAAAGGTTGTGAGTGATGGAAAAATGGTTGATGACATGGCGAAACATGATTGGATATTGTGAGTGATAGAATTCTATCACTAGTGACCACCCCTCCCCCCTTACAATAGCTGTATAAAGCTGATGATATAAGGATGACATCACTTTTTGTAGTATTTACGGCTGCCGTAAATGAAAAAAAAAACTACTTTTTTTATTTTTTATTTTTTTGGAAAAGTTGATTTTTTTAGTATTTTTGGTAAAAAAATTTTTTTTGAAAAACCTTTCGTAAGGCTGTGTTCTCTAAGTTCTTACAACTCGTATAAGTTTTCATTTTACCCTAATCCTATATATATATATAGAAACGAGATCAGGAGAAAACGGTTGAAAGTGTGAAAACGGTGAGAACGGATCCTGGCCGAACACGTGATGCGCGATATAATCAAGGCGGAGGGGCTTTTTTGTCCTTTTATCCTCTTTTCTAATGCATCTGTTGTCACATCCCGACCGCGTTAAAACAACAATCCGCGGCAGAAACGTCGGGGAGTGTCGTAACAGAATCATTGTTTCACAACACATGGATAAAAGTTATGTTTTATTGAATTAAATGTATTACATTGCATTGAAATTAGAAACAAAACATGAACAAATAGACTTTCATTGTTATTAAGTCACTAAGGTCTCGTCCATTCCTATGTGAGCATACACCAATATTATCATCAAACATCATCAACTATGGTACCTGAAACACATGTGAAAATACGTCAGCATAAAAATGTCGGCGAGTACATAGATTTTATGTGAGTGTCAGATTCATGGCTCGTTTGCATTTTGAAATAACTTGAACAACTTCATTAATTGACATTAGAAAACCTAGTTTTGTAAAATGTTTGTAATGTAAATTGAAATAACCAAGTCAAAACAGATTAGTTTTATAAAACCTCGATGCCATGAATCTTAACTCAAAATATTTGTTTTTGTAAACCCAAATCGTAAATTGTTTTTGTAATAAAACTCAAATGGTTTATATTGTTAGAAAAACCTTGTAATATAACTTCGTTTTGATAACCTTTGCCCAAGTGATCTAGTTAACGCAACGATATATAATGTGTTAAAAACACTTATATATAGGAAGTACCAGCGGCGTATCCACCATGCTTTTAGCACATTATACCCGCCCCGTTACCTAATCACTTCCCTAACCCAACGGTTCAAACAGTTTCAAACGGTTCACATAAATCAAACGGTTACAAACGGTTCACATAAGTCAAACGGTTACAAACGGTTCACATAAATCAAACGGTTACAAACGGTTCAAAATGTAAAACAATGTGTCCATATACTGGATGAGCATATGCAACAAAATGTAATATACGAAAAATCAATGTGCTAGCATGCTAAGTGAGCATACATAGCAAAACATAATGAAATCATGTACTATACGTGTACTATTGAACATAACAAGCTCATGATATAAAAGCATGTAAAAACCCGAAAGTAACAAGTAGGCACATGTGTTTCACCCCAAAACAGTTTAAAACGGTAAAAGAGGGGACTATGTACTCACTTGAGGATGCTTAGAAGTATTTAATAACAACAAAGCAAAGCTAGAGGGATCACGAAATCAAACGGCACCTAATATAGGTAATTACATTAATAAACCGGACCTAAATCGAAAGATCGGATAGGATGAGGTTTCGTAAACCAAATGAGTATTGGAACTCATATGATATGGTTTAACAAAGCCTACATACTAAATCGAAACCTATCCTAAGTGCTTACGACCCATTACGACTTGTTTAGGTAGCTTACGCTACTTTAACGCGTCGTTCGCGTAAAACGCGTTCGGAACGCCTAACTAGTCCTATGACAAGTATTATATGCCTAAACATGTTTAAATATGTTGCATAATTAGTTAAGTGACAAAAGTTTAAGTTACATATTCTTAAATACCAATTATGCATGAAAAGGGCATTTTGGTCATTTTACCTAAGGCATATAAACAACCTATCATACAACTAATTAAACTAAGTGACCATAAGGTATAACCTCAGAAGGTTATTCCCTATACAACTATGGTCACAATAAATGCTTGGTCGGATCCTAATGATCGACCAAACGGGTCGGGTTCGAAAGCCTAAGCGGTTGTTTAGACCGCTTATCTTACGACCCTATAAGCACTAAACTAAAAGTGACGAGCTAAACATGTTGAAACATGTTTAACTAAGTTTGAAAACAAGTTTGATTTCAAAACAAACGGTTTTGATACCCAAGAATAGTTTGGTTGCAAAATACGCATAAACGCGCATTTTGACCGAAACTATGACTCGTCACTACACCTAATCAACGTGATAATCAGTAGGTATAGTAACAAAGGACTATAACCATCGTGATTACGCTCACGTTGCGAAGTTCAAACGAACTTCGTGTTGACCATTGATCGGTCAAAGCAGAAAGTCAAACACTGTTTGACTTTCACGCTTGAAAAGCGATAAAAGCACGAAAGAATACTTACAAATGGTCCAAGCTAGGAAGATATTGATCTAAATGTTCTTAGGTATGAAGTTTTGGAACCTCAAATTAGAGAAATCCAGATCAATTGTGAGGAGCAAATGAATTCTAAGTGGGTATTTATAGATTTCGGTCCACCGTTAAGATCGTTCCTCGATTCCCGAGCTTCACTCTCAACCATCCATGTGTGCCCACTGAATTAGAATACCATGGGTGCTCAAAACAAGCCCATAATATGAAGAAACCATGTGCAAAACAAAGGGGATAGCTGGGTTTTGAAGAAAATGAAACCTGCTGTCCAGGAGAAGGCTTACGGACCGGACTTTAAGCACCACCACACGGTCCGTAAGGACCTTGTTTGCTGGCAGTGACTTTCAGCAATTGGCAGAACAGGCCCCTGCATATCCAAACTTGATTTTTGATACGTTTTGGCACATTTAAGCCCCGTTAACCTCATTTCAAGGCTCTAAAATGAAGTTAAAGTATAGGGAACTTAAAATATGCTCAAAAACATCTCGGATGTCGGTTCGTTTGGTCGTATAGTTGCGTTGTTCGGTTAATTACAATGAAACACGAACGGACGCGAATAACGATCCAAATTCCGCGATGAATGGAATTTTATCATGCCAATCATTAAAATAAAATATTTTAATGGTTACATAAAATTTTGGATGTCCGGATATATTCAGAACGTAAGATATGCGCGAAAATGCAAACTTGTGCACTTTTTTGACGCTTTAAGTCCCTATTGATCAGAAAGTTTGTTTTTGCGCACTAAACACCTCAAAGCCTATTTCTAAGCTATGTAAAGGATATTTAGGGCGTATTTAACTTATGATCAAGTTCCATAATGTTCGTTATAGTACGAATCGGCATACTTTCACAGTTTGTCGAAATTAGTCCCTGTAAGCGAATAAACTTGATTTCGCCACACCAAACCCTCTAAAACTCATTTCTAAGTTATGTAAAGGTTATTTAAGGTATGTTAAGCCTATGTCACTGTTCCGGAGTGTTTTTTGCATTAAACTGTTTATATTTACGCATCAGTTCGCGTATAACCTTCCAGAAGGCGATTTAAAGCTCGAAATCGAACATAAATTGATATGTGCACATAATTCACATATTTATACAAATCCCAAGTATGAAACACAATATTTCATTGATTTGGTATTTGTTTGGTGGTGGAAGTGACACAGATGTCACATCTGTCACACGCTGTTGTCATTTGTGGCATGTAGGATTTTTTTGGCGTGTAGTTAGAAACAATAACTCCCTAACGTTTTATTGTTTTTTTAGATCTGCTCTATGAATTAATCGTTTTTGTATTACAAAGTAAATATCTTGGCGTTTATGGCGTTCCCAAATTCATTATAATCGATTAATAATTCAATCATCTTTCCGTCCATGTCGTTCCAAATTCATTATATACATTCAATAATTCAAACAATACAATTTTTTTGGCGTTTTTGTAGATCTGTCTAGTTGAATTAATCACTTATATTTTATATAAGGTAAACATCTTGGCGTTTATGGCGTTCCTAAATTCATTATAATTCATTAATAATTCAAACATTATAACTAAGACGAAATTAAACTAAACTAATAGTCTTCTGTGGATGGTATTACATCAGAAATGTACCCATCGCTTTGGTCATCACTTTCTTCAGACTCATCATCATCATCTAGGTCATTGGCGTATAACGCCGTAAACTAGTTTAGCCTTTCTCGCATCCAATATTTAAATATTAGCACAACCCTGGATGTTGCATCATTTGAATGTGCTAAATCACAGAGTTGTTCAAGAAGGTGTAGTCTATCTATGTTCAGCAATTCGTCCATTGTCAATGAATAATCCACCCCGTGTTGATAAGTCACTTTCACCGTCCTTGATTGTTCATCCAAAATCCAACTGATAACTGTTGGTAGATCAGTATCGTCATCATCATCATCATCACCATCATCTGCTGGAAATTTTCTCTTCAATCTTCTTATTATCGTTTGAGTCATTTCACAATTATTGGCCGTTGGAACCCCAAGGGCCAGAATATCCCTCTGAACGGCCTCATCCATACTAAGTATGGTCTTGATGGTCTTGACCTTCACCCTTCTCATGTCAGAGAACTTTAGGACGAAACGTCTCTCCAACATATCAAACCTCCATGTAATAACATGAGCCATTTTTTAAAGTTGTATGGCGTTTTAGATAATTTGTGGCGTGTTAAGTTTTGTTTACCTATTCTACTTATATAATTACCTTTTTTGGCACGAGGTAGATTAGGTCTATATGTTTTTAGCGCTAAAAAAACAATACTAACTATATTTTTTGATGTGTATTTTTGTATCTTTTGTCGTGTGATGTAGGATGTAGACCTATAATGTGACAAGTAATTATGGCGTTTTGAAAATATAAAAAATACAACTGCCATGGGGTGGTTTTTAATATAATTAAATGTTAGTAATAAAGTTTATGTCGTTTCTGTTACTGTTTGTAGTTATTGTTTGTTCAACTTTATCTGTTAAGTCTGTAACACGTCCCATCTTTTAAGTTTGGCGTTTTGTATTTAATGGCGTTTTCGATAAAGATGGCAAAATAAAACTTTCGTAAGACACCCTTTTGTTTTATTCTCTTGCACATTGTTTTATACATTTCAGTATTTTTTGGAGTTTTCTAATAATACTTATTTAAAGGAATTTTATTATAGTTTTGGCGTTTGGCGTAGGGCTGTTCAAATTTCTCGGCGCTCGATGCGCGTTCGATGCTCGCTCGGAAAATGCTCGGAATTTGCTCGTTCGATTCAGCTCGATTAAAAAGATGCTCGGTTCGGTTTGTAAACAAACCGAGCACGAGCAAAGGTTCACTCAGTTCGGTTCGGCTCGGTTGGCTTGATTTATTTTTTAATATATATATATATATATATATATACATACATATATATTTGTGTTTGTGTTTGTGTTTGTGTGTGTATCATTTTTAATGAAATGACCAGAGACCAACATTAACAATGTTTGGACGAAGATCCAAATAAAGCTCATTTAAGTAATTAGAATTGAAATCCAATACCAGTAGTCCATTATCCAATACTTAAAATGTCCATTTGAATAATTTAGTCAAAATTTCAAATATTCAAGTCTCAACCCGTCATTTGATTCAGAAGTGCAAGACCCTAATCAAAACCCCCCATTGGCCATCGTTATTCGATTTCTCCATCGCCACTCACCAAGACGCTAACTTGTCAGGGTTTTGCTTCAATCGATTTATTCAATTTCAAACTTCCAATAGAACAAGGGCATGTTTCAATCGGTCGACGATTTATCTTCCCGCTTAGTTAATCTCGATAGAACTAGTTGAGTGTTTTTGTATTTCTTGTTATTTGTTAAATTTTTACTTGTGTTCTATTGGACGAAACATCAGGGACAAAAAACTGCACTTTATTCTAATAACTATCACTCCTATCGTCACTTTCCTTGTTTATTCTGCGACGCTCGATAGTCGCTTGACGTTTATAACAACCCTCCATAATAATTCTGACACCCTAAAAATACCTAAGAGTACCCCAATATGACCTAAAATACACCCCGTATAAAAAAATGGGCCCCGAATACCTTTGTTTTTATTAAAATTAAATAAAAAACAATTTTTATTGATCTGTGGCGAGACCGAAGCTTGGTCTTACGCTGGCCGCGAGCGCTCATCAACGAGGCAACACCCGGAGCCGACACGTGGCTCAATCGTGTCGAGGCTAGATGTGATGACAGGTCAAAGCTAGGGCCTACACCCCTATCTCGCGGGCCGCGTAGCCCCTGGCTACCTCTTACGCGGGGCGCGGCGAAGTCCGAGATCACAACTATAAATAGGGCCGATCAGTTTCACTTTCAGTTCGTTCAATCTTTCTTCTTTCTCTCGAATTCTCACATAGTATAAGCTATTATCAGGTATAATACCCCCCTAAATAACGAAGTTCTGCCCCCTTGTAATTATTATAACCCCGGTTACGTATTAGATACGCTGCCCGATTGATCCAGGGTTTCGTAATGGCTGTCGTGGTTCTGCCCGACGTAGTCATTGGAATGCCGTCTCGGGGAGGGTATTACTAATGTAAATATTTGGTTATTATACTAACACGCGTGCATTTGTGTAAATTATAGATAATCACCTGGAAACCCTTAAAGAAAACCTAAGACATCAATGTGAGTAATCTCCTTTTTGTAAATTGTTTTTACAACATATTAAATATTTTACAATGTGATTAAGCAGTGATTGAGTCTTTGTAATTCTTCAATTACTACCGGTATGTTGGGGTTTTGTATACAAAATGTGGAACACGTTACCATTGGACAAAGAGTTAGCCAATGGGTAATATGACTCACCAGTCAGGATTGACAGTACTGAATGAGTAATTGTGTAGATGTAAACATTGTAATCGCTCTCAATACTGTTAAAAGATAAAACTCTTCTTGATTAAACTGGGATTCACTCACCAGTATTTCCCATTGACAAAATATTTTTAAACGCGTTTCAGGTAACAAAATGTGAAAGCCAACTAGAAGCCAGCTGGACAGCACTGAAGGCTTGGAAAAGTGGCTATAAAAGTTACCTAAATAAAAGAAGATGTTTTATTCAATAAAATAGAGATGGTCTCTATAAATCAGTTTGTAATGAAAACTTGGATTTTATCCCATATATTTATTTATATAAAATGTGGTGTTTTACTCTGATAAAATATTTCCTAACTACGGTCTTGATGAAATTTCCACTGCCAAATTGATAAACACCGATACCACCAATACTGATTCTCGCGGCCGCCCGTTTCCGGGACAGATAGGGGGCGGGGGTTGCGACAGAAGGTGGTATCAGAGGTAAGCCACTGATTCAGCCACAGAGGTGTTCTGCTGACACCAAGATATTATTCAAAGTGTTAGGAAATAAATTACGGAAATACGTACATAATTGTATATTATTGTTGTGTGTTATTTGACTATTTGTTAGTTTACAGTATGAGCGACCAAGGACCTTCCGACGCCTACCGTCAGTTATCCGGCTCACCTAGAAGTGAAGGCACCTCTTCACAGCCTGCCCTCTTAGGGTATTCAGCTGACAATGAAGATGGGATATTCGTGTTTAAGGCTCAATCTGAAGAGCCATTCCCTCCTAAAAAGAGAGGATGGTTCAGTAGGGGAGCACATGAGCGTAGAAAGAGAATGAAAAAGTTGCAAAACCAGCGAGCTTTAGCAGCCATTGAAAGAGAAACAGATGCCCACACACAGGATATGCTTAATAGGAGTTTAGCAAACTTTCATATCCTAGCAACCACTGCTGCTGACCCTAACCTGGAGCAACTCGTAGCACCCCAACCATTACCACTATTCCCCATACAGCTAATGGAAATCGAGAACAACCCAGAAAATCAAATCCAAATGCATGATTTTAACCCAGAAGAGATACCTAGGGTACCAGCACCCAATCCCTTAGACCCAGATTATGACCCATGGTTAGATGACAATAGGGATTATGTGCAACGCTACCCAATACCAGAAGACACACCTATGCCGAACCTAGCAGCTTACCTAGGTTTGGACCCTCTAGATCCCTACTATGATAGCGATCAGTACATCAGGGAAATTTTAGAGAATCCATACCCGTACCAGGAACCCATGCCCCAATTTCCAAACCCAGTCCCAGCACCTGTACCCCCAATGAGTGCAGAAAATGTGCAAGAGCTCCGAACCTTCGAAGAAGATGTTTTAGAAAGTAGCGAGATGATGAGGCAGGTCGGAGAGCGACTCGTCTGGAAGTACGACGAGCACAATATGGAGTTCTAGATGAACCCATATCAGTGAAGGTGATGGTGGAAGTAGTAATAATAATAATAATAATATAATAATATATAATATGTGTGTATGTTTGAAAAAAAAATTCTAAACAATAGCTATAGATGCCTACTAGTATTGTAATTTTATATTCCAGTTTCAGTTTGTATTAGATGCATAATATAAGAAAGAGTAAGTCGCAATGTTCGACGCTTTTCATCAATATGCGTGTCATATGATTGGTTGTGTTAAATATTATCTTGTGATATTAATACGTGGTAAATGTTTAAAATTCAGATGGCTGACCAAGTGAATCAAGAGAATCCGAATAATAACCCGGAAAACCAGAATAACGATAACTCGAACAATGATAATAATGGAAACCAAGTGGATAACAGTGCCATCCAACACATAGTGGCACAAGGAATAATAGATGTGATGCCATATATTATTCAAACAGTTAGGGAAGCTGAAAATAAAAGTAACCGTGATAGTAAACGACCCACTGAACCAGAAAACAGCGTAAACAATGGACCTATACTTCAAGCGCCCATCCCCAAAAGAAGAAGAACCATGCCTTATGGTTGTTCTTATAAAGAATTCTGGTCTTGTAAACCAATTGAATTCTCGGGAAATTAAGGGGCCGTTGCGGCTCTACGCTGGATAGAAAAGACTGAGGTTGTCTTAAAAATAAACAAGTGTGCAGAAGAGGATAAGATAATGTTTGCCTAAAATCTGTTTAAGAACTCCGCACTAGAATGGTGGAACACTATCCTCCAATCTAGGGGAAGTGACATAATTTACAATATGGAATGGGAGGAATTTAAGAACATGGTAGAAAGGAAATTCTGCCCTCCCAATGACTGGAGTGGATAGTAAGGGATACACTACGTTATTCTTTGAATATGCTAGAATAGTGCCAACCCTTGCATCACCTGAACCTGTATTAATCTTCCGTTACATTTGGGGATTAATTAGTGAAATTAGACATGTAGTCAAGGCAGCTAAACCTCAAACTATAGAAGAAGCTGTAGAACTAGCAAATACCTTGACTGATGAATTAGTACGTACACGAGAGGAGGACCAGAGAAGGAACCTAGCTCAAAGGCTTACCCAAGAATTTTGTTCTGGAAATTCCAACCGTGGGAAAAATATAGGTTCTACCTCTGCACCTTATTGCAAATATTGCAAAAGGAAGCATTCAGGAAGATGCTCTTGTTGGGATTGAACCCTATTAGAGGAACAGATAATAAGAGCCAAAACCGGATCACAACAGTGGATTCATAATAAGCAGCTGTTTGCATTAAATTTTCCCCTTGAAAGTGGTTATAACATCTGATGTCCTCTATCCACTGTCCGTATACAACAGCCACTGTCCTTCAAACTGCTGATGAAGCCCTGAAGACTGTTAAGAAGTAAACACTGCTGGTTCAAACTAATGATGCTAAAGGACTGCCCACTCAAGGGTTGATCAACCTTGAGGAAAGCACTGATGAAAGGAGAAAGCAGTAGTTTAGTGTGTTACTTGTTTTGTATAAAGTCAGTGGTTAAGATTAGCAATGTTTGTATAGGAACAGTGGTTAAAGGTTGTTAGGTTGTTAGATGTCGCTTTCATGGTGACGTCAGCTGAGATGCTTTAGTGGTTTGGTTTGCCTATAAATGTAACAGTACCCTGTACTGTTACATTTGATTGACTGAGCGAGTTCTTCTCCTCTAGTCCAATCCTTTCATCTTGTGCAATCAACCATGGAGTATCAGGCTGAGGGGAAGTTTTGTTGTAAGCATGCTTTGTAATCTTTTGATTTGTATTGTAATTATTCGACCTAATGAAAAGCATGTATTTATTAAAACTATTTTCCTCCTTGATTGTGTTTACAAAGTTTGAGTTCATTTCCGCTGCATTTAAACTCTGTTCATTTCTACTGATTTGTTCAAATTATACAAATAAACACAATCATGAGGAGCCTCAGATCCTAACAATTGGTATCAGAGCTTGGACAGTCAAATTCGATCTAACAATCAATTTGACATAACAGTTCAGCTTAACATTCATTGATGCTAAGGTTGATCGTATTTAGTTGAAAACAGAGTAACGAGTAATTATGTTCAAAGTAGCTATTCAAAACTCTGTAAAACAACCAAGATGTCATAAGACACACAAACTTCACATAACAAGTGATATCATGCATAAAACACCTATAGGGTTCAGATCTGAAAATATGTCTGATAACTATAGTGTAATCATTTTCTTTACAAAATTGATTTCAAGTGTTGATATGAAGTTTGTGTTGTTTCCATCATGTTTGATACTAAGGCGTGAACCTCTGGTCAACAAAAACCTAGTTTCGTAAAAACATTAGTGTATTTGTTTACATAAAAAGAGGGAAATTAAAACTTTAGTCATTTAGATCTTATGTATTGAAAAACAGGTTGAGAATCCTTCAAAAGGACCAAAATCAATTGTGTTAAGAATACATTAGGAAAATCAGCAGTAAAAAATGTCCAAATCATGGGTAATGTGAAATTTGGCATAAGCATGTGCAGAAATGACCAAATCTCTCAAAACATTGCTGCAAAATGATTCTGGAATAAGTATTCCTTCAATAAATACCTCCCAGCGAGTATTTCAGTACTTATGTATGGGAAGGGTAAAAAGGGAAGAAGAAAATTACAAAAACTCAAAAGTGTGTTTATCTCAAAAACTTTTGAAGTCAAAAGAAAAGAGCATAAATACAAAACACTTGAGAGTCCAAAATTTGGTTAACAATGGTTATCAAAGCAACTGTGTGCATTCATTGGTTCAGAGAAGTTCAGGTAACAATAGTATCACCAGTGTTTATACTGAAAAGAGGACTAGACAAGTTTTGCAGAATCATCATATGGTAACAAACGTATGTGAACATGTCTCCTCATTTTTGCAATCAACTGACAAGGAAATGGTTCCAAACAGTGGTCAAAATGCATTTTACAACTACTTACCATAGTCCTAAATTTGAGATTGATGTGATCATGATCCTATAACAAGTTATATTTGAAAATATACCAGTTCATATTGATGATATTTTCAGAAAAAACCTTTAATTATTTTTTTAAAAGGTTTTTCTTAAATAAAGCAGGATTTATTACTCTTTATTTTTCCTTAAGGGTGATATATTTTGTACTTTTACTTGTTTTTTATAGCAAAAGTTTCAAACTCCTGCCAGGATGAAGAACCATCATTTTTTTGGTGATATTATCCTTGAAAATAAGTCAAAAGGAAATGGTGCAAGTGTCAAGGTCATGTCAAACTCAAGTTTGTTTTAACACTGATCAAAAGATTGATTGCTAACAGACCTTAAAATACTTGGATATTCATGTTCTAATTCAATTATTATGACACAAATTGAGTAGCCTTAGTAAAAAGGGTCTCCATCATCTGGGGTACTAAACCACTGTCAGGAATCTACAAAAGCTTCAAAACCTGTAATTGACATGTGGCATAACCTTGAATGAAAATTTCTGTAAAAACTGCTGACAAATTGAACTTGACAATTTGCATCTAAAATGTATTTTGTTGAAGATAGCAATCTTGCAGATATTTGAGAATCACCATCAACAGATGTTAGACATAATATTGTGATTTCACAAGATAAAATCATTCTGATCATCAGAACAGCAGATGCTTAAAATATTTGTCAAATGCTTATCCACTGGTGCACTAACAGTTGCTGATATACTAGCCTTTCAAATCCTTACCATTACCTTACCCCTAACCACTGTTTTGTTCAAACATCTGTTTCCTAACTACTGTCCACTGCTGAAAGTCAACCCCTGTTCTTTTATTTTCATGGTAATCACTGTTGTTTAAAATCAGTGTTTTATCCACTGATGAAGCTATCCACTGATAGTTAAAATAATCCACTGTCTTAACTTCAACCGTTGCAACCACGGATATTTGCTTAATCAGTGGTTCCCTAAACAACTGTCCTCCATTATTCATCTTTTCATCAGAGGTTGGCACGTGGTCAGTTCTTAGCCATCAGATCTTTGTAACCGCTGCCACATAAGCATTCACTTTTTCCCTAAATAAAACCCTGATCAAAACCCCCAAACAGGGTTTTACACTGTCGAATTGAATTCCAAAATTCTCTTCTCAAAGAAGTTTCCAAACTTTCATCCCAAATCATTCTTCGCTCCTCTTCATCAAAATGACGAAATCAAAATCAAAATCATCCTCATCTTCCAAAGTGGTCACTCAAATGGCCGCTGAACCCATTGAAATCCCATACAAATCTCCTCACAATTACTTGGGTCTACTCACAAAACCCACTACCACTCACACCTTCGATTCCATCATCGACGTCATGTCTTCATCAAAGTACAAAACTTTGCTAATAGCAGATGCTCCAATTTACCAACAAACCCAGAGAGAGTTTTGGAAAAATGCTACCCTTGACCAACAAGGCGAGAAGGTCACAACCAGTAACTCTTCCATACAGGGTAAAACGATTCAAATTACTCCACAATCCATCTCAGAAGTCTTTAAACTCGATGATCAGCAAGGTAAAACTTCTTTTCCTAAAAAGGAGTTGAAAACTGATTTTCTGGAAAGGGGGTATGCAGAACAAACAAAAAGAGATACCTTACAAACAGGTTTCTTCCCGTCTGCACCTAGGTTTTTATTTCACACTCTTTTGATGTGTGTTTCAAATAAAACAACCGCCTTTAACGAAATACCATTAAAGATCCAGTGTCTGAGTTATGCCATTTTACATAATGAAAATTATAACTATTCCCATGAGATCTTTGATGACTTGGTAAAGAATGTTGATAGCAAATCATTTTTACTCTTTCCAAGATTTCCAAGCTTCTATTTTAAACAAAAATTTGGAAAGGAAAATGAAAATTTGCTCGAACAAGGTGTTTCTTTTCAAATAAATGGTTTAACACCTGAAACATTCACTAGAATGTTAACACCTAAAAAACAAAAGCAGAGGTACCTGAGCAGACTTTAGCAGCTACCACTGATCCTCAGGCATCTGCTGTTGAACCCACTGCTCCAGGTGATCATAGCAGCACAACCACTGCTTTGAAACCCACACTTGCCATTACCAAAAAGACCAAAAAGAAAACATCCAGAAAGCCCCCAAACCCAAAATAAAGGCAACTCTGGAAGATGAGATCCCAGAGCCACTGCCAGTGAGAACACAAATGTCACCTACAACCACTGTTGCTACTTCCTCACAGCAGATGGAAGAAAGATCTCCACCCTTGCCTCAAACACCTCCTGCATCCTCACAAAAGGATCAGGTTGTAAACACAGGGACCCCACAATATGAAGCTCTGGACCCAATTGGATCCATCTTCCTCAGTCCTGATCCCAAGGACATGTCTCTTTCAACACCCCTATCTTCACCCCTCTCACTACCTGTAACATTCCTATTTTTATATATAAGAATTGTAGGTTTGGTTAAATTTATTAACCACTAGTAACTAGTAACTAGTTTATTTTTAATATAAATATTCAACCCAAATAGTTTTAAACACTATTTTTATAGTTGGTTGAAATATTATATTGGCCTGTATATGGGTGACCTTTCTAATAAAATAAAAGTATATAAAAATTTATATTATTAACGGGTAGTCTACGGGTAAGTTGACTATTAGAAATATGAAGTTCCTAGACGGGCCTAGGAACCGTATAATAATTAAATTATAAAAATATATTGTATTTTGAACCTACTCTGGTTTTAATAAAACTTGGTTCAAAATGTAGACAAAAATATACTCGTTCTAATGACATATTCTTTGTTTTATAAAACATAGTATTTTAGAAGTTATAAACGCCAAATAAGTAAAGCGGTTAAATTAATTATAACATATAAATTAATAAAATAATATAATAATAACAATCATAATTTCGTATGATATAGAAAAAAATAAAATAATTAGAACTTAATACGTTTACATTTAATATACTTTATAATAATAAAATTTACAAATGAAAGTTGTTTGAATTATATATGCATGTCGAAGATAAGACTAAAAATAAAATAATAAATTAAAATAAAATTTGAACTGGACATGTGTCAATTTAAATAAAATAGTGGACACCAAATTGATTTAAGTTGATACGTGTCTGTCTGCAATACCATTTCACAATTCCTACTACAAGTATAAATAAGAAGCCCATTTCAACATTCAAGAACTGCTCAGACTTCCCATCTCTCTCGATCTCACTTTCTCCATATATATTCATATTTTTATTTAGTATTTTCACTATAATAATAATAAAGCCCTGTCTCGTTTTAAGTGTTTTAACTCCCGATCACCGCTACCCTTTCCGATTGATCTGAGCCTCATAACTTATGTCAGGGCTCTGCCCGACTAAGTTGTTGGGATTCTGTCTCGGGACATCGGGATAAGGTTGAATTAGGGGTACTATACTTAACACAATTACAAATATATATATTTTTATATAGCTCAGAAATTATACCCAAAATTCTACCAGGAGGCTTTCTAGTTAAACCCTAAAGTTACAAAGTGGGTTCATTCTCTTTTCTCACCATTTTATTCCCTTTGATCCCAAACCATAACAACTCTCACCAAAACTATTATTTATTATTATATTTTGTTCACAATGAAACCTTAGTTAAGACACTCAAGTAATTCTGCACAATCCCTAAAATTTTCAGAACAATCAGAATCAGGATCAGGGCCCCTAAAACTCAGGGGGGGTATTCCCTATTGACGATTATCCTAATAATTTGCTGTCAAATTCGAATTTATCATTTCCGTCGACTCAGCTGAGCTACAAATACACATGGCAACCATATGATGAGATGTTGCCCTTCGCGTCACGCGACGCCCTAGGGTGACCCCTCGCATCACGCGAGGGAGTCAAATCTTCAGTATAAATAGAGGGTTGTGGGACTTGATTTCCTGCGTTGGAGCGATGAATAAATTCGTTTTACCCTTCAAAATATCGTCTGTTTACTACCAAACACACACTAACTCGAATTCTGCTACGATACCGGGTATTAACTCGATCGCTGCTACGATTCAATGTCCGATCGATTGAAACTATCCGACCGGATGTTTAAGCGCTATCCTTTGTCATTAGTCGTGATTCCGACAGGATGTTTGAGTACCACCCGAACTCGGGGAATACTCTGTCATTCGTTGTGAATCCGATGGATGTTTAAGTGATTACACTTTGTCATTTGTCGTGAGGGTTTTAATCTCGTGAGTTATCGTAAATGTTGTATTAGTTACTTACCTAGTTCATGTGCACTAGGTTACAAGACTAATCAATAGGCTAAGATCTGCCCATATAAATCTGCATGCTTATAATGTGAGTCATTCTCTTTTTATCAAATTTGTTTACAAAATCATGTATATTTTCAAGGTTATAATTACAGGGATTAAGTTTATGTAATCACCAAATTACAGCCATTATGTGGGGTTTTGTATACATTACTTGATAATCTTTGTCATTGGACAAACGGGTGGCCAATGGTGATATGACCATAGTCACAGATCCGACCGAGTGACAAATACTGTGGGTAGTTGGTTGATATCTGAAACATTGTAATCTCTCTTAATACTGTAAATTATAACACTGTTTTCTAGTTATACTTTGCAGTGATTAAGTCTTTGCCAATCTTAAAGAAGCAAATGTAAAAACTCTTAATGCTGTGAATTATAACAAATATGTTTTATCAAAAATGAATGAACTCACCAGTATTTCCTGCTGACAAAACCTTTTTAAAACGCGTTTCAGGTAATTACAGTAGATTGGAGTAAGAGAAGGATACGGCACTGAAAGGCTTCAAGAAGTGGCTTATTTTATTAATTAAATCAAATTAAGAAATATTGGTTTATGTAATCAAATTTATCTTTATTAAAGCTACCTTTGTAAAACATGGGTTTATTCCATCTATTTAATAAATAAAATCCGGTATTTTCCAAACTCTGATATTTTTCCTAACTCACAGTCCTGATGAAATTTCCGCTGCAATATTTTTCAAAATAATCACCGGTACCACTTGGCTGTCCGCGGCTCCCGATTCCGTCCAGCGTGGGTCGGAGGTCGTGACAGAAGGTGGTATCAGAGCCACTGATTTAAGCCTATAGGTGTTGTGATAATAATACCTAAAATAGTTAGGAGATTGCTATTAACTGGTAGCACACATGATAGCATTTAGACTTGAACTTAAGAAAAGATGCCTTAGTATAAGCTTCGAGATAAGCTAAGTACTTGTGTAAATAAAGTATGATTGATTTAGGTATGCCGTAAGAATGACGATTAGGCAATAACACTTAATTGCTATCAATTCTTGCTTAGTGATATTACTTGGTTTAGAATAAGATATGTGACGGGAATACAAATTTCCCTAATTCTGGATAAAAGCCTAAATACAAAAGGCACTTTTAAAATCTTGAAAAGATACTATTTATGGGAAATATAAAATTTTCTCCGACAAGACTGGGTATGGTGAAGCAGACTCTCCAGCTTGTCCGGATATACTGGGATTACCTCTCCGGCGCGAACCGGATAAGACGGGGTATATAATATGTCAAACAAGTGACAAGTTTTCCCTAAATAGTATCATGACCTGATATCTGACTTGTTTTTGGATATATGAATCTGTTAAATACATTGACCTTATAGAGGGTATGTATATTACAGCATGTGAAATATATGATTATATAGATATGTATATCTATAAGGAATTCCAAAAGTCAATTAAAAATAAAGCACAAGCATATGTGTCAATAATAAATCTAGATTTCTTTATTAGGAATCTCTTTTCCGATATCAAACATTATTTCGTTTGATCATTTACCTCGTAACTCGAGCGACAATAATAACAATGGAACCCCATTAAGTCGGGACATCATC
This sequence comes from Helianthus tuberosus, assembly GCA_030545235.1. Lineage (NCBI taxonomy): Eukaryota > Viridiplantae > Streptophyta > Magnoliopsida > Asterales > Asteraceae > Helianthus > Helianthus tuberosus. The sequence goes on along the minus strand of CM060367.1, from coordinate 147,435,089 downwards.
AAAAGTATAAGAATTTCCAATGCGTTATCATAAACTATTAAGGCAAGTAAGAAGCATGTAAAGTTGTGATAATGCACAAGAAAACACATAAAACTTAAATTATACGTCCACAGACGTCGAAGTATATCACACACAACTTTCGAGACAAGACCTTTGGAAAATATAAATTAGACACGATGACACTAGTGCTAATTCCGTCAGTAGAAGAACTACTGATTAAAAGCGGCACTTTGCCACATGATCTTACAACCAACATGAATTTCGCTGAGGTACGTTGTAACAAGATTTCACAACCATCGGTGCACAGTCTAATCAAAGTCATAATTATTATCACTGCAAAAGGAGTCACATACCTTTGCAAATTCCCTATTTCATTTTATTCACATTCCCTGGTAATGTCACTTAACAACAGTTATCACACGAAATTCCAGATAAAAGTTCTTATATTTCTTTCGTTGAAATTCTGACTTCTGCATATAATAAATTGACTTTCGTGTTTCTACTTCCCCTAATGGTCATTATACCATGAGGATTTCTTTCATAGTAGCGAATATTGATCTATTTCATTTCCTCGTAAATTCACACGTTACACATGCATTGTTTGTTGCGCATGTGGTTCGTTTGATTTATGAAGACCACTGGAGGGCTTCATTCTAATTTGTTATTTTATCCAAACTCAAATATCATTCCGCTTTTTGCAGTATGAACCGCATTATTGCAAAACGATGACTCTTTGATATCGAGTCAATAAATTTTGTTAAACCATTGAGGTGAAGAATTTATATTTTTATTTGAGGTATACTCTCATTTAAGTTTATGTTTAGTTATTTATTATTGGTAATTAATATTAATTTTATTATTAGTAGTGTTAGTATTATTTTCAGGTACTAGGGTTATTGTCAAGGGCAGGTATTGGATAGCCTAGCCTTAGTTAGGCATGGACTGATCACCTATGCTTAAACAAGGCAACACTAACCAATATCCAGCCATGGTAATGACTAGTTAATATATATAAATTAAGTCATCATACTTATCTAGCAAACTTTAAATTATATATATATATATATATATATATACTTTGTACTGTAAGGAGAAGACATATTTTCATAAAACAATACAGGAATTAGAGGGACGAATAAAATTATATAAATAATTGTCTATCACATGTTTTGTGGTAACTATGTACCGTAACGCTCTGGCAAGAAAATGACCATATAAGAATAATATGGTAGTCATCAACTACGTTGGGTTAGGAGAACATTGTAATATATAAGAATAGTTCCCGTTTTCACTTATTTACAACATTTGTAAATACATTCACAACGTTATATGATTTCAAAATAAAAATAAGTAATCACATAGAATCGACCCATTAAGTATTATATATTTACAAAATATTTTTACAAATACTTTTGTACAATAAATATTTTTATACTTTTATTTACAACTTTCATTTAACGTTATAAATAATAGTGATTTCTTTTACAAAATAATAATACTAAAACATTTTGTAATAACTTCATTACGGTGTTTTGTAATATATATTACATAGTGAATATAAGTTATTTTACATAGTATAGTAAAATATTGAAATAATATTTATTTAAAAAGTGGTGACCATTTACATATAGTAAAAATGCGTAACAAATAATATATATTACATAGTATTTATATTTGATATGTAAGATATGGTTCAGACAGGGACACAAATAATATATATTACATTTGCTTTACAAATATAATATAATGGTTGGTCATGCCAAAACAATTTGTTCTTATTATATTTCGATCTCTAGAACATAGTATGAAAAATATGGTCACTAATAGTGTACTATCACATTGTTTCACAATTAAAACAACTTGGAACTCTAAATAATGATACACTAACTCTTTTGATGTATCTTTGCAATTCACTCATCTCAGCACATTGATTTTCTCATATCATAAATATTGGACAAATCATTTTTCATGCTTTTATTTCATTTTGAACCTATCAATTATAAGTCTTCCTCAGTTGCCAATCAAAGTAAGCTTTCTTTTCACAAAGAATTTTATTGATTCTAAAAGTCCTTCACATTTCATTTTAAATATCTATTGATCATATATCTTTTGACTTGAACCTAGTCACCTTGGAAATCATATCATTTCATCTCATTCGTTTGTCATCGATTTCTTAAACTAATTCAGTTGAACCATTGAATCCTACTTATTGTACAAATCGTATTCACAAAATTTGATATTTTAACTCTGTGTCATCTATCCTAATATTGTTTTATTGACTAAAATATGACATAAGTCTAAAAGAAATATCGTAACTCAAATCTCGAGGACGAGATTTAAAACAAGGTGGGGAGAATGTAACATTCCAATTTTTATCTATAAGAATTATAGGTTTGGTTAAATTTATTAACCACTAGTAACTAGTAACTAGTTTATTTTTAATATAAATATTCAACCCAAATAGTTTTGAACACTATTTTTATAGTTGGTTGAAATATTATATTGGCCTGTATATGGGTGACCTTTGTAATAAAATAAAAGTGTATAAAAATTTATATTATTAACGGGTAGTCTACGGGTAAGTTGACTATTAGAAATATGAAGTTCCTAGACGGGCCTAGGAACCGTATAATAATTAAATTATAAAAATATATTGTATTTTGAACCTACTCTGTTTTTAATAAAACTTGGTTCAAAATGTAGACAAAAATATACTCGTTCTAATGACATATTCTTTGTTTTATAAAACATAGTATTTTAGAAGTTATAAACGCCAAATAAGTAAAGCGGTTAAATTAATTATAATATATAAATTAATAAAATAATATAATAATAACAATCATAATTTCGTATGATATAGAAAAAAATAAAATAATTAGAACTTAATACGTTTACATTTAATATACTTTATAATAATAAAATTTACAAATGAAAGTTGTTTGAATTATATATGCAGGTCGAAGATAAGACTAAAAATAAAATAATAAATTAAAATAAACTTTGAACTGGACATGTGTCCATTTAAATAAAATAGAGGACACCAAATTGATTTAAGTTGATACGTGTCTGTCTGCAATACCATTTCACAATTCCTACTACAAGTATAAATAAGAAGCCCATTTCAACATTCAAGAACTGCTCAGACTTCCCATCTCTCTCGATCTCACTTTCTCCATATATATTCATATTTTTATTTAGTATTTTCACTATAATAATAATAAAGCCCTGTCTCGTTTTAAGTGTTTTAACTCCCGATCACCGCTACCCTTTCCGATTGATCTGAGCCTCATAACTTATGTCAGGGCTCTGCCCGACTAAGTTGTTGGGATTCTGTCTCGGGACATCGGGATAAGGTTGAATTAGGGGTACTATACTTAACACAATTACAAATATATATATTTTTATATAGCTCAGAAATTATACCCAAAATTCTACCAGGAGGCTTTCTAGTTAAACCCTAAAGTTACAAAGTGGGTCCATTCTCTTTTCTCACCATTTTATTCCCTTTGATCCCAAACCATAACAACTCTCACCAAAACTATTATTTATTATTATATTTTGTTCACAATGAAACCTTAGTTAAGACACTCAAGTAATTCTGCACAATCCCTAAAATTTTCAGAACAATCAGAATCAGGATCAGGGCCCCTAAAACTCAGGGGGGGTATTCCCTATTGACGATTATCCTAATAATTTGCTGTCAAATTCGAATTTATCATTTCCGTCGACTCAGCTGAGCTACAAATACACATGGCAACCATATGATGAGATGTTGCCCTTCGCGTCACGCGACGCCCCAGGGTGACCCCTCGCGTCACGCGAGGGGGTCAAATCTTCAGTATAAATAGAGGGTTGTGGGACTTGATTTCCTGCATTGGAGCGATGAATAAATTCGTTTTACGCTTCAAAATATAGTCCGTTTACTACCAAACACACACTAGCTCGAATTCTGCTACGATACCGGGTATTAACTCGATCGCTGCTACGATTCAATGTCCGATCGATTGAAACTATCCGACCGGATGTTTAAGCGCTATCCTTTGTCATTAGTCGTGATTCCGACAGGATGTTTGAGTACCACCCGAACTCGGGGAATACTCTGTCATTCGTTGTGAATCCGATGGATGTTTAAGTGATTACACTTTGTCATTTGTCGTGAGGGTTTTAATCTCGTGAGTTATCGTAAATGTTGTATTAGTTACTTACCTAGTTCATGTGCACTAGGTTACAAGACTAATCAATAGGCTAAGCTCTGCCCATATAAATCTGCATGCTTATAATGTGAGTCATTCTCTTTTTATCAAATTTGTTTACAAAATCATGTATATTTTCAAGGTTATAATTACAGGGATTAAGTTTATGTAATCACCAAATTACAGCCAGTATGTGGGGTTTTGTATACATTACTTGATAATCTTTGTCATTGGACAAACGGGTGGCCAATGGTGATATGACCATAGTCACAGATCCGACCGAGTGACAAATACTGTGGGTAGTTGGTTGATATCTGAAACATTGTAATCTCTCTTAATACTGTAAATTATAACACTGTTTTCTAGTTATACTTTGCAGTGATTAAGTCTTTGCCAATCTTAAAGAAGCAAATGTAAAAACTCTTAATGCTGTGAATTATAACAAATATGTTTTATCAAAAATGAATGAACTCACTAGTATTTCCTGCTGACAAAACCTTTTTAAAACGCGTTTCAGGTAATTACAGTAGATTGGAGTAAGAGATGGATACGGCACTGAAAGGCTTCAAGAAGTGGCTTATTTTATTAATTAAATCAAATTAAGAAATATTGGTTTGTGTAATCAAATTTATCTTTATTAAAGCTACCTTTGTAAAACATGGGTTTATTCCATCTATTTAATAAATAAAATCCGGTGTTTTCCAAACTCTGATATTTTTCCTAACTCACAGTCCTGATGAAATTTTCGCTGCAATATTTTTCAAAATAATCACCGGTACCACTTGGCTGTCCGCGGCTCCCGATTCCGTCCAGCGTGGGTCGGAGGTCGTGACAGAAGGTGGTATCAGAGCCACTGATTTAAGCCTATAGGGTGGGTCGGAGGTCGTGACACTACCACAATCCATAATACCCTTGTTGCATGCAGTTGATATAGCTCAGACACAAACCAGTTCCTCTCAATCACCTATCACTGAGAGCACACTACCACAAGTGACTGGGTCTGATGATTATACCTCTGCTATCCCAGCAACAACTGAGGAGGTTACACTGCAGGAGTTACAGGTAATTCCTGTCAGTAGTTCAAGTGAAGCACTACAAATGTTGAACCCACTGGTTTACATTTGGACAGTGGTTACATCTATAAGACTTCCTTGAAGGCAATTCCTTCTATAGCACCTCTGATAACAACCAGTGAGTATGTAATGACCACTGGCACCATTAAAAGGTTATCAAGTGTTGAAGGAAGAAGACCCCAGTACCAAGAACAAGGGGCATCAATGAATGATTTTTGGGACTCAGTTCCTAAGTTACACATTGATACAACCACTGCTGGTGGGGAATCAGATGATCCCATTAAATTGGGTGATGATTTACAATATCAGGAATTGACGGGGAGAATTGACAAACTTGTAACATATGTTGCTGAAATAAAGGATATGGTGCAACAGCTGTTAAAAGCTCAAAATGCACAACCCACTACTGTTCCAGCTCAAGCACCTGCACAACCTGCACCTGCTGCAAATGAGCTATGGAATCTATTTCAACCCCTGCTCGAAAAACGAAGACAAATGGCAGATCAGCAACACGCAATCTACGTGCAAGAACTGAGAAACATGATTGAGTCAAGGTTTAGAAACACACAAGTAGACATCAAGGCTATAAAAGCCCAAATGTTGAATACCACTGGCACTGCTCCTTCCAATGTTCTTTTCATTGATCAAATTCCTTCAGATAATGCCAAAAAGGGGGAGAAAATTAAGGAATTAAAGAAAAAGGGAATTGATGATGGTCTTTATGTTGAACCAGAAAAAGAAAAGCAGGCTTCTAAACCATCTACCCAAACAGCTGATGTAACTTCTGTTGTCTCAACAACTGTTGGTACATCAGTAGTTTCAGCAGTTGTCAAAACCATCACTCCAACACACACCACAACCACTGCCCTACCCCCACCTAAATTCACCTCACCACCAAAAGCCATCACTTCAACTACATCACCACCCATCTAACCACCACCTGCTCAAAAGCAGAAGATATCTACTGACACATCAGTAGTTGTAATGACAACAGAGGTTGAAACACCAGTTGTTTCAATAGCCGTCTGCCAGCCATCCACCACTGCTCTCACCAATGTCACATCACAACCAAAATCTCCTTCACCCAAAAGGCTTTACACAAGAAAAAGGAAATTTCAGAAGAATAATAATGATATACCAGCACCTATTCCTTTATCCTCCACACCTTACAATGTTGGCGAGCCACAACCATCCACTCTACCAACTCTGGTCAAACCAATAAATCCTGCTAACCTTATATCTGTTGCTGAAAGTTATCCACTGGAGTTGGAAGCTGTAAAGGATGAGATGAAACAATTCTATACAGAAGATGATCATTGGAAAAGAAAATTTCATTCTCTCATTGGCTTTAGGAATCCAGTAAACATGAATGAGTATCTAAAACTCAAAGCCAGGCAAGCAGATATAAGAGCTAGAATTGAATGCAAAGATCAAGGTGATAAAGCCATTTCTGAGAGAATGGAATTTTTACTCACTAAGGTCAAACAAATAGAAGATTATGCGAAAAACCTGAGCAAAGATATGTCAAATATGCCACCTGATGCTGCCCTACAAAAGGTAATGAGAAAGGAGTATCTTGAATTCATCATGAAAGAAAAATTTTATCCAGCCAAGGAAGAACAATTCAGTGAATGGCCACTCATTGCACTAAAGCATGAGGTAAACAGAATCAAGAGAGTCAAGAATGATCCAAGTAAGAAAAGAACAGCTCCAAACTGGAGCAAATACAAATAGGCCATTGATAAACTTACTTCAGAATACAAAAGAAAGAAGCAGGAGTTGGTGGATGAAAAGGTGGGAACTGCCAAAACCATAGCAAAATGGACAAAGCAGTATACAGATTAGGCTTATGAAAGGCTTAAGAAAAGAAGGATGACAGATTCTGACACTCCAAAGAAGCCTGACTACAAAAAGCCAAAACAGCAAATCAAAACTTCTGAACCACTGATCACATCAGCAGATGTTTCAGTCACTGAGCTAGAACAAAGAAAAAGGCAAGAGCAGATTGAACAAGAAACTGCAGAAGACATAGCTGAAGCAAATGAAATCATAAAAAAGGCTTTCAAACAAATGTCAGCTGAAAACTCTAAAGCAACAAAAGTTCAGAGTACTGATCATGCTAAAAACACTGAACTATCAAAAGCTCAGAGTAATGATCAGGCTGAAAACTCTGAACCATCAAAAGCACAGAGTACTGATCAACAAATTCTCACAAGGCCACAATCCCCCAACTCATCAGTAAATAAACCTCTCCCAGGAAACCCATTGGGTTCAAAAATACTAAAATGGATGTCTAATCAAAAGACCCATGTATTGACCATGTTCAGATCCAATGGAGAAGTAAAGCACATATCAAGGGAACAAGCACTGGGCCTGAGTGTTGAAGATCTACAAGATCTCCTTGAGCTTATACTGTGTAGGGATGAGGAGGATACAAGTTCTATGGATTTTGAATTGCAATTTAAAGGACAAGTTAGGTAACTTCTGATGAGACAATAAAGACCCAGAATAATGAAGGGCTTTGGCATTATCTGTTCCAGGGGGAGATTGCTGGGATTGAACCCTATCAGAGGAACAGATAATAAGAGCCAAAACCGGATCACAACAGTGGATTCATAATAAGCAGCTGTTTGCATTAAACTTTCCCCTTGAAAGTGGTTATAACATCTGATGTCCTCTATCCACTGTCCGTATACAACAGCTGCTGTCCTTCAAACTACTGATGAAGCCCTGAAGACTGTTAAGAAGTAAACACTGCTGGTTCAAACTACTGATGCTAAAGGACTGCCCACTCAAGGACTGATCAACCTTGAGGAAAGCACTGATGAAAGGAGAAAGCAGTAGTTTAGTGTGTCACTTGTTTTGTATAAAGTCAGTGGTTAAGATTAGTAGTGTTTGTATAGGAACAGTGGTTAAAGGTTGTTAGATGTCGCTTTCATGGTGACGTCAGCTAAGATGCTTCAGTGGTTTGGTTTGCCTATAAATGTAACAGTACCCTGTACTGTTACATTTGATTGACTGAGCGAGTTCTTCTCCTCTAGTCCAATCCTTTCATCTTGTGCAATCAACCATGGAGTATCAGGCTGAGGGGGAGTTTTGTTGTAAGCATGCTTTGTAATATTTTGATTTGTATTGTAATCATTCATCGTAATGAAAAGCATGTATTTATTAAAACTATTTTCCTCTTTGATTGTGTTTACAAAGTTTGTGTTCATTTCCGCTGCATTTAAACTCTGTTCATTTCTATTGATTTGTTCAAATTATACAAACAAACACAATCATGAGGAGCCTCAGATCCTAACAGCTCTATATATTGCAACTTCTGCAAAATATCTAGACATAAGGAAGAAGACAGCAGGAAGAAACCTAACAACAGGATATGCTACAACTGTGGAGAACAAGGTCACATCAAGCCAAAATGTCCGAAACTAACTCCGGCTACAAACAACAAGAACACCAAAAATGCTAGAGCATTTGTTCTGACTGCAGAAGAAGCCAAAATGATCCCGGATGTGATTGCCGGTACGTTTTTAGTTAATGATGTTTTTGCTAAAGTATTATTTTACTCTGGTGCGAACCAAAGTTTTATTAATACTTCATTTTGCAAACTTCTTAATCAATAATTAACTAAACTCCCACAAGAATGTCTAGTAGAGACAGCAAATGGAGAAACCATTAAGATTTCTAAGATCTTGCAAGGAGCAAGAATAGAAATTTTAAACCAAAAGTTTATTGCAAACCTTTATCCAATGAATCTGGTAGGATTTGATGTTGTATTAGGAATGGATTGGTTAATAGCCAATAAAGCCAGTATTTTATGTGATCAAAAGTCAATTCTAGTAAATTCACCAAAAGGTGAAAAGATCACAATTAAAGAAGATAAGCCCTCTAGATCCACAAAATTCATCTCTGTGATGAAAACAACAAGTATATAAGAAAAAGGATCATTAGTGTATTTGATTTCTATAATCACTAACACTAAAGGAAAAGAACTGAAAGATATTCCAGTAGTATATCAGTATTCTAATGTATTTCCAGAAGAATTACCAGGACTACCGCCAGGCAGGGAAGTTAAATTCAGAATTCATCTACTACCAGGAATAGCACCGATTGCCAAAGCGCCGTATTGTTTAGCACTCGCAGAAATGCAGGAACTGAAGAAACAACTAGATGAATTATTGGAAAAAGGATTCATACAACCAAGCTCATCACCGTGGGGAGCGCCAATCTTATTTGTCAAAAAGAAAGACGGATCGATGCGTGTGTGCATTGACTACCGTGAATTGAACAAAGTCACGATTAAGAATCGGTATCCATTACCGAGAATCGATGATCTGTTCAACCAGCTATAAGGAGCTCGATTTTTCTCTAAAATCGATTTACTATCAGGATATCATCAATTAAAGGTACAAGAAGAGGACATTCCTAAGACCACTTTCAGGACAAGGTATGGCCATTATGAATTTACTGTTATGCCATTTGGTTTAACCAATGCCCCAGCCGCATTTATGGACATGATGAACCGAATATGTAAATATTTGGATAAATTCCTAATTGTCTTTATAGATGATATTCTTATATATTCTAAGAGTAAAGAGGAACATGCAAAGCATTTGCACGCACTCTTAAGTTTATTGAGAAAAGAAAAGCTTTATGCTAAGTTTTCGAAGTGCGAGTTTTGGTTAGAACAGGTACAGTTTCTTGGACATTTAGTCGATCATGAAGGAATTCATGTAGATCCCACCAAGATCGAGGCAATTACTAAATGGAAAACCCTGAGTCACCAACCGAGATTAGAAGTTTCTTAGGATTGGCCGGTTATTATAGAAGATTTATTCGAGATTTTTCTAGAATAGCCATTCCCTTAACTAAGTTAACCTGTAAATCTATTAAGTTTGAATGGGGACTAAAGCAGGAAGAAGCCTTTAGAATTCTTAAGCAAAGATTAACCAACGCACCCATACTAGCGTTACCATATGGAACTGAAGATTTTGTTATCTACTGTGACGCTTCTAAGTTATGTTATGGATGTGTGTTGATTCAACGCCAAAAGGTTACAGCTTACGCATCCAGACAACCTAAGAATCATGAAGAGAGTTATTCAACCCATGATTTAGAATTAGGAGCTATAATTTTTGCCCTGAAAATTTGGAGACATTATCTTTATGGTAGTAAGTTTACCATTTTCACCGACCATAAGAGTTTAAGGTATGTTTTCGGGAAAAAGGAGTTGAATATGAGGCAAAGACGTTGGATGGAAATACTTAGTTATTATGATTGTAATATCCAGTATCATGCAGGAAAAGCAAATGTAGTTGCTGATGCTTTAAGTCGAAAGTATCATGAAAAGCCAAAAAGAGTACGTTCTCTTAAATTAAATCTACAAGTATATTTAAATGAACAGATTAGGAAAGCACAAGAATCAGTAATCAAGGATGATACTGAGAAACTAAAAGGAATGATTAAGGAATAAGAACAAGGAACAGATGGAATTTGGAGATTCCATAAGAAAAGGATATGGATACCAAAATTAGGAAACCTACGCCACCATATATTAGAATAAGCCCATAAGTCTAAGTATACAATGCATCCTGGAAATGATAAAATGTATCAGAATTTAAGAAAGAATTTCTCGTAGATAGGAATGAAAAAGGATATAGCATCTTATGTTTCTAAGTGTTTAACCTGTTCACAAGTCAAAGATGAACATCAGAAAACCTTAGGTTTATTGCAACAATTAGAAATGGCAGTATGGAAGTGGGAATTGATAACAATGGATTTTGTTACCAAATTACCTAAAACAAGAAAGGGTAATGATACAATCTGGGTGATTGTAGACAGGCTAACTAAGTCAGCTCATTTCCTACCAATGAAGGAAACCTACAGTATGGAACAATTAGCCAAGTTGTATGTAAATGAAATAGTTTCATTACATGGAATTCCTTTATCAATTGTTTCTAACAAAGATAGCCGTTTTACCTCTCATTTTTGGACAAGTTTCCAAAAAGCCATGGGAACCAAGCTGAATCTAAGCATGACTTATCATCCTCAAACAGACGGACAAAGCGAAAGGACAATTCAGACAATGGAGGACATGCTTAGAGCTTGTGTAATTGATTTCGGAGGTAATTGGGATGATCACTTACCATTAATAGAATTTTCTTACAATAACAGTTATCACACAAGTATCAATGCTGCACCATTCGAAGCACTGTATGGACGAAAATGCCGAACCCCAGTCTGTTGGGCAGATATTGGAGAAAAGCAATTATCTGGACCCGAATTAGTGCAAGAAACAACCGACTAGATCATTCTCGCGGCCGCCCGTTCCCGGGACAGATAGGGGGCGGGGGTTGCGACAACGTTCGTTCGAAAAATGTTCGGATCGTAAGACGCTCGTTCGACTTTGGCTCGGTTGAAAAAACGCTCGGTTCTGTTCGGATCAGTTTGTAAATGAACCGAGCATGAGCAAAGGTCTGATCGGTTCGGTTTGGCTCGTGAACAGAGCTAGTTTGGCGTGTGTGGCATTTTGGCGTTTTATAAGCAATTTAGAGAAATAATGTATTTTACTAGCGGAAAATTTGATAACAAACCACAGAAAATGAGACCAAAAAAATATAAAAGAAAAGAAAAATTAAAAATCCTAATCCAATTTCTCATCCAAATCTTCACAATCATCAGTCTCTTCTTCTTGAAGTTTTTGTCCCCTGAACATTTGAATACCTTAGATAGATGTTGATTTCCTACACAGCTAAAACGCTCGGCTCTAGACGAAGCTGATCATTCAGTAAAATATGGCGTTTTGGTTTTGGTTTGATCTATTGTTGTTGATTGTTGAAGTGGCTTTGTGTAACGCCCGTCTTAATTTAATATGAATTTACTACTAAATACACATTTAGTTTAAGAAAATGCGGATTTACAAAAACTTTGTTAAGATTAATGTTCATACATAGCTAACATCCTAACAAGTTTAAAATGTACTAAATGTGACATCAAAAGTTATATGTTCATATTCCATTAGCACAAAATTATATTAACGCAGAAGCTTCAAAAGTATTGTGTTCGGTTCTTGATATCTTGCTTGATCACCATCCGAAGTATCACCAACATCACCTAATATCAAAACCATCTTAAATGTTAGTTTTGATAACATAAAAACAAGTATGTCCAAGTTCAAATAACAAACAAATGAAAACAAAAATAATTTTCTGGAACTAAGTCTCTCGCACCACGCGTGAAACTCCTTTAATTCTTTCGCGGGCCGCGAGCCGCCTCGCGTGTCGCGCCAGATCTAGCACACCCCGTCGCGTGCCTTAGGGGAGATGTTTTTCCAGCAGGTCCATTCTCTGGACCTGCATATTTGCCCAGCTCCATTTTTCCAAAAAAAATCAGACTTTAAATGACCATAACTTTCATTCTACAAGTCCGTTTTGCGTGATTCTTTTTCCCATGCGTCCGTAATTAAATTATGGATCCGTTTATCACCTCGGTTTGCATAAAAATCTGAATTATAAGCTATTGGCTTATAAATCCTTTATAAGATTATTCGACTCGTTTGACTATAACATCACACTATAAATTATATGACAAAAGTATGTCTTGTCCTTTTTACCAATCCCGGACTTGTCAAACATTAGCGTTTTCGTTCCCACAACAAGGTTTGAGTACGCGTTTACATTCCCCGGTTTAGTTTGTAACTTTCTAAACACATAGACCAACATTTACCCACTTACTTTATTTTGACCCGTTTAAGGGACTTTTAAGCACCCAAGCATCAAACTCACTAATCTCTTTTCACACATCGCATTCCCATATCTAAATAACTATTTATAATCCACCACAACTAATTTTTGTGGTGGATTTAACATAATGAACCATTACCCCAAATTTTACCCTTCGGTTAGTCATTTTACGGAAAAGACCCGTTCTTAGACATTTGACCCACAAAGGTTTATGCCAATAACTTTTATACTTATTAAGGGTTACATAATCATAATGCATATTCCTAACAACCCATAAGGGTCGTTTGCCCAATTTACCCATCATGGGCGTTTTTGTCCACTTGGTTCCTTTTTTTATGACGAGGGTCTTTCTCTAAGTTACTAGACCGACACTGCACGTTTAACTATCAATCTATATATGCGTACCTAGCTCGAGTCAACATATAGGCCCGTTTTATACCCCGCTTTTATTAGCTGATATTTTATGGCGACGCAATTATCCAAGTTTCTACTCGCTCCTGTGAACATATAACTTGACAACCCAACATTAGTCGACTTTGTCAAATGGTGTCAATACTACCATTTAACCCGTTCGGCCTAAATGACCAAACATTGATATTTATAAAAACTTGGTAATAAAATACCTAATTCATGCATCCGACCCATTTTGGATTTTATCCTAAGATTTCTTTTTCGTAAATTCTTTTTCTTACCTACTTAACCCATTTTGGCTTAAGCCATGGGTATCCTTTCAACCTCAATTTACATTAGTCGGCACTTGACATTTTACCCCTTTTCTACCATTAACCATGATTTTTATTATTTAAATTTGTTCCGACCCGTATTCATATTGTGTCGGAACCCACATTTCGGATATTACCATTATTGTATTTTTTTTAGCTCATAAAATAAATACGTATCCTACAAAAGGTGTAAGTTTTACTTACCTCGCATCCAAATTTCGCTTTTCTTCTCCTTCTTGATTCGTTTGACCCGCTTCCTCCTCCAAGCTTCCACCTAGCTTGTTAAGCATCAAACTATCATCATCGTTTACAAGGTGGTTAGTTTAATCATAATTTAATACGATTATTCCACCTTACGCGTTTTATATCCAAAATTATCATTCATCGTTTTCTAGGCCAGTTTGACTTTATAAAAATCAAATGCCCATTAATATATAAAATGCACATTCAAGTTCTTTAACTAGTTTAGACATTCACAATTTACCCGGTAGGCGTTCTTTTAAGCCACCGTTTTAACTAATCTTTTAACACGGTTCATTATATTTCCAACACTTCAACTAGTTCAAGCAATTATCAAAGCTAACTTATTTATTCATTTCACAAGAACTAAGGGTCCTCATATATTAGTGAAACCCGTTTCGTCATATCATTAGCATTCATCCGAACACCTAATATAATCGAGTTCTACATGTCAACTAGTAGATATCATGATTTCAATCATCCATATTAATGAAATAAATCACTAACTTCATTACAACATTCAAACCCATTTGGAATCATGTTTGGTCAAGTACTCAAACTTGAAATTTCTTCAAGTGCCTTACCTTTACTATCAAATATGATGATTCTAATTACTAGTTAGGCACTAACATCATCATATTGCAAAAACCCACTTATCACATATTTGATTAGTTGACTAATCACTAGTTATTGGCACAAATTCAACAAGTTTGCACCTAGGGTTTTGTTTCTAGACTTAAACTCACATCAATTTCACTAAAACATTCAACTTTCATTCAAGAATTTTGTTCATGCATGATTATCAAAATTTCAAAATATCAACAAAATATAAATTTCGACATACCTTACGATCCCCTTGACTAGGTGATCGTTTATATATATTCAAATCAGAATTTGGCCTTCGATTGATCATTCAATTTGAAGATTTGGTTGAGTTAGGGTTTATAACCCTTTTCTCCTGGCTCCTCCTGGTCGATCGAACACACAAACACACAAATGTGTGTGTTTTAATTTTTTTTATAAATGTTTTAATTAAAACACTTTCCTATTTGCCCACATTTAGTCCCTCGTGTTTAGAGGTTTTTATAAAGAGGGTTATAAGTCTTGATTTTTATTTTTATTCCTTCACTTAATTAGCCATTAATAACTAAGTTAATTATTCATAGTTAACTTAGTAGGTTCCGGGGTTTATAACCCGTTTTACTTTAAGTCCCGTTAACTTGGGCCCTTTTTTATATGCTTTGTTTTTCTCAAAGTATTTATTCTTCTTTTAATTAATATTAGGTTTATTTATTTAATTCCTAATATTTACCGGGTTAATTTCACCACTAACGATGTTTTACCCGTTCATAAAGGTTAACGTGGTTTGATTAACAACCCATTTTCGGGGTGTTACAAGTCTACCCCCGTTAAAGAGGTTTCGTCCCCGAAACCTTATTTGCGTAGTTCATTGGTTTAAACCAAACGAACTTGGTTTCATTTTTAAAGCATTCTTTCTTTTTGGTCAATATTTATCATTTGTTTTGACATGTGTGTCTTTCATGTGTAAGTCCTTACGAAACGTAACTTTCATCTTATATTTTTTTTATCTATGTCACCTATTTGACCGAGTTGTCACTTTGTTGGTGCATGCGTCTGTCGACTTCGTCTTTGTTGGTGCATTACGTCTATTGACTTCGTCTTGTATCATATAATAGAATAGAATAGGATAGGATATCCAGTGCACGAGGTTCGAAAAACGAAAGTTGGTGGATTAGCAAGTAGGTCCGCTTATATGAACATTGTCCATAAAAGCGAACCATAAGCTAATAGGTCCGCTCATATGGACGTCCATATAAGCAAACCTGTCTCCACTATATATTGTGCATTGTTTGTTCATTTGGTAACGGTTCCGAAAATTGTAACGAAGTGCTGCCAGATTGCTTTCAGGTTGTAAACGTTGTTAAATCAATCAAAGAAGCATTATAATTAGTTTGAGCATCTGTATCTTTGATTCCGCCTTTGATACAGAGAAAAGACTCTTCTGATTGACTCGTTCGGGTCCAACAACGATCCTACAAGTGGTATCAGAGCTCAGGAGGAAGAGTTTAGCTCAATTGGATCTGTTTTCTGTCTTCTACACCTTCTTTTTCAATCTGAACAAGTTTCCACGGTTAAAAACGGCCAAATTTTTCACAAAATGTGTATTAGTGGATAATAACAAACCCTTGAAAGTTTCATATCAAAATACGGACTAAAAGTGACCTAAAACTGCTCGTGAATAGGTTCCGCTTTTATGTCGCTATAGAGGTTCGCTTTTTAGATTCATTTATAAGATCATATTTGTTGTAGGTTCGCTCTAGAGGTCCGCTTTTAGAAACATATTTGTTGTAGGTTCGCTCAAGAGGTCCGCTTGTGTTTACAGTTAGTTGAGGTCCGCTCTTGTGGTTCGCTCATTGTAACAATCAGTTGGGTCCGCTTTTATGAACATTACAGGTGTTTCGCTCTTGTGGACCTCACTAGTTTCACTCCAAAATACATAGGTCCGCTCGAACGAACATTGCAGTTCCGCTTATTTGGACATAAACAGTTCCGCTTATACAGACATTGGAGTTCCGCTCAGATAGACAAAAGATAGTTTCGCTTATCTGTCCAACCAGTTTCGCTCATTTGTCACTACATGATTTCGCTTATTTGAACATCGTTTTTCGCTCTTGTGTCATCAAATCAGAGATTCCTCTCACATGATCATTATTGCGTGTGTCAGTTCACGTGATCAGTAGTATAGACCCAAGACATTTGACACACATTATTGGTCCAATCAGCAATCAGTTGGTTTCATAGTTTGTCGGTTCATAATAGTTTGCATGTGAAAAGTGAAGTTCAATTGAGTCAAATTGTGATATCCATGTGATCACACTGCTCAAGTTTATTTTGGTCCTATAGCAATCGATTAAAGTTGATTATTGTCAGCCCACCTCATATTACACGGCCCAATACATATTTTGATATTCAAGGCTGCATGTGATATTCAAATTGTTCGGTTTATGTGACTTTATAATGGTCAAATCAGAATTAGTTAAAAGCTGATTTGTTGACAAAATGAATACGTCAGTCATTAGTTTGTTATTGACCCAAGTTTCATTGTTTCATCATCATTAACGGATCAAGTCTTGGCCCAAGTGTGTCATAGTTGCAGCCCATATAAAGAAGTGCACGGCTCAAATCATTCTAAAGCCCAAATTAAATCTATTTGGTTCCGATCAAGTCTTGTCATTCAGTGATTTCACTTCAACGACATTGAAACGAGTCCACAAATTTTCGATACGAGTTCTAGATCGAGTCAACCGTTTCACACGTTCACATTTTCTCAGTTCATTTAAACTGATTAGCTGTTTTCGTTTGCTTTCAGGTAATTGAAGATGTCAAGCAACAGTGAAGAATTTTACAACACATTCTACAACGCGTTCACTTCCGAATCGTCAGATAGAAGATCTGAGATGAAAGAATATTCAAGAGAGATTTCAGAGAATTTGAAGTTTGAGAACATGTACGGAAGCCAACAGAAGCCACCAAAGCTAATGAAAGTGGAAGATTATCACTGGTGGAAAAACAGATTTGAGGGTTGGGTAAAAGCTTTCGCTCCTGAAAGCTGGTTAAAAATGACAGATGGATACACTGAACCAGTAAAAGAGGGAGGAGAGTTAATAGATCCAAAAGATTTCTCAGACATAGATGTAAAAAATGTTGTGGCTGAATATAAGATGATTACATTAATCAAACAGTCAGTGAGAGAGGATATTATATCATTACTTGAACAAGAGAAAACTTCAAAGAGTTTGTGGGAAGCGTTAGGGAGAAAGTGTGTAGGAAGTAATAAAATTGTCAAAAACAAAAAGAAATTGTTGCGTAAAGAGTTTGATTTATTCAGTTGTATGAAAAATGAATCTGTTTGTAGAATGATCGAAAGATTTGGGCATCTGAAAATGGAGTTAGCCAGACATGAAATGACATATTCTGAAGAGGATTTGGTAGATAAATTGTTTGATTCATTGCCAAATGATCAAGAGTGGCAATACTTCGCTTTAATGTTGAAGAACACAATCATGCCTGAAGATTTGAAAGTGGATTTGCTGATTGAAAGACTTGAAAGCCATGAGTTGGAGATAAAGAGATCTAAAGTCAACAATCCAGCTTATCAGCAAAATGTGGAGCTTTACTACAGAGGAAATGCACCACAGGCTGGATCTCCAAAAACTGCATTTTCTGCAGAAAGTTCAAATTCAGTGAACAATGAAAGTCTTCACAGTGGTTTTCACAGTGGATCTTCTTCAACAGTTTCAGACCAATCTGCTTCAAATAATTTATTCCAGTGTAATATCGCAGTGGATCTGAAGAATTGGCAGAATTTCAGTGAAGAATCAGCGAAACAACAGATGGTTTTCTTGGCATCTGTACTTGAATCGTATGAAAGCCTCGTTGCAGGGAAGATTGGCAACACCAATTTGACAAAAGAAGATTATGATCAATTAGACCCCGAGGAGATGGAACTAATGGATATAAGATGGTGCATGGCCAGTGCGGTTCGTCGGGCACAGCGGTTCATGGAGATCACGGGGAGAAAGTCAATTGGTGGACCATCTACCAAACTAGGATTTGATAAATCTAAGGTGACATGCTTCAAATGCAAACAAAGAGGTCACTTTAAGCGTGAGTGCAGAAATGCGTATGCTAATGATGATTCTGCAAACCCGTTCAACGAAGATTATTACAAGAAAGCGATTTACCATCAGAACAAGTCTGAGCCACCAAGATTGAAACAGCCTGAAGAAAAATCAAGGGCTCTTGCAGTTATATATGACGATGAAGGTTACGACTGGAGTCAAGTATGCCCTGAAGAAGATGCAGTTGGATATGCATTTGTGGCTGATGTTGATCCTGATAGATATTGGAAAGCAGACTATGCAAGATGGGAAATCGGAAAGTTAAATGAATCATTCAAAGAAGCCCAGAGAGCAAAAAGATGGAATGAAGAGTTGGAATGTTACATGGATCCATGGGGTAATCCAGTTGTTGACCCATCAAAAGTGGATTTCGAAGCTGTAACAAATTTGGTTCCAAGGCAGGCTACTTTCAACACACGAAGGTTATCTGATAAAGCGTATCTGCCTGATTTGGAGAAGAAAATTAGAGAGGTTTGTGAAGCAAGTCTACCGAAGGTGGTAGAGATGAAAAAGAGAAAAGAAGAAGAATTGAAGAAGATGATTGAAGAAGTAAAGGCTGTTGTGAAGATTGCTGCTGAAGAAGATCAGAAAGCTGAAAAAGAACAGAAGATAAAAGAAGAACAGAAGGTAGAGGAAGTTCAGAAAGTTGAGTCAGAAGAATCGGTGCTGAATGAGACTGAGGTTAGAAAATCTTCTGATTTACAGAATGTTGAATTGGTTGGTGAAAAAGAAAACAAGTGCAGGAATTGCATAGAAATGTGCAAAGCCTGTACTGAAAAAGATGATATCATAAAAACAAAAGACAATGACATAGTTAAACTTGAAAATGTTTTCACAATAAAATGTAAAGAAATGATTGACAAAGAAGAAATTTTGAAACTAAAAGTTGAAAAATTGACACAGAAATGTCAAGGTCTTGAAAAGGATAATGATGTTTATAGACAATTGTGTTCAGCAAAATGTGTCGATTGTGTTGAAAAAGAATCTAAATTTCAAGATTTACAAAAACAATATGATTCTTTAAAGTGGTCGAGTCAGAGAGTACAAGAAGCTTATGATACTTTGAAAAGCCAAGTCAAAAGTTTTGATCAAAGATTGTCAGAAACTTTAGTCACTAAAGAAATGTATGAAAGAAAGTTTAAAGAAAAGCAAATTGAATTAAACAAATGTGTTGATGAAATTGCTAATCTTAAACAAGTCTTGGCTGAAAAAGAAAAGATTATTACAAAACTTCAAAGTTATCATAACTCTTCGTACATTCTTGAACGCATTTTCAACATCACACCAGATGACAAAGATACTGAAAATTGCAAAAAGGGTATTGGTTCAGAATTTCATCAGGTACCACCACCATTGAGAAACAATTACACTTTTTATGATGAGGAAAAGGTGGCAAAGGGTTTGAACATAGCTTACCAGTTACCTGAAAGTATCGATGTGACTTACTCCAAATCTGATGATGCTAATGATTCAGAGGTGGTAAGTAAGGTTGTTGAAAGCGTTTTGAAAGATGAGTCTACAAAAGGTAAGTCTGAATCACAGGATGAAGATGAAGGAAATCTTTATGATGGTTATTTGAAAAACACAAAATTCGAGAAAATTTGAATGATGATTCAAAAGGATTGGTTTATACCATAATTGGATCGGACAAATTATTCTTAGATGTTGTATTCCCGATTCAGAATGTGATTTCAGAAAAGGTTGATAAAGTTTTCAAAATGGTTGAGATTGAGAAGTCTGAGATTCCAAAGTTTGCTGGTAAAGGTCATAAATCTTTTTATAACAAACCTGGTTTTAAGAAGAAAAACATGAAGGCTGGTTTGGGTTATAAAAAGAAACGGAATTGGAATCAAAGTAAAAAACCAAATTTGCAACAAAAGATGAGTTTTGTTCAAGGGAAAAGCTTGAAAGAAGAGGAAAAACTCAAATTTGGACAACAGTCTAATGAAGAGTTTGATGCTATGAAAAAGAAACAACAGGCCAAGGATGTTTCAAAGAAAGTATGTTTTAAATGTGATCAAATTGGACATGTTGCACGAAAGTGTCCAAATCCAAAGCCTGTTGATGTTGAAAAACAAAAATTTGAGGATGTGAAACCGAGGTCAACCAGATTTGATTCGAAACAAACTTGGAGGTACAATACAAACAAGTTTGCTTCAAATCAAAATTGGAAATCAAACCCAAACAGGTTCGATTCAAGACAGACCTGGAATTCTCACACACCCAGATTCAGAACAACACAGAGTTGGAGAACATCGGTTGATATGACAAAATCTTAAGAGTTTTGGAAAACTAAAAATGTTATTCAAAATCAAAAGATTCAAAAAGAGACATTTTTTTACAAAAGAGGTACTCCGAAAGGTCAAGTGTGGAGTGCTAAGAAACAAGTGACATCGGAAAAAGATGAGAAAGTTGAAGTCAACGCTGAAAAAGTTTTAAATGACAAAGAGTTTCCGAAATTAAATGAACATTATTGTGTTGAAATGCCTAAGGTCCAACAGACCTGGGCTAAATTGTTCAAATGATTGATAAAGTTTGAATGTGCAGGTGCTCAATGAAGCTGAAGATTGTGAGAATGGTAGTTGGAGCAGCCTGGCACAGGAAGAGGTTGCAGAATCCTAGTTTGGTTGAACAGGGATTTTAGTTTGATTGTTTTCTGTATATAAGTAAACAATATTTTCAAAACCCTAAAAACTTGAAAATTTAAAAACAAAAATATGTTTTTAGTTTGTTAAAATTTGAAAAACCAAAAATATGTTTGTTTTTAATTTTGTTTGGATAAATGTTGATTGAATACGCCGAAATCCTCACGGCTCAACAAACATGATTACTTTCATCAGATTGAAAAACGGTTTTCAAACTGTAAAATATCAATGTATTGTAAATCATGGGGGTATGTTATATTTTCTGCAAATCAGTGCATGTGAAGCAGAAAATGGATGGCGAGACAAAGCTATCAGTATTGGTTGTCAAATTTTCTTTAAATGGTTTTGCATTTTAGGGGGAGAAAAATTGTCATTAGAAAATCCAAAAACATTGGAAAATTTGAAAAAGCCAAAAACATGACAAAATTCAAAAATTTGAGTTTTGCGTAAAAAAAAGGAAATGATAGTACATCAGTAGACAGTTACAGTATGCTAAAGAATTGTATTGACTATATAGCGTTAAACAGTCTCACTGATGATATGCCGATAGGTTTTTATACACTTAGTAAACCTTTTCGGGATATAAACCTAAATTCAAACACTTGCTTATTTCGTGGGGAACACTACTTGGATATATAGGTAACCCCTGAAATCTCGTTTGAAAGGTCTCATAATCTGATATACTAGGTTTTTATACTCAGTGATATCTGGGGTATTATTCCGGGACTTCTGCTGAATGGAAGTTCTGACCTAGTCCTCGAATAATACTTTCCGCAAATGCTTGAAACACAGCATCACCCTCAGCATATATGATAAGACAATAAAATTGCTTAGCAATGCTGTTGTAAAAAAAAGATCCTCTAAAGGGGACACACCCAAAAGTTGAGTCATGATCTCTCTGCTGAACGGTAGTTCTGACCTGAGCTCTCATGATTCTTCATAATTTATTAACCCCTTACAGATATCATTTGTGTTATAATTACCTGTAAGACTGAATATTGGGATCTGGATACGGGAGTATATTCAAGAGGTGGGACACATGAATGGGTTTAAGTTCTTAAAATACATAATTCGTATCCTGAATCAGTTGAAATTTGTATGAAAATTTAAGTGGACAAGTATATCGACAATCTAAGTGAATTGTTTAATTCTTAAAGTGAAATTAAGCTCAATGGTACTTGTGACTTGTCATAAACTGATATGATCCTCTGACGCATACTCAAAACAAAAATATTGTCTGTAAATATGTTTGTACATATTTCTTTACTGCTTTATATTTTCAGAAAATTCAAAAAGATTTTGATTTCTGCTTTATTTTCGACAACCAATGTCTGAGTGCCGAGTTTCAAAATCTAAGTAAGCTGATCGTGTTTCTGAAAATAAAACAAGTTCATTATTTTGAAACTTGAAGTTTTAAAATCAAAAAATCAAAAACAGTTTGTGATATCTCCAAGGTCATTAAGTTGGACTTGGATGATTAACTGTGGGGGATTTGAATGCTTATATTGTTATAGAGCTAGTTTCCGATACGATTCGATGAAACTGCCAAATTTATGAGAAGTGATTTTGAGGAGATTGGATTGTTAGATTACAATATCTGAAAGATTAAAATATTGTTACTTATAATTGTATGATTGATTGCAGGAAAAGTCCAGACTACGATCCCGAGAGCTGAGTCTAAGGGGGAGTCTGAAGACAAGCTGAAAGTTAGGAGGAGCTTGTAGCTGGAAAGCTAGGTATCGATCCCTAAAAGCACGGAAGCTTGACGAAAGGGGGAGCCTGCTGATGATAAAGCTGTTGATGACAGAACCAGTGATGAGATCCTGGTGTAAGAGTCAAAGTGTGAAGCTGATCAAGAGAGTGATGGATGCTTACAATGTTACAATCTGAGTGAGGATGCAGAATGATCAAGACTGAAGAGATGTCATGATAAAAAATTAGTCACTGAAGACTTCGTCAATATCCGAGGGGGAGTCTGTTGGTGCATTACGTCTATTGACTTCGTCTTGTATCATATAATAGAATAGAATAGGATAGGATATCCAGTGCAGGAGGTTCGAAAAACGAAAGTTGGTGGATTAGCAAGTAGGTCCGCTTATATGGACATTGTCCATAAAAGCGAACCATAAGCTAATAGGTCCGCTCATATGGACGTCCATATAAGCGAACCTGTCTCCACTATATATTGTGCATTGTTTGTTCATTTGGTAACGGTTCCGAAAATTGTAACGAAGTGCTGCCAGATTGCTTTCAGGTTGTAAACATTGTTAAATCAATCAAAGAAGCATTATAATTAGTTTGAGCATCTGTATCTTAGATTCCGCCTTTGATACAGATAAAAGACTCTTCTAATTGACTCGTTCGGGTCCAACAACGATCCTATAGTCTTGTATCGAGTCTTGTACTTAGAATGTTAGATCAGGGCACGTAGTTTGAGAAAGTGGATTTATAGGTAATTCCGGTTGAAATGACACAAGTTATTTCAAACGAAATTAGTTTGGTAATTCCACTTGAATGCAAGTTGTAATTTCGTTTGGGGTAATTCCGTTTGAAATGTAATTCCGCTTGAGCATGTTCAAGCGGAATCACATGCCTATATATACCCCACAAACGAAATCACTTGTAACTTTTCCGGTTTGAGCCACGAAGTGCTGCCGAAGTGTCGTCTCGCTGTAAATCGTTGATAAATCAATCATATCGACAGTTAAAGTGTATATCTTGCTGAATTGACCTCAGTACGACTGTTTCCGCCTTTCGTACTGAGCATAAACTCTTCTGAACGACTCGTTCGGGTCCGAAAACGATCCTACAAGTGGTATCAGAGCTCAGGAGGAAGAGTTCATACCAATTCAGCTGCAATTTCTGATTTCTACACCTTCTTTTTCTAAATTAACAACTTTTCACGGTTAAAATCGGCTAAATTTCTCACAGAATGTGCACAATACTGTTTTAACAAAGCCTTGAAAGTTTCAGACTTAAATTCGATCTAAAATTGGTAAAATTGGTAATTTCGTTTGAAAATCAGCTCGAGATGATGATGTCAGCAGCAGTTCATACGGAATTAGCATGTTAATTCCGTTTGAAAACGGTATTCCGTTTGAAATATTGGTTGATTTCGTTTGAATCTGGTATTCCGTTTGAGTGGTTCCGTTTGAAAACACTCTTCCGCTTCAAACTGTTGATTCCGTTTGAAAGTTCAAACGAAATTAGATATTCCGTTTCAAAGGATATTCCGCTTGAAAAGGGATTTCGCTTGAAGTTGTCTTGAAGTTGTTTCCGTTTGAACTGTGTAATTCCGTTTGAAAGATAATTCCGTTTGAACAGGACTGTTTTGAGAAATTTTTAAAACCGAATCATGGAAGAGGAATTTTACAACGCATTCGCTACTCCGGTTACCCCGATTACTCTTGCATGGAACACAATGTTGGAAAATGAAATGGGGACTATGCAAAAACCGCCTAAACTCATGAACATCGAGGAGTATAAGGGTTGGGAAGGACGTTTTGAAAACTGGGTACAAGCAAATTATTTGGATGCTTGGGAATGTGTTTAAACGAAATATGTTAGACCGACGAATGATGACGAAGAGGAGGTTGCAATTAAAGATATGAGTGCTGATGATAAAAGGAAATACAAAATTGAAAAAATGATGTTAAGTCTTCTACAACAAGATGTGAAAGAAGATATCTTGGTTTTATTGCAACATAATGGAACTTCTTATTCAATATGGAAAGCATTAAGATCGAAGTTTGTTGGAAGTCAAGAGATGGTCAAGAACAAAAAATCACTTTTGAAGAAAGAGTTTGATCTGTTTCGTGGTTTGAAAAATGAAAGCACAAAGCAAATCATTGAAAGATATTGCAATCTGTTAGCTAACATGAAGAGATTGAGTATCAACAAAGATAATGAAGAGTTGATCGAAAAATTGGCTGATGCATTGCCATATGAGACTTGGGGCACATATCTCATGATGTTGAGAAACAAGAAAGGATTTAGCAGTCTGACATTGAGCAAGTTCATTGAAAAAATTGAAGCTCAGGAGATGGAACAGAGAAAGGTCTTAAGAATGAAAGATTTGGACGGTGAACAAGACATTGGACTTTATTACAAAGGTGGTGTCAGTGATAAAACCACCAACATGTCACCAAAGATTGAAACTGCTTTCAATGCAAAGAGTTCGTCTGGAGGATCATCTAAAGGATCAAGCAGCAAAACGAGTTTTTCATCATATCCATCATTTGATCCAAACATTTCAGCAACAAAGAATGGCAAAAAGCTACAATGCAATATTGTATTGAATCTTGAAAATGATCAGGATTATTCTGAAGAAGTTGCAAAAAGCCATATGTCTTTGTTGGGAACCGTGTTGGAGTCTTATGGAAGTTTAGTAGCAGGTTGGATCGGGAATCCAATGCTTACAAAAGAGGATTACGATCAGATTGATGCTGGAGAGATGGAATTAATGGATATAAAATGGTGTTTGGCAAGTGTGTTGAGGAGAGCTGAGAAGTTTAAACAGATCACAGGAAGAGATGATTTCCATGATGCATGTGTTTCTAATTTAGGTTTTGATAAATCTAAAGTTACTTGTTTTCATTGCAGGGAAAAAGGACACTTCAAGAGGGAGTGCACAAATCGCGAAGCAAGTGGAGCTCAAAATCCGTTCAACAACAATGATTACTACCGGAAGGCCATTTATCATCAAGCTGCTCAACAACAACAAGAACCACAACTGGCACATGGTAGAAAAGTAATAGAGGAGTCGTCAAAGAGAGCATGTTTGGTGAATCAAGAAGATTTCTGTTGGGACAAATATATTTCAGCCAACAACAAAGCATGCCTAATCAATCAAGATGATGAAAAATTGCCAGAAGGTTTTAGCTGGGCAAATTTCGATTGGGATGATTATGATCCAAATAAAATTTCAAATCACAAAGCTTTTGTTGCTCGTATTGAAGAAGATAGTGATGATGATAGTGAGTATTCTGCAAAACAAATGGCAGCTCATTTGAAAATGATGGCAGAAAGTGATAGTGAAGATGAAAAAGCTAAAAAGAAAAAGGTCAAAACACCAGTCAACAGTGATGATGAAGAAGTTCGAGTGGTAAGGAAAAAGGTGAAAGACATTCCAGAATTCAAAGTTGAAGAAGAAGCTAATGCACAAAAGGTTCCAGTGATATGTGAAAACTGTGAAGCAGTAAAGAAGCAGAACAGCACTTTGATTCACAACATGAACCGATTGAAAGAGTCTTATGATGTTCTGAACAAAGCCATGAATCATTACAATCAAACAAGCAGTGAACAAGCAACAGCCATGAAAACACTACAAGGAGCTCTTATGACAAAGCAGAAAAGTGTTAACAGTTACACTGAAAAATGTGATGTTTTGGAACAAAAACTGGAAACTCAAAGAATTGAAACAGAAAGAGTTAATCGATTATTAAAAAGTTACTCATGTACTTCTTATGTCATTGACAGGATTTATCCTACTGTGGAAGGCATGAAGGCTTTTGAAGATGATGAAGTTACTGAAGAACAGAAGGTATCTGAAGAAAAGACTTCTAAAAAGAAGAAAGAAAAGAAGAAGGATACTGAAGTAAAAACATCTGGTAAGAAACAAGGTGTAAATTACAACAAGTGTCCGCCCCCGCTTGAAAATGGATATTCGCCAAGAAATCCAAATTCAGAAAGAGTTAAAAAGGCAACCAACTTACAGTGGGAGTCGGAGTCTTCAGTTAACTTGCCAGAAAATATTGATGTTATGTTTACATCGTCTGACACTGATCAACAATCTCAATTGATGAAGAAAGTCGTGGATCATGTGTTAGATAACGATGAAACTGAGGAGTCAAAGTCGGAGTCTATGTCAGAGTCAAAGCCTGAGTCCAGCACTCCGAGTCAAATAGGAGAAAAGAGTTTACAATAAAGAATTCCTGTTATCAAAATCTAATTTGAATGATGAAACATTTAAAGTGGCTTATACTTTGAATGATTCTAACAAATTATATTCTGATGAGGAATTTCCAATAAGAGGTGTCAAACCTGACATGATCAAAAAGGTTTTCAAACTAACAGAAATTAATATTTCTGAAATAAAAGATGTAAATCTTTCTGAAAAACCTAAAAAATACACCTCAAGAGTTCAACAAAGAGAAAACAAGAAAAAATGTTACAGTTCTGGTTCTGGTTATCGAAAGAAACCAAACCATAACGGTAATTTCAAAAAGAAAGGATTATGATTTATTCCACCAGAAAATCATAAAAATTAAAAATATGTTCGAGATTTTAAATAAAAATGATATTTGTTTCAGGAACATCATCTGAAGAAGAGAAAGAAAATCTATTCAGAAATCAGTCAAACAAAGATTTCCTTACGAAGAAGCAAGAAGAGATGCAGACTGTTGATCAGAAGAAATAAACTCGAACCTGTTTTAAATGTGGAAAAGTGGTCATATTGCCATGAACTGTTCACAGGCAAAACAAATCAAACAGGGAGTTTCTAAACTGAAAGAGAAAGTGATTGTGTTTGAACCACCAATTGAGAGAACTAAACTTTTCAAAAATTCAAAATTTGAAATTGGTGAATGTTCAAACAGGTTTTACAAGAGAAGGGCAAATCTTGACAACCAAAAATGGGTTGTTAAGAAATCTGATGTTAGTTCTAGCAATGATTCTGATTCATCAAAATCAGAGGAGCTATCTTCTGGCGATGAATCTGATTCCACAAAGTCAGAGGAGCCACAAATTGGGGTTAAAGGTGAAAATTCAGTTCCTACAATGGATGATGTTAATTTTCCACCATTGAAGGCTGAAAACTTTAAACAAAAAGTTGGTAAAATTGAGATTTCAAATCAATTTTTCTCTAAAAAGAAAGAATTTGATGTTGAAAAGGCTTTTAACTCCAAATTGAAACATATTTTTGGAAAAATGGTTGATAGGAAGGTAAAGGGAGTTAAAGAATTTTACGAGAAGAAAATGAAGAAACTAGGTAAGGTTGTTTCGTCCCAGGTGTGTGACTGGGATGGAACCTATTATGAACAGTAAAAAACTGACTTGCCGGAGCTCCCAGGTTGGTAAGAGTGGAGCAGGAATCGGCATCTTTCTTGAGAAATTCACGATTGTGAGATTTCGACTTACAAGTGGTAAATCAGGGACATTAAGTTGTACTTGATTGTCTACAAGTGATATTTGTTGATAAAATCTAAAATTGTTAAATTCTTACAAGTGGTATTTTGAAAAACAATGTGGTGAACCCCTAACCTACAAGTGGTAAAATCAATCAACAAAACTTTTTTTCCGGAAAAACCATTTGATTAAAACAAACTTAAGTGTTTTGAAATCACAATGGGAAAATGTTTTGTTGTGAGGGGGAGTTCTGATTGTTTATGCCAAGTGGATGGCGAATTGAAGTGATTTGATATCAGTTGTCACTTTACTTGTATAGTTTGTTTTCAAATTTCTTTTAAATGTGTTTGAATTTTAGGGGGAGTAAGAATTTCTGAAAATCCAAAAACATTAGAAAAATTGAAAATGTCAAAAACATGATAAAATCTAAAAGGACAAAAACATGATAAAATTCAAAAATGAGTTTTGTTGCAAAAAGAGGAAATGATAGTACATCAGTGGACGATCACAGCATGCTAAAGAATTGGAAAGTCAAAAGGTGATAAACGGTCTCACTAATGATGTGTCAGTAGGTTTTTTCACATTTAGTAGATTGTGACGAGATATAAACCTAAATTTCAAACTTGCTTATATCGTGGGGAACATCTCTCGGATATATGGGTAACCCCCGAAATCTTGTTTGAAAGGTCCCTCTTTCTGAGATACTAGGTCTTTATGCTCAGTGATATCTGGGGTATTATCCCGGGACTTCTGATTTTGCGGAAGCAATGGCCTAGTCCCCGGAGAATACTTTACGCTTGCTTGAAATATAGCCTACCCACAGCATAAAAAATGATAAAACATTACAAAATGCAAATCATGTGCTGTTGTAAAAAAGTTCCTCTAAAGGGGACCCACCAAAAGTCGAAGCCGTCATCTTTCTGCTGAACGGAAGTTCTGACCTGAGCTCTCACAGCCTTCGCAATTTAACCCCTTACAGATATCATCTAGGTATACTCACCTGTAAGACTGAATATTGGGATCTGGACATGGGAGTATATTCAAGTGGTGGGACACGCGAATAAGTTTAAGTCTTTAAGACATTAATCTCGTATCTCGAAACAGTTGAAATTTGTGTGAAAATTTAAGTGGATTAGTATACTGACAATCTATGTGAATCGTTTAGAACTTAAAATGTTTAAAGCTTAACGGTGTTGGTGATTTGTCTCAAAAACTGATATGATCCTCTTACACAAACTCACAAAAATATTGTCTGTAAATATTTCTTTACTGCATTGCATTTTAAAATCAAAATTCAAAAAAAATTTCAGTGTTTTTAGTATAAATTTTTGAAAATACAAAAAGATTTTCGACAACTGATGTTGGAGAGCTAATTTTCAAAATTCCAAGTGCTGAACATGATGACAATCAGGTTGGGAGAGTGTGTTTTTGAAAAGATAAATGATATTTCTTCAAGTGGTTCATCTAAGTGTAACATTGTAAAATAATTCATTGATTGAATAAATTCTGCAAGTGGTTCATCAGAGTTTATAAATGTTAAATCATTTTGAGAGTTTGTTTTTACAAAGTGGTTAGCAGAGTGTAAATTTGTCAAATTTTAAAATTTAAAATTTGAGAAATTTATTTTTGGGTAGAGATTTGTGCAGGAAAAGTAGAGCCAGCAACAGATCTTGGGATAAACAGATAAAAGGCCAGGTTTCGATCCAGAGCAGGATGAGAGCCAGGACATGATCTTGAACCTGTTGGAAGCCAGACTGTGATCCCAGCTTATGGAAAGGGGGAGTCTGAATGACAAAGTGCCAGGTTCTGATCCTGAGATCGCTGATGCTGATGAACTTAAGGAATCAAGAGATCTGATCAAGCGAAGATAGAGTCAGAGAGGAGGAGGTTATCTGTTGGTGCTGATAGAGAAAGGAGAAAGAGTTGAGGATACTTACAGTGTCAGATACTTCAAAAGAGGAGCCTGAAGACTGATAAAGACTGAAGATGTTGAAGACTTGGCACTTAAGACTCGTCAACATTCGAGGGGGAGTCTGTTGGTGCATGCGTCTGTCGACTTCGTCTTGTATCGAGTCTTGTACTTAGAATGTTAGATCAGGGCACGTAGTTCGAGAAAGTGGATTTATAGGTAATTCCGTTTGAAATGACACATGTTATTTCAAACGAAATTAGTTTGGTAATTCCGCTTGAATGCAAGTTGTAATTTCGTTTGGGGTAATTCCGTTTGAAATGTAATTCCGCTTGAGCATGTTCAAGCGGAATCACATGCCTATATATACCCCACAAACGAAATCACTTGTAACTTTTCCGGTTTGAGCCACGAAGTGCTGCCGAAGTGTCGTCTCGCTATAAATCGTTGATAAATCAATCATATCGACAATTAAAGTGTATATCTAGCTGAATTGACCTCAGTACGACTGTTTTCGCCTTTCGTACTGAGCATAAACTCTTCTGAACGACTCGTTCGGGTCCGAAAACGATCCTACACACTTGACCACTCAGTCGCGTTAGTCTGTTAATATGCTTATTTCGCGCTTGTCTTATATTAACAAGCGCTTTGTATTTGTCATGACATTATCATGACTTTGAATAGTTTTACCGGCTAAACTAATTAGTCGCCGTCACTTCATACCCCGTCACCCGGGTATACTATTTTGCCATCTCCGACCTTATGTGTGTTTAATATTTTCTAAATCACCTCATACTACTTATGTTTGCTAAACATTGCTTTTGACTAAAAACTAAATTTTTAGTTTACGTTTTCTCTTTGTCTTACGTCTTTTTCTCATGTCTAGGAATTTCCATTCTAAGTTTATTCCTGACCAATATTATTTTTACATTACGAATTGTTACCAGTTTCCCACACTTTACCCAAGTGACCCGTAGGTTCTTTTACTTAGTCTCGTAAGCTATTTCTTTAGAGTTTCACCTTTTTAAGTTGAGACTCCAACAGTTTGTTTCTTTCCATTTGTGACCCAAGGGTCTTTTTGGTCCCCTAGACCTCAACACCACTTACAATCCCGAGGGTTATGATGATCCCGTAGATCACCTTTTACTATTGTCGTTCTAAAAATATACTTTCGGTGTCAACGCACCCTTTTTAAGTTTAGAAATCGTTCATTTTCATTCTTGAATTCTATGGACCTTGACCGTAGTCTAAGGCTACATCCGTTTCCATTTTACACTAATCTTCCGACTCTATGACTTCTTAAGTCCTTTACGCGTCGGTTTGTTATCCACTTAATGTTATCCGGTTTATTCCTATATTTATTTAGAACCCATTACCCAGGTTCTTTTATCTTAATATTTCGCGCTTTTGTTTATTCGGTTCGCGCTTACTTACATTAGCAAACGTTATTCTTTATTTAACTCGTTTAACTTGTTCATGTGAAATTTCGTTACTTGTGAATGTCAAACTTCATTCTTTATCCTCCCCGTTCAACTTTGAAACAGTTGAACGAAATTTTCAAAATTTATGTTTGCAAAATTTTGTCGCCTTTTAGTCATAACTCTCAATCCGAGTCTTTTGACCTTCAATCCGCGTTCCCGTCTCTTGGTTTACGCATTCACTCAAAATCCTACCCATCTATCGAGTATTTTTACCAAAGTCATCTTCAAAGTAACCATTCTCATATGGTTTTAGACTCCGTTTTAATTTATCTGGTCGTTTTAGCGAAATCCATCGCTTTTATTCAATCAAATCCTTTATTCTTTATTTAATTCGTTTGACTTGTCCGTGTGAATTTCATCACTTGTGACAGTCAAACTTTCCTATGCCTTTGCATTCATATTAGTTGGTCAGTATTTTCATTTACTTTGATCCATGTCCCTTCTCTCGGGCTCGTTATTCTAACGTAATACGCTTCCGTCATCTGACTTGCGTTTATGTTTATTATCAAACATTTTGCTTATTTTATTCATTTGGGTACTTTTTTTGTCCCATTCACCCCGTCCTTATTACATCGGACGTAAATGTGTCCATCATAAGAAGTTTATGGTATTATGTGTTCACTACTTACTTGGCCAGAGTAAGCGGTCAACACATGACACGCATGACCTTTTCACAATTTTCACATCACGCCCTATGTAAGTAACGTCTCTGTTTATTTCGATATCATTGATTTCGTTCTGTAAAACATTATTTAATTGCTAAACGACAATTATTAGTTTTACTTGTTTTGCCCTTGAACATATAGAATGTTTTCTTTCTATCAAACTATTATGTAACCACATTCGTTAATGTGATCTCTACTTTTCCCATTAGTATTTTATTGAGAATTATCCACTTGGATAATTACTCCCGTCCAAGTTACCATATAAACTATTTCTATTATTGTCTTGTTATTCACAATCGTGAATAACACATGTTTCTATTTGATTTTTCTTGGAAACATCATCCTAAATAGATATCCTATTAGGTTTTTCCAAGTTTTATCCTACATATGCAACCATCATTCTCTACGTGTTTGTTGCATATTACTATTTGTGCGATTAAATGTAAAACGTGCACCTGGTAATGCTTGCCCCGACGGGCTTTCCTTGCCATTTCTCTTATTCGCGATTGTTACGCGATTTGGTCCTTGATGAGCATGCTCTACTTGTTATACTTCGGATCGTTACTCAATCATATATGTCACTTGTTACACTCTCGCCATCTTTAGATGTGAGTATCCTTCAATTAAAACATTTACAAGGATTAGTAATGTCGACTTCAATAAACGCCCGTATCATAATACAAGGCTTTTCTACTATACGTGTCGACGCACGTAATTTCGTTAACTATATCTATCATTTAATTGCGGTAACGTACATTAGACGATAACCCTATGTGTTGTTCGCAACACATTAATCATGCTTAACCATTAATATAGATGTACTTACCGGATTTGCGATCAAGCCTCGAACCGAACACACTTTATTCTTTAACCATGAGCTCTGATTACCAACTTGTAACACCCGTCTTAATTTAAAATGAATTTACTACTAAATACACATTTAGTTTAAGAAAATACGGATTTACAAAAACTTTGTTAAGATTAATGTTCATACATAACTAACATCCTAACAAGTTTAAAACGTACTAAATGTGACATCAAGAGTTATATGTTCATATTCCATTAGCACAAAATTATATTAACGCGGAAGCTTCAAAAGTATTGTGTTCGGTTCTTGACATCTTGCTTGATCGCCATTCGAAGTATCACTAACATCACCTAATATCAAAACCATCTTAAATGTTAGTTTTGATAACATAAAAACAAGTATGTCCAATTTCTAATAACAAACAAATGAAAACAAAAATAATTTTCCGGGACTAAGTCTCTCGCGCCACGCGAGAGACTCCTTTAATTCTTTCGCAGGCCGCGAGCGGCCTCGCGTGTCACGCCAGATCAAGCAGACCCCGTCGCATGCCGTGGGGGAGATGTTTTTCCAGCAGGTCCATTCTCTGGACCTGCATATTTGCCAAGCTCCATTTTCCAAAAAAAAAATCAAACTTTAAATGACCATAACTTTCATTCTACAAGTCCGTTTTGCGTGATTCTTTTTGCCACGCGTCCGTAATTAAATTACGGATCTGTTTATCACCTCGGTTTGCATAAAAATCTAAATTATAAGCTATTAGCTTAAAAATACTTTATATGATTATTCGACCCGTTTGACTATAACATCACACTATAAATTATACGACAAAAGTATGTCTTGTCCTTTTTACCCATCCCGGACTTCTCAAACATTAGCGTTTTCGTTCCCACAACAAGGTTTGCATACGCGTTTACATTCCCTGGTTTAGTTTGTAACTTTCTAAACACATAGACCAAATTTACCCACTTACTTTATTTTGACCCGTTTAAGAGACTTTTAAGCACCCAAGCGTCAAACTTGCTAATCTCTTTTCACACATCGCATTCCCATATCTAAATAACTATTTATAATCCACCACAACTAATTTTTGTGGTGGATTAAACATAATGAACCATTACCCCAAATTTTACCCTTCGGTTAGTCATTTTACGGAAAACACCCGTTCTTAGACATTTGACCCACAAAGGTTTATGCCAATAACTTTTATACTTATTAAGGGTTACATAATCATAATGCATGTTCCTAACAACCCATAAGGGTCGTTTGCCCAATTTACCCATCATGGGCGTTTTTGTCCACTTGGTTCCTCTTTTTTTATGACGAGGGTCATTCTCTAAATTACTAGACCGACACTGTACATTTAACTATAAATCTATACATGTGTGCCTGGCTCGAGTCAACATATAGACCCGTTTTATACCCCGCTTTTATTAGCCGATATTTTATGGCGACGCAATTATACAAGTTTATACTCGCTCCTGTGAACATATAACTTAACAACCCAACATTAGTCGACTTTGTCAAATGGTGTCAATACTACCATTTACCCCGTTCGGCCTAAATGACCAAACATTGATATTTATAAAAACTTGGTAATAAAATACCTAATTCATGCATCCGACCCATTTCGGATTTTACCCCAAGATTTATTTTTCGTAAATTCTTTTTCTTACCTACTTAACCCATTTAGCTTACGCCGTGGGTATCCTTTCAACCTCAATTTACATTAGTCGACACTTGACTAAAATTTCCATTTTACCCCTTTTCTACCATTAACCATGATTTTTATCATTTAAATTTGTTACGACATGTATTCATATCGTGTCGGAACCCACATTTCGGATATTACCTTTATCGTATTTTTTTAGCTCATAAAATAAATACGTATCCTACAAAAGGTGTAAGTTTTACTTACCTCGCATCCAAATTTCACTTTTCTTCTCCTTCTTGATTCGTTTGACCCGCTTCCTCCTCCAAACTTCCACCTAGCTTGTTAAGAGTCAAACTATCATCATCGTTTACAGGTGGTTAGTTTAATCATAATTTAATACGATTATTCCACCTTACACGTTTTATATCCAAAATTATCATTCATCATATTTTAGGCTAGTTTGACTTTTTAAAAGTCAAATGCCCATTAATATATAAAATGCACATTCAAGTTCTTTAACTAGTTTAGACATTCACAATTTACCCGGTATGCGTCTTTTAAGCCACCGTTTTAAGTAATCTTTTAACCCGGTTCATTATATTTCCAACACTTCAACTAGTTCAAGCAATTATCAAAGCTAACTTATTTATTCATTTCACAAGAACTAAGGGTCCTCATCTATTAGTGAAACCCGTTTCGTCATATCATTAGCATTCATCCGAACACCTAATATAATCGAGTTCTACATGTCAACTACTAGATATCATGATTTCAATCATCCATATTCATGAAATAAATCACTAACTTCATTACAACATTCAAACCCATTTCGAATCATGTATGGTTAAGTACTCAAACTTGAAATTTGTTTAAGTGCCTTGCCTTTACTATCAAAAATGATGATTCTAATCACTAACATCATCATATTGCAAAAACCCACTTAGCTCATATTTGATTAGTTGACTAATCACTAGTTATTGGCACAAATTCAACAAGTTTGCACCCAGGGTTTTGTTTCTAGACTTAAACTCACATCAATTTCACTAAAACATTCAACTTTCGTACAAGAATTTCGTTCATGCATGATTATCAAAATTTCAAAATATCACCAAAATATAAATTTCGACTTACCTTACGATCCGCTTGACTTGGTGATCGTTTATATATATTCAAATCCGAATTTGGCCTTCGATTGATCCTTCAATTTGAAGATTTGCTTGAGTTAGGGTTTATAACCCTTTTCTCCTGGCTCCTCCTGGTCGATCGAACAAACACACACACACACATGTGTGTGTTTTAATTTTTTTATAAATGTTTTAATTAAAACACTTTCCTATTTGCCCACATTTAGTCCCTCGTGTTTAGAGGTTTTTATAAAGAGGATTATAAGTCTTGATTTTTATTTTTATTCCTTCACTTAATTACCCATTAATAACTAAGTTAATTATTCATAGTTAACTTAGTAGGTTCCGGGGTTTATAACCCGTTTTACTTTAAGTCCCATTAGCTCGGGCCCTTTTTTATATACTTTGTTTTTCTCAAAGTATTTATCCTTCTTTTAATTAATATTAGGTTTATTTATTTAATTCCTAATATTTACCGGGTTAATTTCACCACTAACGGTATTTTACCCGTTCATAAATGTTAACGTGGTTTGATTTCCAAACCCGTTTTCAGGGTGTTACACTTTGTGGATGGTTGGAGACATAGATCGATGTCGTATGTGTGGATGTTATTTTCTGGGTGTGATTATGAGTGGTTTTTTCGCTTGTTTGATCTTTGGTCTTCATCTTTATCTTCATCCCACTCTTCATGATTAATGATGGAGTCCAAAATAGCATTTACACTGGCATCGGTCTCTTTTTCTCATCCAAACCTTCTTCAAGAACAAAGCACACAAAATGACTTATCACTGTCATCAGTCTCTTTTTCTTGAAGATTTGTCCATCTCATTCAGCAAAATCTTATTGAGTTATCCCCCTCACCTAAGATTCCATTCAATGAAACTTCATGGAGAACAATACTGAATCTCCAAAAAATGACGTTTGCCATCTGTGGTTGGTTTAACTTTTTTTTGCGTTTTAAAGTGAATGGTATTTAGGAAAACATGGCGTTTGTTTTTGGGTGTGATCAATGGAAGTTCTTGAGACTTTTGTTTATATAAGATGTTTATGGCGCATAGTTTAGGCAGGATTTTATTATAATAATGTTAGTAATTAAGTATCCATTCGTTTCAGTTACTGTTTGTAGTTACTGTTTGTTCAGCTTTATCTGTTAATGCTGTAACACGTGCCATCTTTGAAGTTTGGCATTTTATATTTAATGGCGCTTGGTAGATAAAGATGATGAAATACACTAATTAACTTTTGGTGTCTGGCGTTTGTGGTATTTTGGCGTTTTATAACTAATGAGAGAAATATAATATTTTATTATTTAAAAATTACATAACAAACAGAAAAAATTACACAAAATAAAATAAAAAGAAAAGAAAAAAAATTAAAACTCCTCGTCAGAAGGGACTTTGTCTGAGAAATATCCATCATTCCCCTCGTCTTCTTCTTCGGATTCTTCTTCTAGTTTCTCATCCAGGTCATCACTTTCACCTTCTTTGGCCTCTTGTTCTTGAAGATTTTGAAGCCTCCATTTGAACATGTCCTGCAACAACGCCAATTTTATATTCATGTCTGTGTTCAAACATGTTGCGTTGTGTAACTCCTCCAGGAACCCAAGACCCTGCTTGGTCATGATGTTTTCAAGCATGTAGTCTTCCTGCTCCCCGTTGTCACATATAATGGTGACCATGTCAGTGTCTTCATCAAAACGCCATGATCTCATCACTGGGTCCATTTTTGCATTTGCCTTGTTTGGTCCAAATTTTCTAGTTAATCTTCTTATAACCATTTGTATTTTATCACAGTGGTTATCAAGAGGGACACCAAGTGCTAGGATCCCCCTCTGTACTTCTTCTTCCATGTTTAATATGGCTTTGATTGTTTTAACAAACACTCTTCTTCTGTTGTCAAAACGGATCATGAATCTTCTGATTCTGAGGGTGTATCTCCATTAAACGATGGTTGCCATTTTTCTTCCTTTCAGAGTTATTATTTTTTTTTGAAATTTTCCGTTTTGGTTAAAGATGGCATTTTTAGTATGATCAATGGAAGTGATGATGGAAGCGACGGTAACGTCGTTTATATAATGATGTTTTTGACGCGTAGTTTAGGATGGAAGTTTTTGTAATAAATGTTAATAATTAACTTTCAGTTACTGCTTGTTCCATCTATCTGTTAAACTGCAACGCGTTTTATCATTAAGGTTTGGCGTTTTGTATTAATGGTGTTTTAGTCGTTTAATCTGTCACACCCCAACCGATGGCGGAAACATCGGAGTGAGACGAAAGTGAGATTGGTCATTACTCATAACACTAAATTGCGACAAGTATTTAAATAATGAATTTCATTTCATTGCTAAAAGAATCAATTACATTGTTTAAAATCAAATACAACAACTTGAAACAAAAGAATTACATTACAACAAGTATTTAATGTCACACCCCAACCAATGGCGGAATCATCGGAGTGGGACGAAGAAAGA
Organism: Helianthus tuberosus; assembly: GCA_030545235.1. Classification (NCBI taxonomy): domain Eukaryota; kingdom Viridiplantae; phylum Streptophyta; class Magnoliopsida; order Asterales; family Asteraceae; genus Helianthus; species Helianthus tuberosus. Next base: position 147,396,538 of record CM060367.1, on the reverse strand, counting down.
TTGCTCATCACATATAACACTAATTGTGACAATAATTAAATCAAAACCGTTTTCATTTCATCATTCAAAAGAGTTACAATTCATGGAAAGACAAGTACAACATGTTCAATACATGAAAACAACATAACAACAAGAACAAAATTGATACAACATATTAAATCTAAGATGTCTATATGTGTATCTAGGCATCATCACTACTTCAGTTTCATATCATCGTTATCCTCAACCTATAACATGTTTAAAATAAAGTTCAATGCAAAAGCAAAGGCGAGTATACAGATTTTCATACATAGCATAAAAAATAAGTTTAAACAATTCCATATGGCAAGCTATTGAAACAAGATAAACAATAAAATCGGCATGTTTTTAACTAATCAAACCAATGATGAAACGCAATAAGCTCTTAACATAACCCAAAGTTTACAGGCAGTGCGTTAATCCTATAGCGCTATATATGTCAAGGATAGGCTCGTACGAAGTTAATGATAAGTCTAGCACAAAACATATAACCCCAAGTTTAAAGTATCAAGTAATCAAGTAGCCATGCATGTATAAGGAATGTTTGTGCAATTAAGAATAAATTTTAAGTGCAAGTTTTATATATTAACATGTTACACCCCAAAAGGTGGTAAACGAAAAGGGGGTTCAAGTATACTCACGGTTTTGCAAGCTTCCACTTGTTAATCCGCGAGGAGTTGTTGTTTGTTGGAGGTTGGAACACCAAGTCCTTCTACACGAAGAAACGAAGGTGTATGAGTATTGGAGGATAACGGAAGATTAAGGATTCGGAATATATAAAGAAAATGGAAAGTAAACATATGACAAAGTAACTATCTAGCTCATAATACTCATCTTTGACACTATGAAACCCATAGGGGTTTGAATGTTTTCATGGGTTAAAGTACCCATTAGAATCGTGACGAGTAATATGTTCTTAGATGGTGTAACCTATTATTTTGACAAGTAACCATTAGGTTATCATCAAGAGATTGGTCACCATAAGTATTATATATTCTATATAGTATACATTTATAGGTTCTAGTCCATTATCATACAAGAATGTCATAGAAGTCATGCATGAGGTAGGAAGATAAGTCTTCCATTTAGGAACCTCTTTAGTAGTCACCAATACACAAGTTGTCATAAGACAACAAGGATGGTCATGAACATACATTAGGAAATGGAAATACATACTATCTAACTAAGAAAACATCAAGTGATGTGTGGATTTGTAGGTAGGATAGCCCAAGCTATCCAAATAATCACACAACTTCAAGTGTAGGACTTGTTCATCACTTGTAGGTTAAAACTTATCAAAATAGAATGTTTGTGAGGATTAAACCTCTGGATTTACATGTCACAACCTTGTTTTTAAGCTCACATAATCATGGTTTTGATTAGTGGCATAAGGACATATGAATGTGTTGAGAAATCTTGATTTAAATTATGTTAAACAAGTGTTTATACAAAATCAGAAAGTTTATTGCACTTTGGAGCCTTTTATGGTGATGTTCCAGCCTTGGTTTTCCATGGAAAACCTATGGAAACATACCTAAGGTTGTTCCAAGTGCTAAGAAAGAAGAATCATTGAAAAAGATGGAAGAATGATGAAGTTATGCTCACTTTTGTGAGTTGTAGTGAATCTGCCTTTGCTACTAATTTCAGCTGCGTTTTTGAGTGTTTGAGAGTGAGTTTAGTGAGTTTGCAAAGTGAAAAATGTGTGGAGGAGGCTTGGGTTTTATAGGGGATGAATTAGGGTTGAGTTAGGTGTCATTAAATGCAAGAAAACACAAGAATAAGCACATTTCAGACCAATAGTTGAAGCTGATCTCGTGTTCTGCGGATTCAGGGTCCGCGCGGGGCGCGACTCGGGTAGGGGGAGGGGTCGCGGCTGGCGAGCCAGGTTGTTCGCTTATTTTGTTTGATTTTTGTCATTTATGCCCCCCTCTACTTTTATATATTGATGCTTTAAGATGTTAAAAGGTGTTTTAAGTGTAAAGAATCATACTTAAGGGTATGTAATGTAATTAAATCATAAAACTCATACAAAACAAGTATAAACAAGTATGTTTGTCGAGATTACGTGTCGTATTCGCATATAGGTCACATGTTTGTAAGTTTAACGTATTTCGCATGAATCATGAATATAGTGTCACATGTACAATCAATCCAAATGTACGAACAAGTATGAAACGTGTATAACATGAATGTAAAGAAATACGAGTTTTATTATGATCCAAGTCTCGGATTTTACGACGATTACAATGAAAAGACGATTACAAGAATACAAGACTTCCAAAAATAGAAATACAAACAACGCTTTCTAATTATGGAAAGTACGAAAAAAGCAGTGCGTTACATTTAAAGTCTAAAATGTGTTTCTAGGCATCCTACTAAGTTCCATGTATTATCAACATCATCATAAACCTGCAACATGTTTTAAAAGCATAGTTCAATACAAACGTATTGGCGAGTACACAAGTTTTAGATACATAGCATAAGTATAAAAGAATTTCTCAAATCCAACATGGTAAATTTGTATACAAGGTTAAACTAGCATGCATAACTAAAAGTCAACCCCGAGTGTCCATGAGAATAATGTGCATCCCTCGCCACTAAAGTGAAGGAGACCGTTTATGTATAATAATGTGCATCCCTCGACACCAAAGTAATCGAGACCGTTATATGTTAACATAATAATACCCCGTCAGGTGGTGTGCTACTCCTATAGCGCTATAATTGTTAAGGTGGGCTAGCTAAGTTAATGACAAATAGCATGTATGTATTCTAGCATGAAACCTAAGTATAAAAAATAGCATGTATGGTGGATTGAGTGAATAGATATATTTGTGTGAATTGTGTATTTTGATAAGTTAAACATGTTACACCCAAAAGTGTGCTAAAGCGTAAAAGGGTCAAGTGTACTCACAATATTGCACATGCTTTCCGATTATCCGAGATTGACGAGTTGTTTGTGAATGAGGATTCAATGGTAAGGTTACATGATTTTTAGGAAGTGGTAAGATTCGGGATTTAGAATTTAAAGTATCAAAGTATGTATACGAAAATAATACCTAGTTCTAAGAGCTCGTTTATGACACCATATTAAGTGGTTTCATGGGTCCCAAATTGCCCATTGGAATCATAACAAGTAACTTAGAATCTTAGATATATTGGCCTAAGTTTATGACGAACAATCATGACTCGATTGTCATCACAAATTCAACCATATTTTATATAGATATGTATAGTTTATATGAGAATAATAACATCCTAAACTAAGTCTAATCATAGATTATCATGTAGTATCATGTATTGTCAAGCAAGGAGGTTAAAACCTCATTATATGATTCACCACTACACAAACCATCATGAAGATGGTTCGGAGGGTCATGAATAACAAGAAAATAAACCTATCTAACAATGCTCAAGTGACCAAGTACACTACAACCCGGGTGTGCCAACACATCATGGAAAGAATTAACTACGTGAGGAGGGCTAGACGGGGCTAAGGTAGTTTGATTCTAGTAAGTCACTTTGAGTGTTCATACAAGGTTCAAATGAAGGAGTGGAACTTAGTTTGGAAAGCCAAGGCTTCCATTTGTTCACACTTCCCAAGTTACAAGTTCATCATATGGAAGATGATGTCTTGTGCTTGCTTTCATCATTCAATTACCATGTACAAATAGAATTAAAATGGTTGTTTTAGCCCAAAACTTTGATGGAAATCACCTCAACACAAACCCATAACCATAGACTAAGTTGTGAGCTTGGTGGGAACAAGATTCCACCAAGTTTCTATAAAAAACATGAAGATACAAGAAGTTAAAAAGAAGCAGAAAATAAAGTGCACTTTGGACCTAAAAAATGGTTAGGTTTCACCTTACTTTGCCCAAGAAAACTTGTGAAAATATTCCTAGAGGTATCCAAGTGTTTTAGAAGAATAAACAAGAAAGAAATAGAAGAATAAGTGAGTTAGAACTCACTTAGAATTGCTAAAAGTTTCTGCTCAAACTTGCTGAAAATTCAGATAATTAGAGAGTGTTTTGGAGTGTTTAGAGTGTTGGTAAAGTGGAAAAATGAATAGGGAAGTGTTGTATTTATAAGGGAGTAATTAGGGTTTGAGTTAGGTGGGTATTAAATGGGATTAGTTGGAAGTTAAATAAAAAAAAGAACTTAATGTAGCTTGCTTATTCCCGATCGCAAGGCTGTAATCAGCCTTAATTTTTTTTTTTTTTAACTTATGTTAGATATTTGTAGCTTATGTTATGTATTTATGATGTACAAATGCTTATCTAACATGTAACAAGGCCTAATATGTATTTAAAACATGAAATCAAGAGCTAAACGAGTATGTAAACATGGTTTTTGTGTTGTAAGAAGTAAGTGAAGTGTTGAATGATTAAACAAGTATATGTACATGTAGAATGTTTAAATCACGTATTTCCGATTAATCGTTTGTACGTTAATCATGTTCATGATACGAATATGCCATGAGCTTACAATTGAATCAGACGTTTGAATGTATGAATGAATGTCGAACAATGTATATTTCATATAAAAATATCCATTTTATAATGATCAAAGTCCAGGATTTTACAACGTTTCGAAGCGAATTACGATTACAAGAGGAATAAGCTTCCGAAAATAGAAATACAATCTTTCTAAAAACAGACATCTGCAAAAAGCGAGGAGTTACATAATCTGGAAGTGACTGATGTGTATGGAATGTAGGTTATGGCGGGAATTTTGAATGGCGTTTTGCTCATTAGTTTGGCTTTTGAATTAGAGCAGTAAAAAGACCCTTTTACCCTTAATGAAGCACGTCCAAGTAATAAAGTTGATGTTATTTACGAAAACGCCACCGCACCATTCTACTCCATAGATTGTTTTGATCAACCGGATGAGGGACGTTCTCAACGTTTTCACACTTTTAAGTGTTTTCCCTAAATCCTGCCCCATATATATATAGTGAAAGTGTAATGTTCAATATGCCTTATCATATGAGCGTACGAGATTTTAAGTTCGCATGTTATAAACTTCAATCGCATGTTGTATTACTGAAGAAACAATGGTTCAAATGACCGGAATCAATCGGACCAGGGGTTAAGTTCTGCATAAAAGGGTAAGTTCTATCGTTTGATACGGGGTTTGACTGAGCTTCTTCTCCGAACGATATCTGCAAAACAGACAGCCGTTAGACTCGCCACGGGGAGAATGGAGGTTCTCTCCGTGACCACCCTCCGGCGTGAGAATAAGTACAGATCTCAATGAAGAAGAAGAAGTAGTAGTGAAAGTGAAGTGAATGTAACTTGAGAGATTATACCTGAGTCGTCTTATTTATAGCCGGGTTTGGGTGGGAAAGTTTGTTGACGGAGGTAATAATGGAAAGCATTTTCCGTAAACAATTATCCTTTTTTTCCGTTAATCACCAACGTGATGTTTATGCACACGGATCGTAGGCGAGATCAACGGCTGGGGAGATGCCACGTGGAAAGTGAATGTGAGTGGATCCTTCTCTAATTTAGTGCCACCATCGTGACCTGGATGAGCATTCAGGATGATGCCACGTCACCATTCAGTTATAACTAAATGGTTTGTGCACGATGGAGTTTTCTAGAAGGTTTACAGTTGTAACCCTTCATCCTCTTGCCACGTGTTAATTCTGTTACAACAGAAAGGAATTCTTTTGCTTAAGTCTTGGTTTTAATCCCGCGGAGATACTTTAGGGCTTTGTTCTCAAATCTAACTATTCCGTTGCACGAGCCCGAGTAAGGATGTGAGATTAGTTCTATCTCAGCGCGCGAACGTTGAAGACTGCTTTCTTTTAAGTTTTCTTCTTTAGAACCAGTGCGCAGCAGCGTAGGGTTCCTTTAAAGAGGTTTTTCGTGATGAAGTTGTGGTATGGTCCAATGTTCCTGCGTGAGGTTTTTGGGACCATACCCCTTCAAGTCCCCCCAGTCCAGTGTTGGTCTTATGTGAGTAAGTGGAGTACTGGACTATATAAGAGAAGTGTGTGCTTTTGCTTTGTGAAGTTTTGGCGCGAAAAATGGGGAATCTTCTTGGAGAAGATTCTTTCTTTCAAGTTGACTTGCTCATGATTTCAAATTTTGAAAAATTTGACCCTTGGCAGGTGAAAGGTACTATCCTGACTGTTGACGTGTGACGTTTTGATGACTGGCTGTCAATTGTCAGTTGTGCGTCGTCAACCGTGGTCCACATGCGAGCGTGAGGTTGCTTGTTGCTTCCCACTCGCCCCTGATGCTTCGATAACCGCGTTTTCCCGAAAAAGGGGCTATTATGGTTTTCTAGGGCATTGATGGCAGTGAGTATATAAACCTCTTTAGTGCCTTCTTTTCGTTATTTGTTCTTTGAATTTCACCTGTCTTCTCTCGTCTTCACCATTATTCCCTTGAAGAACCCTGCAAATCTTTCCCTTTATGTCTGCCGGAGAGCGTCAAGAGGATTCCTCAGAAGAAATGTCTGCAGGTCTTCCAGCATTGAAGTGGTCGAGAGAGACATTCGACGGCCTAGTTCAAAGTTTTAGATTTCCTGATAGCTGGGGTGTCCGATACCCCGAGGATGGTCAGACGGCGGCTGATGCTCCAACCGGGTACATTACTCTGTTCTGGGATTATTTCACCGAAGGCAACTTCTGATTACCGACGACGAGGTTTTTTCTCGATATTCTTGCATATTAAAAGTTTCACATATCTCAACTACACCCGATCGGAATGGTTCGAATTTGTCATTTCGAATTCCTTTGTCGCTCAACGTATATCAAACCGACGGTTAACTGTTTCCGAGTGCTGTATCAAATGCATTGCTCTCAGGGTTTTTATTATTTTTCCCAACGTGCTTTGGCAAAGAAGATCTTATTGCACCCCCCAAAATCGTTTCATGAGTGGAAGCCAAAATTTTTCTTCACCAAAGCCGGCATGATTCCGATGAAGATAACTTTCAGGGGTAAAGAAGACATTGTGGTAGAGACCGTACAGACTCCTCATTCAGAGACTTGGTATCTGGATTTGAAAGATGTTCCATCGATTGAACTTTCGGAGAAAGCCCTAGTTGCTGCTGGCATGAGTCTTTACTGGCAAATGGAGAGGGAAGACAAGCTAGTGTACATGGAGGGCGATAAAAGTAAGATTTGGGATTTTCTTATCCTCTCTTCTTCTTTTTTTTTTTTTTTTTTTGATATTAATTTGTTCCTGTTTTCTCTTTTGTAGTTGTCTCCTTGTTTGTTATTGCATACAAGAGGGAGAATGGGAAGATAGCCACCATCCCCAAATGAGGAACTCTGGTATTTACAGATAGTCAAGAATTTTGCGCTTCCACGGGATGAAGATCTGGCTGCGCAACCTTCGACTGGTGCTGGTAAGTTTGCTTTTTGGTTTTGATTAATATTGCAATATTACTCGTTGCTGTCTTTGCGCGTGGGGTGATATTGCAATATTCTCTTTACAATAGGGGAGCTGACTAACCTGGGCATAGGCCCTGAGAAGAAGAAACAACGTACTTCTGCGGCTGTTAATATTGCGCCGAAAAAGACTGACGCGTAGAAAGCTCAATCTTCAAAAGTCAAGAATGTCAAGGGAGATAAGAAAGGTACGCGCCATTCCTCTAACTCCTGGTGTGATTAGGTAGTGGTGTCTGATTCATTGGAAGGACTTGCGCCTGTAGTTGTAAAGAAACCAAAGGCGGAGCCTCGGGATTCTGCTGTCTCCGCATCAAATCCTGATGACCCCATCGATTTGGAATCAAGTCCTGATCCCTTAGTGAAAACGAAGGCGGGGAAAATAAAACAGGTCGAAGTTGAGGCTGAGGCGTAGCCTGCTAGGAAGGTGCAGAGAAGAAAAATTGGCAAGAGAGGCAACCTAGATGCCTATATTGCGAAACCTCCTCCAGGTGAGTATCTTTTTTAACTAATGTTTCCTTAGACTTTGTGTTGATATAACGTTTATTTTGCAGAAAAGCCATTTTCTTCCGTTCACGCGAAACCGGCAGTAGTTTTTAATGATGATCTCCCGCCTTCCCCCTCTTGCGGCACTGTTATGGAGCAGCCAGAGGGTATAGAGGCTGTTGAAACTAGGACGGAGAAGGTTGCGGAGGAGGCAGATTCTGGAGTTGAGAAACCTATTGAGGTTGAAGTGGAGAAGATTTTGGATCCGGAAACCACAGATGTTGATGTTGCTTTGCCTAAGTCTCCGGAAGTTGTGGCGCATGACCTAGAGAAAGGGAAGTCAGTTCCTCAAGACCCGGTGATAACTATCCCTACCTCTTCTGCGCCGGCGAATTTTGTTAGGAGCCCTCTTGGTGATCCGGGTTTCTTTGCGCATAACGAGGAGGACTCTCCTATCCGCTCGGAGGAAACTCCGAGGGATTATTATTATCGCTCATACTCAGAGAAGAAAGCTTCTAAAATCCACACGCCGGTGTGGAAACTAAAGAAAGGCGACACGTTTTCTGATTGGCAGGTGTGTGGTGATTAGTTACAAGGCACCTTTCCTCCTGGTGAAGTGAAGTTTCAAGAAGATCGTTCTCACGATCAGTCTTACCATGCCTATCTTGAAGAAGCTGCTAGCTTCACTTCTACAACCCACCGTATAGTGGGCGAGTGGTGTAGTATGCATAAAGAATGGTCTACTGTCGAAGCATCCAGGAAAAAGGCTGCCGAAGAAGAGGCCCGAGTTGCTCTGTTGAGGGATAAGTTGGAAGCTGATCAGGCCAAGTTTGAGAGCGATCGGAAGACTGAAGAGTGGTCTGCCGCTGGTTGGAAAAGAAAAGCAGAAGCTAAAACCGCTCTTCTTTCGGAAGAGCGCAAGCGTTGGAGAGAAATTTGTGAGAAAGATAATAATGAAAAAATGGGTCTCCGTAATGCCATCAACAATCTCAAGGCAGAGATTGAGAGACTAAAGAAACAAGAAGCGGAGATTGAGAAGTTGAAGAAAGAAAAGGCTAATGCCGAAGCAGCTTGTGATGAAGCGCGTTCTCATCGAGAGAGAAATGAACAGAGAAAGGTACGAACTTGTGCAACACTTGACCTTAAAGATAAGGAGATAGACGAACTCACCTCTTTATTATTTGAGCAGGAACAAATTAAGGCGGAGCTTGAGTCTGCCAAAAAAGATTTGCAGCTTGAACGAGTTGAATAAGCTGAGACCTCCCGCTGTTTGAGTGAAACCAAAGAAAAGTTGGAAAATTCTGAAACTGCTCGGGTAACGGCAGAGAGTCTGATTGAACCGTTGAGGGATGATACGTTGTGGCTGAAGCACCGCGGAATTATAAGTGTAAGTGTCTCAATTTTTGCGGTACTTTGATGTAGTTACATATCTTGTCACTTGTTGTATTGTGTAGGTTGCCAATTCGGTCCTTAATTCTAATGAGTTGGATCAAACGGTTGCGCGTTTGCTGATTAGTGCGCGTAACGATGGGTACGCCCAAGGGTATACCGAATGTACCCAGCATGTTACAAATGCGTTGAAAGTAGATTGGGATACGAGCAGGTCCGCCACGCACGGAGTTGATACTGAAGTTGCTCATGCTGCTGCCAAGGCCGAATACAACACTTTGCACCTCCTAGTGATGGACCTAGTTACTGTTGCGTTGCAAGCTGACAATTTTGTGGTGCAATTAAAGGAAGTGTTCCCGGACGAGGAAGATGACGATGAAGATGAAGATTAGGTTCTTTTTGTACTTTGTTGTGGTTGTGTGAACAGTTTGTAGTTTAATAGGTTTGGCATGTGGTTCCCTGTTTGTTAATGCGTTGTGGCGCAAGTAACTTTGTTGATGCACTGCCGTGCATGTAAAAAAAATTTTGTTAACGTGCGTGGTGCGCAAGTAACTGTTTTAAATATAACATATGTTTGAATAACAATGTTTTGCATGAGTACAATTTCTTTGAGTAGGTAAGGAGAATAAAGGTGGTATAAAGCTCATGTGTGAACGTAAGGCTGGACCTTGCACGATACGTGTGACCGCAGACCGTTCATGAGACTTGTATTAGGTTACCATAGTGTTTTTGCACTTACCAAAAGGAATTCCATGCATTTTGTAATAAACACGGAAATAATATAACAAACTTTGTATTGATTTTGGATAGGGCTCAGAGGCCATAGTTACAAAGTTGTTTTTTAGGATAAATAGTTGAGACTTAATTTACTTGTGCATATGAATAGTCCTGTGTCATAGATTGGTAAGTTGACGAACTTAGACAATATGAAGGAAAGCTATTGCATGCATGTTGATCCGGCTCGGCTCAAGTTTGTTTAGCTTTTTTGCTCGGCCCCTCGTCCCCGCGAGTAATCTGCTTGATGTCCTTCCGCACATTTTGAAGCAGATGGGAAAGTTCTCCGCTTTTCAGTGCCTTTTCGATTTCTGTGCGGAGACTGATGCAATTATTTGTGGTGTGACCATTATCTTTATGGTACTCGCAGTACTGGTTTGGATCTTTCCCTCTTTTGTTTTACATTGGCGGAGGAGTTTTGAATTGGTAATCCTCAGTGCTGAGTACCTCCGCCGATGTTTTTGTGAGAGGATTCCATCGTCGTTCATGGTTCTCCTGCTTAGCTTCTTTCTACGCTGCTAGTTTGTTAATTGTTGCACAAGCGTCATCGGACGAGTATGCGCCTGAGGCCGAGTCCCTCTAGTTCTTCTTAAATTTCTTGCCGCTGTTCCCACTCATGTCCTGCGGACGGTTTTGTGGTAGCGGCGGCCTGTTGGAGCTTAAATTACGTTCTGTTTGAGCATAAACTTTGGCAGCAGTCATCAATTTTTCCCAACTTTTGGGTAGACCCTCTGTTCTTGATAAAACTTTAATCATATCATCACAACGCACAACGTATTTGAATTGTGCTCGTATTAGATGTTCATGTACGTCACTAATTTCTAACACCTCCTTGTTGTATCTCGTTATGAAATCCTCCAGACTTTCATCATCTCGTCTCCAGATGTTCATTACGTCAGCGGTGTCTCTGACGGATCTGCGTTGCTGGCTAAAATGGACCAGGAACTTCTCTCTCAAGTCCACCCATGATGTTAACTTTCTACCGGTAAGTTGTCAAAACCTTAACCGTGCTGCACCTGTCAAGGTTTGGACAAATAAGTGACACCATATAGGCAACGTCCAACCCCCTACCATGCCTGCGCTGGTAAACACACGGAGATGGTCATCTAGATCTGACATCCCATTGAACTTTCCGACGTTTGATGGTATTTTCGCCCTCTCGAGGGGGGATAGAGCGATTTCACTGACGAATTTTGAGTTCTCAGCTGCTTCTGCCAGGTGGTAAATTAGGTTGTAATCATATTCTGCGTCCGGGTTGTAAACCGCACGAGTTTTTTGGTTTATAATTTGCATGGTCCCGCTGCAGTCGGCTGAAAATGCTTGTGTTATCGCCTTCCTGATATGTTTTGTCGTATTAGTCGGTTTGGGTGTCCCGCCTCTGGTAAGAACGCGGGCCCAACCGAGAATGGACTGACCGCCGTCTATGCGAATACTGTTCATCACGGTAATCTCTTCGTCGAGTCTCAGAATGAGTAGATTCGTACCTAGTAGGAGATCTGGAGTAGACTTCTGTATCGTCCGCGGGCATTCATGAAGGTGCATCATAGTATGATGTACGTGGTGCAGACGGTGCTCGTACATGAGATGCAGATCTCCCTGATTGAGTTATAGGAGGAGCAGCCTGTGCACAGGGCTGTGCATAGACTGTGTTTAATGCGCCCTGAGACCTGACATACCATGAGATGGGGGTTTCACCAGGAGGTAAGATTGAACTTATCGGGATCTCGGGTTGTGCTCCTGCTATAACATGGTCCTTCAAATGATTAACGTTGTTCTGGACCTCGTTATCATCGGAAGCTTCTTCCACAATCCCTTCAACACGAAGATCATGAGTGAAATTCGTCGGTCGAGGGCCTGATGGACGGTTTGAAGGAGTCTCTGCCATGGAAAACAGAGATTGAAGAGAAATGAATAAAAACGAGAAGACGAGAATGAAAATTGAAGAATCGGTGGGCGCCAATGAAGAAACAATGGTTCGAATGACCGGAATCAATCGGACCAGGGGTTTAGTTCTGTATAAAAGGGTAAGTTCTCTCGTTTGATTCGGGGTTTGGCTGAGCTTCTTCTCCGAACAATATATGCAAAACAGACAGCCGTTAGATTCGCCACGGGGAGAATGGGGGTTCTTTCCATGACCACCCTCCGGCGTGAGAATAAGTACGGATCTCAATGAAGAAGAAGAAGAAGTAGTAGTGAAAGTGAAGTGAATGTAACTTGAGAGATTATACCTGAGTCGTCTTATTTATAGTCGGATTTGGGCGGGAAAGTTTGTTGACGGAGGTAATAACGGAAAGAATTTTCCGTAAGAAGTTATCCTTTTTGCCGTTAATCACCAATGTGATATTTATGCACACGGATCGTGGGCGAGATCAATGGCTGGGGAGATGCCACGTGGAAAGTGAATGTGAGTGGATCCTTCTCCAAGTTAGTGCCATCATCGTGACCTGGATGAGCGTTCAGGATGATGCCACGTCACCATTCGGTTATAACTAAATGTTTTGTGCACGATGGAGTTTTCTAGAAGGTTTACAGTTGTAACCTTTCATCCTCTTGCCACGTGTTAATTCTGCTACAACAAAAAGGAATTCTTTTGCTTAAGTCTTGGTTTTAATCGTGCAGAGATGCTTTAGGGCTTTGTTCCCAAATCTAACTATTTCGTTGCACGATCCCGCATAAGGATGTGAGATTAGTTCTATCTTGGCGTGCGAATGTTGAAGACTGCTTTCTTTTAAGTTTTCTTCTTTAGAACCGGTGCGCAGCCGGGCAGGGTTCCTTTAAAGAGGTTTATCGTGATGAAGTTGTGGTATGGTCCAATGTGCCTACGCGAGGTTTTTGGGACCATACCCCTTCAATTACCAAACAATTGCATGTTGATAAAATTAAAATCGCATGTTATGTAAAAAAAATCGCACGTTATAAAGAAAAACTCGCATGTTTAATTCAATCTCGTACGCATCGTACGTTAACCAACCTCTCTCTCTCTCTCTATATATGTATATATATATATCCTAAAGTATCTACGAATATAAATACTGTGACAACCCGGACATTCCTTTCATGTACCACCTTACGTTGTAACTATGTGAATATTAATGAACGTAATTTAATTAATTGATTGCTTGATTATATGTGTAAATCTAAATGGAATGTTATTTAATTCGAATGTTATAGTTATTAAGTGTGATCGCACACCTAAATGAGTCACACTCCCCAAGTGTGCAACCTCACCCACCTGTTTATTTAGATGGGCCGCACACCATCCCATCTGTTACACAACCCCTTCTTCCAACCGCACACCAATCAATCCTGGCCCAACCATAGGCCCACGACAAACCCTAATGAATACCGCACACCCTTTTTATTGGGGCACACATGTGAATGTGCGGAATCTCTTATTTGGGTATTTATATCCACCTGTTGGCAAATCCTAGGTCACTTTCCAATCTCCTTTTCACCAACATTCTCTTTTTTTAGAAACCTTAGAAACACTCCAAATCTCCTTCCTTCTTCCTTGGAATTTGACGGCAACCTTATCTCGTTGAAGGCAGCTGGTGATTATTGCCTTGGAAGCTTTGTTTCATTACCTCTCTCTCCCACACTCTTGAGCCATACATCATCCGGTTAGTGTATTACCATCATTGAATGATTATACATCATAAAAGTTTGTGCTTGAATGATGAATTAGGTGTTTTTGTTTTATATCTCTATGAGGTTATTAAATGGATGACTATTCTTGTGAAGCCAAAAGTTGTTCATAAAAGGATTACATCAAATCTAGGGTTCATACGTGATTGTGTTGATAGAACAGTGGTTTCGAGGTGATGGTGTATTCACTCATGATATATATTAGAATGCTCTTGCTAGTTATTGATAAAGGAGGGTTTAGATCCGTAGAATAAGTGTTTAGAATGTTAATGCATTGATGATTTGTGACAAATGATGTTGGATAAATTTTCTGAAACCGATTTAGATGTTAGGCCAAAGTTTGAATCTGTTTTCGTTCACATGATTACTTGATTTTGTGTGTTAAGATTTATGTCTAAATCTGTGTCCTTGAACCATTTTAATTTGATGAAATGTTGATAAATATGATGGCAGGATAAAGGGATTGATACTGGAATATGTGTTTGATTTATTTGAGATGTTTACTGTTTGGATAACATGAAGTCGCACACTCATGCAATATACTACTCAAATAGCATACTGTACAACTCAGCACAGAACACCGCACACCTGTGTGCCAGGTATGCCACTAATAAAAGGTACAACCTGCCATGCACCTCGTACACTCAAGTTATGCTAGACCGCACACTTTAACCGCACACTTTAACCGCACATTGTTGTACAAGCATCTGATGCACAAGGTACAAATTACCAAAGCATGTCCGCACACCCTAATGAATGTCGCACACTCCCAACTAGACCGTACACTCACATATTGGGCCATATGATTATTGGGCCGCACACTCATATATTGAGCCAAGTATTGAGACCGCACACTTAAAATACTCGTATTGTTCCTTTATTGCCCGCATGTTTAATATATGATACGTGATGCTTACGTGCTACTTGTTAGATACATGTACAAATACGTGATGTTACTTGCATACGAATCTGATCAAACTTGGTAACCATAATAGGACGTGGTTGACCAACTTTAAAACAAGTAATTAACCTGTCGAGCAAAACAAAGGTGAGTTCACACACTTTACTAAAAGCATATATTCTCAGTGGTTGGGAATGGAATGAACAACACATTCCCTGGTTTGGGGTTGCATAGTATCCTTGGTTTGGGATATGGTTAAATGCTATTTATATTTCATGAATAAGCGTACTAAACGAAACTCTATCATGGAAGTCCCCACTTACTATACCGATTAGTCGACTGGCCTGGCGAACGGGATATTAGTTGATAGCGTTATTAGGTTTCACCAACCTCATACCGTGCCTGGATAGGATTGGGCGTGAACTAATAGGCCTTGCCAAACTATCAATGATGATAGACATTGACAAACGGGGCAACAATGATACAATGGGTCGCAAAGTGTTCGGTATTACGGAATTTAGTAGCTTACATATGGGGTAGCTCCCCATGGCATGATATAAATGAGTAATTTAACAACGCAAGTTTTTGGAAATAAAACTGGATAAACTGTGAACTCGCAAACTTTATGTTGACACCCTACTGCATGCTTTGCAGGTACTCAGTGACAGCTCAGGAGCTTACAACGAGGAGTGTAGTGGTTGCTTGACCCATGTTGGGTTTCTTAATAATAATTATGAAATTTTGAACTTTTGTTTGAATGATTAAACTTATGCTTCCGCTGTTAATTTTAAACATTGTTTCGAACTTTAAACTAGGGACTTTAGACATTGATAGCCACTAATCGTATTGGTAGGGATGAAAACTGTTTTATTATACTTATTGTTCAATATGATTGGAGGCATGATTCTGGTCAGTCACACGCCTCGCGATAGTACTCCGTATGTGGAAATTGAGGGTGTGACAAATACACTAAATAAAAAATTAAAGAGTTAAATGCCATTTTAGTCCCTGTGGTTTGGGCCATTTTTCCAGTTTAGTCCAAAGGCTTGAAACATTATCATTTTAGTCCAAATAGTTTCAAGCATTGCCATTTTAGTCCACTAGGTTATCACCGTCCATTTTTATGTAAGCTAGAAGGGTAATTCGATTATTTTATATGGTCGAATTGCCCTTCTAGTTAACAGAATCACATACAAAATGACCGAAATTCCCTTCTAGTTAACAAAATAAAGAGATGGAGTTAACCCAGTGGACTAAAATGGCAACGTTTAAAACTATTTAGACTAAAATTGCAACGTTTCAAACCGTTTGACTAAACTGGCAAAATAGCCCAAACCACAAAAACTAAAATGCCATTTAACTCAAAATTAAATTACTGAAATGCATCCCTATTATTGTCACTTTTATATTTGAAAATCTATATCTCTAATAAAGCAAACCATTGGGGGACACATGTCACCCTATGGTTGATGCCAAATAAGCAGCCACATCAGCATACATGTGGCATAGCTCATAGGGGAGGATTGAATTTGGCTTATCACATACTCTATACTCTCTCTCTCTCTCTCATTCTCTCATAACCCTAATTCAGTCTCTCTCTCTATTCTCTTCTCTGGCGAACACGACGACGAAACAACATCCAATACTTTTGATCAACAATCAACGTATTTGAAGACTCTAACTCTACGGTACTCTCTAATTTGACGATTTGATGATCGATTATAGATTTAATTTGAGGCTTTTTTTTTCAGGAAATCAAATCCTGGATATCAAATCGGCGACTTAGTGATTTGATGATCTATATAGTTATTTTACATGATTTGATTATCGATTAAGTTAATCCTTTTTTTCTTAGGGATTTGATATCAGATTTCATGTTGTTTTGTTATATGGTTTTGATTTTCACCTATATGATTAATCTTCCTTATATTCCAGATTTAGGGTTTTATCGCTATACCATCTTAATCAGTACTCATTTTCAATCGTTTCCCAAAGATCATCTGGTGGCGGTGTTTTGATAGAGGAAGATGTTGATGGTGACAGCGAGATGTGTTGATTTAGGGTTTTGTCTAACGGTGGTCTTGTAATGGTTGTGGTGCAAGGCAAGGACTACAGGGTAACGCCTAGGTATGTTGATTTCATCGACACGTTATGTTCATATGTTGATTTCAATTTTGTTTTTTATTTACCACTGCATCTTTTTAAATCTATTTAGAAATTAGTGTTTGTAGCGCCGAAACGTTTTCTTATGTTGGTGAAACTTTTCGATGACCGATTTTGATTTCAGATTGATGTACTTGAGCAACTTTATAATCAACTTGCAGAAATTGTTCGTGAATGCCCAGAAGCAATGCTACAGGTGACTGTTATTTAACTTATTACTTTGTATTGTGACTTACTTTTTCTTCTTGTTTGTCAATGATATATACTTTGTTAACATATATCATGGTGATTGGAGAACCCATACATAACAGGTGGTCTCTTTTATGCATTGGCTAGATATTGGATATCTTCTAATACACATATGAAGTGGAAGAAAAATTAGGGTGTAAGTCACAGTTGGGCTTTTTATTTAATAATGAACATATGATTCAGATTCATTTCCAAATTAAGTGTATTCTATTTGTTAATTAAGATGTAAGTCACAATTGTTTATATTCTTTTAGTTCTTGGCTGAGTTTGTGATGCCATATAAGAATTAGTAGTGATGTTGTTGTATTGAATTTATAAGTGCGGATGATGGCTGAAGTGAGGGAGAAATTGGCGGATGTTTGTAAAGAATTCGCTCTGAAATAGAACTATAGATTTAAAGAGCATTAGATGATAGTGGACAAGTTAGATGTTATTTCGGTTTAAATTTAGGGTTTTACTTTCTTGGTATAGGTCTTTATGTTTTGAAATATGGAAATTTGAGATTGTAGATTGGGGTTCATTTATCTTCTTGGAGGATTGTGGGTTTTCAAGTTTTGCTGCTTTTTTTGTTGTTATTTAGATAATAGTTGCAGCCCTTCAGCAGATAGCGTTCCACCACTACTGTTCTGAAGACGCTACATAGTGACGGTGCTTGGTAAGGTTCTTAAGATGTATTCAATTTGTTAAGTTAAACCACACCCTAAACTTTATAGATTTATCATCTTAACATGACTCTGTATGTGTCTTCATTTTTACTTTTGTTTTAGTAGTTTCATTTTAATTTGGTTTTGACGACCGTGAGTTGTGTAAATCTGACAAAACCGAAAGGATCGATGAATGGCTTTTTGCCGCATCATGGAATACAAAATGGTGGTATTTAGCCTTCTACAATGTTACTGCCATGGTTGAACCTGGTTTGCTCAGTTTACCTTACGCTATATCCCAACTTGGTTGGTTAATTAGTCTCTTCAATCTTTAATCCTAAACTTTTCAATTATACATAACAAGAGCATTAAATTCGGTGAAGTTTCATGAGGCCTGATGTCAGTATTAGTAATGTCATGGGCCATAGTGTGATTTTTTTTATAAAGGTTTCATTTTTAGCATGTACTGTTGATGAGATTTTTGTGCTTATTTTTATCTAGATCACAGCAATCTTTTGTGTGATTTTTATGTTTTTAAGGCAATGTATGATTGGAGAAAAATACTTCTATTGTTGTTTCATAGAAGCCAGGTAACATATTTTAAGGTGTAAACTGGCTGTTAGGTTGAGCAAGGTGAATAACATTGTCTCCACAGACGGTTTTCCAACACAACAACTTCTATATTCCATAATGGGTCGTGTTGTGCTATTGCCATGAGATAATAACTGTATTAGTTTTAATGAAACCCACAACAAAAAATGCCGAACAACCGTTTTTAGCTTTCTCTATAGTAGAATTAAAATGCTAGGTATTATGATTGCTTCTCATTTTAAGAGTTAAGTATCATTTACGCCTTTTTTCAGGTTGCTGCCATGCCAAAATCAGGGGCCCAAAAGCCTTCTACAGCAGATGACGAAACATGAATCAAACAGTATAATCCTTCTCTTGGTTACTTTATATCTCAAGCGTAGCCTAAACGTTTTTATTTTTGTGGATGCAGCAGTATTGAATCCCTATCCTCACAAATTCCATGTCTCGATGTCCTTTCTTGAATATATTGAGAAGTACGAAACCTTAAATAGTGGGGATCACCTGGAGGATGCTCAAGTTTCTTTGGCTGGTTAGCAAAATTTTGTAATATTGATATTTTAGTTTCTACGTGAATTTAATTTTATTATAATAATTGACTAAATATATGTTCTTGGTCGGGAGACTAATGAGCTAACGGTCCTCTTCATCAAAGCTCTTCTTTTAGGATTTACTTAAATCTGGTGGAAAAGTGCAAATTATGGCTGATGCACCAGCTAAGAGAATATTATTATTACTTCAACTCAATTCATTATTTCGATACTTAATTGCTCACAAGCATTCTCACTTCAACTCAATTCATGTTATAGTCTATTTCTTTATTACGGATTAACAAAAGACCTGATGGTGATTGATGGTGGCTCTAACCTTTTGAAAGCTGACTTTGCAAATTGCAATTCCACATTAAGCTCCTTCCATGGTAAATATATAATCTGACATATTTTTAATCATTTTTTAGACATGTTAATTGACCCGGTTATAAATGGGTCAAAATTATCACTCTTTTGTATGTTTGCATATTTGTTTCAGAAGAGACAAACAATTTGCACAAGCGGTGGGGGATAATATCAAAGGCGAGATCGGGGTACAAAATTTTAACAATTTTTAATTCGATCCGGAAAAATCTCAAGGCAAAAAGAGATGAATGAAGACAAGGGAAAAAGATTAAGGAAGTTGTTAACCACAGAGAAATGCAAAGGGGAAGCTTAGATTTGTTTTATTTATAATTTAGTGTAATTTTGTCTATATGTTTTAGTATTTTGAATAAAAAAGAATTAATATTTTGTTTTGTTATTGCTTTACAATGGTATTTGTTTTAATAATGGATAATATTGTTTTGTGGGGTTGCAGATGCCTCCACGGAAGGCTCCTATAAGTTCTTATTGTTTTACTTTTATCTTTTATTGTTCTAACTAATAAAAATACATCAGTTTTTCTATTCATTTATAATCGTTTAACTTTTTTAAAAGGCCTTATGTATGTGATACGCTAACTTATGATTCATTTGCTTTAAAAAACTTTATTTCCTAAGAAGTTCTGTGATCAGACTACTATAGATTCGAATGGTTATCCAGTCTATAGACGAGCAGATTCAGGATTTTTTGTTGAGAAATCTGGTATTCAGCTTGATTTTTTGGGGTGGATGAAAAAAAACGAACAAGATCCGTTGGCGCGCACCCTTACGTTGAATTCCAATATATGCGTTTTTACAGAATATTAAATTTCAAAGTAAATAATATGGTTTTGGATGAAGCCGCGAATCGCGCGGGCATTAACCTAGTAATAATATAAAAAAAAAAAAGGTAAATACTCAAATGCTCATTAATGATTCATGTGATATACGAAGGACTACACTAGCTATTTGAAGAAGTAAAAATAACTACGAAAATGGAGATGCGGGGTATCGATCCCCGTACCTCTCGCATGCTAAGCGAGCGCTCTACCATCTGAGCTACATCCCCATTTGCTCAATAATTTCAATCGTTTTATAATTGTTAAATTGAGGCAAAGAAACAATCCAACTTAGTATTACTATTACACTTTTTTCTTTTTTCAGTTAGTTAACGCAAACCCATATTTAACGGTTATACACCCCCTTTCTTTTTTATTTTTTTTAAATGACAAATTTCATTAAATTTAACGATTATATATACCTATACGTCCGAACACAAGCCCACCAGTATTTAATCTTTGTTGTGAAACTAGCCTAATAGCAACCAATAGAATCAGAAAGAAAAGAATAATAGACGGAGAAAAAATTTGATATTTTATTAATTGAGGTATATTTACAATGAGATACAATAGGGGTATAAATAGGAGTACAAAACTTGGAGAGGAAGCTAATCTATTTAAGAACTTGATAACCACATAATATAATATATTTATAACACTCCCCTTAGTTATCAATTTTATACGCTTTGAGATACTGCCTCGTTAAAAACCTTGCTAGGAAAACCCAGTGGGACAAAACCTCAGCTAAGGGAAAAAGAGTGCAGTGCGTATTGTCTTCCCCTGATACATCTGGATCAGGTACGTTGCCTCATTAAAAACCTTACTAAGAAAACCCAATGGGACAAAACTTAGTTAAGGGAAAAAGAGTGCAACTTAAATAAATCTCTCCCTCATTATAATACGTATCCTTTAAGTGACGCGTGTCGATCTTCCTTGAAAGTTGATCAAAGCTTTTGTAGCCAATGATTTGTCGCTTGATCCCTTAATCACTTAATGTACAATCCTTTATGTTGAGCATTGTTGTATAATATTCTAAAGAGACTGTAAGTCCCTCCTTTCAAAAATAACATATATCGACAACTATGTTTTGGTACATTCCTACAACTAAAAGACTAACCAAACTTGTTTTGATGAGTTAGTAAAATATAATCAAATATCATTTATACCTGAAATATTTCTTTGAACTCGTTCCAATGTATATTCGCTTGACAAAGGCTATCATGACAATAAGCTCAAGTGAAAGATATTATAACCTATACATAGCTAGCAAAATATATTAATGCACATATGCATCTAACATGGTACTTCTATAATAAGAATCTCTACTTTGGTAGGAGATGATAATAGGCGTTTCTTATAACAAGTGACTTAAAAACCTTTAACATACTTTAAGGTTCAACTACGTCCATACTAAATATCCCAACATCATCTTCTAGATGTACTTGAGTGATTGATAAAATATAATTACATATATACTCGAACTGCAGTTCGAGTAATAATTAGACCGTGCCAAGGTCATTCAAAAACTCTCCCTCTAAAAGCTCGACAGTTTCTCTCGATGATGCCTAGACATCATCCGATTATAGTGAACTTTTAAAAATGGAATGTTGATAAAACATGGCTAATTTAATCAAACTTATATACCTCTTTATGCGAATATCTCAAGTTGTACAACACTCGACCCGACTATTTTAGTCCATACATATTTTGTCAACTTCATATAGTATTTCTTGAAATTTTGACATCAATGCTTCCGGCATTATCAATCCTTGAGGGAATTTGTTCCATCTTATCCCAATATGCATGTGCTTTCACTCTTCAGGAATTTTGTTTTATCTCCAAAATCCATATTGTACCATGCGTGTACACTATTTATTGAGATGTCATAATCATCGGGTACAAGTTTTCTATGTATGTTTATTGGTGCACAAGTGTTACATCGTTAAGATGTTTCGATTAACCTTTTAAGCACTCAATTGCTTTAGAAACTCATCAGAAGTTCCAACATGTAAAATAATCATAACCTATTCAAATCCAAATATGTATAAATGATCACATTGTTCTCGAGAACTTACTTTACATGACTTACATAAGTTAATCCTTCAGGATTTTCATGTAAACTTTTAGAATCAAGTGATACATAACATTCATAAGACGCATATCAATTCTCTCTTTATATTACCAGACTAATAAAATATTGAAAAGTCACTACATCCACCACTAGAGAATACGTCTTCTCATAATCAATCATAGGTCTTTGCGAAAATTCTTGTGCCACCATTTTTTCCTTATATCACTCAATTTGATTTTCACATAATTCTCATAAAAGACCCGTTTATATCCAACATATTTTACAACTTCAGTTGTATGGACTGTTGGTCCAAAGACTTTCCATGTCATTAGAGAATTCAACTTTGCCTTATTTGCGTCTTTCCACTTTGGCCAATCATTTTTATGTTTACGTTCATAGGCAGATCTCAAATCTTGATCCTCATCACTTAATCATTCCAAGCGCTACATTATATACAAAAGTATAACAACGTCGGTTTTTATTTCGATTTCATACATATCTTAGACATGATACAACTTATCGAGATCTCTTTATTTTCAGGTACCTAAGGTTCTTCTTGAACCATCATGTCTATTGTCTCTTCGGGATATTTTATTATTATAACCTCGACTTGACCATCTTAATTACTTGCTTCAATTTTCGAGGAATTTTATTATTTGAATCAACTAGTCTACCACGTTTTTAGGCGTGCAATAGACTCATTACAAAATATAGGTTGTCCTTTTGGGACACTCATCTTAATTGAAGCATTAGCAGTTGGTATATGTGACATAGTCACCTTTTTAAGGTCAGTGAATGCGTCTGGTAATAGATTTTCTAATCTTTGTAAATGAGTCATTTTTTGAACTTTTGGTTTATACTTTTAGTTTTGAGGATCAATGCAAACTCATTTCTTATCCAACTGCTTTTTGTCTCCCTATGATGTTGGGAATGTTAATCCATTGAGATGGATATCAATTAATTGAACCATAAATAAATATCTCGTTAAAGGCTCTATTCGTTATCATATATTCCCAACCACTTTTTAACGTCCCATCTTTGTGCGTAGTGGTGGATCAATTTCAATATATACCGCACAACCAAATTCTTAGAAGGGATATCTTTGGTTCCTGACCAAAAACCAACTATAATGGGGAGAAACTATTACAACATGTTGGCATGATGTGAATTAATGTTTTTACATGTACTCATTTATCTCACAAGTATTGGCTTTGCTATCAATCGTAGATGTTTAATGACCGTATTAACAAAATCAATTCGTGTATGAACATAATCTACTAGAAGTTCAACACTTATTCCACTGATTATTAATAGCTAGGGAAATAAACTTATCGTCACTACTAATAAATACATGCAATCTGGAATAATGTGGTTGCTATCTTATTAGCTAAGCCATAAATTACACAAACATCAAGTTGTGAATTTGATAACCATTTAGACGATGCATCGATTTAAAATACTAAATGGTATCATGTTGGGATATGCATATCCCTTAATCACTTTCAGAATATTTATGGATACACACCCTTAATTTGCAAATATATAATTTCCCTTAAGAGCAAACAATACATGCTAATTATTAGCTTGAAGAATCTTCTAGTTCTTCATTATGTTTCACATCATCATTGACTCGGTGTGGTCTAACCGGTCATGCCAATTAAGCAAATAACTATAACCCATAAACGTTTGGTCAATAATCGTATATGTATCACTTGCACGTATGTAATACAAAATGTAAGATATGAGAGAATATATTATAACTTTAAAGTTCAAACCATAATGTTATAATCACTCTCTTTATTTGCCACTTGTGGTGTTCAATCTCATTATTTACATAATTTGCATTTCTGATGGTCGATCTCATTTTAATATGACCATCAT
Organism: Helianthus tuberosus; assembly: GCA_030545235.1. Lineage (NCBI taxonomy): Eukaryota > Viridiplantae > Streptophyta > Magnoliopsida > Asterales > Asteraceae > Helianthus > Helianthus tuberosus. The sequence goes on along the minus strand of CM060367.1, from coordinate 147,372,599 downwards.
TACAATTTTCTCAATTATGTCAACGATCAGAATATTCAATATATATTCATTTCATGGATCGGAGTAAAACTAAACAAGTTTAATGGTTTTTCATTATTTTCTCAGCCAGCCATACAGATATGGAATCATATCAAGCCTTTCATGGTTTTAATGATATTGCTACTTCAGGGGTATATCTCAGGCATGACAAATGTAAAAATTTTATCAAGTTTTTTTTTTTTTTTATAAATAAACTTCTTTTCACATAACATCACTAAGAAGTATTTATTGGTCTAACATCTTACAACCTTTTATAACTTGAATGCGCATTAGGGAGTATAACACCTTGTGTGTCATTTCTAAACGTATCTATGCTCTTATATGAGATTGATAGTAAACCACAACTTTGGTTTAACTGTTCCATTAAATACTCTCTATATAATAAACATAACATATAGAATAGAATGTGTATATAAAGTAATATAATTCATGATATTATAAAACGTCACTGTGTAAAACAAGTTATATTAAGACTTTATGAGATAAGATATTCTATTCATTAATAAGAACCAAATATATATAATTTACGTATAATCATTCTCAAGTATATTTCACATACATATATCTATCACTTAATTTGAACTTAAACAATTATAATAAAATTTGTTGTTCCATAAAGGACAAAACCAATATGTGAGGAAAGGCAATACAAAATCATACATCTTGAATCATATATTACAGATATATGCATGGATATGAAAATACATACTTGAATTTTAACTAAAACTTTTTACATAAATCAAGTTGAGACAAACCAAATCTCATATCAATAGTTCACCTAAATTTTCAACTTTTCATCAAACAAAAGAAAAATAATGTCTAAACTTTTGGTTAAACCAAACTCTTATAACTTTTGAATCAAAAGGACGTAAGTATTATAATGAACAAGTAAACGTAAAATTGAAAGCATGATATTATAATGCGCTTTTACTTTTAAATCTTATAGTTTTTCTAAAATAAAAATTAGGTACCAATAAATCATGACCTGGTAACATACTAAAAGTATGTGAACAATGTGTGCATCTAAGCATTATATAATAAAATAAGATGTTCTGTTTCATCGATTTCAAGTAAATATATATATATTTTTTTGTATAACCGATCACAAGCATATATCTTATGAATTCATTCAGTGTACTCTTAATATTGGACACACAATCAGTCAATCATTGTTATCGCAAATAAGCATCATAATGGAGTAAAGTAATCGTAAATAATTAGTATGTTTCTCATACATATAATAACTATCGCTTCGATGAAAAACAAATCAGTTATTTGGTTCCAATATAAAAAAAATATCTCTATTCTAAATAAGTTATCGTTACACAAATATAAGTTTATCTTTTCAACCTTTTCTTTAATCTATTATCATTATAAAGAAAAGAAAATTGATGATATCTAATCCACAAATAATATACAATCTATATCCGATATATTGTAAAATAAACAACATATATTAGTTAAATATTCATATGATAAAACATACCTTTTAATATATAAAGATATATTGAAAACTTGCAAATAATTAATTGGACTAAGAAGGTTGAATTCATCAAATAGTTATATTGATTGAGCAAGTAAAATTACATCTTAACATAATGAAAAATTCATAGTAACATTGCCGATAGAGAGTTTCATCAACGATTGTGAACAAAACAACTTAATTCAAAATCAGAGAATTTTGTAAATCAAAATCCCATAATATATTATGTAGGGTTTATATCTAATTTTCCTTTATAACTTTAATTGCTTAATTCCTTGTTGAAAACATAAAATAAAACTTTAATTCCTTGTAAAAAAAAACTTAAAACAATATTCCAAAATATTTTTTTAATTACTAATTGTAAAATATCATAAAACCCTTAACCCAAATTTTTTTGAACTACAATATGACTTACGTCTAAGAGAAAATAATAATGATAAGCTAATTAGGTAGTACCAGTTTACCTTATGATGAAGCAATCCAACTTCCAAAGCAATTCGTGCTGATAACGTGTTGTGAAACTAGCCTAATAGCAACCAATAGAATCAGAAAGAAAAGAATAATAGACGGAGAAAAAATTTGATATTTTATTAATTGAGGTATATTTACAATGAGATACAATAGGGGTATAAATAGGAGTACAAAACTTGGAGAGGAAGCTAATCTATTTAAGAACTTGATAACCACATAATATAATATATTTATAACAATCTTTAACTATTTTCCATAAATCTACAATGAATCATTTAAACAGATCTTAAGATTATCCAAATTACATTGCTGTAATTAACACAATAATTTAACTGAATAACAAAATTGTCACTATAAAACTGAATTAGAGTTAAACGTTCTTTAGAACCAATATTATTTCACAAAACAGATATAAAATCCGTTTGAAAAAAAAATTGTAATGAAGTTACTAAAGTAAAATGTATACTAAACAGAATCTAGAAACAAAAAATAGGACAGTAATCCAGTATGTTAACTTTAAATGTGAAATATCAATTCAAAAAAATATATTAGGTTTAAGTTTTCCTTACTATTTTAACGGTCAACTCCAGTGCCGGATCTAGAAAACTTTCATAGGGGTAACGTCTTAAAAGAAAGGGGTAACGAAATCGAAAAAACGTTAAAAAAATGTCAATTTTTTCCAAAATTTACACTACCGTCGGATCGCCAAGGGGTAGCGGAGGCTACCCCTTCTCATATGGTACATCCGCCCCTGGTCAACTCACTCAGTCTAAAGCTACTCCTAAGATAGTTTTCCTTAGCTCCAAGAATACCTCTGATTTGGTTAACATCATCTAAAAAAGCAATAAACAAATGATCAAAACATCCAGGGGTTCTTTGGTAATCTTTTAATGGTTTCATTAAAAGTTCATCTTTGAATCAGGTAGCATTAACTGTTTTTGGTTCACTAACATAATACCTTTAGATTCGTCAATAAGCTTTTTACCTATTAAGTTTTAAAATGATGCTTAATGAAAATTTAACCCTTTTAATTATTCACCTATGTTCATAACTCTCAGTTGGTCACTCACGCACCACCTCCTCGACCCACCACCACCTCCTCCACCACTAACCAATCTGGCGAGCCAAGTCAGTTCTTCTACTGCTTCAGAATCTCTTACCCAATCAGACATCTTAGTGACTCAACATTTACTGACACAGAGGTTGCCAAACAACCCCTTAGTGAGTTATATTCTAAGACCGGGAAATAATTTGAACTGTGACTAGACACGTAGTTTAAAAGAAGCTCATACATAATAAAATTCAATAAATGAGCTTTAACATCTAAATCAATGTCTCGAGGCTACATCACCCCTTGTAAATTTTGAGGATGTTCTACCCGAAAGTATACACCACACACATTAGAAATGTTAAAAGAATACATAGAAGCTTTTAATCTAAAGACATTTACAATTGAGTTAGGCTACTGGGTGTAGTATAAAGCCCCTAGGGGTTTTATCACGCCAGCTCAGCGCTACTTCACCGTCACGCCACACAGGGGGCTTTAGAGCCCCTTCCTTTAACTTGCATGCAATGGTTTAAAGCCCCCATCATCATTATCTAATTATTTATTTTTTATCAATATATTTTATTTTTTAATTTATATGCGAATTTTAATAACTTGAAAATTAAAAAAAACATAATTTCATTAAAATAAAATAAAACATTACAAAGTCCTAAAAATGCAAAGTTAAAAAATAAAGTACTAGAAAATAAAAACTACATATATTTCGCTCGAATTTGTGTCTTACGAGCTTCCAAAATGACTCGGTCCTCCTCTGCTAGATGTGAAAAGTCTTTCGCGAGAAATTCCATGTCTTTCTGGATTTGTTTCTCCATGTGAAAATTTACCAACAATCTCATCTTCTGATACGTCGAGCAATGCTTGTGACAACGCAAGTTCTTCGGTCTCACCCTTCTTACGGTGGGTCTCTTCGATAACGGTCTTTTTGCTCGTTGTTGGGATTGTTTGGTGCACTTTTGCCAAAACGGATAGTTCGGATTCCACACGTTTTGGTTGTTGGGAAACATTGTGTGATTATGAAAAAAAAAGTGTAGAGATTTTGTATAAAGAGTAGAGGAAGAAGGGATGAAAATTATATAAAAAGGTAGGGTATTTATAGGTAAATTATAAATTTTAAAAGGGTTATTGGATTTTTTCACCCTTAACTATTGGCTATTGGCCGCTGTCACCCCCAACTATCACTTTGACGCCCGCCACCTCCAACTTAACACTTAGTGTGTTCTATCACCACGTCGTTAACTGATCACTAACTTTTGATCCTGTTCCTATACATTTGGGGTGTCCTAAGATCTCTAAATCCTTTCTAAGATCCCTATGACACCCCCAAAAGTATAGTAACAGGATAAAAAATTAGTGATCAGTTAACTATCCGGTGACAAAACACACTACGTGTTAAGTTGGGGGTGGCGCACGTCAAAGTGATAGTTGGGGGTGACAGCGGCCAATAGCCAAGTTTGCGGTGATAAAATCCAATAACCCATTTTAAAATTGTTTTTTTTAACTGTTACCGTTCATCAACGGTCATTTTGACCATTCTCACCTCGATCCCTTCAACGAAATAAATTTGCCGTAAAATAAAAACCCGAAATAGATTCATCATGTTTATCAATTTTCCTCAATTGCACAATTTTAATTCGACTCGTGATACGTGTCTATCATCTCATCCACATTATCATGCATTAGTTTACCCATGTTCTCCATGTCTTTTAATTTAGTGCATCCATGTTTAGTTAATGGTGCATGCATGACTCCTATATTTTGGTTAAAGTAGTTTTCCTTTTGCATATTTAAGATTGTGTATGTTCATTTGAAAGTTAATGAGAAAATTATTGAAAGAAACTTTAGTTTTATGTCTCTCTTCTTCTCTTATGTTCTTGGGAGTTTGTAGGTTTTCTCCGTAAACCTATCAATTGGTGCTTTCATTCTCGATCATCATGCCTCCTCGTACAAGCTTTGAAGAAGGCGCCACGACTTTAGTTGACATGGTCGACCGACTAGTGACCCAACAAGAAGCTGTTGCCGCCCAACAAGCCTCGCATACCATGTCAATGCTTGACACCATGTGGAGTTTTCTCGCGGTACAACAACAACAACTCTCGCTTTTTTGCGCCCGACTCGGCCTAGAACCTCCACCTCCATTGCCCGCTCGACCACCATCTCCACCTCCACTCCTCGCTCGACCATCACCACCGACACCGCCACACAACCAAAATCCCACTCCCGTTTTACCTGCTCCAAACCCATACTTGAAACCATCTACACCACCGCCACCAACACTACTAACTGAAACGTTGTGCCACACCTTGAAGTCGGAAAATAAACCGCCACCATCGCCACTACTCTACACCGTTGCAAATATGTTTGTTCCTCATTATAAGTCTACTGTTTCAAACCTGCATGGGCCTTCCTTACTTGCATGTACTTTGGTCTCCAACAACAACCAGCAAGAAACTTGTTTCCTTCGATCAAGTGGCCAACAAATATCAAGCACTTTTTTGGTCTCCAAAAATGTTCCATGCAAACGTTTCGAGGATGAAGCCCAACAACGACGTGAGTGGCGCCCGCCATGGCGACCACTAGAGCGCTACGTCGCGACTAAGCCAAATGCCACCGGAAGACGTGAGTGGCGGCCACCATGGAGAAACCATTATGTCCTTGAGGACAAGGACGATTTGAAGGGGCGAGGAGTTGATATGACCCTAACCCGCAAAACCGACCCGGTCAAAAAGACCGAAAGTGGAGCACGTCTTCTAGTTGGTTATTTCAAATTAGTTGTATTGTTTTCATTTCCCATGATGCATGCATGTAAGTAGGACCACTAAATGCATTTCTCCATTACTTGCATTAATTTAGGAACAAGTTCGTAAGAGTGATATTTCCTTATAAATTGTAATCTATTTTTTGCATTATATGACCCTAACCCGCAAAACCGACCCGGTCAAAAAGACCGAAAGTGGAGCACGTCTTCTAGTTGGTTATTTCAAATTAGTTGTATTGTTTTCATTTCCCATGATGCATGCATGTAAGTAGGACCACTAAATGCATTTCTCCATTACTTGCATTAATTTAGGAACAAGTTCGTAAGAGTGATATTTCCTTATAAATTGTAATCTATTTTTTGCATTGAATATTAAGAAGAAAAATTACAGAAAACTCTTGTCTTTCATCTCTAAATTTCTTGGAGCTTAACCCCCTCTAAGGGTTATCTATCTTTGGAGCTTGATCCACTCTACGGATCTCTATCAACTCGACATGTTGGTTATATAAAAATCTTGAAAATGAGTTTCGTCACATTCTATACCATTTCTTAAGTTGGAAAAACACTCATAGAAGTGGCTTAGATCATTCCTCACAGAAGTAGCTTAGATCATTCAAAACTATTGTCTGTCTAATTTGGTCGACCAATTCATAGAATCGCTAATGTGGACCGATTGTAATTGCCATTATTTTACCAAATCAAATCTTCCATACTCGTGTCCAATAACCAAGAACACTCAGGTAGTGTTCGTTTCACGATATGAAATGGATAATTGATAGAATTGAAATGTAGTTCGTTCAATAAGGAATTGAAATTATACCAACCAAAAAAATTACGGGTTATATCATTTTACACTTAATAATTATACCAACCAAACACATTATGAAATTTCAAATGAATTTTTTTAATATCCAATTCGAATTTCAATTCCAATTTTACATATCTACAGCACTATCTAAGAGATTTTGAGATGGAATACATACAAGTCAATGTCTCTACTCGGCTACTCACATCACATAGTTTTAGTGAACGTTAGCTTTAACCATCAACTCATTTGTAGTTTCCCAGGGGTTCTTTTCTTTTTCAAACCAAGTGTTTTGTTGTTTGAAGAAAAAAATAGTGTTTTGTTGTTTGCAAAAAAAAAAAAAAAATTAAATAAATAAAAATAGTGTTTTGTTGTTTATTTTTTTTTTCACCAAATAGGTGTATTTTTAATAACTTTTTTTAGAATCCAATTAGCGTATTAACTTTTTTCTAATTCAAGCAACTTTATATATATTTTATTGGGTTAGGATCAAATACAAAGGATAAAATAAATAAGAAGTGTAAGAAGGATTATAGTCCATTGATCTTAGATTTGGAGGGTTGAGATTGGTTGTAGGGAAAAGAAGATAATAGAAGGGCATAAAGGGAATCATATATTTATGGATTTTCTCTCTCCACATGCAAGGCACATGCCAATTCCCCCATCGATTTAAAACGTCCATAACTTTTTCATACGACATTTTTTTTCAAAAAAAAATTCACCATAATAACGAGCGTTTTTTTATCTTTAATATGAGTACCATATTATCATATAAAAATAAAATAAAAAATTTCATTTTTACTGGGTTTTTTGGCATTGTGTTAAAGGTTCAGGTCATTGTGTCTTTTAATTGGGTTTTGGTCAGTAGAGTTTCTATACATTGTGTTATTATCAAAACCTATAACACAATGTTAATTTGAGTTCTATCCATTGCGTTTTTATAAAAACCTATAACACGATGAAGATTTTGTTATATCTTGGTTTTCTATAAATTGTGTTATTAGTTCAGGTCATTGTGTTTAATATGTTATTCATTGTGTTTTAATATGTTGTCCATTGTGTTTTAATATTTTTTTCAATTTTTTTATTATCTTGTTCATTGTGTTTTAGTTTGTTATGTATTGTGTTTTAGTTTGTTAGGTATTGTGTTTTTAGTTTGTTTTTCATTGTGTCTTCATCTGCTCTCCATTGTGTCTTTTATCTGCTGTCATTAATTGTGTCTTTTATCTGTTGTCATCAATTGTGTTTTTATTTAGTCTGATTCTTATTGTGTTATATGTTATCGCCATTGTGTTATACGTTATGGTCATTGTGTTTTAGTATGTTGTCCATTGTGTCTTTATCTGTTGTTATTGATTGTGTTTTTAATCTAATTTACATTGTGTTTTACATCATGTCCATTGTGTAATATGTTATTCATTGTGTTTTAATATGTTGTCCATTGTGGTTTAATAATTTGTTCAATTTTTTTATTATCTTGTTCATTGTGTTTTTAGTTTGTTTTTCATTGTGTCTTCATCTGCTCTCCATTGTGTCTTTTATCTGCTGTCATTAATTGTGTCTTTTATCTGTTGTAATCAATTGTGTTTTTATTTAGTCTGATTCTTATTGTGTTATATGTTATCGCCATTGTGTTATACATTATGGTCATTGTGTTTTAGTATGTTGTCCATTGTGTCTTTATCTGTTGTTATTGATTGTGTTTTTAATCTAATTTACATTGTGTTTTACATCATGTCCATTGTGTAATATGTTATTCATTGTGTTTTAATATGTTGTCCATTGTGGTTTAATAATTTGTTCAATTTTTTTATTATCTTGTTCATTGTGTTTTTAGTTTGTTTTTCATTGTGTCTTCATCTGCTCTCCATTGTGTCTTTTATTTGCTGTCATTAATTGTGTCTTTTATCTGTTGTCATCAATTGTGTTTTTATTTAGTCTGATTCTTATTGTGTTATATGTTATCGCCATTGTGTTATACGTTATGTTCATTGTGTTTTAGTATGTTGTCCATTGTGTCTTTATCTGTTGTTATTGATTGTGTTTTTAATCTAATTTACATTGTGTTTTCCATCATGTCCATTGTGTAATATACAACTGGGTTTTTGAAATTTTTTTGAAAAATATAACAATATGGTACTCATATTAAAGATAAAAAAACGCTCGATTTTATGGTATAATTTTTTTTTAGAACAAATTATATATAAAAAAGTTACGGACGTTTAAAAGTTAGGGGGGAAATAGCATGTGATTTGCATGTGCATATTCTCTTTCCTCTTGTAGACAAAATTACCCTTTCCATTTAATTCCTCATAGGACACTTGTCACTCTCTGGTGCCTTCTTACCCTTCTTATTTTTAAATCTTTTGTATTATAACTCAACCCATATTTTATTTACTTTTTGAATCAACCTTTTATAGCTTCTTTATTCTTTTAACAACTTATTCTATTTTCTTAACATTTTTTTCAATCAACTTCTTTCACAAATTATGAAATCATCTCAAATAAATTAAATATATAAAATAAGAAACAAAAAAGTCAAGTTAGCATCAAAACATGACTCCGTGTCTCGGCAATTCGCTACTGTTATTTAGGGGTGTGCAATAACCGAACCATTAACCGAAACTGAACCGAAAATCAACAAAACCGAACCGAAATTAACCGAAACCGAATTAACCGAAAGTCGGTTAACGGATATTTTCTTTTACCATTGGTTAACCGAAATTAACCGAACCGAATCATTTATCTTTTTATATATTTCTAGCTTTAATACCTCTATTTTATGTATTTCATGTTTTATAATTTCATTTCATGTAATAATACTAATACCTCTATTTCATTTATTTATGCCTTTATTTCATTTATTTATACCTTAATTTCATTTATTTAAACATCTATTCATGCATTTATACCTCAATTTCATTTATTTATACATCCATTTCATGTATTTATACCTCCATTACATGTATTTCAAAGAATAAAATTTAGCCCTTGTTTGAATTGTTTATTAACCAAAAATTAACTGAACCGAACCGAAAACCTTCAAATTAACCGAACCGAAAACCTTTAAATTAACCGAATTAACCAAACCAATTAACCGATGACTTCGGTTATGGTTACGGATAATGCTAATAACCGAACCGAACCGTGCACACCCCTACTGTTATTAGACCACACGGTGTGGGGAAGGCTGGCATGGGGCTTCACCAACACCAGAGCACCGCCCCAAATGGCGTGGAGATTGGGCGGGGGGGGGGGGGGGGATGATGGGCGACATGGAGCTTGGTGACTAGTGGATGGAGTTAGGTTTAATTTTTTATTGTTAGTTTTTTTAAACATCTATTTTCAAGCCCCTTTCACTTCATTTTTTTTCAAAACATCTCTTGCTGACGTGGCGTTTCATGCCCCGTATATTCTTAATCTTCTTATACTAATAAAAGAAAATCTTTTATGGACACGTGTCACTTCCTGGTGCTTTCTTACCTTATTTTCCTATTTATCTCTCATATTAAATAATAATAATAATAATAATAATAATAATTTTAAACAAAATATTAGATAAGAATATATATTTAGATAATGATAAACATTTGTTTTTATTATGATCATATTAAATAATAATAATAATAATAATAATCATAATAATTATAATTTTACACAAAATATTAGATAAGAATATGTACGTTTATTTTTATTATGTTAATATTAAATAATAATAATAACAATAATAATAATAATAGTAATAGTAATAGTAATAATAATTTTAAACAAAAAAATTAGTTAAAAATACATATTTAACAAAGTAAAATGTTATAATAAATAAATAGTACATTAACCTTCATTTTTAAAAGATAAATTTTGACAACTGTATGTGTTAACATATAACATTATATTTTATTAAACACGTGCAATGTACGAGTTTTTTTTTAAAGAGATGTCTTTTTTATAATTTATTATATAAAATTACATTTTCGAGCCGAGGGGTCTCATTGGAAGCAGTCTCTCTATTCCTACGGGGTAGAGGTAAGGCTGTCTACATCTTACCCTCCTCAGACCCTATCTTAGTTTTGCTATTGATGAGATTTACTGAGTATGATGATGATGATGATTAAATAAAATTACATTTATGCAAAATAAAAAAACAAAATAAAAATTATAATAAGTAAATAGTACATCATATCAATGTTCATTTTTAAAAGATAGATCTTGATGACTGTTTGTATTAACATATGATATCATTTTTTGTTATTTATTATATATAATTATATTTATGCAACTCGTGTAATACACGGGGTTTTAACCTAGTAGAAAATAAAAACAAATCATACACACAATTTGGGTATTTGAACTTTCAAATGTAATAAACGACTCATATCAACACAATTTAAATAGAAACAATAAAAATAGAATATCTTCAAATATTATATTAAAAAGTTTGGATGTTAATTTTTTTTTTATAAAGGAGCGATGGTCTTGGATTTTTTTTTTGTTAAATTATTAAATTTGCACCACTAAATATGTTGTCACCAAAAATGCCATTACAATTACAAGCGATGATCAAATTTCGTTCGTTCTTTCCACCGAATCCTGACCAACACAACAAACAACATGGTGGTTTGACATGGTACACGGCAACTATCCGTCATCCTTCAAAAACTCATTTAAAAGACCAAGTCGACTGATCCTAATTTGCAGCCAAACGGACGAGCTCAGGCAAAGAGGTCGAGCAAATTAGTTCGTAACGACCAACAAACCCTCAGTCACAAGTTGTCGGAGGTATAAGCAGTAAGAGTATGTGTAGTGGGGCGTTTTTTTAAAAAAAAATTCAAAAAAACGCCTGAAAACGCCCAAAGCACCATTACACTAGGCGTTATTTTTAAAAAAAATTTCAGAAATTTGCTTTTGGCGTGATGAGGAAAACGCTGCAATATCCATTTGCTTTTGGCGTGATTCTTGCATTGACCAATGGGAGAAGAAGGTCCACTCCATGTGGCCTGACATGATGGGGTCTTGTATTATCCATTTGATTTTTTTTTAAATCCTTTTCTGTATAAAAAATAATAATTATTTATTGATTGAATGGGGGTTATTGGCATAATGCCCCACTACGCCACTTTTGCTATAATGCCCCATCGCTGACTAGGACGCCACGTGTCGAATAATGCCCCATGGTGGGGGCATTATAAGTTGTTACCACTACACGTGGTCTAAGGGTGGAGGGAGTTGTCAATCACTATTGAGTGTTTGAGCAATTCTCTAGCCAATCATATCATGTCATGTCAAGTCCCCATTCCACTTCCCATTTTGCACTAAATCACTGGCAATGGTCAAACACATGGGTAATCTATTTCTTTTTTTATATATTTCTAGAAATTATGCAAAAATAAATAAAACATATTTTAAACAAAATAAAAGTACATTTAATTAAAAAAACACATTACATACTTAAAACTAGAAAATTAAACCATAATAAACCTAAAATTTAGAAATTGGATGGCCAATTTTTTTTTTGCGATATCCCGTTTTCGCGCTATAATAAACGGCAACATCTCGGGTGAAGTATGGTCGCGTGGCTTAGTAAACGTCTCCTAATCCTGATCATACAAAAGTTGTTTCACCGTCTCTCGTTGTTCCGCCACTAACGCTATGGTGTCTTCATCACGTTTCTTTTTTATATTCGACAACTCTATCGCCCGTGCTTTTTTTCTTCTTTTATAAGAGTGTATTGCGCCAGCTTCTCGATCAAAGCCGTTTTGGTATCGGTTGGTGATGTTGCGGGTCTCTTATCTTTCTTTCGTGGTCTTGTTGGTGAGGAGTCTACGTTTATGTCAGGTATATCGCTAATGAACTCAGTTCCCGGTGATTGAATTGGCAGGCTCCTAAATGCAAATGGATCGAAGTCGGTTGTGAAGCTTGGGTGTGAAAATATTTGTGGTGGAAAATTAGGTTGGGTACTATAAAAAGTCGGTTGTGAAGGTTGGGGGTAAAAAAATTGAGATTGAGAGTTTGGTGAATATTCGTATGGGGTTTGAACCGGTGCACTCAGACCTCTAGAATCACCTCGTCTCGTTTGCGAAACCTTTTTTCTTGAATCCGATCCTCGGCTAGCTGAACTTTTTTCTTGGGTTCACCTTTGTTTTGTTTATCCATGGTGTTTGTGGGTGTAGAAAGAGAGATGTTTAGAAAGAGTGGTGTGTTAAAATGAGTTAAAAAAATGTGGGTTAAATAAATAAACAATTCCAACGGTCAAAAAATTCATTAGAAACGGTCAAAAAAAATGCCAACGGTCAAAAAATGGTCCATGTTTCATCGGTGAGTATACACCGCCCAAACCGTTCCTCGTTCCCTGCTCCCCGATTCCTCGCCAGCATCCATTCACCGACCAGTGAATGTGACTCCCCGAGTCATAAAAAGAAGTAGAAAAAGGAATAAATATAGTGATAATTTGATACTCCCCGAAACTACACCGAGCACCCTAAGAAATGGGTTAGCACTTAGCAGTAGGATTAATATAAAGTGGGGAGACATCAGGCATGATAGGTTTATGACTCTTTCTGGTGTGGTAATGTTATCTTTAACTAGGGTCAAAGTTGCCCGCGTATTGCGTAGGGACGCAGTTGGAATTCAGAACGTATAGCACACCATGACAATCAATAAATAAATTTGTAAAATTAAATAAATGATATCTAAATGTGTTATGTTATTTGCAAGATAAAAGAATATAGTAAATAACAAATCATCATCATCATACTTAGTAAATCCCACCAATAGCAAAGTTAAGGTACGGTCTGAGGAGGGTAAGATGTAGACAGCCTTACTGTAACACCCTATTTTCAATTTAGCGATTTTACATGTAAAATACCACAATCTGATGTGTGGCTAGGACTACACATACTATAAAAATACGGGTTTATTAAAACTTTTACAAATCATAAGTTATTCTACATCACGTAGTTGAATTCGTTGTTTAAAATTTACAACGTGCCAAAGTGCGGAAGCATGTATCTATACCGTGTTCGGTTCTTCGTTGAGCTTGATCGTCTTCCGGCATCCCAAAGTGTACCTACATTTCGTAACATGAAATGCTTTAGTCTTACGGGGTTTAAATCATGTCCAAACGAGTCCGGGAAACAATTGATTTTCAAAAAAAAAAAACAAGAACTTGAAAATGATCTCCACCGTAACTTACGGTGGCACCGTAAGTTACGGTGGCCCCTGTGTTCATATTCTTCTACCGTACAACAGTAGGTTACCACCATAACCATATCAGCTCCACCGTAAATTACGGTGGCACCGTAATTTACGGTGGACCCTGCATCCAGCTTTTCCATTTTGCCGTAAATTGACACGAGATCTTTCGTATCTTTCAAACCGCTTATCCGTTTGACCTACCGTTTCTTCCTACATGTTTGAAATTTGATTCTCCATCATATGGAGTTAAAATCCGACATCCGGCTTGATAAAATTTAAGACTTTTAAGTCTTCGGTTTATTACTCTTTTACCAAAATTTGACCCGTTTGTGATTTTATCAAACATACAAGTTTGTTTGACCCTTATTTCTCACAAACATATTAAATTCAATGATGTCTAACATATTAGGTTCCGATTATATAATTATATACCTTCTTTAACCCATTTTCACCCATATGCTTATTTTGACCCGTTTGAGGTATTTAAGCATATTATAAGCACCAATTGCTTTCATTCATTTCCAAAATACATATGTCCACATTTCTTATCAAAGGATCTTTCACCACAACTATATTTGTGGTGTATTCAATGTGGTGATTTATATATACCAAAATTTACCCTTCAAATCGTTATTTTACGGCAAAGACTCGAATAGAGCCATTTGACTAACGTGTTACATCCTTCAACTTCTATACTACTCCTAAGTAATTATCCAATTGTAAAACTCGTTTCCAAACAACCCTTATGGATCGTTTGTTCCATTTAGCCTACAAGGGCGTTTTGGTCGATTTTAGTCCTTTTATGACTAAGGACTCTCTCTCAAATTATTCGACCAAAATGGCACTTTTAACTACAACATAATTACACGTACCTGACCCGGATCAACAAGTAGACCCGATTTATACCTTGTTTTCATTATCACACCATCAATGGTGACGCAATTATCCGATTTGCTAATCGGTCCTGTTAACATAAGACTTGACAACCACATTAGTCGATATTGTCAAATGGTGTTATCACCAGCATTCAACCCGTTTGGACTATATGCCCAACATTATTTATTTAATCAAAAGCATCGTTTTTGATTTCCAATTCATACATCCATCCCATCCCGGATTTTATAACCGTACCCTTTTTCTTTTACACTATTTTCTTACAATTACAACCCATTTCGGCTTACACCATGGGTATCCTTTTATCCTTGATTTACATTAGTCGACACTTGACAAATTTCTGTATTTCCAATATTATCATTATCACGTTTACAACGTATCGAATAAACGAGTATTCTACATAAGTGTGTAAATTACACTTACCTCGCATCTGCGCCACGCTTTTCTTTCCGTACTTGCTCCGTTTGACCCGCTCCCTCTTCCAAGCTTTCACCTAGCTTGTTACGCGTCAAACTATTGTCAAACATTTACAAGGCGGTTAAATTAGTCATTAACAATCACGACTATTCCACCTCACTTATTTTCTATGCCGAAGCTACTATTTGGCTTCATGATTAGTTAACTTAACTTATCTAAAGTTAACTACTTTCAATCACATGTTTACTACATTAAGTCTAAATCAACATAGTATTTAGAACTCTCATCACTTCATATCACGCGTAATTGCCATATCATTCAAATATGCGTTTTCACTCTAAAATTCAATACTTTAGTTCTCATTTAGGCATTTTAACAAACACCTAATGTGCATAATTTCACATATTTACTAACTAGTTCATAACTAATTATTTTCACCAAGATTTACATCAAAATCAAACCTCTATGTCTAGTGTTCATGAACTACATCAAGAACTTATTTCATAACAATCAATATTCATCAAATTAACACTCTAATCCGAGTGTTCTTCATATTGTCAATAAACCCATTTAACACACATATAGGTAATCACCAAATCATTCAAGTCATAGCATCATATGCATGATTTTCACTTAGGGTTTCGTTCCTAAGCAAGTATACATCACTAATCTAGCCATAACTTCTCTAATTCATGCCTAATTCGCGATTAGGATGATTATCAAATTTTTACAACTTCACGAATGTTAGAAATTCAACATACCTCACGATCCTCTTGACTTGGTGATCGTTTCTACGCATTCTTGCATTGATTTGGATCTTGATTCGAGCTCCAATTTGGTGAATTTGTTGATTCTAGGGTTTGAGCTCTCTAGGAGCTTCTCCTGGCCATTCTCACGCACGCACACACACTCTTGTGTGTGTGTTGTGTTTTATTTTTAAGTTTATAATTCCTTTTTCAAGTTACCCGGCTTTGGTCCCTCGTGTTTGGTTAGTTATTAATTAGGTCACAACCTAATTATTTTCAATGATATTCCCACTTATTAACTAGGTTTAATATTCCTAGTTAACTTAGCGGGTTCGGGAATATTTATGACTAAGTTTATTTTAGGTCCCGTTAACTCGGGCCTTTTATCCATTTTATTACCTTAAAAGCTTTTATTCACTTTTTATTTAATATTAGGATTAATTATTTAAATCCTAATATTTACCGGGTAAATTTTACCACTAACGGTACTTTACCCGTCTTTTAGTGCTAATGTGGTTTGATCACCAAACCCATTTTCGGGGTGTTACAAGTCTACCCCCCTTAAAGAGGTTTCGTCCTCGAAACCTTGCTTACATAGTTCATTGAGTTCTAAACTCAATGCGTTTGACTTGAGTAATCTCTTAAGCATTACTCATACTTTAACCAATTGTTAGTATTACCAGAAAAAATATGGTAATGTCTTTTTGGTTACAGAACCTCTACGTACCTCATACGACATAATGTAACTTGAAATAACGTAATTCCGTTATTTTTACTAGTTTAGTTAACTTAGCGATTTCCATCGCTTTTATATATTATCGAACTCTTGGTGAATCCGTTACCTTGACCCGTTTAAAGGTCTTTAGTGAAATATTTCACTTTTAGCAATAATTTCTTTTGTTTTCAGATTTATTTATTCGGTTCAGTTATACCGAATCCACCGCTTACAAGCAAACCAATTTTTATTGATTTGAATTACTGGCCTTAACCGGTCTTACTAACTAGACTTATTAGTCCCGTTACTTTTCACCGCTCGCTTGGTTATAATGTGATTTTACTTCACATTATATTTCCTAACCGTGATCGTGTCACATCGTGTTTAGTTTGTATCAACCTTTCATTTTCGAAAATATCACTTTTCGAATATATCATCTTGCGCCTACCAGTGTCAAGACTTGAACCTTTAATGCTTACTATTCAAATTCCTATCAGAATTTATATTGGTAACAACGTTATTTCTTACTAAAATCGAAGTTTTAGTTTTAGGATCCTTTCTTTAACTTTTGTCAATTATCCATACCATGATATTGACAGTCCATAATTTATTCTTTTAAAATCTTAGTTTTATACGGGGAATCGTAACAAGTTCCCTTACCTCACACTATTGACCCGTAGGTCCCTTCACTTAACCTCGTAGGCTATTTCATTAGGCTTTCACCTCTTTGAGGCGAGGCCCTTATGATCCTTTTGCTTCAATTCATGACCCGTGGGTCATTTTGGCCCCGTAGACCTTTTGTTCTAATTAATATCCCGTAGGTTATGATGATCCCGTAGATCATCTTTTATTCGAGTCTTCATTCAAATGTGTATACATTTATATACGCATATGGCGTTAAGGCACCCCTTCTTATGTTTTAGAATTATTCACCTTTACTTTTTGGATTTCTTTTGACCTTGACCGTAGTCTAAGGCTACATTGTTTTCTCTTGAATTATCTTTCCGACTTCTTGACTTCTCATATCGTTTATGCGTCGGTTCATCTTATGCTCACCATTCTCCAGTTTACATATATCCGTACTCGATTATGTCCCATTACCGGGCTCATTATTCTTTTGCTTTTAACGGTACCATTATCTCGCTTGTATTTACTCATGCCGTCCGGCATGATATTGTAATCGACCCGTTCAACTTTAAAATAGTTGAACATAATTTATTCACAATTTTTTTTACATTATTTTGTCATCTTTTAGTTATGACTCAATACCCGAGTCCTTTAACTTTCCATCCGAGTTCCCGTTTCTCGGTCTGTGTATGTGTTCAATTCTTACCCATCAACCGGGTGTTTTACCGAAGTCGTTATTATTGCAACCCTCCCGGTATGCATTAAGACCTCGCTTCATTTCTATATTCCGACCTTGTCCTCGAGTTTGACGTTTTACAAAAACGACTCGTTTAGGGACATATTCGCATTTTCCGGGTTCGAGTGTAAGTACACTCCCTCCCAATGCATATCTTGATCATTCCACATGTTTATATTCTTTGGGTTCGAGTGTAAGTACACCCCTCCCAATGCGTACCTTAATTATTTTATATGTTTCCCTGCCCCTTCTTTCGGGCTCATTATACTAATGTAATACGCTTCCGTCACTCGGCTGTGCGTTTACATTATTATCAATTATTTTGCTCATTTGATTCTTTTGGGTACTCTTTAAGCTAGTCCCATTCACCCCGCCCTTACTACATCGGATGTAAATGTGTCCGCTATAAGAAACTCGTGGTATCATATGCCACTACTTACTTGGCCAGAGTAAGCGATTAACACATGACATACACGACCTTTTTATAGTTTTCACATCACGCCCTATGTGAGTAACGTCTCTATTTAGTTTCCTTGGAAATAATATCCTGGATATGTATTTCTATTCAGGTTTCCCAAGTTTCTAATTTATCTATGCAACAATCATTCTCTACTTGTTTATTGCATATTGCTATTTGTGTGATTATATTTAAAAGCGTGCACCTGGTAACGCTTGCCCCGATGGGCGTTCCTTGCCATTAACCTTGTTCGCGGTCGTTACGCGATTTAGTCCTTGGTGAGCATGCTCCTCTTGTCATACTTCGGACCGTTCCATCATCATATCCACCATTCGTTCAACTCTCGCCATCTTCAGATGTGAGTGTCCTTCAATTAAAATATTCACAAGAGTTAGTAATGTCAACTTCAATAATCGCCCGTATTATAATACAAGGCTTTTTCTACTGTACGCGTCAACGCGCGCATTTTCGTCAACTACATTAATCATTTTAATTGGGGTAACGTGTATCACACGATAGCCCTACGTGTTGTTTACAACACTTTAGCATCTAAACTATTAACATACATGTACTTACCGGTGTTGCGATCAAGCCTCGAACCGAACACCCATCTTTATTAAGAGCATAAGGTTTAAGTCCAAGCATAGTTTTTCCTACCATACTTGAATCTCTTAAACCAGCGCTCTGATACCAACTTGTAACACCCTATTTTCGATTTAGCGATTTTACATGTAAAATACCACAATCTGATGTGTGGCTAGGACTACACATACTATAAAAATACGGGTTTATTAAAACTTTTACAAATCATAAGTTATTCTACATCACGTGGTTGAATTCGTTGTTTAAAATTTACAACGTGGCAAAGTGCGGAAGCATGTATCTATATCGTGTTCGGTTCTTCGTTGAGCTTGATCGTCTTCCGGCATCCCAAAGTGTACCTACATTTCATAACATGAAATGCTTTAGTCTTACGGGGTTTAAATCATGTCCAAACGAGTCCGGGAAACAATTGATTTTCAAAAGAAAAAAAACAAGAACTTGAAAATGATCTCCACCGTAACTTACGGTGGCACCGTAAGTTACGGTGGCCCCTGTGTTCATATTCTTCTACCGTACAACAGTAGGTTACCACCGTAACCATATCAGCTCCACCGTAAATTACGGTGGCACCGTAATTTACGGTGGACCTTGCATCCAGCTTTTCCATTTTGCCGTAAATTGACACGAGATCTTTCGTATCTTTCAAACCGCTTATCCGTTTGACCTACCGTTTCTTCCTACATGTTTGAAATTTGATTCTCCATCATATGGAGTTAAAATCCGACATCCGGCTTGATAAAATTTAAGACTTTTAAGTCTTCGGTTTATTACTCTTTTACCAAAATTTGACCCGTTTGTGATTTGATCAAACATACAAGTTTGTTTGACCCTTATTTCTCACAAACCTATTAAATTCAATGATGTCTAACATATTAGGTTCCGATTATAGAATTATATACCTTCTTTAACCCATTTTCACCCATATGCTTATTTTGACCCGTTTGAGGTATTTAAGCATATTATAAGCACCAATTGCTTTCATTCATTTCCAAATACATATGTCCACATTTCTTATCAAAGGATCTTCCACCACAACTATATTTGTGGTGGATTCAATGTGGTGATTTATATATACCAAAATTTACCCTTCAAATCGTTATTTTACGGCAAAGACTCGAATAGAGCCATTTGACTAACGTGTTACATCCTTCAACTTCTATACTACTCCTAAGTAATTATCCAATTGTAAAACTCGTTTCCAAAGAACCCTTAAGGATCGTTTGTTCCATTTAGCCTACAAGGGCGTTTTGGTCGATTTTAGTCCTTTTATGACTAAGGACTCTCTCTCAAATTATTCGACCAAAATGGCACTTTTAACTACAACATAATTACACGTACCTGACCCGGATCAACAAGTAGACCCGATTTATACCTTGTTTTCATTATCACACCATCAATGGTGACGCAATTATCCGATTTGCTAATCGGTCCTGTTAACATAAGACTTGACAACCACATTAGTCGATATTGTCAAATGGTGTTATCACCAGCATTCAACCCGTTTGGACTATATGCCCAACATTATTTATTTAATCAAAAGCATCGTTTTTGATTTCCAATTCATACATCCATCCCATCCCGGATTTTATAACCGTACCCTTTTTCTTTTACACTATTTTCTTACAATTACAACCCATTTCGGCTTACACCATGGGTATCCTTTTATCCTTGATTTACATTAGTCGACACTTGACAAATTTCCGTATTTCCAATATTATCATTATCACGTTTACAACGTATCGAATAAACGGGTATTCTACATAAGTGTGTAAATTACACTTACCTCGCATCCGCGCCACGCTTTTCTTTCCGTACTTGCTCCGTTTGACCCGCTCCCTCTTCCAAGCTTTCACCTAGCTTGTTACGCGTCAAACTATTGTCAAACATTTACAAGGCGGTTAAATTAGTCATTAACAATCACGACTATTCCACCTCACTTATTTTCTATGCCGAAGCTACTATTCGGCTTCATGATTAGTTAACTTAACTTATCTAAAGTTAACTACTTTCAATCACATGTTTACTACATTAAGTCTAAATCAACATAGTATTTAGAACTCTCATCACTTCATATCACGCGTAATTGCCATATCATTCAAATATGCGTTTTCACTCTAAAATTCAATACTTTAGTTCTCATTTAGGCATTTTAACAAACACCTAATGTGCATAATTTCACATATTTACTAACTAGTCCATAACTAATTATTTTCACCAAGATTTACATCAAAATCAAACCTCTATGTCTAGTGTTCATGAACTACATCAAGAACTTATTTCATAACAATCAATATTCATCAAATTAACACTCTAATCCGAGTGTTCTTCATATTGTCAATAAACCCATTTAACACACATATAGGTAATCACCAAATCATTCAAGTCATAGCATCATATGCATGATTTTCACTTAGGGTTTCGTTCCTAAGCAAGTATACATCACTAATCTAGCCATAGCTTCTCTAATTCATGCCTAATTCGCGATTAGGATGATTATCAAATTTTTACAACTTCACGAATGTTAGAAATTCAACATACCTCACGATCCCCTTGACTTGGTCATCGTTTCTACGCGTTCATGCATTGATTTGGATCTTGATTCGAGCTCCAATTTGGTGAATTTGTTGATTCTAGGGTTTGAGCTCTCTAGGAGCTTCTCCTGGCCATTCTCACGCACGCACACACACTCTTGTGTGTGTGTTGTGTTTTATTTTTAAGTTTATAATTCCTTTTTCAAGTTACCCGGCTTTGGTCCCTCATGTTTGGTTAGTTATTAATTAGGTCACAACCTAATTATTTTCAATAATATTCCCACTTATTAACTAGGTTTAATATTCCTAGTTAACTTAGCGGGTTCGGGAATATTTATGACTAAGTTTATTTTAGGTCCCGTTAACTCGGGCCTTTTATCCATTTTATTACCTTAAAAGCTTTTATTCACTTTTTATTTAATATTAGGATTAATTATTGTTAGGTCCAAAGTTTTACGCTTATCTTTATTATAGTCTTTTATGTTTATTTGGTTTAGATTAGCACTTGGGCTTGGGCTAGGCCATGTGGGCCAATGGGGTAGATGCTCTTATATATAGTATTGATTAGATTATTAGTGGTAGAGCTCTCCTATTCTGGTAATCATGTAGCCCCGATTAGAGAGCCTTGTACCAGACAATCCTAGGGATTGTGTGCAAGGTTCTCGGAGATCGTACCAGACAGTCTTCGAGACTGTGTGCGATCTAAGCAGCGACACTAAGTTTTGTAATGAAATATTTTCTTTTTGTTCATTCGGTTTGATCTCTGTTTATAAGTGGCTTTGGACAGTTTCGAGCATAGTGTCCTTCCTCATGACAGTTGAAGCAGCGAAGATTAAAGGGCACTTTAGCAGCTCCATTCCATGCATTTCCCCACCTGTTTTTACCTGTTCTTTTCACAAACTTTTGGGCTCTGAAAGCTGCCATCGCCATCTGCCAGGTGATGTCCATTTCTTCAACATCATCAGGATGAATCTGTTTCAGATCATCAGGACACCACTTTGGTGGATCAAGTTTTCCTGCAATAAAAGCATTCAGACAGTTGATCACTGAAGCTGCGATATCCAAGTTTTCCTTTGATTGTTTAGCAAAGAAAGCTATCATTTCGTTGTTAGCAGCGGAAGCAGAAGCAGCAGTAGAGACATTTCCAGAATTTGGAATTGAAGCAGGAGAAGCTGGAGAGACGACTTGATTAGAGGATCCAGATGAGTGCACCTTTGCTGAGGTTGGAGTAGTGGATGAAGTATTGCGAAACATCTGAAATCCACCTTGAGACAATAATGCTGTGTTGCTGTTGTTAGAAGAAGCGGGAGCAATTGAGAAACCAGCAGCTAGCATACTGTTCTTATAATTTGTTTCTCTTTGCTTATCATCCAGTTCGCATGCCTTAATGTGAGAGATCATCTCTGACAGAGTGCATCTAGCGAGATCTTTAGTCTTCTTGATCATAGCAACATGATGATCCCAACTCTTTGGTAGTGCATTAAGAAGTTGGCGATTTGTAGATGCATTTGTTGTATGAATTTCTTCCATTTGCATTTGGGTGATCAGCTTCACAAACCTCTGAATCTGATTGTCTACCGTTTCACCATAAATATGGTTGAAGTTGTTGAAGTTTTGTTGCAGCAGATTTCTTCGACTCTCTTTCATATCTTCGTTTCCTTCATATACTTCGATCAGAGAATCCCACAATTCTTTGGCAGATTTGCAGGTGCGAAAACCAACAGCAATATCAGGACCCAAACCCATGATTAAGTAGGAGAGAGCTCGATCATCTTCTTCAACAATGAGCAAATCCTCTTCAGTGTACTGATCCTTAGGTTTCTTTACTTTAAGACCTGGTTCAGTTGAGCTTTCCATCATAATTTCCCTAGGACCTCGCAAAATACTTCGCCACAGCTTATAATCCTTAACCTTCAGATGCTTTTCAAAGCGCCACTTCCACTCAGGAAAGTCATTAGCATCAGTTAACCTAGGAATGCGTGTTGTGGTACCAAGCCCAAGTGCTAATCTAAACCAAATAAACATAAAAGACTATAATAAAGATAAGCGTAAAACTTTGGACCTAACAATCTCCCCTTAGTTTTATGCTCTCTTTATTACGGTTTAGACGATCTCCAACTTTGGGTCTTCTCCTTTAGTGGCCCAGCAGTAAACGAGCATATCAACGGATCTCGGATGATATAAAGTATGATCTCGGATTGAAATTTCAAATCTGATTCACTAACAAGAACACACGGATTCAAGTGATCCGTCTGGTATTCAAGTCGCGCAAAAACACATGTTTGCACTGTTTTAAAAAAATGTGCTTAAAATCTCCATCCACGCTTAGCCCAAAGCACACTCACGGCCCAAGTGAGAAATTAATTCGTTTCACCACCGAAAGTTAAATGCTGAGCCCATAAAAAAAAAAACCGATGCATCCTATTAATCCAATTTTTGTTGTTCTTTAAGGGCATTCAATTCACTGTTGTTTGATGACATGTTTAATTAATTAGTTAATTAATTAATTGATTTTTTTTTTGTTTTAAGTCCAAAAGTCAACAGTTCAAATGTCCGTAAATCAGTGTCGTTGCAAGTCGTAACAGCTGAGTTGAAACTGCGGTGGTTGCGAGTCGTAACTGCTGTGGTTGCGAGTCGTAACTAAACCAGGATGAGCCGAAACCAAGGTTGCGAGTCGTAACAGCTTCGGTTGCGAGTGGAGACTGACTGTTTGTTGCGAGTCGCAACTGAAACAGGATGAACCGAAACCGTGGTGAATGCGAGTCGAAACCAAAACTTGATGAACCGCAACAATGATGGTTGCGAGTCGTAACCAGAACGTGATGAACCGCAACAGAGATGGTTGCGAGTCGGAACCTGCAAAAGAATAAACGATAAGATCTGTTTACTCGCAATCCCGATATTTCAGCACTTCCAAAATTCAAAGATATCGTAATCTTTGAATCTCTTGACCACCAACTTTCCGTAAAATCAGCAAACACCTTTTCAGAAATCAACAAACCAAAATCAGTATAATTTTTGATGAATCGGTCATGAACACTTTAAGTATTTCACTGCAAAACATGTAACAAAACAGATCAGTAGCACAAACGATTCTTGAATCCGAATGATATCAAAACCGAGCCCTTGAATGGCTTCAATGGCTCTGATACCAATTGTAAAACCCGATAGGATCTTTCAATGATATCAACCTTTAACTTGTGAAGGTGCGGAAAACAATCACAAGCCGATTCAAGAATGAAATATAATAATCAACACTAGAATAATATATGAAATAACAAACCGAAATCTTGCATTCAATGACTAGCAAAGACTGATACAAGACTCGAACTAGAACTCGGTTCCTTCTCCTTGTGTCGCCACCAATCTCCTCATTGTTGTTGTTGATGAGGAGATTGGTGGCGACACAAGGAGAAGGAACCGAGTTCTAGTTCGAGTCTTGTATCAGTCTTTGCTAGTCATTGAATGCAAGATTTCGGTTTGTTATTTCATATATTATTCTAGTGTTGATTATTATATTTCATTCTTGAATCGGCTTGTGATTGTTTTCCGCACCTTCACAAGTTAAAGGTTGATATCATTGAAAGATCCTATCGGGTTTTACAATTATTTAAATCCTAATATTTACCGGGTAAATTTTACCACTAACGGTACTTTACCCGTCTTTCAGTGCTAATGTGGTTTGATCACCAAACCCATTTTCGGGGTGTTACACTTACCCGTACCCCGTAGGAATAGAGAGGCTGCTTCCAGTGAGACCCCCGGCTCGATAGTAGTTTTGCATCAAGCCTTGGACATAAGGCACATAGCACTCAACAATTGAGACAACTGCCTATTAGTGCATGTACACCCTTGTCTTTCGGCTATCAACGCCACCACATGATGCATGATTAACCATCACCTCTTTTAACATTATTTTCACGAAATTAGTAAAATAACGTTAAAATTAGTGCACTTTCACTTTTGCCCCCGGAACGCCCACACATATATACATTATATGAGCATACCGCAAGCGGGGCGTAAATATAGTAAATAACAGAGGTAAACGAAAAAGAAAATGATAGAAACTCCGCCGGTTTTGATGCTCTCGTTATAGCAAAGAAGAAAAAAAGTTTAAAAAATATGTTCAAAAGAGTATCGGCGTTTTCATTAAAAAAACTAAACTAAAAAAACATTCGACACACTCGTTATAGCAAAGAAAAAAAAAAGAAAAAATATGTCTAAAAACAGTACTAACGTGTTCGTTAAAAAACTATTCAGATGTAAAAAAGTAATTTGGTTAGAGTAAAAATTACAATAACTAAACTATATGGGTTACAAGTGAAAGTTACGAAATAGATCAAAGACAAAACAATCACTATTTATGGGTTGAGTTATAATACAAAAGATTTAAAAATAAGAAGGGTAAGAAGGCACCAGAGAGTGACAAGTGTCCTATGAGTAATTAAATGGAAAGGGTAATTTTGTCTACAAGAGGAAAGAGAATATGCACATGCAAGTCACATGCTATTTCCCCCCTAACTTTTAAACGTCCGTAACTTTTTTATACATCATTTGTTTTAAAAAAAATTATACCATAAAATCGAGCGTTTTTTTATCTTTAATATGAGTACCATATTGTTATATTTTTCAAAAAAATTTCAAAAACCCAGTTGCATATTACACAATGGACGTGATATAAAACACAATGTAAATTAAATTAAAAGCACAATCAATGACAACAGATAAAGACACAATGGACAACATACTAAAACACAATGAACATAACGTCTAACACAATGACGATAACATATAACACAATAAGAATCAGACTAAATAAAAACACAATTGATGACAACAGATAAAAGACACAATTAATGACAGCAACTAAAAGACACAATGGAGAGCAGATGAAGACACAATGAAAAACAAACTAAAAACACAATACTTAACAAACTAAAACACAATGAACAAGATAATAAAAAATTGAACAAATTATTAAACCACAATGGAAAACATATTAAAACACAATGAATAACATATTACACAATGGACATGATGTAAAACACAATGTAAATTAGATTAAAAATACAATCAATGACAACAGATAAAGACATAATGGACAACATACTAAAACACAATGAACATAACGTATAACACAATAAGAATCAGACTAAATAAAAACACAATTGATGACAACAGATAAAAGACACAATTAATGACAGCAAATAAAAGACACAATGGAGAGCAGATGAAGACACAATGAAAAACAAACTAAAAACACAATACATAACAAACTAAAACACAATGAACAAGATAATAAAAAAATTGAACAAATTATTAAACCACAATGGACAACATATTAAAACACAATGAATAACATATTACACAATGTAAATGATGTAAAACACAATGTAAATTAGAATAAAAACACAATCAATGACAACAGATAAAGACACAATAGACAACATACTAAAACACAATGACCATAACGTATAACACAATGGTGATAACATATAACACAATAAGAATCAGACTAAATAAAAACACAATTGATGACAACAGATAAAAGACACAATTAATGACAGCAGATAAAAGACACAATGGAGAGCAGATGAAAACACAATGAAAAACAAACTAAAAACACAATACATAACAAACCAAAACACAATGAACAAGATAATAAAAAAATTGAACAAATTATTAAAACACAATGGACAATATATTAAAACACAATGAATAACATATTAAACACAATGACCTGAACTAATAACACAATTTATAGAAAACCCAGATATAACAAAATATTCATTGTGTCATATATTGTGTTATATATAAAAACGCAATGGATAGAACTCAAATTAACATTGTGTTATAGGTTTTGATAATAACACAATGTATAGAAACTCTACTGACCAAAACCCAGTTAAAAGACACAATGACCTGAACCTTTAACACAATGCCAAAAAACCCAGTAAAAATGAAAATTTTTATTTTATTTTTATATGATAATATGGTACTCATATTAAAGATAAAAAAACGCTCGTTATTATGGTGAAATTTTTTTTTGAAAAAAAATGTCGTATGAAAAAGTTATGGACGTTTTAAATCGATGGGGGAATTGGCATGTGCCTTGCATGTGGAGAGAGAAAATCCATAAATATAAGATTCCTTTTATGCCCTTCTATTATCTTCTTTTCCCTACAACCAATCTCAACCCTTCAAATCTAAGATCAATGGACTAGAATCCTTCTTACACTTCTTATTTATTTTATCCTTTGTATTTGATCCTAACCCCACTATTTATATAAAGATAATTTTCTCCTAGTGATCCTATTACTAGACCAAGACTATGTCGCCTATTAGACCAAGAATGTCTCGCCTATTGGGCTTAAGAGCCCACATATGTAAAGCATATGTATCGATGATTTAGAATGTAAGCCCAAGTTCATGTTATTGTCCATTTATTAGTTCCAATAAAATATAGTTAAAACTCCTTAGTTTATTCATCATCTAAGGGCAGGCGGGGTGCAGCGTCGTGGTTTGGTGACCACGCGTGGAACATCGCCGCCACTGAAGGTCACCACGCGTGGTGGTCATAATGCGTGAAGATTGATAAATGTTACCTAATAAACAAGTAACTAATTGTGCCTTGTATTACTATCATGTGAGCTCGAGATTCATTTTCTCGTTTATCTTATTTCACCTTTAGACCTGTGACAACTGGCACTTTTCCGTACATTCCGTACAATAATTGAACAGTAATCTGTGTTTTAAGAACCGTGCAGGGTATAGTTTAAAAGACGAATGAATTTCTAATTACTGTTATACACATACAATGGAATTTCATGTTGCAAGACTTTATCGTTACTAGATGCAACACGATATAGTTCTATTAATGCACATAACAGAATTGGCACCATTATCAGACAAACTAAAAGCACTGACGGGAGTTCAGTACTTAGACAGACATGATGTCAAGACACAGAATGAGCCCCAGAACCAAGTGATACACTAGGATAATGTGTAGGAAAGTAGGGATTACAAAATTGTCTTCCTAGTGATGACATAGGTGCCGGAAAGTGTCAGAAACACACTAAAACTGCAAAATTCTGCAGAAAATAGATAAATTCAGCAATTTTCAGCAATTTAACATTTGAATATAATGCAGACAAGTGGGTTAATGGTCCAGAATACTTTCCTAAGTGTCGGGAACTGAAACTGTCATAAAATACAACATAAAGCACACTAAACTGCGCAATTCAGCACTTTAACGAACAGTAACGGAACGAACAACCGGACACTACCCGAAACATCATTTTTTTACTAGAAGCATTGTTTTAGTGTTATAAAGCTAGTTATGATCACCGAACATCGTATTACATCTCATGAACACAAAACCCCTAAATCCCTAAATTTAATACTTGGAATCTAACTAGAATGAAGTAACTAATACTTGAAATGTTACACTTTACCCCCCCCCATTCAAGGCCGGTTAGATGTGGGCCCCACTTGGGGATTTTCTTGCATATTTTATAAGATTCTTGTCTAGAATATGCCACACTAAGATGCCATATACCATCTAAATGATTGGTGTAAGATTATAAGAACCAAAGGACTTAACACTTAACCATTTCACAACACCCCAACTCCTCTTCTTCTTCCCTTAGCTCATGGCCCCAACCCCACGTCCATACACCTACATTTTCACTTCATTCCAATACATTCTAAGGTGGTTCTAAGATGTCTCGAGCCTATCTAGGAAGGTTGCAAGCAACGGAACTTGAAGGACCTCTCTCTAGTGCTTTTATCCACTTGTTTTCTACACTTGATCATCCCTAGCCTTGTGTTAGTGGTAAGAATCTTGATCTTGCTAGTTTACTTCTATTTTAAGTGGTTAAAAAGAGAAACATAATCATAAACATGAAGAACACTAAGAATCATAAGAAGTAAACATGAACATAAGCTTAAAATGTGAAGAAACCTTGATGAATATGAGTTTTTTTGTTGATTGTTGATTGCTTATGTTTATGATGTTGATCATCATAATAACCTTGCTAGATGATGATTAAACACATGATCTAGCAAGTATGAGGATGATTCTTGAAGAAATCATAAAGAACATCCTTTATGTTAAACATGAACTTGAATATAAACTTGATTTAAAGTATGATGATGATTTATACATGAAATAAGTCTTGTAAATGAATGATTTCAAAAATAGTTTTCCCAAGAAACCAAGATTATTTACAAGATCTACAAGATCATGACTTTTAAGAAACTAATCACATTTTTTGGGTTAAATCAAGACTAGAAGCATATTGTTAACAAGAAGAATACAAGAAAAATCATTTTTAGAAAATCTTCAAGTAAGTTGTAAAGGACTAAATTTTACAAGAAGGTGATTTATAAATAGACAACCATGTTTTGGAGGGTAACTAAACCTACTAAATAACATACTAAGTTACTACAACTTTTTACAAAATTTCAAGTTCATGTCAAAGTGTAAATTTGAATATTTAAAGCATATGGTAAGTCTTGTTCATGTTGTTGATGATTGATGATGATTTTAAAAGAAATATTGTATTTCATACTTGGGATTTGTAAAATTATGTGTATCTTTTACACATATCAACTCTTATTTGATTTTAAGCTTTAAATCGCTTTCTGGAGGGTTATACGCGCTCCGAAGCGTAAATATAACCAGTTTAATCCAACGAACACTCCGGAATAGTGAAATAGGCTTAACATACCTTAAATATCCTTTACATAACTTAGAAATAAGTTTTAAAGGCTTTGGTATGGCAAACACAAGTTAATTCGCTTACAGGGACTAAAGTTGACAAACTGTGAAAGTATGCCAATTTGAACTGTAATAGACCTTCCAGAACATGACCATAAGTTAAACATACCATAAATATCCTTTACATAGCTTAGAAATAGGCTTTGAGGGGTTCGGTGTGCTAAAACAAACTTTTGGGTCATTCAGGGACTAAAAGTGTCAAAAAGTGCATAAGTTTGCATTTTCGCGCATAACTTACGTTCTGAATACATCTGGACATCCAAAAATTTATGTAAGCATGACTACATTATATTTTAGTGTTCGCCTTAAGAAAAATCCATTCGTCGCGTCATTTGGATCGTTTTTCGCGCTTATGCGCATTCCGTCGTAATTAAGCGAACATCGCGTTCGTACGGCCAAACGAACCAACCTCCGGCATATTTTTGAGCATGTTTTGAGTTCCCTATACTTTAACTTCATTTTAGAGCCTTAAAATGAGGTTAACGGGGTTCAAACGCATCGAAAAAGGCCTTAAACACGTGCAGGGACCATTTCTGCCACTTTTGAAACATTTCTGAAACAGGGAGGTGCTAGCGTAGCGCGACTGCATAGTGCCTTTGCACTAGCGCTACGCGACTGCCTAACCTGACCAGATTAAGTGTATTTGCAATCAGATTTCAGCTGATTAACCACAACCACATGTTTGCAACTTGCTTAATCACTAAGATTAGGAGCATATGTGGCTCCATAACCTTTGTGACAAGTGTACGGCTCGGATCGTGGCACGATATTCAAGAAACGATCCTAGCGGCTCTACTTTATCTATAAATACCCACCCCCCTTTGGCTTAAAAACCCACAAATCTGATTAAGAAAGCTCTAAGTTGGAACTTTCGTTTCATACCTGAGCTATTTTGATCTGGGTTAGCATTCGGGGACCCTTCGTAAGTATTCTTTCGTTCTTTTCCTTATTTTACTGCTTTTCGAGTCAGAAAGTCAAACTTTGTTTGACTTTCAGCGTTGACCAGTAATGGTCAATGCGAAGTTCGTTTGAACTTCGCAACGTGATTGTAATCACGATGGTCATAGTCCCTTGGGACTATGCCTACTGATTACCACGTTGTCTAGGGTCGTAGGGTAAGCGATCTAATAAATCGCTTATACCTCGAACCCGACCCAGTTTGGTCGATCATTAGGATCCGACCAAATACATTAGGTGACCATAGTGTAGGGTATAACCTTCCGAGGTTATACCTTATGGTCACGGCGTTTAAGTAGTTGTATGATAGGTAGTTTATATGCCTTAGGTAAATTACCAGAATACCCTTTTCATACATAATTGGTAATTTAGCATATGTAACCTAAACTTTTGTCACGTAACTGATTATGTAACATGTTTAGGCATATAATACTTGTCATAGGACTAGTTAGGCGGTCCGAACGCGTTTCACGCGAACGACGCGTTAAAGTAGCATAAGCTACCTAAACGGGTCGTAATGGGTCGTAGACACTTAGGTTAAGTTTCAAATAGTATGTAGGCTTTGTTAAACCATATCACACGAGTCTCCACACTCGTTTGGTTTACAAACCCTAATACTACCCAGTCTTCCGATTTAGGTCCGGTTATTTAACATAGTTACCTATACTAGGTGCCGTTTGATATCCGCGATCTCTAGTATTGTTTGGTTGTTACTCAAGGACTACCGAGCAATCTCAAGTGAGTACATAGACCCCTCTTTTACTGTTTTCCAAACTGTTTTGGGGTGGAACACATGTGCCTACTTGTTACTTTCATGCTTTCCTGTTTTCACATCATATATCGGTTATGTTCATTAGTACATTATAGTACATGATTTCATTTCAGTTTATGCTATGTATGCCCATTGAGTGCGTACTTAGTACATCGTTTTACATTATATTTCATGCTACGTGTGCCCATTGTGTGCATTACTTAGTACATCTGATTTCATCACATGCTTACCTTTTGACATTTGATCATACAAGTTATTACTTATCTTCTGACAAACTAAAAGACTATCTATGGTTTTAAACACTGATTTCTCTAAGAACATAAAATAAAATGTTGAATTGTACTTATTTTATGTTCACCAGACCGATTGTTAGTATGATATAGCGCTATAGGATTTGACACCCCATTCCTGTTGTCATGGAATGTCTGAAACCAATTTGTTGCTCCATCCAAATAGGGATTGCCTTTGTGGTATTTCTATAGTCTCAAAGGTGTATTTTGATGCACCAGGTCTGAATGAATTCTTAAATCACACTATTAAAGTATATTTTTATATACTCTCATGTGTGGTATTGTACAAACCAACATATATTTTGTTAAACATCCAAAGCATATTTTGATATGTTATTTACAAAACCCAAACATAGTTTAATATGTTATTTATCACATCCAAAGCATATTTTGATATGTTACTTATGAAACCAAAACATAGTTTAATATGTTACTTACAAATCCAAAGTATACTTTTGATATGCTACTATAAGGTTATTCGTTTAACTTTACATTACTTACAATACATAAACATTTCTACAATTGTTAAACATTTTACATTGTTTGGTTTGGTTTGATTAAGTGATTAAGTAACGATGCGTGTGTAATATGATACAAACATGGTGGATACGCCGCTGGTACTTCCTATATATAAGTGTTTGTATGGTATTACATATTGTAGCGTTATTTGAATCATTTCAGTTTGAGACATAGAACATTTTATACAAGTAACATACTTTTCACAAGACATTGATTTACAAACAACTTATCTTATACAAACTCATTTTTATATGGTTATTCCTTTAACCATACATTATTCACTTATCTATACATATCATCTTATCTTATCGTTTTTCAAATGATTTACAAGACAAAGCAAATTACAAGGTTCATGACTAAACATTTTCTCAAACATAAGTCATGAATTCTGTTTTCACAAAACCTATGTATCTCACAGGCATTTTTATGCTGACGTACCTATTTTCACATGTGTTTTCAGGAGATGAAGCATAGGACTTATCAAGACATACTTAGGCGGACCTGTGCCTTAGTGACATTAAAAGATGCAAGACTAGTTAATTGTGTTGTACTTCTTTGTTTATTTAGACATTGTAGCACTTTCAATCAATAAAACAAAACTTCAATTGCCATGGATTTGAGACAATTAATTCTGTTACAACACTCCCCGATGTTTCCGCCACGTTTTGTATGTTCCACGTGGTCGGGGTGTGACAGAAAAGTTGGTATCAGAGCCAATGGTTATAGGGAATTAGGTTATTAGTAATTAGTAATGCTTTGACCTAGTCTATAACCTTCTTAGGACCCTAACGCGAGTTTACTTGCGTTTCGTCATAAAACAATACCGTCACCTATCCTTAGGCGACGACCACAACAAGAACATAAATTTCAAAACCGCTTTGAAAACTAATCATCTGTTCTAGGATGATTTATTACAAGGTTTTGAACCCTCTGTTATATTGTTTTGAACCCCTTTGAATTTTCAAAATCTCATCAAGGTTTTGGGTTTTAAATAATGTGAACACGTGCAAACTGGAAGGGTGAATGCCTGTATTCTGGCTTTTCTGTCTAGGCAAGCACTTCGTATACATCTCATCAGACGCGAGACCAGTTGTGCTTACCTGGGAATTCTTGGGATGAGTGTTCACTTATAGGCGAGCATGTCTTCGCGATACATTATTTTTGACCTATTCACTTTGACTAATTACCGAGGTCGTTTGTTGCCTTGTAATAACAAACAAATGACCACTACCCTTGCTTTCATCAGATTTGTTTCATCTCATTCTTTTCGTCTAAATCTCTCACTCGTTTCCTTTCATGTTTCCTCTTTTAGAATGCCTCCTCGACGCGACAATCAGATGGCAAATGACGAACTGGCGGGAATCATCGCACAGCAAATGGCTATTGCCTTCCCAAATCTTTATGCTCAAATGATGCAAGCCATCAACAACAACAATGCCCCATGCAATTTCAAAACTTTTAACTCGGCTAAACCACTCAAATTTAGTGGTTCTGGGGGAGCAACTGGGCTTCTTCAATGGTTCGAGAGCATTGAGAATACGTTCCGTCACGTTCAGTGTCCTGAAAATCGCAAGGTCGAGTTTTCTTCAAGTGTGTTTCAGAAGAGGGCTCTCACATGGTGGAACGGAGTGATGAGAGACCGCGGTGCTGAGGTTGCATTAGCACAGACTTGGGCTGAGCTTAGGGCTCTTATGATGAAGGAGTTTTGCCCTCGTCATGAACTACGAGCTTTGGAGAGGGAGTTTGATGATTTAAAGCAAGACAGTGGTGAACATCGAGCCTATACTGACCGTTTTGAAGAATTGAGCCTGTTGTGTCCTGCTATGGTTACTCCTGTGGATAAGGCGATCGAGAAATATACTGATGGTCTTCCTGACCTAGTTCAGGATATTGTTACTGGCAGCAACCCTACTACTGTCAGACAAGCCATTGAACTGTCTGCCACCCTAACTGAATCCCACATCAGAAAGAAAAAGCTTTTTCGAAAAGGCGACCCAAGACCATCTGACAAGACTGCTCCAGCTGAGCCAAAGGAAAAACAGGATGAGGTATTTAAGAAGAAGAAACGCAAGGCCTCTCAAAACTGCGCGATAACTGCTCAAGACAAACAGGTTGCACCAAACCAACCAGCACAACCTCGCAAAAGGCAAAACTATGTTGGTACCGCACCTTTGTGCAACAAGTGCAACCGTCATCATCTAGCGCAAGAGCAATGTCACAAATGTACCCACTGTGGGCGGTTAGGACATCTGATCAATGTTTGTCGATATGCAAATCAAGCTGCTGCAAACCCTGCTGCTGTTCAAGCACGGTTCCCTCCGGGGTCATGTTATAACTGTGGTGACCTTACTCACTACAGAAACAATTGCCCAAGACTTGTTAACGCACCTCCAGCGCGAGGATGAGCATTTAACATCAACGAGGCAAACAGAAACAATGATGCGGCAGTGAACAACTAGTGTTTTGTTATTTCCCTTGGTTGTTATCTTTGACGTTTAAAAACAAGTCAGTTGTTATATAAATAAAAATTCGTCGTTTTTATTTTTGCAAAACTGATACAATTGTGTGAATGTTCGATACAACCTTATGATGTCAACCCAAATACAAACTACTCATATGGTTCTGTCATTTTATGATCACTTGTGATCTCCCCAAGAACCTTAAACACTTGTTTCTTTTAAGAAACAAAGCCAAACTCTTATTGAAAAAAACAAATCCTTCTATCTTTATAGATGGATCCTTGGAAACGATTAAAGTGCCAAATGAAATCCATGGATTGGATTCCTAGTGTGCTTTAATTATCTATACCTAAAGAGAACGAATTAAAGAATCAAGTTAACTAATTTTGTGCTTATGTGTTTTCTTACATGTTAATGGTTGTATGTGATCCATCCAAATTCTCATAGAATATTACATATCTTGTATAAGAGATTCTTAATAGGATATCCAAAGTAACTATCTTAAATCCTTAATGGACTTCTACGTTGTAGTCAAATCCCATGGATTTTTAAAGTACTATATTTTATAATTGGACCCTTGGGTGGTCTAGTTAAAC
Source organism: Helianthus tuberosus (assembly GCA_030545235.1). NCBI lineage: Eukaryota > Viridiplantae > Streptophyta > Magnoliopsida > Asterales > Asteraceae > Helianthus > Helianthus tuberosus. The sequence continues at coordinate 147,336,688 of CM060367.1, read as the reverse complement.
AGATTGATTTGAAAATCTGATTAGAAATATCATGTGATGATATAATTAAAAAGATCCCTTAAGTGGTCTATTTAAGGAGATCGTACGACGGTCTAGTTAAGAAGATCATGCGTTGGTCTAATTAAAAAGATTGTTCGTTGATCTAATTGAAAAGATCCTTTGGTGGTCTAGTCAGGTCTCTTCATGTTTATTCAATTGACTTTTCTCTACGCATTATGAAATGAACTGTGCGGACTGTGCAAGGGATTACGTAATTATGGAGGCCTACATAATTATGCAATTCAGTGCACAGAAACCACAAGAAGTTTTGTCATGTGTTAAGATCCATAGTGACGTGAATAATGATACGGGAGAAGTCTTGGACCTTAACCAATGTCATTCATTCTCACACTACCCAATTCTGATTTCAAGCACACACAAGTTTCCTATGGTAATTCTTCACGGGAACTGTTCTCCTGTCTATAGTTCAAAACTCCATGTTTTGTTACTACAATGACTTCAATTTGAGGGTTGACATCTTTGCTAAGAATCCTAACATGGCCCAGAGTTTTACTTAAGGGCCAAATGGATTTGTCTGAAGGCAAAAAAAAAAAAAAAAAACCGTCACAGCTGTCTTCACAAGTTTCCTCTAGAATTAAATTTCGGGACGAAATTTCCTAAAGTAGGGGAGACTGTAACACCTGTGTCACTTCAACCGTCAAAAAAATGCCGAACCAATGAAATATTGTATTTCATACTTGGGATTTGTAAAATTATGTGTATCTTTTACACATATCAACTCTTATTTGATTTTAAGCTTTAAATCGCTTTCTGGAGGGTTATACGCGCTCCGAAGCGTAAATATAACCAGTTTAATCCAACGAACACTCCGGAATAGTGAAATAGGCTTAACATACCTTAAATATCCTTTACATAACTTAGAAATAAGTTTTAAAGGCTTTGGTATGGCAAAAACAAGTTAATTCGCTTACAGGGACTAAAGTTGACAAACTGTGAAAGTATGCCAATTTGAACTGTAATAGACCTTCCGGAACATGACCATAAGTTAAACATACCATAAATATCCTTTACATAGCTTAGAAATAGGCTTTGAGGGGTTCGGTGTGCTAAAACAAACTTTTGGGTCATTCAGGGACTAAAAGTGTCAAAAAGTGCATAAGTTTGCATTTTCGCGCATAACTTACGTTCTGAATACATCTGGACATCCAAAAATTTATGTAAGCATGACTACATTATATTTTAGTGTTCGCCTTAAGAAAAATCCATTCGTCGCGTCATTTGGATCGTTTTTCGCGCTTATGCGCATTCCGTCGTAATTAAGCGAACATCGCGTTCGTACGGCCAAACGAACCAACCTCCGGCATATTTTTGAGCATGTTTTGAGTTCCCTATACTTTAACTTCATTTTAGAGCCTTAAAATGAGGTTAACGGGGTTCAAACGCATCGAAAAAGGCCTTAAACACGTGCAGGGACCATTTCTGCCACTTTTGAAACATTTCTGAAACAGGGAGGTGCTAGCGTAGCGCGACTGCATAGTGCCTTTGCACTAGCGCTACGCGACTGCCTAACCTGACCAGATTAAGTGTATTTGCAATCAGATTTCAGCTGATTAACCACAACCACATGTTTGCAACTTGCTTAATCACTAAGATTAGGAGCATATGTGGCTCCATAACCTTTGTGACAAGTGTACGGCTCGGATCGTGGCACGATATTCAAGAAACGATCCTAGCGGCTCTACTTTATCTATAAATACCCACCCCCCTTTGGCTTAAAAACCCACAAATCTGATTAAGAAAGCTCTAAGTTGGAACTTTCGTTTCATACCTGAGCTATTTTGATCTGGGTTAGCATTCGGGGACCCTTCGTAAGTATTCTTTCGTTCTTTTCCTTATTTTACTGCTTTTCGAGTCAGAAAGTCAAACTTTGTTTGACTTTCAGCGTTGACCAGTAATGGTCAATGCGAAGTTCGTTTGAACTTCGCAACGTGATTGTAATCACGATGGTCATAGTCCCTTGGGACTATGCCTACTGATTACCACGTTGTCTAGGGTCGTAGGGTAAGCGATCTAATAAATCGCTTATACCTCGAACCCGACCCAGTTTGGTCGATCATTAGGATCCGACCAAATACATTAGGTGACCATAGTGTAGGGTATAACCTTCCGAGGTTATACCTTATGGTCACGGCGTTTAAGTAGTTGTATGATAGGTAGTTTATATGCCTTAGGTAAATTACCAGAATACCCTTTTCATACATAATTGGTAATTTAGCATATGTAACCTAAACTTTTGTCACGTAACTGATTATGTAACATGTTTAGGCATATAATACTTGTCATAGGACTAGTTAGGCGGTCCGAACGCGTTTCACGCGAACGACGCGTTAAAGTAGCATAAGCTACCTAAACGGGTCGTAATGGGTCGTAGACACTTAGGTTAAGTTTCAAATAGTATGTAGGCTTTGTTAAACCATATCACACGAGTCTCCACACTCGTTTGGTTTACAAACCCTAATACTACCCAGTCTTCCGATTTAGGTCCGGTTATTTAACATAGTTACCTATACTAGGTGCCGTTTGATATCCGCGATCTCTAGTATTGTTTGGTTGTTACTCAAGGACTACCGAGCAATCTCAAGTGAGTACATAGACCCCTCTTTTACTGTTTTCCAAACTGTTTTGGGGTGGAACACATGTGCCTACTTGTTACTTTCATGCTTTCCTGTTTTCACATCATATATCGGTTATGTTCATTAGTACATTATAGTACATGATTTCATTTCAGTTTATGCTATGTATGCCCATTGAGTGCGTACTTAGTACATCGTTTTACATTATATTTCATGCTACGTGTGCCCATTGTGTGCATTACTTAGTACATCTGATTTCATCACATGCTTACCTTTTGACATTTGATCATACAAGTTATTACTTATCTTCTGACAAACTAAAAGACTATCTATGGTTTTAAACACTGATTTCTCTAAGAACATAAAATAAAATGTTGAATTGTACTTATTTTATGTTCACCAGACCGATTGTTAGTATGATATAGCGCTATAGGATTTGACACCCCATTCCTGTTGTCATGGAATGTCTGAAACCAATTTGTTGCTCCATCCAAATAGGGATTGCCTTTGTGGTATTTCTATAGTCTCAAAGGTGTATTTTGATGCACCAGGTCTGAATGAATTCTTAAATCACACTATTAAAGTATATTTTTATATACTCTCATGTGTGGTATTGTACAAACCAACATATATTTTGTTAAACATCCAAAGCATATTTTGATATGTTATTTACAAAACCCAAACATAGTTTAATATGTTATTTATCACATCCAAAGCATATTTTGATATGTTACTTATGAAACCAAAACATAGTTTAATATGTTACTTACAAATCCAAAGTATACTTTTGATATGCTACTATAAGGTTATTCGTTTAACTTTACATTACTTACAATACATAAACATTTCTACAATTGTTAAACATTTTACATTGTTTGGTTTGGTTTGATTAAGTGATTAAGTAACGATGCGTGTGTAATATGATACAAACATGGTGGATACGCCGCTGGTACTTCCTATATATAAGTGTTTGTATGGTATTACATATTGTAGCGTTATTTGAATCATTTCAGTTTGAGACATAGAACATTTTATACAAGTAACATACTTTTCACAAGACATTGATTTACAAACAACTTATCTTATACAAACTCATTTTTATATGGTTATTCCTTTAACCATACATTATTCACTTATCTATACATATCATCTTATCTTATCGTTTTTCAAATGATTTACAAGACAAAGCAAATTACAAGGTTCATGACTAAACATTTTCTCAAACATAAGTCATGAATTCTGTTTTCACAAAACCTATGTATCTCACAGGCATTTTTATGCTGACGTACCTATTTTCACATGTGTTTTCAGGAGATGAAGCATAGGACTTATCAAGACATACTTAGGCGGACCTGTGCCTTAGTGACATTAAAAGATGCAAGACTAGTTAATTGTGTTGTACTTCTTTGTTTATTTAGACATTGTAGCACTTTCAATCAATAAAACAAAACTTCAATTGCCATGGATTTGAGACAATTAATTCTGTTACAACACTCCCCTATGTTTCCGCCACGTTTTGTATGTTCCACGTGGTCGGGGTGTGACAATACCTCAACTTAAGGTGCCAATTAAGGCATAGTCTATGTGGGATAGACTTGCCAAAGACAAAATGACCCCCCGAAAGGACAAACGAGAGTTATATGTGATATGATGCATTTATTTGCCTGTTTATGCTAAGTAACATATTTATTTATTGATATATACATGCGAATAAGTGTACGGAATGATTATTGACGTGAATAAGATACCTTCGACTCCGAATCCTATTATTGTTCTTAACTCACACGATGAAGCTATCGGCATCGCGTTCGTTGCAAAGCTCATGGCTGGAGTGATTACCAAACGAGATTCTGAGCTTGTTTCCGTAGGAGTTGGCTGCTCTTCCCTCTTGATTGCGAAGGTGCCTGACTACGGTAGTGACGGCGAGGCAGAGGCGGCAACCTTGGACAACAATCTTATCAGCAGGACGAAGTCCCTGTGGCTTTTGCGAAGCAAGAATGACGACACACTTGACCATACAAGGAAGATGAAGTATTCATCTTAAAGGTGCCGCTCCAACTACTAGGAATTCTCCTTATTCCTATTTCGTTTAATCACCGTGCCTATTCACGCGTAACGATAACGAATGTTAGCGCGTGGACCACCGCAATGGTCCTCTCCATGTCAGAGGTATAAGGACAGTAGTGTCCCCTCCTTGGTTGATCATCTGCTTGGATGAGGGAAAATTGGGGTAACTGTGCAAGACAATTTATTATTATGGGGGCCCACGTAATAACGACTTGTAGTGCATGGAAATCCTGGTGGACTCTGCGGGTCAGGCTAATGATCACCATCCCTCCAAAAATAATCTATAGGTGTTCACACCTTCATCTGGTAGGACAACACCTAGACCATTGCCTTAGCACTTTACATAGTAGGAAACCTGATTTTGCCTACTTCGTGTCTGACACTTCTACCCGTCTACGAGCCGTTTGAAGACCGATAGTTAAGCAAGTGAAGATGGCTAACACGCGGGAAGGATTCAGTGACGTCACACTCCTTATCACCCCTACATGCTCAACCCCCATCTCATAGGAAGTATACCCGTCTTGTGAAGTTAAAGACCTAAGAAACCCAATGCAGAAGGAAATTAACTACCACTTCATATTATGAAACTTGTATGACCAGGGTGATGTAACCTCAAGTTCATTTTGTTTTCCCCATTACAAAAAAAGGGGGTCAAGTTGTCAAGCCCATATGAAAGCTCAGTGGTCGTTTCCTTACTTATGCATTGTCGATTATATATGTATGTGATATTAGGTGATTACATGTTTGCTTGTGGTAATATGTATCTCATAGACAATCGTGGAATGTTGTCTAACCTACCCTCTACCCTTTTGACAGACGGAAATGCCGCCCAGACGTGACACGAACACCATTACGTTAACTGAATCCGAACTCAATGAGCGCATTTCCCAAGCTATAGCGCAGCATGAAGCCCTCTGCTCTGAACGCAGTGGTGGCACTTCTGGAAGTAATCCTCCATCTGGTTGCACTTATAAATAGTTCCTGAACTGCAAGCCACTGAACTTTGACGGCACAGGAGGTGCCATTGCATTTGTTCGTTGGGCAGAAAAGACTGACTCCGTTCTGAGAATGAGTAACTGTTCGCCCCAGCGAAGTGTTACCTTTATCTCAGGGTTGTTTTTGGATGGCGCACTCTCCTGGTGGAACCTTCAGGTTCAGACCCTTGGTGAAGATGCTGCTTATGCACTGAGCTGGGACGAGCTCAAGGAAATGATGGAGAATAAATACTGTTCTAGGGCCGAAATCCAGAAGCTTGAGACTGAGTTCTGGAATTTAAAAATGGACGGACCGAAAATCGCTGAGTACGTCTAACGCTTTCATGACTTGTCTAGGGTCGTTCCCTACTTAGTCAAGCCGGAATTCAAAAGGATTGAGTGATTCATTTGGACTTGCATCGCAAATCATGAGCATGGTTACTGCCTCAAAGCCTCAAACCATCACAGAGGCTATCGATTTGAGTGTTACGTTTACTGAAGAAGCTCTTCGTATGGGAAAATTTTCAGAATCTAAGACAAGCACGAAAGAGACTCATGTTGAGCCTTCGGGCAATAAGAAAAGGAAGTCTGCGAACCTAAAGATAGGCACCCAAGTTAGCTATGGAAGCTCTAAAGCAAACAAAAGAAGGGAGGTGAACCCGCCCCGAGACAGGAAGGCTTATGGAGCCACTAATAAGACCGGTGGTAAGGTATACTTGGGGAATAAGCCGAGATGCGAGGAATGCAATTTTTACCATGAAGGTCAATGTCTGAAGCCTAAGTGCGGGAAGTATGGAAAAGAAGGGCACAGCAAGGATGTCTGTTGGGCGAAGGATCCAGACGGAAAGGATAATGGTAGAGTACCAGGTTGCTACAGATGTGGTGAAGTAGGGCACTTTAGGAAAGATTACCCTAGGAAGAACCAAGCAAGGAAGGGTCTTCACGATCGGAGCTTGTGAAGCACGCCAGGATCCAGATGCGGTTACGGGTACGTTCCCTATTAACCAACCTTATGCATCTATTTTTGATTAATACTGGAACCAACTTTAACCTTGTATGCTTAGAACTTAAGAAACTGTTTGGCATAGTCTCGAGTAGAATAGACGTCCCGTATTCTTTAAAATTTGCATATAGAAGGTTAGTTAAGCAGACGAGGTAATTAAGGATTATATGTTGGAACCTAGAAGGCCGGAACCTTCTATTACCATTGACTGGGAAATCATGATATGGTAGTCAGCATGGATTGGATATCCAAGTATAGAGCTGGAGCTAGAAGACAACCCCGTGGTGGAGGAATCTCCAGGAGCCTTTCCTGAAGACTTGCCAGGAATACCTCCACAGCAACAAGAGGAGTTTAGGATAAACCTAGTGCCAGGAATGACAACGGTGATAGATGACGCCTTACCAACTAGCTTCGTCCAAGATACAGGAGCCTTCGATGTAACTGCAAGAGCTGCTAGACAGAGGAAACCTACCAGGCCGGGCCTCTCACCGTGGGAAGCCCCGGAGATATTCACTAGGATATAGGACGACATTTTTTACACGCGTACATTGCCAAATCTGAAAGGAACTCAGGAGAACTAATGTAGAAAAAGTGTTACGGATAGGTTATATGGAGATATACGACTAACCATCAAGAGTCGGTACCCCTTACCGAAAATTGATGACTTATCAATTAACTACAAGATCTCAGCTACTATTCCAAGATGGAATTGAGGACATGACGTCCATAGTAAAGGACACGAGAAGAAAGTTGACAGTTTCCATTTTGCATCAACTTTAGAGTGTCACACCCCGACCACGTAAAACAACAAAACGTGGCGGAAACGTCAGGGAGTGTTGTAACAGATTCATTGTTTCACAACCATGGATTAAATACTTTCGTTTTATTGAATTATTGAACTCATTGTTTATTACAAATCAAATAAATACAATTATTATTTTTCAAGTTTTTAAGTCGCTAAGGCACGAGTCCATCCTATGTGTATCATGCGTCAACAATCATCACATAGCAGAACCTGAAACATGTGTAAAAATAGGTACGTCAGCATAAAAATGCCTGTGAGATACATAGGTTTTATTAATGCATGATTCATGACTTGTAAGTTAAAAAGAATGTTTTAAAAATAGTCATGAATCCTTAAAAATGTTTTCTTTTATAAACAAGTGATATGAAAATAGATGATGTAAAAGAAAGATGCATAAATAAATAATTAAGTAAAATGAGTTTGTAAAATAATGTTTCGATAAAAAGGTTTGTAGTATATATAAAAATATACTTTGGTTTTAAGAAAGTCGAATAAGTAATATATCAAAATATATTTTGGTTCCATAATCGTTAAACAGATAGTATATTAAATATACTTTAGTAGTCAAAATAATCGTTTTTGGTAGTATATCAAAAGTATACTTTGGTTTTATAAGTAACATATTTAAACTATGTTGGTTTTATGAATAACATATCAAAATATGTTTTAGTAATTTATAAAATATATGTTGTTTTGTACCATATCACATATGAGAGTATATCAAAGTATACTTTTGGGAGTATAATCAAATATACAATAATAATATGATTTAAGAATTCAATCAGACCTTAGTGCATCAAACTACACCAATTGAGACTATAGAGATACCACGAAGGCAATCCCTATTTGGATATAATATTGGTTTCTGACTAGTCATATGACAAGTATTATATACCTAAACATGTTAAATTATGTTGCATAATCAATTTAGGTGACAAAAGTTAAGTTACATATGCTTAAAATCCAATTATACATGAAAAGGGCATTTTGGTCATTTACCTAAGGCATATAAACTACCTATCATATAACTATTTAAACTACGTGACCATAAGGTATAACCTCAAAAGGTTATTCCCTATGCAACTATGGTCACTAATCATGCTTGGTCGGATCCTAATAATCGACCAAACGGGTCGAGTTCGAAAGTCTAAGCGGTGGTTTAGACCGCTTGACTTACGACTCTTAAACAAGCACTAAACTAAAAGTGACGAGCTAAGCGTGTTAAAAGATGCTTAACTAAGTTAGAAAATAGGTTTAGATATCAAAACAAAGTGTTTTGATATCAAGAGTAGTTTGGTTGCAAAATACGCGTAAATATGCATTTTGACCGAAACTACGACTCGTCACTATGCCTAGTCAACGTGGTAATCAGTAGGTATAGTCACTAGGGACTATAACCATCGTGATTACGCTCACGTTGCGAAGTTCAAACGAACTTCGTGTTGACCATTGACTGGTCAAAGCTGAAAGTCAAACACCGTTTGACTTTCATGCTAGGAAAGCAATAAAAGAATGAAGGAAGCTTACAAAGGGTCCTTGCTTGAACTTGATCTTATATGTGACAACTCTCAAATTTACATGTATTCCGTACAATTTATTAATGAAAATTAAAGTGTCTGACGACTGCGTGGAATTACTTAACTGCTTTCTGATATCTGTGTTATGCTTACACGTATTTGTTAATATACTAATAGTGTACAGAAAGGTCACTAAATAGTCCGTTATATTTTCCTAAGTGTTAGAAAGTAAAAACGTTACAAAATATATAAATAGGACGCCTTACGAATTAATTTAGCACTTTAACGGATTAATATCCAACCGAACAACCGGACTCTACCCGGAACACAAAAATATTGACATGACATTGTTTTTCCTTTTTCTGAGCCAGTTAGGGTCCCCGAATACCCTAACACCCGTTATATTACACAACCCCCTAGTGACTAAATTTAATTCCTAAACTAAACCAACTAGTTACTAACTAAGTGATTAAAATTGAACCATTAAACCCCCCCCCCCCCCCTCTAACCGTTTGTTTCCCCAAGGGGGACACCTTTCCACCAAAGTTGAATATTTTATTAGAGATGTTGAGTATCTATGGAACATATTATTTGTTGGACAAAACTCTAAAGGTGGTTTATAAATAAAACCACAAGAGCACTACATTCACATCAAATACCTAAACACAAAATTCACTTCACTCTCTTCCTCTCTTGAACTCTCGGCTGACCACACAAGCCACACCACACCCACTTTCCAATTTCATTCAAGTTATTCCAAGTACACCCAATTGTGGAGGATCTCATACGAGGAAGCCCGGGACTTGCGGATTGCCGAGGACCTCTCTACGACGCTTTTAACCACTCGTTTTTCGCCTAGTTTCTCCCCAAGCCTCGAGCTAGTAGTAAGTGACTCTAAACGCCTTCTTGATCTTGTCTAGAGTGGTTAATAAGAGATTCGTCGGTTAAAGATTTCGAACATATAAGATCAAAGTCTAAAAGTTTACTAAAGTGATGAACAAGGTGGTTAATGGATAAATATGTGTGTAAATCATGTAGATCTTGTGTGATTATGATGATTGGGTGATTATCTGATGCTTTACTGAATGATATTAGTATATGATGTTGTTGTGGTCACTAAACTCGTTAACGGAATCGATCGAACACAATTTAGAAGGTTAAACACTTTAAATCAGAATCTGTCCAACTTTTACAGCCCACTTCTGTTGGCTGTAAACAGGTCTTAACCTCAACGAAAAATCGATATTTTGAATCTAAAATATGTTATTATGAAATACGGTTCTAATGGCACCGGAATCGTAATTTTTGGACTCCGTTTACTATTTTTAAAGTGTTAATTTGTAACAGCTACTTAAGCTGAATTTTGACAGCAATAAATGGGCGTCGTACTTTCGGTCATAACCTGAGTTTTGTGATGAATCGGACCATGAAAATTTTACTGTAGATGATAAATGAAGTATTTGTAATTACCCCACTGGAATTTCGCAAATCGGACTTACGATGAATTTGTAATAAATTGTTTCGTGGACTGTGGTCAGAAATACATAAATCTGAGTTCAGTCCCGAATATGATTTTTTATAAAATATTGGTGATAAACCGGACCCCGATATTTTTACACAATAAAATATGGAATGTTTATGATGTTCTATAAAAATTTGGGAATTTTTGGAATAATCTAACTATTTTATTTAAATGTCCGAAAACAGCCGGTTTTGAGTATTAATGCTGAAACGACATAAGTAGTGATCTGCGTGTCTAAATGTCGAGTATGCTATCTGTGAATGATTTGACATGTTATATATGTTATGTGCATTATCGTATGTTTGATTTTGAGTGGGGAATGGACGGGAAACTTAGATGGGCATAAACTGTTACAGTGATGCATGTTGTGTGCTAGATACGTGTAGGAACTTTGTGTTCTATTTGAAAGCCACTAAATGACTAACTGGTAAATCATACTAGGACGTGATTGACCGACCTTGACTGTTAGCTATATTGAGAATCTAACCGAGCAAACCGAGGTGAGTTCACACCCTTACTAAGGCATGGGATTCCCGGTGGTTGGGAATGGGATTGAATAACTACTCGTACTATCACTCTATTTATATTACCAACACTACTAGACTACCAACTACTGTCCTCGGATTGAGAAGGGCACGTACGTAAAACCTACGTACACTCACACTTACTACTGTCCTCGGATGAGAAGGGCACGTACGTAAAACCTACGTACACTCACACTTACTACTGTCCTCGGATGAGAAGGGCACGTACGTAAAACCTACGTACACTCACACTCACTACTGTCCTCGGATGAGAAGGGCACGTACGTAAAACCTACGTACACTCATACTTAACACCGTCCTCGGATTGGGAAGGACACTTATGGATACGCCTAGTCTAGTAACATACATAATGGGAAGCCCCCACTAAATATCGTAAAAGTTTGGGAATCAAGAATAATGGGTAATACTTGGTTATGAAACGAACTTCCGATTCCTGATACGAACTCATTAACTAAACAACCAAACGTGAACTCACTCAACTTTGTTGTTGACTAGTTGTTACATGCCTTACAGGTCGCTAAATGCTTGGAGCTTGCACGGGGAAGGAGTCGTTGTGGAACATGGGTTGTTATATCCCATACTTAATAATTGAACTTTATAAACCTATGGAACTTATGTTTGAGACTCTAAACTTATGAACTGTGAACTTATGTTTTGAACTCACGTTTACGCTTCCGCTGTTTAAACCAAACAAGCTTAACTAGCTTTGGTCACCAATCGTATTATGTTTGGTTTTATTTACTTAATTGAATTGTTCAATATGATTGGTGGCTCGATCCTGGTCATGTCACGCCTCCAAGCGGTGATACTCCGCATGGTGGATTTTGGGGGTGTGACAGATTGGTATCAGAGCCATTGGTTATAGAGAACTTGGTTTTAATAAGGGAAAAGTTTTCATTAAAACCAGACTATAACCTGTACAGTGCTCAACGATCCACAACGACGCTTCGCTCCACGTGCAAGACTCGACACCATAAGTGGTATGATTTATGTTATATTGTCGGTTAGATGGTTCTCACTGTGCATAAGATAATGTGATAATTGCTATTTGAACCTTGTGTGCTTACTCTCTAATGTCGTCCCACACACTTACACACTTTCGCGACACTTTCCTCACTTACGTTGCTTCATTATGAAGATCATGAGCGGACGCGAAGGACGTATCAACCTCACTCAAGCCCAGTTGACGGCTTTGATCAACGAACGAGTTGCGGAGGCACTCGCAGCTAACCCTGCAGGAGGTCAACATGCTCAACCTCCTGTGTGCACGTTCAAGACGTTCATGGACTGTCGACCTACCACTTTCAGTGGCACCGAAGGAGCAGTGGGCCTTCTTCACTGGTTTGAAAAGCTTGAGACAGTTTTCGAGATGAGCGAATGCCCCGAAGACCGTAGGGTGAAATATGCTACCGGAACACTTGAAGGAGCTGCGTTAACCTGGTGGAAGGCACAAGTTCAACTACTAGGACTGGCAGTTGCTAATGCCACATCCTGGAATGGTTTCAAAGAGCTGATCAAGGAGGAGTACTGTAGTCGGGATGACATCCATAAGCTAGAGGTGGAATTTTACAATCTGAAGATGACGGGATCTGAGATCGAGGCGTATACTAAGAAGTCAAACGAGCTGGCCATCTTGTGTCCAACCATGGTGAACCCTCCCTTCAAACGAATTGAGCTCTATCTCAAGGGCCTTGTACCAGAGATTCAAAGTCATGTGACTTCAGCCAACTTGGGTACCATCCAGCAAGTCGTCAAATTGGCTCATCGTCTCACCGACCAGGCAGTGGAACAAAACAGACTACCCAAGCGTATTGGTGCTGCTACTTCTGATGCACCTACCGACAACAAACGAAAATGGGATGGGAATTCCGGCAAAGGCTCTGCCTCTGTTCAGTCTCAGTCTCAGCAACGAAGGACTGAGGACCATAGGAGCCCTGGTCAGCACTTTTCTGGTAGTCAAGGGCAGGGTGGATATCGAGGAAACCACCCAAAGTGCAACAAATGCAACAGACACCACAGTGGTCAGTGCAACAAAGGTCGATGTCAGAGATGTCACAGGCTGGGCCATGAAGCCAAAGATTGCAGGAGCCCACGTCCTGCGAATCAGAATCGCCAACAACAACAACAAGCCCCACAGAACCACCAGCAACAGCATCAGCAGGGAAATAAAGGATGCTTTCGGTGTGGCGCTGAAGGCCACTTTAAGAGGAACTGCCCCCAGCTAAACCAAAACCAGAACAATAACCAAGGAAATGGGAACCACAATGGGAACAACAATGGAGGCGGAAATGGGGGAGACAACAATGGCAACGGGGCAAGGGGTCGTGTGTTCGTGATTGGTCAGGGAGAAGCAAGGAACGATCCCAACGTTGTGATGGGTAAGTTTCTTCTTGACGACTTCTTCGTTACTGTTTTATTCGATTCGGGTGCCGATACTAGTTATGTGTCCGTGAAAGTTAGCCAAATTCTTAAGCGCACCCCAACACTCCTGAACACCAAACACACGGTAGAGCTAGCTAACGGTAAAATTCTTGAAGCCACACACGTAGTTAAAGGTTGTAACCTCGTCTTAGCTGGTCAGACTTTCCCTATCGATCTTGTTCCTATCACACTTGGTAGTTTCGACGTCGTTATTGGGATGGATTGGTTATCTCATCATCAAGCGGAGATTGTTTGCAAGGAGAAAATCATCCGCATTCCTCGTTCTGATAAAGAACCCCTCGTGATTCGTGGCGACAAGAGTGGTGCTGTCGAAGGCATCATCTCTTTCCTTAAGGCCCAGAAGTGTTTGCGAAAGGGCCACACTGCCATTTTAGCACTCGTTACTGACACATCCACGGAAGAGAAGAGAATTGAAGACATCCCTATTGTGCGCGAATTTCCCGAGGTATTTCCTGAGGAATTACCTGGCCTTCCTCCTCATCGCCAAGTTGAGTTTCAAATCGAGCTAGCTCCTGGAGCAGCGCCAGTAGCTCGAGCACCATATCGTCTAGCCCCATCAGAACTCGAAGAACTGTCCACACAACTACAAGAACTCTTGGAAAAGGGTTTTATACGTCCGAGCTCTTCACCCTGGGGAGCTCCAGTCTTGTTCGTGAAAAAGAAAGACGGTACCTTCAGGATGTGTATTGACTATCGCGAACTTAACAAGGTGACTGTGAAGAATCGTTATCCTCTTCCACGTATTGACGACTTGTTTGACCAGTTGCAAGGGTCGAGCTATTACTCCAAGATTGATTTGAGATCGGGATACCATCAGCTGAGAGTCCGAGATGAGGACGTCTCCAAAACAGCATTCAGAACTCGTTACGGCCATTATGAGTTTCTGGTTATGCCATTCGGGCTGACAAATGCACCAGCGGTCTTCATGGATCTCATGAACCGAGTGTGCAAGCCTTACCTGGATAAGTTCGTTATTGTGTTCATCGATGATATCCTGATCTATTCTAAGAGTCAGGAGGAACACGAGCAGCATCTACGACTTATGCTGGAACTTCTTCGAAAAGAACAGTTGTATGCCAAGTTTTCGAAATGCGATTTCTGGCTTCGCGAAGTCCACTTTCTAGGCCACGTGGTAAACAAGGATGGAATTCATGTGGATCCATCTAAGGTTGAATCGATCAAGAACTGGCCTGCACCCCGCACACCAACAGAAATCCGCCAATTCTTGGGTTTGGCCGGATATTACAGAAGGTTTATAAAAGATTTCTCCAAGATTGCGCAACCTCTCACTTCACTGACTCAGAAGGGCGTCATCTATCGTTGGGGTGATGCACAGGAGTCCGCGTTTCAACATCTAAAGGATAGGCTTTGTAGCGCGCCTATCCTCTCATTGCCAGAAGGCACCGATGATTTCGTGGTTTATTGCGACGCTTCCATCCAAGGACTTGGTTGCGTATTGATGCAACGTGACAAGGTCATTGCCTATGCATCACGCCAACTTAAAGTTCACGAAAGAAACTACACTACTCACGATCTGGAGCTGGGAGCAGTTGTATTCGCACTTAAGATATGGAGACATTACCTGTACGGTACAAAGTGCACCATTTACACCGACCACAGGAGTCTCGAGCATATCTTCAAGCAAAAAGAGTTAAACATGCGACAACGCCGATGGGTCGAACTCTTGAATGATTACGAAAGCGCTATCAAGTATCATCCGGGCAAAGCCAATGTTGTGGCTGACGCCCTCAGTCGAAAGGATACTTTACCTAAGCGTGTGCGAGCATTATAGCTTACCATCCAGTCTAACCTTCCTGCTCAGATTCGAGATGCCCAGGTCGAAGCATTGAAAGCAGAAAACATCAGGGCTGAGTCCCTACGAGGATCGAGGCAGCGGCTAGAACAAAAGGGAGACGGTGCCTACTATGTTAACGGACGCATCTGGGTTCCATTTTATGGCAACTTACGCGAACTTGTGATGGATGAAGCACATAAGTCTCGTTATTCTGTACACCCTGGTTCAGACAAGATGTACCACGACCTCAAGACTACGTATTGGTGGCCTGGCATGAAAGCCCACATAGCAACCTACGTCAGTAAGTGCTTGACTTGTGCGAGAGTCAAGTCTGAATATCAGAAACCATCAGGCCTACTTCAACAACCGGAGATCCCAAAATGGAAATGGGAGCAAATCTCCATGGATTTTGTTACTGGCCTGCCCAGATCTCAACGCGGAAACGATACCATTTGGGTGATCGTAGATCGACTAACCAAGTCTGCACATTTTCTGGCTATCAAAGAAACGGACAAGTTCTCTACTCTTGCAGACATTTACCTAAAGGAAGTGGTATCAAGGCACGGAGTGCCAATCTCTATTATATCTGATCGTGACGCACGTTTTACTTCTGAACTGTGGCAAGCAATGCACAAGTCCTTTGGCTCACGTTTAGATATGAGCACCGCTTATCACCCGCAGACGGATGGGCAATCTGAACGCACCATCCAAACCCTTGAAGACATGCTTAGGGCATGTGTAATCGATTTTGGTAACGGCTGGGAGAAGCACCTCCCGCTAGTGGAGTTCTCATATAACAACAGCTACCACACCAGCATCCAAGCCGCTCCGTTTGAGGCATTGTACGGACGCAAATGCCGATCGCCTCTCTGTTGGGCAGAAGTTGGTGACAGCCAAATCACTGGCCCAGAACATGTGGTAGATACCACCGAGAAAATTGCTCAGATACGACAGCGAATGGCGGCAGCTCGTGACCGTCAGAAACGCTATGCTGATGAGGGAAGAAAACCACTCGAGCTCCAGGTTGGGGATCGAGTGCTACTCAAAGTCTCACCTTGGAAAGGTGTAGTCCGCTTTGGCAAACGAGGCAAACTCAATCCGCGTTATATCGGACCATTCAAAGTTATTGAGAAAATTGGCCAAGTCGCCTACAGGTTGGATCTACCTGAAGAACTCAGCGGAGTTCACAACGTATTCCACGTATCAAATCTGAAGAAGTGTCTGTCAGATGAGCCCTTCATAGTTCCTCTCAAGGAACTCACAATCGACGACCAGCTGCGATTCGTCGAGGAACCAGTAGAGATTACTGATCGAGATGTTAAGATTCTCAAGCACACAAGAATACCTCTCGTTCGAGTTCGTTGGAATGCTCGTCGTGGCCCAGAGTATACCTGGGAACGCGAAGACCAAATGAAACTCAAGTACCCCCAGCTGTTTAAGAAAAACGCAACCACTACTGAGGCTGAAGCTACCGCAGAATTTCGGGACGAAATTCCAAATCAACGGGGGGATGATGTGACACCCCAGGAAAATCTGGAAAACAACGCAACTTAACTAGCTTCCTCAGTGACCACGCGCTAAATTTCGGGACGAAATTCTCTTAACAGGGGGAGAATGTGACAACTCTCAAATTTACATGTATTCCGTACAATTTATTAATGAAAATTAAAGTGTCTGACGACTGCGTGGAATTACTTAACTGCTTTCTGATATCTGTGTTATGCTTACACGTATTTGTTAATATACTAATAGTGTACAGAAAGGTCACTAAATAGTCCGTTATATTTTCCTAAGTGTTAGAAAGTAAAAACGTTACAAAATATATAAATAGGACGCCTTACGAATTAATTTAGCACTTTAACGGATTAATATCCAACCGAACAACCGGACTCTACCCGGAACACAAAAATATTGACATGACATTGTTTTTCCTTTTCTGAGCCAGTTAGGGTCCCCGAATACCCTAACACCCGTTATATTACACAACCCCCTAGTGACTAAATTTAATTCCTAAACTAAACCAACTAGTTACTAACTAAGTGATTAAAATTGAACCATTAAACCCCCCCCCCCCTCTAACCGTTTGTTTCCCCAAGGGGGACACCTTTCCACCAAAGTTGAATATTTTATTAGAGATGTTGAGTATCTATGGAACATATTATTTGTTGGACAAAACTCTAAAGGTGGTTTATAAATAAAACCACAAGAGCACTACATTCACATCAAATACCTAAACACAAAATTCACTTCACTCTCTTCCTCTCTTGAACTCTCGGCTGACCACACAAGCCACACCACACCCACTTTCCAATTTCATTCAAGTTATTCCAAGTACACCCAATTGTGGAGGATCTCATACGAGGAAGCCCGGGACTTGCGGATTGCCGAGGACCTCTCTACGACGCTTTTAACCACTCGTTTTTCGCCTAGTTTCTCCCCAAGCCTCGAGCTAGTAGTAAGTGACTCTAAACGCCTTCTTGATCTTGTCTAGAGTGGTTAATAAGAGATTCGTCGGTTAAAGATTTCGAACAT
Source organism: Helianthus tuberosus (assembly GCA_030545235.1). NCBI lineage: Eukaryota > Viridiplantae > Streptophyta > Magnoliopsida > Asterales > Asteraceae > Helianthus > Helianthus tuberosus. The sequence goes on along the minus strand of CM060367.1, from coordinate 147,318,853 downwards.
ATAAGATCAAAGTCTAAAAGTTTACTAAAGTGATGAACAAGGTGGTTAATGGATAAATATGTGTGTAAATCATGTAGATCTTGTGTGATTATGATGATTGGGTGATTATCTGATGCTTTACTGAATGATATTAGTATATGATGTTGTTGTGGTCACTAAACTCGTTAACGGAATCGATCGAACACAATTTAGAAGGTTAAACACTTTAAATCAGAATCTGTCCAACTTTTACAGCCCACTTCTGTTGGCTGTAAACAGGTCTTAACCTCAACGAAAAATCGATATTTTGAATCTAAAATATGTTATTATGAAATACGGTTCTAATGGCACCGGAATCGTAATTTTTGGACTCCGTTTACTATTTTTAAAGTGTTAATTTGTAACAGCTACTTAAGCTGAATTTTGACAGCAATAAATGGGCGTCGTACTTTCGGTCATAACCTGAGTTTTGTGATGAATCGGACCATGAAAATTTTACTGTAGATGATAAATGAAGTATTTGTAATTACCCCACTGGAATTTCGCAAATCGGACTTACGATGAATTTGTAATAAATTGTTTCGTGGACTGTGGTCAGAAATACATAAATCTGAGTTCAGTCCCGAATATGATTTTTTATAAAATATTGGTGATAAACCGGACCCCGATATTTTTACACAATAAAATATGGAATGTTTATGATGTTCTATAAAAATTTGGGAATTTTTGGAATAATCTAACTATTTTATTTAAATGTCCGAAAACAGCCGGTTTTGAGTATTAATGCTGAAACGACATAAGTAGTGATCTGCGTGTCTAAATGTCGAGTATGCTATCTGTGAATGATTTGACATGTTATATATGTTATGTGCATTATCGTATGTTTGATTTTGAGTGGGGAATGGACGGGAAACTTAGATGGGCATAAACTGTTACAGTGATGCATGTTGTGTGCTAGATACGTGTAGGAACTTTGTGTTCTATTTGAAAGCCACTAAATGACTAACTGGTAAATCATACTAGGACGTGATTGACCGACCTTGACTGTTAGCTATATTGAGAATCTAACTGAGCAAACCGAGGTGAGTTCACACCCTTACTAAGGCATGGGATTCCCGGCGGTTGGGAATGGGATTGAATAACTACTCGTACTATCACTCTATTTATATTACCAACACTACTAGACTACCAACTACTGTCCTCGGATTGAGAAGGGCACGTACGTAAAACCTACGTACACTCACACTTACTACTGTCCTCGGATGAGAAGGGCACGTACGTAAAACCTACGTACACTCACACTTACTACTGTCCTCGGATGAGAAGGGCACGTACGTAAAACCTACGTACACTCACACTCACTACTGTCCTCGGATGAGAAGGGCACGTACGTAAAACCTACGTACACTCATACTTAACACCGTCCTCGGATTGGGAAGGACACTTATGGATACGCCTAGTCTAGTAACATACATAATGGGAAGCCCCCACTAAATATCGTAAAAGTTTGGGAATCAAGAATAATGGGTAATACTTGGTTATGAAACGAACTTCCGATTCCTGATACGAACTCATTAACTAAACAACCAAACGTGAACTCACTCAACTTTGTTGTTGACTAGTTGTTACATGCCTTACAGGTCGCTAAATGCTTGGAGCTTGCACGGGGAAGGAGTCGTTGTGGAACATGGGTTGTTATATCCCATACTTAATAATTGAACTTTATAAACCTATGGAACTTATGTTTGAGACTCTAAACTTATGAACTGTGAACTTATGTTTTGAACTCACGTTTACGCTTCCGCTGTTTAAACCAAACAAGCTTAACTAGCTTTGGTCACCAATCGTATTATGTTTGGTTTTATTTACTTAATTGAATTGTTCAATATGATTGGTGGCTCGATCCTGGTCATGTCACGCCTCCAAGCGGTGATACTCCGCATGGTGGATTTTGGGGGTGTGACATTATAATTCTCAGGTATGAAGTTTTAAAACATCAACTTAGAGAATTTAGATCAAGTGTTAGTGAAAATGAGTGAAACGGCTTGCTATTTATACTTGTTTTGAATTAACAAGATCATGCCATGTTTTTGTGTGGCCAACAAGCAAAGATCTCAACCATACATGTGTTAGGAGATGATTAGTAACCTTGGTGATCACTTAAACTTGCCCATCACACAAAAGAATTGCCATAACAGCCCCTGAAGTTGCAACAGAATGCAAAAACTGACTTTCTGGTCGCTGGCATGTTCACACAGCCCGCGTAAAGGTATGGGTAAACCTTACGCGGCCCGCCTGGCCCTCACAGATCAGCAACAGTTTCAAAGTTTGTTGTTTTGGTCCCTGCACTTGCATATGTCCATTTCTAGCACTTTTAACACCCGTTAAACCATTTTCAAGGATCTACAAGGTGGTTAAAGTATAGAGGACTCAAAATGTGCTCGGAAAACTCTCGGATGTTGGCTCGTTTGGTCGTACGGTCGCGTTATTCGTCAAATTACGACGAAACTCAAACGGATGCGAAAACGATTCAAATTAAGCGACGAAGGGTATTTTTGTATGCCGATCACTAAAATAAAAATATTTTAGTGTGTACAAAAATTTTGGATGTCCATATGTGGTCAGAACGTAAGATATGCGTGAAAATGCAAACTTACGCCGTTTGTGACACTTTAGTCCCTGTAAGATCAAATAAGCATATTTTCACACACCGAACCACTCAAAGCTTATTTATAAGCTATTTTTAGGTTATTTATGATATGTTTAACTTATGATCATGTTCTGGACTGTATGTTTCCTTACGAAACGACAGACTTTTGCAAGTTGACGCAAATAGTCCCTGTGAGTGAATAAACTTGATTTCGCCACACCAAACATTCCAAAACTTATTTCTAAGTTATGTAAAGGTTATTTAAGGTATGTTAAGCCTATTTCACTATTCCAGAGTGTTTGTTGCATTAAACTGGTTGTATTTACGCATTAGATTGCGTATAACCTTCCAGAAAGCGATTTAAAGCTCGAAATCGAACAAGAATTGATATGTGCAAACGACACACATATTTATACAAATCCCAAGTATGAAACACAATATTTCATTGGTTTGGTATTTGTATGATGGTTGAAGTGACACAGGTGTCACAGTCTCCCCTACTTTAGGGAATTTCGTCCCGAAATTTAATTTTAGAGGAAACTTGTGAGGACAACTGTGACGATTTCGCTTTCAAATAAATCCCTCGAACCTTAAGTAAAACTCTGGGCCTTGTCAGGATTCTTAGCGAAATTGTCAACTCTCAAAGTGAAGTCCTTGTAGCAACAAAACATGGAGTTTCGAACTACGGACAGAAGAACGTTTCTTATGAAGACTTATCATCGGAAACTGGTGTGTGCTTGAAATCAGTGTCGGAGAGTATAAGATAAAATGACATTGGTCAAGGTCCATGACTTCTAGTAACTTAAATAACGCTACATTCGCAATGTAATAAGGAACACTTATATATAGGAAGTACCAGCGGCGTATCCACCATGCCCTTCTTACATTGTTCCCGTTTCGTTATTCTCATCACTATAGGTCTTAACACATGACAAAATTTGTTGTGGTTTATGTGCACTGAATTCCATAATTATGTATGCATCCATAAGTACAAAATTCCTTGCACAGTCCGCACAGTTCATTTCATAATGTGTAGGGAAAAAAAATCAATCGGATAAACATGAAGTGACTTGATTAGACCACCAAAGGATCTTTTTAACTAGATCAACTAGCAATCTTTTTAACTAGATCAACACATGATCTTCTTAACTAGACCATCGTACGATCTCCTTAAATTGATCACTTAAAGGATCTTTTCAATTATATCATCACATGATGTTCCTAACCAGATTTTTGAATCAATCTGTTTAACCAGACCACTCAAGGGGTCCATTTATAGAATAGTACTTTATAATCCAAGGGACTTAACTACGACGTAGAAGTCCATTAAGGATTTAAGATAGTACCTTTTGATATCCTACTAGGAATCCCTCATATAGAGATATGGAAGATTCTATGAGGATTTGGATGAATCACATAAAATCATGGAACATATAAGAAAACACATAAGCACATAAACACATAATCACATAATTGTTTATCTTGATCTTCATTTTGTTAATTTTCTTGTTAATTGAGCACGCGAGTATTCAAAGCACACTAGGAATCCAATCCATGAATTCCGTTTGGCACTTTAAATATTTTCAAGAATCTAACTATGAAGATAGGAAGACCTTAATAAAGATTTGTCTTTGTTTCTTAAAAATAAACGTGTATTTAAGATTTTCGGGGAGATCACAAGTGTTCTTAAAATGACAGAACCACACGAGTAGTTTGTCTTAGTGTCGGCAGCGAAGGGTTGGATCAAACATTCACACAATTGTGTCAGTTTTGTAAAATAAAATTGAAACATCAAATTTTATTTATATAACAATTGAATTATTCCAACATCAAAAGATAACAGACAAAGAAATACAAAATACAAAAGACTAATTGTTCACTGCTGCATTGTCGTCCACGTTTGCCTCATTTATGTTAAACACTTGTCCACGCGCTGGATTTGCGTTAACAAGTCTTGGGCAATTGTTTCTGTAGTGAGTAAGGTCACCACAGTTATAACATGACCCAGGTGGGAACCGTGCTTGAACAGCAGCAGGATTTGCATAACGGCAGGTATCGACCAAATGTCCCAATCTTCCACAGTGGGTACATTTGTGACACAGCTCTTGCTCCAAATGATGACGGTTGCATTTGTTGCACAATGGTGTGGTACCAACATAATTTTTCCTCTTACGAGGTTGTGCTGGTTGGTTTGGTGCAACCTGATTGTTCTGAGCAGTTATGGCGCAGTTTTGAGAAGCCTTATGCTTCTTCTTCTTGGATACCTCGGCCTGTTTTTCCTTTGGTTAAACTTGAGCAGCATTGTCAGATGGTCTTGGGTCGCCTTTTCGAAAAATCTTACCCTTCCTGATATGGGATTCAGTCAGGGTGGCAGACAATTCAATGGCCTGTCTGACAGTAGTAGGGTTGCTGCCAGTAACGATATCCTGAACTAAATCTGGAAGACCATCAATGTACTTCTCAATCGCCTTATCCACAGGTGTGACCATGGCAGGACATAACAGGCTCAATTCCTCATAACGATCAGTATAGGCTCGATGTTCACCACTATCTTGGTTTAAATCGTCGAATTCTGTCACACCACCAAAACCACATGCGGAGTACCACCGCTAGGCGTGTGACATGACCGGGATCCAACCACCAATTATACTGAGCGTTGGTTAATAGTAAGAAGTTTCACCAACCATAATAGTTAGTAAACATCATAGTTTAAAGTTTAAAAGTTTAAGTTCAAATAACCGTTTAAGTAAGCAGCGGAAGCATAAACCAAACAGTTTCAAAACAAAGTTCATAGTTCAAGATTATTTAGAACCCAACACATGGGTTAGACGACAACTACACATTCCCAAGCTGCAAGCTCCTGAGTCACTGTGTACCTGCAAAGCATGCAGTAGGGTATCAACAAAAATGTTGGCGAGTTCACGAGTTGTCCAATTTTTTTATTTCCAAAAACTTGTTTCACTAGTTAATTTACTCATTTATACATGCCATGGGGAGCTACCCCATAAGTAAGCTACTAAACTGTTTTTTTTTACAATACCGAATACTATTCATCCGTACATTTCCGTTGAGTGCCCCGTTTGTCAATGTTCTATCATCATTGACGGTTTTGCCATAGTACATTAGTTCACGCCCGATCCCATACACGGGCACGGTGTGAGGTTGGTGAGACCTAAATAGCGCTATCAACTAATAACCCGTTCGCTAGACCCCGGCGACTAATCGGTATTAAGAAGTGAGGACTTGAGTGATAGAGTTTTGTTTAGTGTTGCTTGTTGCATCCAGTATAAACAGTAATTAACTAAAAGTCCCGCATAAGGGGAGAAAAGTAGGTTTGTATCCCTTCAAGGGGATAGTGTCGTTATAAATTCCGTTTCCCAACCACCGGGAACGCATGCTTTAGTAGTTTGTGAACTCACCTTGGGTTGCTCGGAAGATTAGTTACTTGGTCAAACACGTTGGTCACCACGTCCTAACATGGTTACCAGTATAGGTCAGGTTTGGGTGTAAAGAAGTCACGTATATCCTACACGTATCTAACACATAGTATGCATACAATTATCTGTTGAGTTATTGGGCCTACTCTAATAATTGCACAGTCAAACAGTAACAGTTAACACATAGTCCAGTCGAACAGGCAGCCCAAACAAAACACATGGTGGCCCAATAACCCAGGTAGGCAGCCCAGTCGAGACAAGGTGGTCTTGACTCGAGATCATGCGGTCTCGAGTCGCAACCAGAAGATCTCGAGTCATGAACTTCTGGTCTCGAGTGGTGTTGGCATGAGTCGCAACCTCAGGGGTCTCGAGTCCAGTCTCGAGTCGAGACAAGGTGGTCTTGACTCGAGATCATGCGGTCTCGAGTCGCAACCAGAAGATCTCGAGTCATGAACTTCTGGTCTCGAGTGGTGTTGGCATGAGTCGCAACCTCAGGGGTCTCGAGTCCAGTCTCGAGTAGAGATCATGAGGTCTCGAGTCAAGTCCTTACTGGTCTCGAGTCCCTGAAGCCTTTCTCGAGTTGTTACTTGATGGTCTCAAGTCGAAACCAAGGGTCTCGACTCGCATCGCCTGCTGATTCTAGAACATCTGCAACCTTGTACTATCCAATAGAATTTCGATTTCATGATATTGTGTACTATCCAACCAAAACACACAAACATGTTTTCTGGTCTAAATTCTAATTAAAACAGATCAAATCATAGCATTTCAAATAGTCATCACATCTTCAAACAGTTCATCATTTAGGCATTCATATTCAATCAACATGTTCATCCTACACACTCATAAGTTTTTCATTAGATTCATTCAATGGACCACATCCTCTCATATTCCTAGGTTCTTAATATCACAACACACATCATGCATTCAAGAATCAAAACACATAATCTAGCTATCAAGGCAAACTTGCAAAATATCATGAAAACAATATTTTCTTACGCTTTCTAGCATGAATCCATTATTCGAGACACACCAAGCTTATCTGTATTACTCAATATTCCAATCATTCGTTTGGTTTATAAGAAGCACATTGTTTCACATAAATCATTTCAAATAAGCAACTATAGCACGAGTTATCATAAAGCCATACATACGCACTAACCGGTTGAATATGGAGGGTCGGAGAAAGAAGTTCCGAGTGAGGGTAATGAGATTGATCCGAGAGTCTTGATGCTACCGGTTGAATCCGAGAGAGAGAAAGAGGAGAGGGTGATGTGGTTAGGGTTTTGTTGAGAGGGTGGATAAGAGTGTGTGGGAGTGAGTGTGAGGGAATGTTTGCAAATGGTGAAAAGTGGCAAGGTTGGTCATCCTCATGGGTTTTATACCCGTTCCGAGTTGGTGCACCCTAATGGGTTTCCGAGTGGGTTTCTCGGGTGTATGGCCCAACCGACCCAACTGTTCACTGTTTACTCGAGACTGAGTGGTCTCGAGTCGGGTTCATGGTCTCGGCTCATTACAAACCTATACATATATATAACTATACATTATACGTACATATTATCAACACATAGCACATCAAGATAAATCACAAACTTTCATTTAATAATATGTACATGCAATTCTGAAGCAAGAAGGTTGCTCGGGAAAATCCAGAGTGTCACATTATCCCCAAGTTTTAAGAACTTTCGTCCTGAAAGTTAAGGCAGTCACTGTTAAGCTAATGTGAGTGAGAACGTTTCAACGGGGTGTCACATCATCCCCCCCCCCCCCCCCGTTAGTTTGGAATTTCGTCCCGAAATTCGGTTGTAGCTTCAGTGCTGGGAGTTTCATTTAGGAACAACTGGGGATACTTGCGCTTCATCTGGTCTTCCCGCTCCCAGGTAAACTCTGGGCCACGGCGCGAGTTCCAACGAACACGTACGATAGGTATCTGGCTACGTTTGAGGGTTTTGATTTCTCGATCCGTGATCTCAATCGGTTCCTCAGTAAAGTGTAGCTGTTCGTCAATAGTGAGTTCCTTGAAAGGAATGATGAGTGTTTCATCTGACAGACACTTCTTCAGATTAGACACATGAAAGACGTTGTGCACCGCACTCAGTTCTTCAGGCAGATTCAATCTGTAAGCAACCTTACCGATCTTTTCGGTAATTTCGAATGGTCCGACATATCGTGGATTAAGCTTGCCCCGTTTTCCAAAACGAACCACACCCTTCCAGGGTGAGACTTTAAGTAGAGCACGGTCACCGACCTGGAATTCTAGCAGTTTCCTACTCTTATCAGCGTAACTTTTCTGACGGTCACGAGCTGCTGCCATGCGTTGTCTGATCTGGGCAATCCTTTCCGTAGTCTCGACTACAAGTTCCGGGCCAGTAATTTGGCTTTCGCCAACTTCCGCCCAACAGAAGGGTGATCGGCATTTACGATCGTACAATGCCTCAAATGGTGATGCTTGAATGCTGGTGTGGTAGCTGTTGTTGTAGGAGAATTCTACTAACGGTAGATGTTTTTCCCAGCCCTTGCCAAAATTGATTAAACATGCCCTAAGCATGTCCTCAGGTATTTGGATGGTGCGTTCAGACTGCCCATCCGTTTGTGGATGATAAGCGGTGCTCATCTCTAAACGTGAGCCAAAGGATTTGTGCATAGCTTGCCACAACTCAGAAGTAAAACGCGCGTCACGATCGGAGATAATAGAGGTTGGCACTCCGTGCCTCGAAACCACTTCCTTTAAGTAAACCTATGCCAAGGTAGAGAACTTGTCTGTTTCTTTAATAGCCAAAAAGTGTGCAGACTTAGTTAATCGATCCACTATCACCCAAATGGTGTCATTTTCGCGTTGAGACCTAGGCAGGCCAGTAACAAAATCCATGGAAATTTGCTCCCATTTCCATTTAGGGATCTCTGGTTGTTGGAGTAGGCCTGATGGTTTCTGATACTCAGTCTTGACTCTCGCACAAGTCAAACATTTGCTGACATAAGTTGCTATGTGGACTTTCATGCTAGGCCACCAGTATGTAGTTTTTAGGTCGTGGTACATCTTATCTGAACCAGGATGTACTGAGTAACGGGACTTATGTGCTTCGTCCATCACAAGCTTGCGTAAGTTCCCATAAAGCGGGACCCATATACGCCCGGTTACGTAGTAAGCACCGTCTTCTTTTTGTTCTAATCGCTCCCTTGACCCGCGTAGGGACTCCGCCCTGATGTTCTCTGGTTTCAATGCTTCAACCTGAGCATCTCGTATCTGAGTAGGGAGGTTAGATTGGATGGTAAGTTGTAACGCTCGCACGCGCTTCGGTGTAGTGTCCTTTCGACTGAGGGAGTCCGCCACAACATTGGCTTTGCCCGGATGATACTTGATTGCGCATTCGTAATCATTCAAGAGCTCGACCCATCAACGCTGTCGCATGTTTAACTCCTTTTGCTTGAAGATATGCTCGAGACTCCAGTGATCGGTGTAAGTGGTGCACCTGGTACCGTACAGGTAATGTCTCCATATCTTAAGAGCAAAAACCACTGCTCCCAACTCCAAGTCGTGCGTAGTGTAGTTCCTTTCGTGAATCTTAAGTTGTCGAGAAGCATAAACGATAACTTTCTCGCGTTGCATCAACACGCAACCGAGCCCATGGATTGATGCGTCGCAGTAAACCACAAAGTCGTCGGTACCTTCAGGTAACGAGAGAATAGGAGCACTGCACAGGTTATCCTTTAACTTCCGAAAGGCAGACTCCTGAGCCTCATTCCACTTGTAAGCAATACCCTTCTGAGTGAGAGTCGTGAGAGGTTGGGCGATCTTTGAAAATCCCTTGATGAATCTACGATAGTACCCTGCCAATCCCAAGAATTGGCGAACTTCGGTCGGAGTCTTAGGTGTAGGCCAATTCCTTATAGAGTCGATCTTAGCTGGATCGACGTGTATTCCGTCCTTATTGACCACGTGTCCAAGGAAGTGGACTTCTTGAAGCCAGAAGTCACATTTCGAGAACTTGGCGTACAGTTGTTCATTGCGAAGGAGTTCAAGAATAAGACGCAGGTGTTGTTCATGCTCCTCTTGACATTTCGAGTAGATTAAGATGTCGTCGATAAACACAATCACGAACTTGTGGAGGTAGGATTTGCACACTCAGTTCATGAGATCCATAAAGACCGCAGGCGCGTTGGTCATTCCAAAAGGCATGACGAGAAATTCATAGTGACCATAACGGGTTCTGAAAGCAGTCTTGGAGATATCCTCGTCGCGGACTCTCAACTGATGATAACCTGATCGCAGATCGATCTTGGAGTAGTAGCTTGACCCTTGCAATTGATAGAATAGATCGTCGATGCGTGGGAGTGGGTAACGGTTCTTGATGGTGACCTTGTTCAGCTCACGATAGTCGATGCATATACCGAATGTGCCGTCCTTCTTCTTGATAAAGAGCACTGGTGCTCCCCAGGGTGACGAACTAGGACGGATAAATCCCTTGTCCAACAGTTCTTGCAGTTGTGTAGAAAGTTCCTTCAGTTCTGCGGGAGCTAGTCGATAAGGTGCGCGAGCTATAGGTGCTGCTCCGGGAGCTAGTTCGACTTGGAATTCGACCTGACGGTGAGGAGGGAGTCCAGGTAGTTCTTCAGGAAATACCTCGGGATAGTCGCGTACAACTGGAAAATCTTCAATCCTCTTTTCCTTTTTCTGTGTGTCGGTGACAAGCGCTAAGATAGCGGTGTGCCCCTTTCGTAAACACTTCTGGGCTTTTAAGAATGAAATGATGCCTGTGACTTCTCCGCCTTTGTCACCTTGAACGATAAGGGGTTTGCCAGAACGACGGGGAATACGAACCATTTTCTCTTGACAGAGAATTTCAGCCCGATGTTTGGATAACCAATCTATACCAATGACGACGTCGAAACTTCCAAGAACGATAGGGAACAGATCGATCCTAAAGGTCTGACCAGACAATACTAGTTTGCAGTTACTGATAACGTGTGAGGCCTCAATGTTTCTACCGTTCGCTAACTCGACGTTATGCTTATATCTTAATAACGTAGATGTATGTTTAAGCTTCTTACTAATACGCAGGGATACATAGCTAGCATCGACTCCAGAATCAAACAATACAGAAACATAACGATCATCGAGTAGGAACTTACCCGCTACGACTTTGGGATCATTCCTAGCTTCTCCAGCTCCAATCACAAAAGCCCTTCCTTTTGCACCATTTCCAGCATTGTTGTTATTGTTCCCAGCACAATGATTGTTGTTGTTCTGATTCAGCTCAGGGAAATCCCTTCGCATGTGCCCCGTTGCTCCACACTTGAAGCATCCATGGTTGTTTCCTTGTTGCTGTTGTGGTTGTTGTTGATTCTGCCTAGCTGGAAGCTGGCTCCTGCAGTCTTTGGCTTCATGCCCCATCTTGTTGCATCGCTAACACTGACTTTTTCCACATGGCCCACTGTGGTGTCGGTTACATTTGTTACACTTGGGGTGGTTTCCTCGATAGCCACCCTATTGCTGAGGGCCCTTGTTGCTTTCAGTCTTCCTTTGCTGAACTGAGGCCTGAGTGGGGTTAGCATCCTTACCCTGATTTCCATCCCACTTTCGTTTGTTATCGCTAGAAGTTCCGGCAGTAGCACTGACCCTTTTGGGCAGCTTGCCCTGTTCCACGGCCTGATCAGTGAGTTTGTTTGCAAGACGAATGACTGGCTGAATCGTAGTGAGGTTGGCTGAGGTCACATGACTCTGGATCTATGGAACTAGACCCTTAAGGTAGAGCTCGATCTTCGGTAAGCAGGTCGAGACATGTTAGGGCAGAGAGCAGCATAGTCGTTGGACTGCTTGGTGTAGGTCTCAATCTCTGATCCAACCATCTTGAGCTCAAAGTATTCATTTTCGAGCTTGTGAATGTCATCCCTGTGACAGTATTCTTCCTTGATCATGTTCTTGAAATCTTCCCACGCAGTAGCATTAGCAGTTTCCAAACCAAGCATCTAAATCTGTGCCTTCCACCATGAAAGCGCGTTTCCTTCAAGCGTACCAGTCGCAAACTTTAACCAATTAGCAGGGGGACACTCGCAGACAGTAAAGACAGCTTTGGCCTTTTCAATCCAGTGCAGAAGGCCTATGGCACCCTCAGTGCCATTGAAAGGGAGAGGCTTGCAATCCATGAAGGTTTTGAAAGTACAAACACGTGGTTGCGCAGGCGCTTGCTGACCTGTTGTGAGAAGCGAAGCGAATAGGCTTAGAGGTGAAAAGACGATGCGGGGGTAGGATCTAAACATCCTAAAATAACGAGTTTACCTCCAGGGTGAGCTGCAAAAGCTACAGCCACCGTGTTGAGCAAGTTAGTGAACTGAGCCTGAGTCATGTTGACGTTTCCTCTTCCGCGTCCACTCATTGTCTTCATAACCAGAAAACACAGTATGAGCGTAATGTCGTAATGTAGCGAGAATGAGATAGAAGAGGGGTGTGTCTATCTAGCTAGGTACACCAGTACGTATAGTAGAACATAAATCATAAAGTAATCAAGCAAGTAAACACAAGTCCAAGCTATGGGGTCTAGTGCGTTGAGTCTTGCCCTTGGAGTGTAGTGTCGTCACGAGTCACGAGTTATAGTCTGGTTTTTCTCAAAAAGACTTTCTTTTTAAAACCGAGTTCACTATAACCAATGGCTCTGATACCAATCTGTCACACCCCCAAAACCACATGCGGTGTACCACCGCTAGGCGTGTGACATGACCAGGATCCAGCCACCAATTATACTGAGCATTGGTTAATAGTAAGAAGTTTCACCAACCATAATAGTTAGTAAACATCATAGTTTAAAGTTTAAAAGTTTAAGTTCAAATAACCGTTTAAGTAAGCAGCGGAAGCATAAACCAAACAGTTTCAAAACAAAGTTCATAGTTCAAGATTATTTAGAACCCAACACATGGGTTAGACGACAACTACACATTCCCAAGCTGCAAGCTCCTGAGTCACTGTCTACCAGCAAAGCATGCAGTAGGGTATCAACAAAAATGTTGGTGAGTTCACGAGTTGTCCAGTTTTTTTATTTCCAAAAACTTGTTTCACTAGTTAATTTACTCATTTATACATGCCATGGGGAGCTACCCCATAAGTAAGCTACTAAACTGTTTTTTTTACAATACCGAATACTATTCATCCGTACATTTCCGTTGAGTGCCCCGTTTGTCAATGTTCTATCATCATTAACGGTTTTGCCATAGTACATTTGTTCACGCCCGATCCCATACACGGGCACGGTGTGAGGTTGGTGAGACCTAAGTAGCGCTATCAACTAATAACCCGTTCGCCAGACCCCGGCGACTAATCGGTATTAAGAAGTGAGGACTTGAGTGATAGAGTTTCGTTGAGTGTTGCTTGTTGCATCCAGTATAAACAGTAATTAACTAAAAGTCCCGCATAAGGGGAGAAAAGTAGGTTTGTATCCCTTCAAGGGGATAGTGTCGTTATAAATTCTGTTTCCCAACCACCGGGAACACATGCTTTAGTAGTTTGTGAACTCACCTTGGGTTGCTCGGCAGATTAGTTACTTGGTCAAACACGTTGGTCACCACGTCCTAACATGGTTACCAGTATAGGTCAGGTTTGGGTGTAAAGAAGTCATGTATATCCTACACGTATCTAACACATAGTATGCATACAATTATCTGTTGAGTTATTGGGCCTACTCTAATAATTGCACATTCAAACAGTAACAGTTAACACATAGTCCAGTCGAACAGGCATCCCAAACAAAACACATGGTGGCCCAATAACCTAGGTAGGCAGCCCAGTCGAGAAAAGGTGGTCTTGACTCGAGATCATGCGGTCTCGAGTCGCAACCAGGAGATCTCGAGTCATGAACTTCTGGTCTCGAGTGGTGTTGGCATGAGTCGTAACCTCAGGGGTCTCGAGTCCAGTCTCGAGTCGAGATCATGAGGTCTCGAGTCGAGTCCTTACTGGTCTCGAGTCCCTGAAGCCTTTCTCGAGTTGTTACTTGATGGTCTCAAGTCAAAACCAAGGGTCTCGACTCGCATCGCCTGCTGATTCTAGAACATCTGTAACATTGTACTATCCAATAGAATTTCAATTTCATGATATTGTGTACTATCCAACCAAAACACACAAACATGTTTTCTTGGCTAAATTCTAATTAAAACAGATCAAATCATAGCATTTCAAATAGTCATCACATCTTCAAACAGTTCATCATTTAGGCATTCATATTCAATCAACATGTTCATCCTACACACTCATAAGTTTTTCATTAGATTCATTCAATGGACCACATCCTCTCATATTCCTAGGTTCTTAATATCATAACACACATCATGCATTCAAGAATCAAAACACATAATCTAGCTATCAAGGCAAACTTGCAAAACATCATGAAAACAATATTTTCTTACGCTTTCTAGCATGAATCCATTATTCGAGACACACTAAGCTTATCCGTATTACTCAATATTCCAATCATTCGTTTGGTTTATAAGAAGCACATTGTTTCACATAAATCATTTCAAATAAGCAACTATAGCACTAGTTATCATAAAGCCATACATACGCACTAACCGGTTGAATATGGATGGTATGGAGGGTCGGTGAAAGAAGTTCCGAGTGAGGGTAATGAGCTTGATCCGAGAGTCTTGATGCTACCGGTTGAATCCGAGAGAGAGAAAGAGGAGAGGGTGATGTGGTTAGGGTTTTGTTGAGAGGGTGGATAAGAGTGTGTGGGAGTGAGTGTGAGGGAATGTTTGCAAATGGTGAAAAGTGGCAAGATTGGTCATCCTCATGGGTTTTATACCCGTTCCGAGTTAGTGCACCCTAATGGGTTTCCGAGTGGGTTTCTCGGGTGTATGGCCCAACCGGCCCAACTGTTCACTGTTTACTCGAGACTGAGTGGTCTCGAGTCGGGTTCATGGTCTCGGCTCACTACAAACCTATACATATATATAACTATACATTATACGTACACATTATCAACACATAGCACATCAAGATAAATCACAAACTTTCATTTAATAATATGTACATGCAATTCTGAAGCAAGAAGGTTGCTCGGGAAAATCCAGAGTGTCACAAATTCCCTTTCTAATGTTCTAAGCTCATGACGAGGACAGAACTCCTTCATCATTAGAGCTCAAAGGTCTTCCCAAGTTTGAGCTAGTGCCACATCGGCACCCCTATCACGCATCACACCGTTCCACCAGGTAAGATCACGCTTCTCGAATACACTGGATGCAAATTCAACTTTACGCTCATTCGGAAATTGCACATGCCTGAATGTGCTCTCCAAACTTTCGAACCATTGAAGGAGCGCGGTTGCTCCTTGAGATCCAGAAAACTTCAAAGGTTTTGCAGAGTTGAAGGTCTTGAAATTACACTGGGTGTTATTGTTGTTATATAACTCATGAATCTGAGTTACTACGCCTGGAAGCACTGCAGCCATTTGTTGAGAAACAAGGGCTGCGACTTCCTCAGCAGTAAAAGATTAAACATCATGTCGAGGAGGCATTGTCTAAAAGGAACAAGGGAACATGAGAAACAAGTGAGGTCAATGATTGGAAAACAAAAGAGGTATTGAAAACATCGACAAAACATAAGGAAGGCAACCATTTGTTCGTTACCTCGAACAAACAAACGATACGCAGTGACTAATCAAAGTAAATGGATCATTATAATGTATCACCGAAGACATGCTCGCCTATAAGTGAACACTCACCCCAAGAGTTCCCAGGTAAGAGTGACTGGTCCGATACTGCGGATTTGTACGAACACTCTAGCCTTAGACAGAAAACTCAGGGTACAGGCATTCACTCTTCCAGTTTGCACGTGTTCACATTATTTAGACCCAAACTTTGACGAGATTTTGAAAACTAAGAGGGTTCAAAACCTAGTAATCAATCATCCTAGAACAGATGATTGGTTTTTCAAAGCGAATTCGGAATCTGTATTCTTATTGTGGTTGTCACCTAAGGATAAGTGACAGTATTGTTTTAAAACTAAACACAAGATAACTTGTGTTAGGGTCCTAGGAAGGTTATAGTCTAGGTCAAAGCATTACTAATAACCTAATTCCCTATAACCATTGGCTCTGATACCAACTTTTCTGTCACACCCCGACCACGTAAAACAACAAAACGTGGCGGAAACGTCGGGGAGTGTTGTAACAGAATCATTGTTTCACAACCATGGATTAAATAATTTCGTTTTATTGAATTATTGAACTCATTGCTCATTACAAATCAAATAAATACAATTATTATTTTTCAAGTTTTTAAGTCGCTAAGGCACGAGTCCATCCTATGTGTATCATGCGTCAACAATCATCACATAGCAGAACCTGAAACATGTGTAAAAATAGGTACGTCAGCATAAAAATGCCTGTGAGATACATAGGTTTTATTAATGCATGATTCATGACTTGTAAGTTTAAAAGAATGTTTTAAAAATAGTCATGAATCCTTAAAAATGTTTTCTTTTATAAACAAGTGATAAGAAAATAGATGATGTAAAAGAAAGATGCATAAATAAATAATTAAGTAAAATGAGTTTGTAAAATAATGTTTTGATAAAAAGGTTTGTAGTATATATAAAAATATACTTTGGTTTTAAAAAGTCAAATAAGTAATATATCAAAATATATTTTGGTTCCATAATCGCTAAACAGATAGTATATTAAATATACTTTAGTAGTCAAAATAATCGTTTTTGGTAGTATATCAAAAGTATACTTTGGTTTTATAAGTAACATATTTAAACTATGCTTTGGTTTTATGAATAACATATCAAAATATGTTTTAGTAATTTATAAAATATATGTTGTTTTGTACCATATCACATATGAGAGTATATCAAAGTATACTTTTGGGAGTATAATCAAATATACATTAATAATGTGATTTAAGAATTCAATCAGACCTTAGTGCATCAAACTACACCAATTGAGACTATAGAGATACCACGAAGGCAATCCCTATTTGTATATAATATTGGTTTCTGACATTCCATGACAACAGGAATGGGGTGTCTAGTCCTATAGCGCTATATCATACTACCAACCGATCTGGTGAACAAAATAAGTACTATCCAACAATTAATTTTAGAATCTTTGAAAAATCAGTCTTTAAACCCTAAATAATCATTCAGTTTGTCAAAAGATAAGTACTAATATGTATAATCAATTATACTTTGAAAGCATGAACATAACAAATAGGTACACATGCTTCACCCCACAACATTGAAAACAGTAAAAGAGGGGACTATGTACTCACTTGAGGGTGTTTAGAAGTCTTGAACAACAACCAAGCAAAGCTAGAGGGAGTACGGAGTCAAACGGCACCTAATATAGGTAACTATGTAAATAAACCGGACCTAAGTCGGAAGATCTGACAGAATGAGGTCTTGTAAACCAATTGAGTGTTGGAACTCATGTGGTATGGTTTAACAAAGCCTACATTCTAAATTGGAACCTAACCTAAGTGCTTTCGACCCGTTACGACCCGTTTAGGTAGCTTACGCTACTTTAACGCGTCGTGCGCGCAAAAGCGCGTTTGAGACGTCTAACTAGTCCTATGACAAGTATTATATGCCTAAAAATGTTTAATTATGTTGCATAATCAGTTTAGGTGACAAAAGTTAAGTTACATATGCTTAAAATCCAATTATACATGAAAAGGGCATTTTGGTCATTTACCTAAGGCATATAAACTACCTATCATATAACTATTTAAACTACATGACCATAAGGTATAACCTCGAAAGGTTATTCCCTATGCAACTATGGTCACTAATCATGCTTGGTCGGATCCTAATGATCGACCAAACGGGTCGAGTTCGAAAGTCTAAGCGGTGGTTTAGACCGCTTGACTTACGACTCTTAAACAAGCACTAAACTAAAAGTGACGAGCTAAGCATGTTAAAACATGCTTAACTAAGTTAGAAAACAGGTTTTAATATCAAAACAAAGTGTTTTGATATCAAGAGTATTTTGGTTGCAAAATACGTGTAAATGCGCATTTTGACCGAAACTACGACTCGTCACTATGCCTAGTCAACGTGGTAATCAGTAGGTATAGTCATTAGGGACTATAACCATCGTGATTACGCTCATGTTGCGAAGTTCAAACGAACTTCGTGTTGACCATTGACTGGTCAAAGCTGAAAGTCAAACATTGTTTGACTTTCATGCTAGGAAAGCAATAAAAGAATCAAGGAAGCTTACAAAGGGTCCTTGCTTGAACTTGATCTTATAATTCTCAGGTATAAAGTTTTAAAACATCAACTTAGAGAATTTAGATCAAGTGTGAGTGAAAATGAGTGAAATGGCTTGCTATTTATACTTGTTGTGAATTAACAAGATCATGCCATGTTTTTGTGTGGCCAACAAGCAAAGATCTCAACCATACATGTGTTAGGAGATGATTAGTAACCTTGGTGATCACTTAAACTTGCCCATCACACAAAAGAATTGCCATAACAGCCCCTGAAGTTGCAACAGAATGCAAAAACTAACTTTTTGGTCACTGGCATGTTCACACGGCCCGCGTAAAGGTATGGGGAAACCTTACGTGGCCCGCCTGGCCCTCACAGATCAGCAACAGTTTCAAAGTTTGTTGTTTTGGTCCCTGCACTTGCATATGTCCATTTTTAGCACTTTTAACACCCGTTAAACCATTTTCAAGGCTCTACAAGGTGGTTAAAGTATAGAGGACTCAAAATGTGCTCGGAAACTCAAAATGTACGGTCGCGTTATTCGTCAAATTACGACGAAACTCAAACGGACGCGAAAACGATTCAAATTAAGTGACGAAAGGTATTTTTGTATGCTGATCACTAAAATAAAAATATTTTAGTGTGTACAAAAATTTTGGATGTCCAGATGTGGTCAGAACGTAAGATATGCGTGAAAATGCAAACTTACGCCGTTTTTGACACTTTTAGTCCCTGTAAGATCAAATAAGCATATTTTCACACACCGAACCACTCAAAGCTTATTTCTAAGCTATGTTTAGGTTATTTATGGTATGTTTATCTTATGATCATGTTCCGGACGGTACGTTGCCTTACGAATTGACAGACTTTTGCAAGTTGACACAAATAGTCCCTGTGAGTGAATAAACTTGATTTCGCCACACCAAACATTCCAAAACTTATTTCTAAGTTATGTAAAGGTTATATAAGGTATGTTAAGCCTATTTCACTATTCCGGAGTGTTTGTTGCATTAAACTGGTTGTATTTACGCATTAGATTGCGTATAACCTTCCAGAAAGCGATTTAAAGCTCGAAATCGAACAAGAATTGATATGTGCAAACGATACACATATTTATACAAATCCCAAGTATGAAAAACAATATTTCATTGGTTTGGTATTTGTATGATGGTTGAAGTGACACAGGTGTCACATAGAGAATTGGATATTAAACCAGTCACACAACATACGTTTCCGCAAAAGTCATGGTGTGACAAGACCACCCGTAGTGGGGAATTTTTGGCGTTTTTTACTAAAAAAAAAGGCCCGAACACGCCCTTCAACCGCCCCAATGGGCGTTTTTCTTGATAAATTGGGTTGGGGCATTCCAAATCAAACGTTGGGTAGAGATATGTTGGCCCAACCAGACCGTTCCAAATCAAATATCAATAGTTTTAATTAAAAAACCAAAAAAAAATAATTGGGTAATCATTGGATGTGGCTTTGTTGGGCATTTTACCACTACACCCATTTTAAACAAATACCCTATAATGTCCCATTGCTGACTGGACCGCCACATGACGAATCATGCCCACAGGTGGGACATTATCTTCCTTCACCACTACTTATATTATTAGTATTTTAATTTTTTAATTTGAAAAATTCAATCATTGGGTTTGGGTCCAATTGTTTGATTTTGTATATTCTATAATAAATTACATATGTGAATAAGGATGATTATTGTTATAAAACCAGATTTACAAACCTCCAATAATTGTTTTGGCAATTCCCCAATAACCGTTTAGAAGTTATTATCTATATGTATTGTTACATTTGTATCATATGAAATGAATAGGATTGAAGATTCAATATAGAATTTCCATTTTTTTTCTATCACGTTATCAGCCATCTTTGCTTTTCACCAGGAATACCCATCGATCTTCACAGGAATTTGCAACCCACTCGTTAATAACTTCTCTGCAATTCAGACCATTTATTCATCAATCCGGATAATATGTCGAACTTATCAAAGCTTGAATTCGCCGCCCTTGACATCTCGGTTAACAACTACCGCCCGTGGACTCTTGATGTAAAAATTCATTTGACGGCAAAGAATTTGGGGGAGACAATTAATGTTGATAATCAGACCTTACCTCAAGATAAAGCGAAAGCTATGACATTCCTCCGCCATCATCTTCACGAAGATCTAAAGCGGAAATACCTAACTATTGAGGAACCTCTTGAATTATGGACAAACATCAAATATCATTATGACCACCAGAAGTTGGTCTTACTCCCTAAAGCCCGTTACGAATGGCTTCATTTAAGACTACATGATTTTAAAACTGTTAGTGAGTATAACTCTGCCTTGTTCCGCGTTACCTCTGAACTTAAATTATGTGGTGAGAAAATTACCGATGAAGACATGCTTGAAAAAACTATCTCAACGTTCCATGCCTCAAATATTCTCCTGTTTCCGCAATACAGGGAACGTCAATTTACTAAATATTCTGAATTGATATCATGTCTTCTGGTTGCGGAGCAAAACAACAAGCTCCTACTACAAAACCATCAACCGTGACCCGCTAACGCAAGCCCATTCCCTGAAGCGAATGTGGCCAATTATCAAAGCGGACGAGGTAGAGGTAGAGGCCGCAGCCCCAGCAGAGGTCGTGGTCGAGGACGAGGATACACATGGCATCGAGAGTCTCAGAACACTAAAAATAGCGGTGACGAATCGAGTCGACATAATACGGGGTGTCCTTCAAAAGGGAAAACTAGCGGGACCTAAATTGTAACACCTTGTAAAATCATGTCCAATAATGTATTGACACGTGTAATAAACCCTCATGAAGTCAAACATTGAATTGAAGGGACTAATTTTTTGAAAAATCGAAAACTTTGATTATGAAAGGACTGGAAGTGTTAGCATACCTAAAATAAGTTTCTGAATAACCTCGTACGATATTTATATTCACAAATGAGCCACTTGTTGATCGAGTGTAGCCGTTTGCGTAATTAACTGAAAGTTTGCGCAATGAAGGGTTAAAAGCGTCAACATGTTAATTCTTACCTCTGAGTAACCTTTTAACAAACCGGGAGCATCATGATATTTGATTATACTCTCGGGAATGCCAATTATTGGCCGTTAAAGTATAAGTAAAGATACGCGCAACTTTGCAAGTTAGAGGGACTAAAAGTGTCAATATGTTTAATTATACCTCTGAATGATCTTTTAGCAAACCCGAAGCATCGTGATGTTTAATAATACTCTCAAGAATACCTAATATGGATTAGATGAGGCTTCGAGGCTATTAAACGATGATATGCGTAAGTTTGCGCATTAGAGGGACCTAAAGCGTCAACTTTTGAATCTACACCTTTTGGTGACCATTTAAGCGATCAAGAGCATAGCAATAATTAAACTCATGCTTGGGAATTCCCATTATGGGCCATGGGAGGCTTGGATATCATTAAACGACATTTCGCGCTACTTTGTGCGATTAAAGGACTATTTGCGTCAAACTGCAAAAGTATGTCGATTCGTATGTTATCGGACTTTACGGAGTATGACCATGAGTTAAAAATGCCCTAATTACTCTTTATATAGCTTAGATATAGGCTTAGAGGTGTTTGGTGCGCAAAAATAAACTTTTAAGTCATGCAGGGACTAAAAGTGTCAAAAAGTGTAACAAGTTTGCATTTTCGCACATATCTCACATTCTGAATATATCCGGACATCCAAAAATTTATGTAAGCATTAAAATATTTTATTTTAGTGATCAGCATGATAAAATTTCATTCGTCGCGTAATTTGGATCGTTTTTCGCATCCGTTCGTGTTTCGTCGTAATTAGCCGAACAACGTGACCGTACGACCAAACGAACCGACATCCGACATATTGTTGAGCATCTTTCATGTCCCCTATGTTTAGGCTTCATAGTAGAGCCTTGAAATGAGGTTAACGGGCCTTAAATAAGTCATAAATGACATTTAACAAGTACAGGGACTGAAACTGCATGTTCTGAAAGTCTGAAAGGGATTAAAAACCTGCAGGGACTGATTATGTTAGTTCTAAAACTTAATATATGCATTAAAAACCTGCAGGGACTGATTATGTCAGTTCTGAAACTTAAATATATGTATTAAAAACCTGCAGGGACTGATATGGTTGTTTTTGAAAGTTAAAAAAATGAATAAAACATGGCAGGGACTAAAACAGCAGCTACCAAACATTTTTCTTGGGCAACAAGCTGATCACAACAGCTGTTATAACAACTGTAATAATCCTACAAACCTCCTCAACACTTGTTGATCATCCATTTTCCCTCAAACACTATAAATAGACCAAGAACCCAATTCATTTCACTTGCACCATTTTCTTGAGTTCTTGCTCTCTCTCAAATCTGAGGATCCTGAACATCTTGGCACCTCCTCTGAGTTATATTCAGTCCATAGGACCATATGTAAGTACTCTTAGCTTCTCTAATTAAGTTTTAATTAGTTAATTGCCATAAGTCAAGGTTATCATGATTAAACTTTGACTTTCTGTTTAATCACTATCAATCCAGCCATTATTCGAATTGAAAGTGGCTATGAGTTGGTAATTATGTGGGTAATAAACCCTGAAAAGGGCACCCTCTGATTCCCACTCTAACTAGGTCAATTGTCGGGTCAAACTTGATTGTAAAAAGTCAACAGAAAGCTAAATTTCAATTAAACGCATAATTAACAATGTAAAAGCCATGGAACCTGTTTTATCACTTATATAACTTAATAATTAATGTAAGAACATGTATAAGCATGTTCAACCCGACAATTTTCAGTTTAAGCTCGGTTCGGAACCGAAAGTCGCAAAAGTAGACTTTTGCTTTGACTTTCAGTTCTGGCCCAATGTAGCATATTTTAGAAATGCATTAGAGCTCTATTAGGACCAGGTTATAGGTTAGTGTAACCCTCTGAGGTTATACAACTTGGTTCCTTAGTTATCCGATTCATATGCATGTTTCCGTTATATGCCTAAATGTTGACTATTATGCCCTTTTGACCTTAAAACGAGATTTTTGAAAATGTGAGAGGACAATAACCTTTATTACTGAATTATAAGCATGCCCTAAAAATTTGACATCAGATTGAGGACTAGATTAAGAGTTATGCTCAATAGCGTAAATTGAAAGCTTTTTATTAATTAAACGACGTAATTAGCATAAAGCCCATCTAAACCCAATTTTTGATACCAAAATTTTTACCCACTGATATAATATAATATTTTGGGATTTTTGAATATTTTTATTTATTTTTAGGCTGAGCATAACATAGGGTTCTAGCTTTGATTCGGTAATTGTCGGTTTTGCCATTTTGGCCTATAAAATGAGTTTTACAAATCATTTTGATACCAAACCTTTTTCTACTGATCTCATATGATAAATAGAATATTTTAAGCCTTCTGGAATAATAAAAATATCAGCTTTTCTTATAAAACCCAGAAATCGCTTTAAACCGTCTTTTTACACGTTTTAAACGCATAGTATGTATTAAAACTATTTTTATCGTATAAGACTTGATACCTACTGATATTTTTAGTAAATTTTTATACTTTAACAGTAAGCAAAAGTTTTAAACTTAGCTTTCCAGATTTGACCTTTAAACCTTATGTGAAATTACCAAAATGCCCCTTAGGTGCATAGTTTGGTTATAAACAATAAATTTCACATATATGTAATACTCTACTGATGTAACTTATTAAATTAAGTATTTTTACTGATCAAATCAGACCTGAACCTCAGAGTTATATTTAATCCCTTTTATAGCCTTTAAAATGACCAAAATACCCCTACGGGGCATAATTTGTGTTTAAATCCAAATTGGGCATAATGGAAGGTATCTTACTGATGTCACAACCTATTTAAGGCATATTAACTTAGGAAACCTGTATATGCCTCTTATGGTTACCCGTTACGCATATTTCGCGTTCGGATCGGTTTATGTAACTAGTTTGCATAAATTGACCGAAACGGGTCAAACCTTATCATTTTTGCCTCAAATTCCAGAATGTTTTTAGTTTACCCGTATTATACAAGTCTCCAAACTAGTCGGGTCTAAATCACCTTCTATTCCGGTCTTCGCTTAATCATGCGTTTTGAACCGTAAACCTTTCCTTAAAACTAACCGGTCTAAGTTACGACTTAAATAAGACCCATTAGGAATCTAATAGGTTAATAAAACCTTCGTTCCAGATTAAGAGCCCCAGTAGAGGTACTTGTGCTTGCTAACTAGGATATACGGCTGAGTATAAATTGCATTTTAAGCTCAGGTAAATACTCTTAACTTATTTTCCCTATACGGGCTTGGGATACGGTATTATAATTAACCCGTTTTAATCTGTATTGTTTGAAATAAAAGCCTTTAGGGGTTAATGACCATGTCCCAGATATCCTTGGCATCATTATAATAAAATGGCCACGTCTTAAGCACGGGGTGTAGGCATACACCTGACAGTTGCATAAGGGAAACGGTATCTCACTCTCTTGTGGGCCTATACTTGTGGCGTGTCTGTTAATCTTGACTCGGTTTCTAACATCGGGCCTTGAATGTATAACGAACATGTAAATTTGTATACAATATTATTTTTATAAAATTGTCCCAAGTTATAAAAGATATTTTGTGCCTTGTGCATTCAAATCAATTTTGTTAAACCGTTTCAAAATGAGTCAATTAATTGTATTTACTAGTGTAAACTGACGTATATTCCAAAAAGGTTAAGTGACAGGTACTGTACGTAATTGGCTGGGAGCTCAGGGCGTTAATAGGGAATCTTGCAAGTTCTAAAGGCCTAAAGTCTGTTGAACAGTGTTTATCTTTCTGTTTTAAGATCCGCCTGTGGATCCACCTTACAATCTGTTTGTGACATTGAAGTTACTTTTGAATCAGTTTGTAATATATTCGCTTTTGACTTCCGTTGTGCATTGAACTGTGATTATTTGACTATGATGATATCAACTACGTCACAATACTCCCCACCGGGCCCAATGGTAATACGTGGAAATATCGGGGTGTGACAGGTTGGTATCAGAGCCAACATTGAGTGAATTAAACACTAGCCTTTTGTGTTTAATCACAATGATACAGTAGCACATTCCTTGACCTTCTGAGTCTAGACTTAACATAGGAATACCCTCATCCCTATTCGGAAATCTATTGCTTTTGATTTTATATGTTTTGAATATGTCGCCAAGAAAAGAAGCCGTATTGGAAATTCTCCACATCCGGAGCTTTGAATTACCGAGCTTCGTACTGCGGCTAGGATACAACGTGCAATCAAGGAGAAAACATTCAGAAGTAAAGTAAAGAAGAAAAGTCCTTTTGCTGAAGTTCGTTTCCTTAGTAGTCCTTATAAAGACATATTTGTCTTTTAGTCCCTTCATGGACAACGTCATTCCTTTCAAGTCCCATTTAGGGCAATTATATACTCCTTTTAAAATCATTGGAATATTTTATCTAAATTCCATTTTATCATTTTATATGAATATAACATATGAAGTAAATCAAAATATAATTCCTTTTCGTAATTGATCTACCAATATATATAATGAAAAGAATCTTAAAGGGTATAACCTAGCTTGTATGTCATTAAGGACATAGCTATGATGGTAAAACCTGTTTAAAAGAGATTCAGATCCTTGTTAACATCTAAAAACATGTTAACACTCCTGACAACAGTGATGCGATAAAATCACACTTGTCATCTTTATAATAGGAATTTCCAACCCCTTATCTAGCCTAGTGATTTAGAAATCATGGCTTAAATCATCAAATTAAGATGATCATTTTTACAAACATCCATTAGTGATGAAACGCCTACGGGCTATATCTACTGTCCTAAAAGACAAAAGACAGTTGTAGTCTTTGACTCTCTGTCAAGAAAGGTAATGAACTGCGTTCAAACCTTAATGCATCGATCATATAAGATCGTGGCTTATAAATTCAAATTGTCCTTGTGATTAGGCCTGTTGTGCCACTTTAATATCCTTAATGTTTTATATACTAGGATAAATTATAATGAAAATACTAATATAATTAACAAATTAACCAATATAGTTTATATTACCATGGTTAATGAATCGTCAAAAATGATGATTCCATAATAACCTCTGAATAAATCATTGTTAATATTTATGTAGCAATCAAGCTACATGGCTGGATCAGTTGAGGTTAACAGCCACCCGAGGGAGAATAATGATGTTACCAGAGTTAATATAACTAGTGCGTAACTGCAGGCATTAATAGATAATGTTGTTACTCGAGCTCTTGACAGACAATATAACGAATCAAGTGATACACACTCTAAGACTCTATCTGTGGCTCGTAGTAAGCCCCCTTCTAAATCACATGAGTCAAAGGAGGACGATGTTCATAACTCGTCAAATCAGAGGAGTGTTCCGTCTAGACAGGTTGTGCTTAATCAAGAGCCACATGTTAAAACTTGTTCATATAAATATTTTGTCTCCTGCAAGCCCAGAGACTTCACAGGAGAAAAGGGAGCCATCGATTGCATGACGTGGCTCGATGAGATGGACACCGTTGTTGATATTAGTGGATGTGCA
Source organism: Helianthus tuberosus (assembly GCA_030545235.1). NCBI lineage: Eukaryota > Viridiplantae > Streptophyta > Magnoliopsida > Asterales > Asteraceae > Helianthus > Helianthus tuberosus. Next base: position 147,292,009 of record CM060367.1, on the reverse strand, counting down.
GAGCAAGACATTGTGAAGTTTGTTTCATAATCTTTTAAAGGATAAGCTCTAGCTTGGTGGAGGTCACAAATCCAAGCTACTGGGAAAATCCCATTGTATAATCTGACATGGGATCAGTTTGCTGCTCTTATCAAAGAAAATTACTGTCCTCAACACGAAGTTGAGGAAATCGAGACTAATTTCTTGACATTGGTCATGAAGAACCTAGATTGTCAGACATATCTTACAAGTTTCAATACCATGTCTCGATTGGTTCCTTACTTGATCACACCGGAACCAAAGCGTATAGCTCGCTTTATTGGAGGTCTAGCCCCAGAAATCAAGGCAAGCGTGAAAGCATCGAGACCTACTACATTCAGGTCAGCGGCAGATCTGTCGCTATCTCTCACACTCAATGTAGTCAGAAACAAGGCTGCCAAAGCTTCTGATGAAGGAAAGCGAAAATGGGAGGATGAGAATTCTTATCACTCTGATAAGAAGAAAAAGGGGAACTCTGATGATCAGAAGAGTTCCGGGTCTAAGAAAGGCAACCAACAGTTGGGAGAAAAGACCAGGTGCAAAACCTGTAAGAAATACCACCTCGGGAAATGCAGATTTGAATATTAGCCTCTACCCTGTGGAATCTGCAAGTCTAAGGAACATAAACCTTGGATTGCAAGAATTTGAAAGATGCATCCTGTTACGGTTGCAACGAGAAGGGGCATATCAAGACTAACTGCCCTAGGAATTAGAAGAAGCCTGAAGAGGCCAAGAAAGCAAACGCGTGAATCTTCCAGATGAACACCCAGGAGGCAGTACAGGAAGATGACATCATAAAAGGTACTTTTCCTTATCAATGATGCTTATATGGGAATTTATTTGATTCTGGCGCAGAAAAGTCTATTGTGGACAATAAATGTTGTAAACAATTGTATCCGCCTATTAGGATCTTAGGCTTATAGCGCAAGGTAGAATTGGCCGATAACATTTAAAAGACTGCTTCAACAACCTTAGATGGATGCTTTATATCCATTAGGAAACACTTTTATCCAATATTCTAATGTCAAGCTTTCGAGCTATCCAAAATCATCAATATGATCAAGACAGATGTGACAATTGATTCCCTGTCAAAAAGGTGATGGTCTAGGTCCAAACCTTAATTACCATTAATGGTCTTTTACGGCCTAGGCTAAGTATAATTGATATATATACATATCTACATGACATTCATTGAGAATGTTCGTACTATATTAGCCTGTATGGTTTAACGATACCATGGTTAGTATATATTAGGTCATCAGGATGATGAATAGCGGTTGTTGGATTGCAACTAAATAACTGTTTTATTTGGTGTTAGGAACCAAATATCGAGTATGACAAACTCGGATAAGACAGCCGTTGATCGTGTTATGGATGATGCGACACATGCTAATGATGCTACAATTGTGAACCTTAGAATTTCCAAAGATGTTCTTCAAACTATGATAGACGCAGCTATTGGAAAAGCTGTGAGGAAGGCCGTGAAAAAGTTCAAGGAGCCCAATGCTACTTGCTCCAAATCTCATCCAAGACCACCCTTCCTTACTCACGAGAAGGATCTCGTTCATGCCTCTAATGCAAAGGTTGAACTAAAAAGGAAAAGGGAGGAAGATAACTCCCAGAGTTCTAAGAAAAAGAATAAACAAAATCCCAACCAGAAACCTGTATGTAAGACCTGCAAGAAGCGCCATTATGGGAAGTGCATGTTCGAACCAAAATCCCAATCGAAGCCTAGAGCTTGCGGGATCTGCAAATCAAGGGAGCACAAAACATTAGATTGTAAGGACATGGAGAATGCAGTCTGTTTCGGCTGTGGTGAGAAGGGCCACATCAAGACTACATGCCCTGCATCTGTCAAAGGAAGTGCGACTAGGGAAGGAAAGCCTAAGAATGATAGCGCTTAAACTCTCCTAAAGAGTGCCAGAAGTAGTTCATATCAATAATAACGTTAGGTACGTTCTTTAACAATTATTGGAATATAAATGCTAAGAATTCTGTTTTAATTCGGATACCAATAAATCCTTCATAAATTGTAAGTATATTAAACTTTTAAAAATCTATCATAAGAATCCTAAATATTAAGTGTAAGGTAAAGCTTACAGATAGAAAAGCATATGAACCTTTTCTTCTGTTCCTGTCAGAAATCTTCAATCGTGAAATTCTAATGTACCCTCTCTCTAGATAAAGTGCATTCATATGTAATTGATATCTCTTTGATCCCAATTGATTACGAATACCAAATGGTATGACAAAAGCGCCATATAAGGATTGGTGTATCTTAATATGTTCCATAGATTGCTTCCATGCCTGATCAGTATGGAGGTTTAATGCATGGAACCACAAAGATATTCCGATGGTCATATGGTACTAAAGTCAGCTAATGGTATTCAAAGAAGATATCCAGAATGGATTTGTCCAAGTAAATGTCTCCAATTAAGGAATTCGTGGACTCGTAACATAAATGTGTCACTTATCTGACACAGTCTATGATAGATGAACTGGAGCCTCTGTAACCTCCTTGTACCTTGATTATCTTTTCCAAAGATTACCCTATTTACCTTCTGGGAGGCAAGTAGAGATAAGATTAACATCCCGCTTAGGGCTGCAGTATTGTAAAGACTCCATGTTGATTATCGAATAATCGAATCCCTGATTAAGTGAGTTTTAAGATAGAGGTTCATAAAGCCTAATTCATTATTCTGGAAAGTTCGGTATTGTTAATTAAGAAAAACGGTTCATTTTGCTTATGCAATGATTACCGCAACCCTATTTAGGCAACAATTAAGAATCGCCATCAGCTGCCCAGGATCGTCGATTTGTTCGACTAACTGTAAGGATTAGCTATCCCTTAAGATTGGTTTTAAGCTATAGTTGGAATAACCATCTCACCATAAATATGCATTTTTATAATAGATGTTATATAAATATCAAGGCTGCTTCTTTGGAGACCTTGCGTAGATGGAATGTTAAACATCTATTGTTAGACAGAAGATTAGTAAGTCCAATTATCAGGATCTGAAAGTTGCCTTGGAAACAACGAATAAGATCATACAAATCCATAATCATCTGTAAGTTGCCAGTATTCGGCAGAAAATCAAGGATTAATGATAGTAGCAACCCTCCTAAGTTCTTGTTAAGGAATAAGGTTCAACAAAATATATCACCCTGGAAGGGTGTGCCAAATTGTTAATTATCAGGCTAGTTAAGCTCTGAATATATAGAATCATTCGAAGGAATCGAATGTATCAAGATCAAATAGCTTATAAGCTAAAACCTATTTACGGAGCTTGGCGGAGCTCGAAATGCATTACACACTAATGATTTAAGGATGTGTTTCACCAATAAGTCGAGAAGCATTATCACATAATGATATGCAGATTTATGATATGATGAGAAACCTGTATCTACTGAGGATCGACAGGTTAAGAAGCTCCAAAAAGGATACATGTACCTATTATAGAGGTCAACTTGGGAGCTTGGAGAGGCTCCAGATATGCTATAGAAGTTAAGTCCATTATGCGACAAAAAGTACTTCCAGCATTTTAGCAAATCTCAAGGTCGAGATTTCTTTTAAGGGAGTGAGGATGTAACACCTCATAAAATCACGTCCAATAATGTATTGACACGTGTAATAAACCCTCATGAAGTCAAACATTGAATTTAAGGAACTAATTTTTCAAAAAATTGAAAACTTTGATTATGAAAGGACTGGAAGTGTTAGCATACCTAAAATAAGTTTCTGAATAACCTCGTACGATATTTATATTCACAAATGAGCCACTTGTTGATCGAGTGTAGCCGTTTGCGTAATTAATTGAAAGTTTGCGCAATGAAGGGTTAAAAGCGTCAACATGTTAATTCTTACCTCTGAGTAACCTTTTAACAAACCGGGAGCTTCATGATATTTGATTATACTCTCGGGAATGCCAATTATTGGCCGTCTAAGGTTTTTATGCCTATAAGTAAAGATACGCGCAACTTTGCAAGTTAGAGGGACTAAAAGTGTCAATATTATTTAATTATACCTCTGAATGATCTTTTAGCTAACCCAAAGCATTGTGATGTTTAATAATACTCTCAAGAATGCCTAATATGGATTAGATGAGGCTTCGAGGCTATTAAACGATGATATGCGCAAGTTTGCGCATTAGAGGGACCTAAAGCGTCAACTTTTGAATCTACGACTTTTGGTGACCATTTAAGCGATCAAGAGCATAGAAATAGTTAAAATCATGCTTGGGAATGCCCATTATGGGCCATGGGAGGCTTGGATATCATTAAATGACATTTCACGCTACTTTGTGCGATTAAAGGACTATTTGCGTCAAACTGCAAAAGTATGTCGATTCGTATGTTATCGGACTTTCCGAAGTATGACCATGAGTTAAACATGCCCTAATTATTCTTTATATAGCTTAGAGGTGTTTGGTGCGCAAAAATAAACTTTTAAGTCATTCAGAGACTAAAAGTGTCAAAAAGTGCACAAGTTTGCATTTTCGCGCATATCTCACATTTTGAATATATCCGGACATCCAAAAATTTATGTAAGCATTAAAATATTTTATTTTAGTGATCGGCATGATAAAATTCCATTTGTCGCGTAATTTGGATCGTTTTTCGCATCCGTTCGTGTTTCGTCGTAATTAGCCGAACAACGTGACCGTACGACCAAACGAACCGACATCCGACATATTTTTGAGCATATTTCATGTCCCCTATGTTTAGGCTTCATAGTAGAGCCTTGAAATGAGGTTAACGGGCCTTAAATAAGTCATAAAGGACATTTAACAAGTACAGGGACTGAAACTACATGTTCTGAAAGTCTGAAAGGGATTAAAAACCTGCAGGGACTGATTATGTCAGTTTTGAAACTTAATATATGCATTAAAAACCTGCAGGGACTGATTATGTCAGTTCTGAAACTTAAATATATGCATTAAAAACCTGCAGGGACTGATATGGTTGTTTTTGAAAGTTAAAAAAATGAATAAAACATGTTTGTTTTTAAGGTATGTTAAGCCTATTTCACTATTCCGGAATGTTTGTTGCATTAAACTGGTTGTATTTACGCATTAGATTGCGTATAACCTTCCAGAAAGCGATTTAAAGCTCGAAATCGAACAAGAATTGATATGTGCAAACGATACACATATTTATACAAATCCCAAGTATGAAACACAATATTTCATTAGTTTGGTATTTGTATGATGGTTGAAGTGACACAGGTGTCACATAGAGAATTGGATATTAAACCAGTCACACAACATACGCTTCCGCAAAAGTCAGGGTGTGCCAAGACCACCCGTAGTGGGGGATTTTTTGGCGTTTTTTTCTCAAAAAAAAGGCCCGAACACGCCCTTCAACCGCCCCAATGGGCGTTTTTCTTGATAAATTGGGTTGGGGCGTTCCAAATCAAACGTTGGGTAGAGATATGTTGGCCCAACCAGACCGTTCCAAATCAAATATCAATAGTTTTAATTAAAAAACCAAAAAAATAATAATTGGGTAATCATTGGATGTGGCGTTGTTGGGCATTTTACCACTACACCCATTTTAAACAAATGCCCTATAATGTCCCATTGCTGACTGGACCGCCACATGACGAATCATGCCCACAGGTGGGACATTATCTTCCTTCACCACTACTTATATTATTAGTATTTTAATTTTTTAATTTGAAAAATTCAATCATTGGGTTTGGGTCCAATTGTTTGATTTTGTATATTCTATAATAAATTACATATGTGAATAAGGATGATTATTGTTACAAAACCAGATATACAAACCTCCAATAATTGTTTTGGCAATTCCCCAATAACCGTTTAGAAGTTATTATCTATATGTATTGTTACATTTGTATCATATGAAATGAACAAGATTGAAGATTCAATATAGAATTTCCATTTTTTTCTATCACGTTATCAACCATGTTTGCTTTTCACCAGGAATACCCATCGATCTTCACAGGAATTTGCAACCCACTCGTCAATAACTTCTCTGCAATTCAGACCATTTATTCATCAATCCGGATAATATGTCGAACTTATCAAAGCTTGAATTCGCCGCCCTTGACATCTCGGGTAACAACTACCTCCCGTGGACTCTTGATGCAAAAATTCATTTGACGGCAAAGAATTTGGGGGAGACAATTAATGTTGATAATCAGACCTTACCTCAAGATAAAGCGAAAGCTATGACATTCCTCCGCTATCATCTTCACGGAGATCTAAAGCGGAAATACCTAACTATTGAGGACCCTCTTGAATTATGGACAAACATCAAAGATCATTATGACCACCAGAAGTTGGTCTTACTCCCTAAAGCCCGTTACGAATGGCTTCATTTAAGACTACATGATTTTAAAACTGTTAGTGAGTATAACTCTGCCTTGTTCCGCGTTACCTCTGAACTTAAATTATGTGGTGAGAAAATTACCGATGAAGACATGCTTGAAAAAACTTTCTCAACGTTCCATGCCTCAAATATTCTCCTGTTGCCGCAATACAGGGAACGTCAATTTACTAAATATTCTGAATTGATATCATGTCTTCTGGTTGCGGAGCAAAACAACAAGCTCCTACTACAAAACCATCAACCGTGACCCGCTAACGCGGTGTGTGACACAAATAAACATTTGTTATAGATGTGGTGTAACATCCCAAAAACAGGTTTGGTAATCAAACCACGTTAATAGTAAAGACGGGTAAAATACCGTTAGTGGTAAAAAAATTAACCCGGTAAATATTTGGATTTAAATAAGAAATCCTAATATTATATATGAACGAATCAAAGTTTTAAGGAATTAAGTCTATGAGAGCCTGAATTAACGGGACTCAAAATAAACTGGGTTATAACTCCCGGAACCCACTAAATAACTAGGAATATCAACCTAGTTAGTCTAGTGTTTTAAAAATAATGCGGAACTTGATGTAGTAACCTTTATAAACCCGGGTAAAGTTGAGGGACTAAAATGGTTAAAGTGAGAAAAAGGTTTTTATTAATTAAAATCTAAAACACCAAAACACACACCTTTGTGTGTGTTCTGGTCGTACAAAACACAGGGGCCAAGAAGAGCTCTCAAGCTCAAACCCTAACATCCATAAAATCAGCAAATTGAAGGGGTAAATCCAACCCAAATCGAAATCCAAGCATGAATTCGTGATCACCTTGATGAAGGGATCATAAGGTATGCCAAATTTCATTATTTAGTTCCATCTTGAATTTTTGATGAACTTGTGAGATTCGAATCTGAGCTTGCATGTTCGTTGTTTGGATGAAATTAGGGATGAAACTATGTCTAGGAGTAAACCCTAGTCATTTATTTGTTAAATTGATGTTCATGATTGTGAATTCATAATCATACACTCATGTGTCAAGTGGGTTTTGATTATGTAGAAAAGATGATAATATAGTTGTGTTAGAAATCATCATAAGTGATAGTAGATGCAAGATACTTGAACAATTTGCAAGTTTGAGTATTTGATCATACATGATAATGGTTGAATCTTGATGTTAATCTTGGTAAAAATAACTAGTTATGAACTAGTTAGTAAATATGTAAAATTATGCCCACTAGGTGTTCGTTAAAATGCCTCAAAGAAGGCTCGAAACTAGAATTTTGTAGTTAAAACACCTAATTGTGATGTTTTGGCTATTATGCAAGATGTGATTAAAAAGAGTTCTAAATGTGATAAACGTGGTTAGAACATTGGTTAAAACGGTGGTCTAAAGATAACGCCTACCGGGTAATTAAAGAATGCCAAAACTAGTTGATGAACTCGAATATGCAATTAGCATACTAATGGGCATTTGACTTTTAAAAAGGTCAAACTGACCTATAATACAATAAGTAGTAATTTTGATATGAAATGCATAAGGTGGAATAATCGTATTACATTATGATTAAACTAACCACCTTGAAAACGATGATGATAGTTTGACGCGTAACAAGCTAGGTGAAAGCTTAATGAGGGAGCGGATCAAACAAATCAAGAAGGAAAAGGAAAGCGTAATTCGGATGAAAGGTAAGTGAAACTTACACACTTTTGTAGAATACTTGTTTACTTTACAAGTAATAAATGCGATAATGATAATAATGAAAATATGGTTTCCGACACGATTGGTACGAGTCGGAACATATAAAGGTGATAAAAACCATGGTTTATGGTAAACAGGATAAATCGGTAAATTGGTCATGTAATGACTAAGAGATTATGAGTTTTGATAAGATTACCGCGTAGTGTAATCTAATATTGAGAAAAGGGGGTAAAATGGAAATTTAGTCAAGTGTCGACTAATGTAAATTAACAATAAAAAGGGCACCCATGGCGTAAGCCGAACGGGTCAAATTTGTGAGAATTGAGTTAAAGAGAAAAAGAGGGGTCAAGTGGTAACATCCGACATGGGCCGGATGTGTAAATTTGAAATTTAAAACCTCGTTTTACTACATATGTAAATGTTTTGTCATATGAGCCAAACGGGTCAAATGGTGATGATAACACCATTTGACAATATCGACTAATATGGTTGCCAAGTCTTATGCTAACAGGACCGATTAGCGATTCGGATACTTCCGTTTCCATAGAAAAGGTGATAATAAAAGCGAGGTATAAATCGGGTCTATTTGTTGATCCGAGCCAGGTACGCATATTTATGTTGTAGTTAAAAGTGATATCTTGGTCGAATAATTGGTGAGAGTCCTTCATTGTAAAAGAAGGACCAAAATCGACCAAAACGCCCTTGTAGGCTAAATCGAACAAACAACCCTTAGAGGTTGTTTGGAAACGAGTCTTATGATTAAACAAAAGCTTAGAATAAGTGTAGATGTTGATAGATGTAATATGTTAGCCAGATAGCTCTATTTGAGTCTTACCGTAAAATAACAATCCGAAGGGTAAAACTCGGAACATATAGATATACACATTGAAATCCAACACACAAAGAGTTGTAGTTGAATATTACTTGATAAGAAATGTAGGAATAAGATGCTAGAAAGGAATGAAAGCGATTTCAAGCTTTAAAGTGCTTAAATACCCTTAACGGGTCAAAATAAGCATACGAGCATAAACGGGTTTAAATGGTGTAATAAACCTATGATTAGAACCTAATATAGTAGGTAACATTAATTTGAAGAAGTGTAGGTGATGTAGGAATCAAACAAATATGTTTGTTTGATAAAATGCATAAACGGGTCAAAATTTGGAAATAGGGCGGTAAGCCGAAGACTTAAAAGTCTGAAATTTTGTTAAACCGGATGTTAGATTTTAACTCCATATGATGGAGAATCAAATTACAAACACGTAGGAAGAAACGGGAGGTTAAACGGGTAAACGGTTCAAAAGTTACGCGCGTTTTAGTGCGTACGAACGAAGAAACGGAACTGCAGAAAACTGCAAAATGGGCTAGGCGTCGACGACGCGGGAAGTGAAGTCGTCGACGCCGCTTGGAAAACATGTTTTTTTGTTGACGCCAGTTTCCTCTGGTTGACGCGGGAAGTGGAGTCGTTGACGCCACCTAACTCGGAAAAATGCTATTTTTGTCATTTTTAACCCCTTACTTGTTTGAACTTCATATTTGACTATCAAAACTAACTTTTAAGTTGGTTTTGATTATAGGTGATTGCCAAGAGTGCCCGGATGACGATCAAGCTCGAAGAGGAACCGAACACGCTCAAAACACAGGCTTCCGCACATGATTATATCGCCATTTTTAAATGGCGAAGTTGTTCACATTAAACTATTCGGATAACTTTTGTAAAATTTTTAGATTACTCGTATTTTCTAAGGATACTTAATAGTAATTACATGGTTGTTTATCGATATTTATACGATAACCTTCAAATTAATAACTAGGGTGTTACAAGTTGGTAATCAGAGCCCAAGGTTAAAGGGTAAAGTGTTCGGTTCAAGGCTTGATCGCAAATCTGGTAAGTACAAGTATGTTAATAACTTAGCATGCTAAAGTGTTGTAAACAACACATAGGGCTATCGTGTGATACACGTTACCCCAATTAAAACGACTGATATAGTTGACGAAAATACGCGCGTTGACGCGTATAGTAGAAAAAGCCTTGTATTATAATACGGGCGATTATTGAAGTTGACATTACTAACACTTGTGAATGTTTTAATTGAAGGACACTCGCGTCTGAAGATGACGGGAGTTGAACGAATTATGGATATGATGGAGGAATGGTCCGAGGTATGACAGGAAGAGCATACTCATCAAGGACCAAAATCGCGTAACGGTCGTGAACAAGACTAATGACAAGAGAAGCCCGTTAGGGCAAGCATTACCAGGTGCACACTTTTAAATTTAATCGCACGAGTCGTTATATGCAACAAACACGTAAGTAATAACGGTTGCATACACATATGATATAACTTGGAAAACCTGATTTCCAAGAGAAATTTAATAGGAAATGTGTTATTCACAATGATGAATAACAAATGAATAACAAGACTTGTTTATATAGAAACTTGGACGAGAGTGATCATCCAAGTAAGTATTCTCAATATAAATCCTTTTGAGAAAAGTAATGATCACATCAATGAATGTGAATAAATGTTTATAAAAAGGGACATTGTACATGTTCAAGGATAAATGACTAAAACTAATAATTGTTAACTAACAATTAAATAAAGTTTTACCAAATGAAACCATAAACATGGAGATAATTTGAGGAGTTACTTACATGGGACGTGATGTGGTAATTATAATAAGGTCACGCGTACCACGTGTTGATCGCTTACTCTGGCCAAGTAAGTAGTGAACACATGATAGCATGAACTTCTTATAATGAGCGCAGTTATGTCCGATGTAGTAAGGTCAAGATGAATGAAATTTAAAGGATCCTTAGGGTCAAGAAATCTTATGGGCATACTCGTATAAATGGTTTTCGCGGGAACCATAAAAACGATGTATGGCGCACATAGAAATAAAAGACCCAAGGAAATTCGTGACATAAGTCATTTTTGATGAAACGACCATGGTAGACAAAAAGGGCATTGTAAAACCAAGGTATAAATGACCCGCGGGGTCATAGAAACAAAGGTATTGCCCACATGGGGAAAAACGATCAAAAACCATGGTAGACAAAAAGGGCATTGTAAAACCAAAGTATAAATGACCCGCGGGGTCATAGAAACAAAGGTATTGCCCACACGAGAAAAACGATCAAAATCGTTGACTTTGGTCGTAGTAAAGAAATGATGATGATGATAATCATCATTCATAGTTTAAAAGACTGTCAAGGATGGTCAAATAAAGAATAAAGGTTTGGTTGAATAAAAGCGAGGGCTTCCGCTAAGACAACCAAACAAATTAAAACGAAAACTTGATGTATACCGGAATGCTTGCACTAATAATGACTTCGGTAAAGTACCCGGTTGATGGGTAAGGATTTAAACACATGCGTAAACAGAGAAACGAGAACACGAATTTAAAGTCAAAAGACTCGGATTATGAGTTATGACTAAAAGACCATAAAATTTCGTAAACAGAAATTTTGATAATTATATTCAACTATTTTGAGATTGAACGGGTTGAATAAAGTATAATGCTTGAAGGCATAAATAAGCGCAAGCCGGATAACGGTAAGCCTGAGACAAACCAATGCTTAATTGACGTGAGAAGTCATAGAGTCGGAAGAATTATTCAAAAGAAAACGATTGTAGACACGAACTACAGTCAAAAGTTAACGGATTTCAAGCGTGAAAACAAATGATTTTCAAACGTAAAAAGAGTGCTTTGACACCAAATATATATTTTAATAAGACACGAGTAAAAAGAGTGATCTACGGGATCAACATAACCTTTAGGGTTATAAACAAATGAGAGATCTACAGACTAAAACGACCCACGGGTCATGATTAGAAAGAAGTTATAAGGACTTCGCCCTAAAGAGGTGAATGTCTAGTCAAAAATAGCCCATAAGGCTAAGTGATAAAACCTACGGGTTAGATTGGATAAATCGAGGAAATCAGTTAAGAATCCCCGCATAAAACTAAGACTGTAAAGGATTAAATTACGGACTGTCAATATCCCGGTATGGATGATTGACACAAGTTAAAGAAAAGATCCTAAAACTAAAACTTCGGTTTTAGTAAGAAATAACGTTTTTACAAACATAAAATCTGATAGGAATTTAAATAGTAAGCATGAAAGATACAAGTCTTGACACTGATAGGCGCAAGACGATATATTCGAAAAGTGATATTTTCGAAAATGAAAGGTTGATATAAATTAAACATGATGTGACACGATCACGGTCAAGAAATGCAATGTGAAGTAGAATCACATTATAACCAAGCGAGTGGTAAAAAGTAACTGGACTAATAAGTCTAGTTAGTGAGACCAGTTAAGGCCATTTAAATAAATTTGGTCTCTTGTAAGCGATGGATTCGGTATAACTAAACCGAATAAATGAATTTGGAAACAAAAGAGATTGTTGCTAAAAGTGAAAGATTTCACTAAAGACCTTTAAGCGGGTCAAAGTAACGGATTCATAAGGGAATTCGATAATATATGAAAGCGATGGATATCGCTAAGTTAACTAAACCAGTAGAAAGAACGAGATTAAGTTATTTCGAAATTACACTATATCGTATGAGATATGTAGACAATTAGTAACCAAAAAGATGTTACCGTACTTTTCGGGTAATACTAACGATTGGTTAAAAAGTATAAGTAATGTTTAAAATATTTCTCGGATCGAATACATAGGGTTTAAACTCAATGAATTATGTAAGAAAAGGTTTCGAGGACGAAACCTCTTTAAGGGGGGTAGACTTGTAACATCCCAAAAACGGGTTTGGTAATCAAACCACGTTAATAGTAAAGACGGGTAAAATACCGTTAGTGGTAAAAAAATTAACCCGGTTAATATTTGGATTTAAACAAGAAATCCTAATATTATATATGAACGAATCAAAGTTTTAAGGAATTAAGTCTATGAGAGCCTGAATTAACGGGACTCAAAATAAACTAGGTTATAACTCCCGGAACCCACTAAATAACTAGGAATATCAACCTAGTTAGTCTAGTGTTTTAAAAATAATGCGGAACTTGATGTAGTAACCTTTATAAACCCGGGTAAAGTTGAGGGACTAAAATGGTTAAAGTGAGAAAAAGGTTTTTATTAATTAAAATCTAAAACACCAAAACACACACCTTTGTGTGTGTTCTGGTCGTACAAAACACAGGGGCCAAGAAGAGCTCTCAAGCTCAAACCCTAACATCCATAAAATCAGCAAATTGAAGGGGTAAATCCAACCCAAATCGAAATCCAAGCATGAATTCGTGATCACCTTGATGAAGGGATCATAAGGTATGCCAAATTTCATTATTTAGTTCCATCTTGAATTTTTGATGAACTTGTAAGATTCGAATCTGAGCTTGCATGTTCGTTGTTTGGATGAAATTAGGGATGAAACTATGTCTAGGAGTAAACCCTAGTCATTTATTTGTTAAATTGATGTTCATGATTGTGAATTCATAATCATACACTCATGTGTCAAGTGGGTTTTGATTATGTAGAAAAGATGATAATATAGTTGTGTTAGAAATCATCATAAGTGATAGTAGATGCAAGATACTTGAACAATTTGCAAGTTTGAGTATTTGATCATACATGATAATGGTTGAATCTTGATGTTAATCTTGGTAAAAATAACTAGTTATGAACTAGTTAGTAAATATGTAAAATTATGCCCACTAGGTGTTCGTTAAAATGCCTCAAAGAAGGCTCGAAACTAGAATTTTGTAGTTAAAACACCTAATTGTGATGTTTTGGCTATTATGCAAGATGTGATTAAAAAGAGTTCTAAATGTGATAAACGTGGTTAGAACATTGGTTAAAACGGTGGTCTAAAGATAACGCCTACCGGGTAATTAAAGAATGCCAAAACTAGTTGATGAACTCGAATATGCAATTAGCATACTAATGGGCATTTGACTTTTAAAAAGGTCAAACTGACCTATAATACAATAAGTAGTAATTTTGATATGAAATGCATAAGGTGGAATAATCGTATTACATTATGATTAAACTAACCACCTTGAAAACGATGATGATAGTTTGACGCGTAACAAGCTAGGTGAAAGCTTGATGAGGGAGCGGATCAAACAAATCAAGAAGGAAAAGGAAAGCGTAATTCGGATGAAAGGTAAGTGAAACTTACACACTTTTGTAGAATACTTGTTTACTTTACAAGTAATAAATGCGATAATGATAATAATGAAAATATGGTTTCCGACACGATTGGTACGAGTCGGAACATATAAAGGTGATAAAAACCATGGTTTATGGTAAACAGGATAAATCGGTAAATTGGTCATGTAATGACTAAAAGATTATGAGTTTTGATAAGATTACCGCGTAGTGTAATCTAATATTGAGAAAAGGGGGTAAAAATGGAAATTTAGTCAAGTGTCGACTAATGTAAATTAACAATAAAAAGGGCACCCATGGCGTAAGCCGAACGGGTCAAATTTGTGAGAATTGAGTTAAAGAGAAAAAGAGGGGTCAAGTGGTAACATCCGACATGGGCCGGATGTGTAAATTTGAAATTTAAAACCTCGTTTTACTACATATGTAAATGTTTGGTCATATGAGCCAAACGGGTCAAATGGTGATGATAACACCATTTGACAATATCGACTAATATGGTTGCCAAGTCTTATGCTAACAGGACCGATTAGCGATTCGGATACTTCCGGTTCCATAGAAAATGTGATAATAAAAGCGAGGTATAAATCGGGTCTATTTGTTGATCCGAGCCAGGTACGCATATTTATGTTGTAGTTAAAAGTGATATCTTGGTCGAATAATTGGTGAGAGTCCTTCATTGTAAAAGAAGGACCAAAATCGACCAAAACGCCCTTGTAGGCTAAATCGAACAAACAACCCTTAGAGGTTGTTTGGAAACGAGTCTTATGATTAAACAAAAGCTTAGAATAAGTGTAGATGTTGATAGATGTAATATGTTAGCCAGATAGCTCTATTTGAGTCTTACCGTAAAATAACAATCCGAAGTGTAAAACTCGGAACATATAGATATACACATTGAAATCCAACACACAAAGAGTTGTAGTTGAATATTACTTGATAAGAAATGTAGGAATAAGATGCTAGAAAGGAATGAAAGCGATTTCAAGCTTTAAAGTGCTTAAATACCCTTAACGGGTCAAAATAAGCATACGAGCATAAACGGGTTTAAATGGTGTAATAAACCTATGATTAGAACCTAATATAGTAGGTAACATTAATTTGAAGAAGTGTAGGTGATGTAGGAATCAAACAAATATGTTTGTTTGATAAAATGCATAAACGGGTCAAAATTTGGAAATAGGGCGGTAAGCCGAAGACTTAAAAGTCTGAAATTTTGTTAAACCGGATGTTAGATTTTAACTCCATATGATGGAGAATCAAATTACAAACACGTAGGAAGAAACGGGAGGTTAAACGGGTAAACGGTTCAAAAGTTACGCGCGTTTTAGTGCGTACGAACGACGAAACGGAACTGCAGAAAACTGCAAAATGGGCTAGGCGTCGACGACGCGGGAAGTGAAGTCGTCGACGCCGCTTGGAAAACATGTTTTTCTGTTGACGCCAGTTTCCTCTGGTTGACGCGGGAAGTGGAGTCGTTGACGCCACCTAACTCGGAAAAATGCTATTTTTGTCATTTTTAACCCCTGTACTTGTTTGAACTTCATATTTGACTATCAAAACTAACTTTTAAGTTGGTTTTGATTATAGGTGATTGCCAAGAGTGCCCGGATGAAGATCAAGCTCGAAGAGGAATCGAACACGCTCAAAACACAAGCTTCCGCACATGATTATATCGCCATTTTTAAATGGCGAAGTTGTTCACATTAAACTATTCGGATAACTTTTGTAAAATTTTTAGATTACTCGTATTTTCTAAGGATACTTAATAGTAATTACATGGTTGTTTATCGATATTTATACGATAACCTTCAAATTAATAACTAGGGTGTTACATGTGGGATGTCAAATCACTGGTCCCGCACGTGTCGCGCCCTCAAACATCTCGTTGAAGCATATCAACGCATGATGAAAGAACCAGGAAAAAAAGTTGAAACTAATCTGATTGAGGATGCACCTCTAGCCATGATACCAGACGTTCATTTAGATGCATGTGATTTCATTGAAAATGTTCGTGATGTTTAAACATATTAAATGTACCTTTTATGCTTTACTTTTCAAAGTGTGATATTTGTACTTGATTTGGTTTGAAAGTCTTGCAATGTTTAATTTTACTTCTTTGCATTAACTTTTAGTTATTTTATTTCCTGAAGAAATATGTATACTAGCTCCAGTAGAGCTATTATTGGTGATGAATGTCTGGTAGATAGCGGTAGTACTACCACTATTCTCAAAGATATGAAATTTTTCTCTGGATTGTCTCCGGCGGAGACACCGATTGGTACTATATCTTGTGTCGGTAACCTTATGGAAGGCTCCGGCAGAGCACACATAACATTATCTTCAGGTACCCAACTCATTATTGATAATGCATTATATTCTAGTAAATCCAAAAGAAACTTACTTAGCTTTAAAGATATTCGAAGAAACGGTTACCACCTAAAAACAATATCTGAAAATAGTATTGAATATCTTGAAATTACTTCAAACAAAAATGGCCAAGAAACCATTGTTGAACAATTAGAAGCCTTATCCTCTGGATTATATTGTACTAATATCAATCCTATCGAATCATACATGGTGAGTAACCAAAAGCTGTTAGATAAAGACACATTCAATATATGGCATGACCGTCTAGGTCACCCTGGTAGCATAATGATGAGATGAATAATCAAAAGTGCAACCAGACACTCTTTCAAAAACCTTAAAAGTTTTGCTACCACAAGACTTTTCATGTGCAACATGCTCTCTGGCAAACTTATATCTTGGCCCTCACAAACTAAATTGATACATGAAACCCAATCATTTTTAGAAAGAATCCAAGGGGATATTTGTGGGCCTATTCATCCTCCGTGTGGACCATTCTGTCACACCCCGATCGCGTAATACAACAAACCGCGACGGAAATGTCAGGGAGTGTTGTAACAGAATCGTTGTTTCACAACACATGGTAATTGAAGTTATGTTTTATTTCATTAATTGACTCGTTGTTTTGATATAAACCAAGTAAGTACAACAATTGTCTTTCAAGTTTAAGTCACTAAAGCCTACGTCCATCCTATGTGAAGCAAACAATCAACAATCGTCACATCATAGAACCTGAAACATATGTGAAAAACAGTCAACATAAAAATGCCAGCGAGTACATAGGTTTTGTATGTCAAATTCATGGCTTTGAATCCATATTGCAATACCTCATCCAACTACGAGAGTTGTCGAGTATGTATCTTGAAATCAAAAAGTGTATGTGGTGTGTGAGAAGCGTAATATATTTTTATTGATATTTTAAGCCCATTTTACACATTAGTCAAGTTTTAAATTTATAAAACACGATATTCTACTAACACTAAACACACACATGGGCAAGTGCACCCATCGTGAGCGTAGTATAGCGTTGGTAAGATACCGAGGTCGTCCAAGGACACAAGAGCTTTTAGTACCAGTTTATCCTCAACGTCTAATCAAATCAAAATTTTTAGAAAAGGTTTTTAAACATGAAAAATAAAAACTAAAATGCAGAAAATAAAAATAAAAATAAAATAAAAAAACAGATAGACAAGATGAATCACTTGGATCCGACTCGCCTTTAATGTAACCTTTGATGATTTCCGCACTTTTGCACTTTTTAAGAGATTATCATAGTTATAGTAGTAGGCCCCTCTTTTGAAGGTGACGTTACCCTCAACCCAGTGGTTTGAGTCAGCAAGGATACAATCCCAAAGGGTCGAAATATTGAAAGATAATTAATTAAGTTATTAAAGCGTAAAGTGGTAGGCCCCTCTTTTGAAGGCGACGTTACCCTCGGCTAAGTGGTTTGAGTCAGCAGGGATACAATCCCAAGTAGCCAGGTTAATGTATTAATACTAGTTTACATATGAGGGGATCAAGCCATTCGCACCCCCGCCATCCAATACCGGTGGGTATTAAAGGAGGTCCTAGTAGGCTTGACCCAGGTCCTTGCAGGATCTATAGACTGAACAAGGCAAGAACCTTACCAAACCATTCCCTTAACCCCCGACCAGGTAGCCAACATATCTCTATATAGACCGTAGAAATATGAATGGTGAAAATCTTTTACTTTATATAGACAGTATAGTAATGCCAAGACACCACGGACAAATGATAAGGAAGTTTCACCTTCAACATAAGAAACTAGTTATTAAAGTCATTAATATAAAACCAAATAAAAAGTGCGAAAAGATTAAAAATCAAAAGTATTATATTAAATGCTTGTCTTCACCAAGTGATGTAAGAGACTTAGCCAAACATGGCCTTTGATTGACAAGAACTCTTACGATCAATCTTGGATCCCAAGACTACTACACACACTCTAAGGTGGATGATGGATGATGGTGGTGGATGTGGGTGTTGTAGTGGTGGTGGAGTGGTGGCAAGGTGAGAGAGAGGTGGTTTGCCAATGGATGACTTTGAAGTGAACCAAGCACCCCTATTTATAGCCTGTACAGAAGCCCGGCCGCGGCCCCGTGTCCGCTGGACACGCCCCCGTGGCCATCCTCTTTCTCTTCCTTCATTAATTGCTCTTGTCTGCATTAGGCTCCACACAGCCCCATGTTCGCTGGGCACGGCCCCGTGTGCAGAAGCGTATCTGTACTATCAAGATTTGCATGATTTTGCGAATCTTAGCGTTGACCACGCCCCGTGCTGAGCTGGGAACGCCCCCGTGTCGGGAATAGAAGCTTCCATAACTTTGTCCATTTCTGCAGACACCTGACCATGCCCCCGTGTCCGTTGGTCACGGGCCGTGGTCAGCCTTCTGTTGCTTGTAAATAAGTGCTTTGGTCTACCTTATGGGCGCCCAGGGAAATAGATTTTGTGCCTCGGGGAGTGTGCCACTGAAAATTGTTTTGAACAATTTCCTCAATTTGATTATAAATTTCATTTGGACGACGATTACCTAGAAGTCCCCCAGAGCTAGAGTCGAGCATTTGTCTTGTGTGTGGCAACAACCCATTATAGAAGGTGGATACTTGTTGCCATACTGCAAGACCATGATGAGGGCATTTCCTTAATAGCTCCTTGAATCTTTCCCAAGTTTCATATAAGGATTCCCCGTCCTCTTGTGAGTATGTATTAATTTCAGTCATTAATTTCGCCTTTTTAGAAGGAGGGAAATACTTATATAAAAAATTTTAGGCTAGTTCATCCCAAGTTTTACTGAGCCACTTGGGAGGGTGTTAAGCCAAGCCTTAGCCCAGTCTTTTAGTGAAAGCGGGAACATTCGGGGGCGGATGGCATCGTTTGATGCCCTGTTGATCCGAAAAATATCACATATTTCCAAAAAGTTGGTAATATGTAAATGGGGATCTTCGTCCGCAAGCCCATGGAAAGTTGCGGAGTTTTGGAGCATTTGTATCAAATGCGGCCGAAGTTCAAAGTTGTTTGCATTGACATTCGGTGCATTGATAGCGGCGCCGAGATTTCCTACCGTGGGTCGTAGGTAATCCATTAGGGTACGTTGATCCGCCATTGGAAGTAGGTCCCCCGAAACTTTCTCTTGGATTTTAGGTTTAAGTCTTTTTCTTAGAAAGCGTTCGGGTTTGTCTAGAGGTTCTTTTATGTCTTTATTGGAACTGGAGCTCGTGCACTGCGTAGGAAGTTTAGGTGTTACGCCTAGGTTCCAAGTCCTGCGATAAAAACAAAAAAGATTGTTGGTCAGAAGTCTCACCACGGCCCCGTGGTCGCTGACCATGGCCCGTGGTTGTGGTTACAGTGAGTGTTTTCTGGGTCCCTATTACTGGAAAGTTCAACATGGCCCCCGTGTTGCACCGGCACGGCCCCGTGGTCACCTTTCTGTAACTCAGAAAACAAAAAATGCCAGTAAGGATGTTGGGCACGCCCGTGTCCGACCAGGCATGGCCCCATGCTGAAGTCTGCAAAAGCTAGAAAATCTAGAAAAATCCTATAAAAATAGAAAAACAAGAAAAACGATTAGGCCGTTGATTCCTAACTTTCTTAAAATCCTTGTGTCCCCGGCAACGGTGCCAAAAACTTGGCGTGTGCAAAGCGTAATATATTTTTATTGATATTTTAAGCCCATTTTACACATTAGTCAAGTTTTAAATTTATAAAACACGATATTCTACTAACACTAAACACACACATGGGCAAGTGCATCCATCGTGAGCGAAGTATAGCGTTGGTAAGATATCGAGGTCGTCCAAGGACACAAGAGCTTTTAGTACCGGTTTATCCTCAACGTCTAATCAAATCAAAATTTTTAGAAAAGGTTTTTAAACATGAAAAATAAAAACTAAAATGCTGAAAATAAAAATAAAATAAAAAACAGATAGACAAGATGAATCACTTGGATCTGACTCGCCTTTAATGTAACCTTTGATGATTTCCGCACTTTTACACTTTTTAAGAGATTATCTTAGTTATAGTAGTAGGCCCCTCTTTTGAAGGTGACGTTACCCTTAACCCAGTGGTTTGAGTCAGCAATGATACAATCCCAAAGGGTCAGAATATTGAAAGATAATTAATTAAGTTATTAATGCATAAAGTGGTAGGCCCCTCTTTTGAAGGCGACGTTACCCTCGGCTAAGTGGTTTGAGTCAGCAGGGATACAATCCCAAGTAGCCGGGTTAATGTATTAATAATAGTTTACATATGAGGGGATCAAGCCATTCGCACCCCCGCCATCCAATACCAGTGGGTATTGAAGGAGGTCCTAGTAGGCTTGACCTAGGTCCTTGCAGGATCTATACACTGAACATGGCAAGAACCTTACCAAACCATTCCCTTAACCCTCGACCAGGTAGCCAACATATCTCTATATAGACCTTAGAGATATGAATGGTGAAAATCTTTTACTTTATATAGACAGTAAAGTAATGCCAAGACACCACTGACAAATGATACGGAAGTTTCACCTTCAACTTCAACATAAGAAACTAGTTATTAAAGTCATTAATACAAAACCAAATAAAAAGTGTGAAAAGATTAAAAATCAAAAGTATTACATTAAATGCTTGTCTTCACCAAGTGATGTAAGAGACTTAGCCAAACATGGCCTTTGATTGACAAGAACTCTTAAGATCAATCTTGGATCCCGAGACTACTACACACACTCTAAGGTGGATGATGGATGATGGTGGTGGATGTGAGTGTTGTAGTGGTGGTGGTGGTGGTGGTGGTGGTGGTGGAGTGGTGGCAAGGTGAGAGAGAGGTGGTTTGCCAAGTGATGCCTTTGAAGTGAACCAAGCACCCCTATTTATAGGTTGTACAGAAGCCCGGCCACGGCCCCGTGTCCGCTGGAAATGCCCCCATGGCCATCCTCTTTATCTCCCTTCATTAATTGCTCTTGTCTGCATTAGGCTCCACACGGCCCCGTGTTGGCTGGGAATGACCCCGTGTGCAGAAGCGTATCTGTACTATCAAGATTTGCAAGATTATGCGAATCTTAGTGTTGACCACGCCCTGTGCTGAGCTGGGCACGCCCCCATATCGGGAATAGAAGTTTCCATAACTTTGTCCATTTCTGCAGACACCTGACCACGCCCCCGTGTCCGCTGGGCACGAGCCGTGGTTAGCCTTCTGTTACTTGTTTTTGCTTGGGGAGATGCTGTCGAGGGGTCGGGCATGCCACGTTTATTTCTTTTCTTTGTATTTATGTTAATGTTTGCTGCATATTTGTTCCTTTTGTTCATTTAAGCTCGTTTGGTCCTGAAAATACAAAAAAAAGGGTTAGTTTTATGCCTCATTTGATGTAATTTATATGTTGCATTTTACACACATCAGTATGATATTGCAATATGTTTTATCAACTTGACAAGTTGATATAAGTAAAACAAAACATTTGTTGCCATGAATCTTGACTGAAAACATTTGTCTTTGTAAAACCAAGTAGTGAATCGTCTTTGAAAGTAACATTGTATGGTTTATATCTTTAAGTAAACCTCATTGTGTGACATCGTTTAAAAACATTCGTTCAAATCATTCAAATCGTCTGTGTTATAAACAATCATTCAATCGTCCGTGTTTTAATTGTGAAATACAACTTTTGGTCGTTCTTTAATGAACACATTCAAACCTGTGTGACTCGACTATACCACCCATGGGGTATCTTTAATAGGCCCTGAAAGACCACTTTAACAAGACTAACAAATCAACACATGATTTGTTAATCAGATAACAGTTTCTGTCGTTCCCAAACTACCCACCAAATCCAGTGAATAGCCTAGTAACGGGATTTGTCAGATCTTATGGTACCATAACATACTACTGGTCGGCTTGATCATAGTTAATGAATTTCATTCGTCTGTCTTTCGACTAATGCCCCAACAAGTCCGTTCACATTATTGAATCATTGTGTTTATATAAACCATAGCATTTGTTTATGAAAACTTGAAAAGCATTTAGCACATATGAGTCACCCCAAAAAAATTGAAAGCATAAAAGAGGGGAGCTATGTACTCACTTTAGATTGCAAGTATCTTTGATCAAATGAACTAACAAAGCTCAGGGAGTCAAGGAATCAAGTGGCACCTAGTATCAGATCACTATGTTAATAATCGGGACCTAAATCGGGAGATCGGGTAGAATGAGGTCTTGTAAACCAAATGAGTGTTGGAACTCATATGATATGGTTTAACAAATCCTACATTCTGATTTGAAACCTATCCTAAGTGCTTTTGACCCGTTATGACCCGTTAAGGTAGTTTACGCTACTTTAACGCGTCATTGGCGCAAAAGCGCGTTCGGATGGTCTAACTAGTCCTATGATAAGTATTATATGCCCTAACATGTTAAATTATGTTGCATAATCAGCTTAAGTGTCAAAATTTTGGTTACATATGCTTAAAATGAAATTATGCGTAAAAAGGGCATTTTGGTCATTTTCCTAAGGCATATAAACTACCTACCATACAACTAATTAAACGAAGTGACCATAAGGTATAACCTCGGAAGGTTATTCCCTATACAACTATGGTCACAAAATATGTTTGGTCGGATCCTAATGATCATGCATTTTGACCGAAACTTTGACTCGTCACTTCGACTAGTCAACGTGGTAATCCGTAGGTATAGTCGTAAGGGACTATAACCATCGTGATTACGATCACGTTGCAAAGTTCGATTAAACTTTGTCTTGACCAATTCACGGTCAAAACCAAAAGTCAAACGGTAGTCAAACTGTTTGACTTTCAGCTTGTAATTGCTGAAATGAATGAACAAGCCATGAAAGAACACTTACAAGTGCTCTAAGGCTTGAAAAATGACTAGAAGAACTCAGGTAAGAGGCCTCCAAACAAGTGCTAGCCTCTACTTAGAATGTTTGAGATAAGGAGAAAGGGATGAGCAAGAATGAAGGTATTGAGGCTTGCTATTTATAGTTGTGGGGATGCCACAAGATCTTGACATGTGGATTGTGTGATTAGCAAGGAATGATCTCAACCCTACATGTGTTTGGTCCAGGTTATAAGCCTTGGTGATCACTTAAATTGGTGAACAAGACTTGAAAACAATCAAACAAAAACAAGTGCAGGCTGCTGTTTTTGCTGAAACAAGTATTCTGCCCAGATCACACCCTTGCGTCGCTCGACCAGGAACACCCTGGGCTGTCGCGTGGCGCGACCACAACAGCCCAATTATCAGAAATGACAGAAATGGTCCTTGCATGTATTTTAGTGCATTTTTGATGCATTTAACCCCCGTTAGTCCATTTTTCAGGCACAACAAGAATGTTAAAGCATAGGGGACTTGAAATATGCTTGGAAATATCCTGGACGACGAAACTCGAACAGACGCGAAAACGATCCAAATTGCGCGATGAATGATATTTTTGCATTCCCATCACTAAGATATAATATTTTAGTGATTACAAAAAAAATTTGTATGTTCGGATGTGGTCAGAACGCAAGATATGCACGTATATGCAAACTTTCGCAGTTTTGACGCTTTTAGTCCCTATGATCAAATAAGCGTATTTTCGCATATCGAACCTCTCAAAACTTATTTCTAACCTATGTTAAGGGTATTTAGGGTATGTTTAGCTTATGATCGTGTTCTGGAGTGTACATTGCTATACGAATTGGCAGACTTTTGCAGTTTGTCGCAAATAGTCCCTGTGATCGAATAAACTTATTTTTTTCATACCAAACCCTTCAAGACTTATTTCTAAGTTATGTAAATGATATTTAAGGTATGTTAAGCTTATGTCACTGTTCCAGAGTGTATGTTTCATTTAACTGATTACGTTTGAGTAATAGTTTACGTAAAACATCCAAAAAAGCTTCTCGAGAGTTCGAAATCATACGAAATTTGATATGTGTACTTGTCATATGTAATTGTACAAATCCAGAGAATGAAACACAAGATTTCATTGGATTCGTATTTGTATGATGGTCATAGAGGCACAAATGTCACACATTGTTGGACCGTGTCGTGACCCTAAACGATCAGTTAAGGACGTTCACCTTCACGTATAAAGGCGGAATCAATACACGCAAAGTTACACAGCTTTTCTCTTTCAATATCTTCTTTATTGATGCTTTTAGATAACAATTTGACAGAGTTTCGACACCACAAGCATGAGAGGATTTCGCTCCAACGTACACTACTACTAATCTGATTTCGCTCATGAAGACTATTTATACTCAACCTGATTTCGCTCCAATGTCATGACATATGAGCGAAATCACCTAATGACCATATAAGCGAAATCTGATCTTGACACAAAAGCGAAATCACCTAACTAAGGACATATGAACGAAATCAGACCTATCACATGAACGAAATCATAATTAACACATGCAATCCTATTTTGTCTCATTGTAATGATGCAATGATGACTTCATCATTATGATGTCATCATCAAAGATGGTGACATCATCCTCTTTCATATCCGCAACGAGACTGAGACTCGATATAAGACGAAGTTGACAGATGAATGCACTAACAGACTCCCCCTCAGATGTTGACGAGTCTTAAGTGTCGAGTCTTCTCAGTCTTCAGTCTTTATCAGCTTCAGGCTCCCCCTTTCATCAAGCTTCCGTGCTTTGGGATCGACACCTAGCTTTCTAGCTACAAGCTCCTCCTAACTTTCAGCTTGTCTTCAGACTCCCCCTTAAACTCTGCTCTTGGGATCGTAGTCTGGACTTTTCCTGCAATCACTCATACAACTATAAGTAACAGCATTTTAATCTTCCAGAAATCGTAATCTGACAATTCAATCTCCTCAAAATCACTCTTCATGAATTTGGCAGTTTCATCGAATCGTATCGGAAACTAGCTCTATAACAATATAAGCATCCAAATCCCCCACAGTTAATCATCCAAGTCCAAATTAATGACCTTGGAGATATCACAAACTATTTTTGAATTTTTGATTTTAAAACTTCAAGTTTCAAATTAATGAACTTGTTTTATTTTCAGAAACACAATCAGCTTACTTAGATTTTAAAACTCAGCATCTCAGACATCAGTTGTCGAAAATAAAACAGAAATCAAAATCTTTTTGTATTTTCTGAAAAATATAAAGCAGTAAAAAAATATGTACAAACATATTTACAAATAATATTTTTGTTTTGAGTATGCATCAGAGGATCATATCAGTTTTTGACAAGTCACAAGTACCGTTGAGCTTAATTTTCACATTAAGTATTAAACAATTCACTTAGATTGTCGATATACTGATCCACTTAAATTTTCATACAAACTTCAACCGATTCAGGATACGAATTAAGTGTATTAAGAACTTAAACCCATTCATGTGTCCCACCTCTTGAATATACTCCCGTATCCAGATCCCAATATTCAGTCTTACAGGTGAGTATACTACAATGATATCTGTATATAAATTAGGTATGCGAGGGCCGAGGGATCTCAGGTCGATACTTCCGTATACGCAGAGAGATATCAGCTTCGACTTTTCGGTGTGTCCCCTTTAGAGGATCTTTTTGCTTACAACAGCAGCATTTATCAATTTTATTGTTTCAGCATGCTGAGGGTTTAATGCTGTGTTTCAAGCATTGCAGCAAGTATTATCCAAGGACTAGGTCAGAACTACCGTTCAACAGAAGTCCCGGAATAATACCCCAGATATCACTGAGTATAAAAACCTAGTATATCAGAATACGAGACCTTTCAAACAAGATTTCGGGGGTTACCCATATATCCGAGAGATGTTACCCACGATATAAGTAAGTTTGAAATTTAGGTTTATATCTCGTCACAATTTACTAAATGTGCAAAAACCTACTGACACATCATCAGTGAGACCATTTATCACTTTTGACATTTCATATCTTTAGCATGCTGTGATCGTCTACTGATGTACTATCATTTCCTCTTTTATACACCAAAACTCATTTTAGCTTTTTCAATGTTTTTGGCATTTTCAAATTTTCTAATTTTTTTTTTAAATTTTCTCCCCCTAAAATCAAAATATGTTTCAATTTTGATTTTCTGGGAAAATTTGAAAACAAACTATACAAGAAACGTGACAAACTGATATCAAATCACTTCAATTCGCCATCCACTTGGCATAAACAATCAGAACTCCCCCTGACAACAAACTATTTTCCCATTTAGATTTCAAAACACTTAAGTTTGTTTTAATCAAATGGTTTTTCCGGAAAATTAGTTTTGTTTGTCTTTTTACAAACTTGGGGTTTCATCACCTTGTTCTTCTTTAACCATTTTGAAAGATTTAACAATTAAGACCCTTGTCAACAACAAACACTAGTAGAAAATCAAGTACAACTTAATGTCCCTGATTTACCACTTGTAAATCGAAATATCACAGTTACCATCCTGTGAATTTCTCAAGAATGATGCCGATACCTGTTTCACGCTTACCAACCTGGAAGCTCCGGCAAGTCAGGAATTTAACCAACAAATTTTGACACCCAAGCCTGACCAGCCTTAGGTGCATTTTAAGCTTTTCTCTTTTCTTCATAAAATTCTTTCACTCCTTTTTCCTTACCATCAACCATCTTGCAAAAAATATGTTTAACATTGCTATTAAACATTTTTCCAGCATCAACACCTTTTGATTTTAGGTTTGCGGCTAGTAATGGTGGAAAATTCTCATCATTCATTAAAGGAACCGTCTCTTCCTTTTTTACCTCAACTTGTGGCTCCTCTGATTTTGTGGAATCAGATTCATTGCCCGAACTTGGCTTGTCTGACTTGGATGAGCCAGATTCATTGCCAATAACTTTCTTTTTCTTCTTGTTTGTCCTCAGATTTGCATCTGAAGAATTCGATTTGCTTGGCTTTGCAGTCGAGTGAATCGATTCCTCAGAACTCTTATTCAATCTGTCCTTTGAACCCGAAGACAAAATTTTCTCAAGATACTCTCTCGCTTTCTTCCTTTTCTTTCGCAGTCTGTCTTTCTGCCCCTTTGAAAGTTTAACTTTCTTTTCTTGATTTTTCTGATCCTGAACTTTAGGTTTTAGAACCTTCTGTTCATGGGGCTTGACGTTGACTGGTTTCTTTACCATTCTCTGAGATCCAACCCTCGATCTTCCCATCGATCTCCTTGGGCAATCTCTGGCAATATGTCCTCTGATATGACAATTATAGCATCTTCTAGTTTCATAATTCCAATTCTGACAGTTAACAGCAATATGTCCTCTCACACCACATGTGTAACACACTCTGTTATCGTGCCATTCACCACTTTCACACCATATGCTTAGATCATAACATTGTCTGGCTTTGTGGTAATTATCACTCTTCTTGAAAACTGGTTTTGGCATTTGAGCTCTGTGGTCAAACCTGCACCACTTATTACCAACATTTTGTGAGTTTTCATTTTTAAATTTTTGTGATTTTTGATAATGATTGGATGACTTATCTGATGAGCTTTTATTTTCAATTTTAGAATTTTTCAAATTTTTATCTTTTTGTTTCTGTTCTACACTCTTCTTAACAGGTTTTTGTTTAGAACATTCACCTGTTTCAGTAGATTGCAAAACAGTATTTTTAAATTTTTCTTGTAAATCTAAAAATATTTTTCTTTTCTTTTCTTTTTCATCATCAGATATTTCATCACAATCTTCAATTTTGACTTTGACTTTGTCAAAATTTGTGACATTGTCACTTATTGGAACAGAATTGATCGGTTTTGGACACTCATATGGTGTCGAAGTCACAAAACCTTTCAATTTCACTTCAAGCTCTTTGATTTTCATCCGAGCTTTTTCAGCTTCTTTTTCAAGCTGAATGAATTTAGCAAGATGAGAATTGATTTTAATTTGTTTTTCAAGATTGTCTTTACCAAAAATATCTCTCTCATCTTCTAAAATCTTTATTTTACTTTGAAAATCTTTATCAAATTTTAATTTTTCATGTTCAAAATTTTCAATTTTTTCTTTTAAAATTTTGTTTTCTGCTGTCAAACTGTTCACATCACTAAGCAGTTTAACATTTTCAGACTTCAGATTTTCACAAATTTCTCGCATATCAAAAATCTGTTTATCATCAGATTCTTTCTCATCCTTCAAGCTTTTGATTTCCAATGTTAAACTTTCTACATTCTTCAGAAGTTTGACATTGTCTGTTTCTGATTTTTCACATTTCAAGCATTTTCCATTCATCTCTCCATTATCAGCTTCTTTCTTTGTTTCCATCTTGTATGTTCCTGCACAGAAAATTTTAACAAAATCAAGAGGATTCATATTTTCATCAATATAGCAACCCCTCTTAATATCGTATCTCATAACATTTTTTGCTGCAAGACACACAGTGATTCGTTTTCTCATTTCAATGATCACATCCAAATCTATCTTTCCTGATTCTCCTTTTATTTCATCCAATAACTCCCTTTTTCTTGAATCTTTATGACCCCTATGATTTGTTATTGTATTGATGAAACTTCTTAAATCAAAGCGTGATAAACTAGAATCCCGTCTCAGTCCATTCACGAATTTATCCCATTCCAAAGGTAACGCTTCAACAAATTTTGAGATTCTTTCATCATTTGAATGATATATCTTATGTCTTTCTAACTTGATGATTAGATCATAAAACCTTTCTTTCAACTCTTCCACAGATTCATTCTTCTTACATAAAAAATTTTCGAATCTTTTAATATAAACATCCTTATCACCTAATCTCGCACACCAAGATTCACAATGCCAATCATTTAAATTTTCAAGATTCTTGTTTTCTTGTTCGTCAAACATTTTGATTTCTTGGTATTTGTGTCTTGTAAAATCACCTCGAATCACCTGCAAACAAAACAAACAAATAATCAGTTTAATCGGACTAATGTGAAAGTGTTTTGATTAGGCCACACTTTCTCTTAAATCGTCAAACTCTTAACACCACAAACTCTATGATTGGGCCGTAGAATCCACTAAACAACAAACAATAAATGTTCACTGATTGGGCCGATATTAATATGTGGGTTGGCAATTTACACACTTCAATTTTATTTGACCTATAAACCCACTAAACCGACAAGATATGCACAATCCACTAGTCTAACAAATTCTCGCTTAACCGACAACTATGATTGGACCTTTCAATATATTCTATTATCACTAAACTTCCATTTACACAAGCCGACACCTAGAATACTATTTAATTTCTGATTTGACCACAATTCCACTTGACCGACAATGTCAGATACAATTCAATTTTATTCCAAAATCACTAAACCGACAACCCTTTTAATGTTCAGACACAATGATGACTGATCAATCGAAATCAAGCATCTTGATGACACAAAAGCAAAATCACCAGTATGACAAATAAGCGAACCTATCAGGTTCGAATAAGCGGAACCACTAAGACCGTATGAGTGAACCTAACTTTTGTCACAAGAGCGAAACTAGGACTGACACATGAGCGAAATCTCAAAGGTTCGTATGAGCGGAATCAGATAAGACCGAATAAGCGAAATCACACCTTTTGGATTGTCCTAAGAGCGAAATCACGTGACAAATAAGCGAAATCTGATGTATGGGTGGTCCTATGAGCGAAATCACATGTTCGTAAAAGCGAAATCAGTTGATTAACTCTCGATGTTCATAAAAGCGAAATCACGTTTTAACTAGTTTTCACCATATTTTAATCCGTATTTCAACCTGAAACTTTCTAGGGTTTGTTATTAGTTGGTTTTACACGTTATACTTGAATTTTAGACAATTTTAACCGTAGGAACTATCTCAAATCGAAAAAGTATCAAAGAAAGTGAGTAGAAATGAGAGATTTTTGTAGATTCAGCTGTAGTAGTATGAACTCCTCGTCCTGAAGCTCTGATACCACTTGTTGGACCGTGTCGTGACCCTAAACGATCAGTTAAGGACGTTCACCTTCACGTATAAAGGCGGAATCAATACACGCAAAGTTACACAGCTTTTCTCTTTCAATACCTTCTTTATTGATGCTTTTAGATAACAATTTGACAGAGTTTCGACACCACAAGCATGAGAGGATTTCGCTCCAACGTACACTACTACTAATCTGATTTCGCTCATGAAGACTATTTATACTCAACCTGATTTCGCTCCAATGTCATGACATATGAGCGAAATCACCTAATGACCATATAAGCGAAATCTGATCTTGACACAAAAGCGAAATCACCTAACTAAGGACATATGAACGAAATCAGACCTATCACATGAACGAAATCATAATTAACACATGCAATCCTATTTTGTCTCATTGTAATGATGCAATGATGACTTCATCATTATGATGTCATCATCAAAGATGGTGACATCATCCTCTTTCATATCCGCAACGAGACTGAGACTCGATATAAGACGAAGTTGACAGATGAATGCACTAACACACATTCCGCTATTTCTTGGTCTTAATTGACGCATCCTCAAGGTGGTCACATGTGAGTCTTTTAGCTATTCGAAATGTAGCATTTGCCCGACTTCTAGCTCAAATCATACAATGAGAGCTAATTTCTCGGACAATCAAATTAAAAATATCCGGATGGATAATGCGAGAGAGTTCACATCTCAAGCTTTTAATGACTATTATATGTCAATCGGGATCAATGTTGAACATTCAGTACCTCATGTTCACACACAAAATGGTTTAGCTGAATCTCTGATTAAACGATTACAAATAATCGCTAGACCACTTTTAATGAGATGTAAACTACCATCTTCTTCATGGGGCCATGCTATTTTGCATGTTGTTGCAATGATTAGATTGAGACCAACTGCTGATCACAGATACTCCCTATTGAAACTGGTCTCCGGACGAGAACCAAGTTTGTCCCACCTTAGAATTTTTGGTTGTGTGGTATACGTACCAATACCGCCACCACAACGTACTACAATGGGACCCCAAAGAAAACTGGGTATCTATATTGGTTATAACTCCCCGTCCATTATTAAATATTTAGAACCAATGACGGGAGACATGTTTACAACACGGTATGCTGACTGTCATTTTGATGAAATGATGTTCCCAACCTTAGGGGGAGATTAGGATAAAGAAAGACTGGTAACACAAGAAAAAATGTGGAATGCATCATCGCTATCAAATCTCGACCCCCGAAGTGGTCAATGTAAATATGAAGTCCAAAAGATTATACATTTGCAAAGAATAGCAAATGAATTACCAGATGCATTCACATACACGAATAGAGTGACAAAGTCACATGTACCAGCATCAAATGCACCTGCTCGAATTGAAGTAGTCCAAGAAGTAATTACCATACAACGAAAGCTTGGGAGACTAATCAGTTGCAAAGACAAAAACCCACGGAAACGAAAAGAGCAAAGTAACGCAGTTGGTGAAAACTCACAAAAGATTATAAATGAAACCCTAGTAGAGGTAAAGGTCCCAGTAGAGATAACTATGAATCTATCAGAAAATAAAGTTTCAGAAGAAACACCGGTACCAAATGAAAATGAGATCTCTATTAATTATGTACGAGATAGTACAATGTGGAACCAGAATAAAACACGTGTTGGTGATATATTCGCATATGCTATAGCAACGAATGTAATCAATGAAAATGATTACGTACCTAAAACTTTAGAAGAGTGCATGCACATAAATGATTGGCAAAGATGGCAAGAAGCCCTAAATGCCGAATTAAATTCGCTCGAAAAGCAACGTTTTTTCGGACCTATAGTCTGAACACCCATAGACGTAAAACCAGTAGGTTATAAATGGGTGTTTGCAATAAAGAGAAATGAAAAGAATGAGATTGTACGGTATAAGGCTCGACTTATAGCACAAGGGTTTTCCCAAATCCCAGGAGTTTATTATGGGGAAACGTATTCCCCTGTAGTGTATGCAATAACCCTTAGGTTCCTAATCGGCCTCACAATCTCTAAAGGACTTCATATGAGACTAATGGATGTCGTCACCGCATACTTATACGGGACACTTGAAAACGACATCTACATGAAAATCCCTAAAGGATTTATAACAACCCTCCTTAGAATATTTTGGACACCCCTAAATATCCTAAAAAGATACCACGTATACGAGAATCGGCCCCAAAATACCTTTATTTAAATAAATAACAAATAAAACAAAATTCAGGATTCGCTCGCGGGGAGCGGCACCCTTAATCAAATCTCTCGCGGGCCGCAGGGCCCATTCCTTGCCCGGCACACAATTAAGCCATGTGTCCAGACACGTGTCGAAATCCCGGTGACTCAGCAAAACCCTAAACCGCCCTATACTCGCTCGCGGGCCATGAAGCCCTCGTCTGTTTCTCTCGCGGGGCGCGAGAAACCCCTGGTCAGGCCCTATAAATAGATCGATCAGCTTTCACTTTGAAATCGTTCATCACTCGATTTTATCTCTAAATTTCTGAGTTGTAGAAATAATATCGGGTATAATACCCACTAAAATAGCGAAGCTCTGCCTCGTTGTAAGTATTATAACCCCGGTTACGTATTAGATACGCTGCCCGATTTATCTAGTGCTCCGTAACGGCTGTCGAGGCTCTGCCTGACGTAGTCGTTGGAGTTCTGTCTCGGGGAGGGTAACTAATGTAAATTGGGTTATTATACTAACGCGTGTGCATTGTTTAATTAATAGATTATAACCAGGAAGTCACAAGGAAATACCTAAATTAGCAATGTGAGTAATCCTTCTTTTTGTGTAAACCTTTTTTGTGAGAAATCCTTTCTTTTTAAATTGTTTTTACAAAACCTCAATTATTTTACATTATGATTAACAGTGATTGAGTATTTATAATGTTACAATTATCCTCGGTATGTTGGGGTTTTGTATACAAAATTTGTTACTACACTGTGAGTAGTAACATGACCACCAGTCATTGGTTGACAGTACCGTGGGTGGTAATTAAAGTAAGAATTGGAAACAAATGTAATTGCGCGATTGCCCTTAATGTTGTAAAATGATAAAACTTGTTTTGATTAAACTGGGATTCGCTCACCAGTATTTCTTGCTGATAAAATGTTTTAAACACGTGTTTCATGTAACTTAGTGTGAAGCCCATAAAAGCCAGCTGGAGAGCACTGAAGGCTTAGAAACGTGGCTATAAAAGTTACCTAATTAAAAAGGAGAATTGTTTTCAATAATTAGGGCTTATCCCTATAAATATATTACAAATGAAAAGTCGGATTTTGTTCCACTTATTATTATAAATGTATTACCAGAAAAACTTGGGTTTTCTCCCATTTATCTATTTAAACATAATGGTGTTTAACTCTGATAACAATATTTCCTAACTACGGTCCTGATGAAAATTTCCGCTGCCAAAATTGATAAACACCGATACCACCGAATGTGCGAAGCTCGTGACCGCCCGCCTCCCGGGGCAAGGGGTCGGGGGTTGCGACAGAAGGTGGTATCAGAGCAATGCCACTGGTTTAAGCCCTTTAGGTGTTCTTCTAATACCTAAACCGTAAACATTTGCGTTAGGAAATTAATATCTTATGTGTTATCCCGTGAACATAAAATCTTAATATGTTTATTATGATTTTTATGTCATTCAACAAATTGTGAATTCCCAATATGTGTTACACATATTTGTATCTTACAGTTATGATATGCTTAATATTACTTATATATAATTAAGATATTAATAATATTTTGTCTTATTAAATTTTATGATATTATATATATAT
Organism: Helianthus tuberosus; assembly: GCA_030545235.1. Classification (NCBI taxonomy): domain Eukaryota; kingdom Viridiplantae; phylum Streptophyta; class Magnoliopsida; order Asterales; family Asteraceae; genus Helianthus; species Helianthus tuberosus. Next base: position 147,257,767 of record CM060367.1, on the reverse strand, counting down.
ATATATATATATATATATATTTGTATGAAGATAATCTAGTATTAATTTTACAACATTATGTTAATATTACGATATTAACATTTATATCTTAATATTAATATAAGATAACACAATTCAGGCATGATACTTTGAAAATTATCATAATATAAATATTAAAATAATATGTAGTATACCTAAAATGATTTTATGTCATTTAAATTCTCAGGACATGTAACCCCTATTTGTATTATATAGTAGGTGATGCTACAAAAATATAAAAGGGATATATTCATAAATACATTAATATTAAATTTTGTAATATAGCATGCCCATATATATGTTAATACAATTCAAAATAAATTATAGTAATATTATGATATGGATATTAATCAAAGATATAAGATAACACCGTAAGTATGGTATCACTAAAATATCATAATATAAAATATTATTCAAGGCAAGCAGGATATTTTATGATTTATGATATAATCCAAAAGTTTTACTCGATTTAAAAATATGTATTTGTCAAGGTTTTGATAAAACATATAATTATACTAATTTTGTTAAAATATAATGTTTCAGCATTATTTAGATACGATAATTAAAATACTTTGTAAATCACTTTATAATTCTTTAGTACTTCTTATCGTATTATTAAATATGCAAATTTTTCATCAGAATTTGACCAGTTATATTCAGAAATTATGATCAATATTGATGCTAGAGAAATTTTAATACACAAACGCTCTCTAAGAAAAGTTTTAATATATATTGTTATTATTCATCATTATTATTATTAATATAATACACTAAACTAAAATATTATTAAATTCTGTTTTAAATTAAAAACTAATAATAATAATAACTTTGGAAGAATAAAATATTTTCAATAACAAAATAGAATTTTTGGCTTTTGAATAAAGTTATGATAAAAGAGTTTTATAAAACATAATTCTTAATCTAATTTATAATGAACAAGAACTATTACAGTTCATAATTCATAGTTTGACGATTCTAAAATTTAAACACATATACATATACAATGGAAGATATAAAATATTTTATAAAAAAACTATATCTATGAAATAGGAATACGTACAAATTGGTACTGTGTAATTAAATGATTTTTAATACATAGCACCTATATATCAACAGGAAATAAGTTAAACTTATTCCTTAAATTATATATAAGTCAGACGTATGTATATTTTATATAAAACTTGTATCTATATTATAAATGATATTTCATTCATAAAGTAAAAATATGTACAAAAACATTTAAGAACGATAAAACTATATGGTTTAAAATATATGTACATATATCTTAAGAGTAAACAAATTTTTTTTTATCATTTGATAAGCTTAATTTATTTCTCAAATGATAATTAGAGTCATACGTATATATATTTTGATACAAGAATAATACTCCATTACTTAATAAGGATCGCATTTAGAAACATGAGACTTGTAAGTAAATATAATAAATTGAGAATTAGAATCAAGACGTTATAACAAAAAAATGAGTCAACCTGTCGGTTAAAGGCTAAATTGTTCTAAAAGAATCCAGAAAATTTATATCTTTGTTAAATTTATTCCTTTTGATAAAATTACCTTTTTTTCCAAAATATTGTGTTTAATAAATTTATTTCGTTAATATAAAGGAATAAACATAAGTATGTGAATAAACAGTTATGTAATTGGATTCTTATAAATTAATATTATATGTATATGCTACAGGAAATTTTAAAAACTTTATATTTATATGTATGTATAGGCAGGACACAAATTTCTTGATAATATATATATATACAATATAATAATCAAATATCTTCTATAAAAAAACGAGCTTTTATATAACAGAAGAAACAAACCTACATGTTTATCCAAGATCTATTTTGATACCCACCTTTAAATTCAAAATATACCTTAAGAATATCTGTACTAACACCACTTCTTGAAAAACAATAGTGGGTCAATGACGGAAAATCTCATAATTTCATATAAAGCCCTTACCTTTATTTTCTAAATTCTTGTCCAGCTATGAGCTCTGAAAATATAGTTGAATATAAACAATATAGAAGAAAAGTTATTACAACAAAAGGGAAAACGGCACATAATATAATATATACACTTTCGTTATATTTTGATAAAATATATAGTGGAAGAAACGGTTAAAATATAATGTGAATGCATGAATATAGCTATCAACGCGTAACACTGATAGGTATGACTATGTTTATGCTAAACATGATATGAGCAACAAAATATGCCTGTATAATTGTTTAATTTTGTGATAATTATATCTGAACATGTTTGTAAACCAGATGTCAACGGGAATATCATGTGATTAAGAAATTCAGGCTAGTAATGAAAATACTTTGGATAAAAATACTATAGAAAATATAATAGCCCAAGAAATATCAAATGCCATACCTTCGATTATTGACGCTATTAAAACCTCGATGCCTATAAACGAGAATCCTACTATATGCTGTAAGCATACCCATCACTCCAAACCTAGCTCTAACTCTAATGGAGGTCATGATATTCGTATCAAAACTCCATCTTCCAAACGAAAGAAAACCACAACCTATGGCTACTCCTATACGGAATTCTACTCTAACAAATCCTCCAAGGACAAAAGAATGAAACCAGAAACCACACAGCCTACCTGCAACAGCAAAAAGCACGCAAGAAAACGCCATTCTAAGAAGACACTCCATTGTAACTACTGCAAAAAGGCTGGGCATACAGAGGAAGAATGTAGAAGGAGAAGGGAAACCAATGTATGTTATAAATGTGGAGATCCAGGCCACTTTCGTCTCTACTGCCCGAAACTATCTAAGGCACCCGACAACGAGGATAGAAACCCAGATGAAGCTAAGGAGAACGCATAAACACCAGCAACCACAGTAACTTTTAAAATAAGCACCCTTACGTTTTGCCTGTACTAAAGTATTAAGTTGATTTTTGATTTCGATCAAAGTTTTATAATAAAGATCTTTATTTCTCTTTCATAAAGCCAACACTCGTTTATCTCATCTTTTGACAAATTCATATACTACCCGTGCATTGCTTGTTATGCATATGATGTTACTTCCAAAAGATCAATTATTCACAAGTTCAAATAAAATATTTCGTTATACTCATTCTGATAATCTATATGATTACACAATGTTGACTTTTGATATCAAGTCAACAGATTTCTTGAAAACTCCTGTCCTTTTCAGAGTTACTTATCATATTTTTATTTCTTGTCCACACATATGTCCATTGTTGGAATATGTCAAAACCAAGCTCGATTGTTTGAACTTGTTAATATACATTCAATGCAAAATCCCATATGATGAATTGAGATCATCATATTCGAAGTAATCTCATTGTTGGAATCATGATAAACTTGTTTAAAGTCTTCAATTTCAAGGTATTATTTGTTAAAACACGACACCTTGCGGGGGAGAATTCTTTGAAACTTAGACTTATTTCATTTTCACACCTGAGGTACGAATTTATCTATTTATTGATTCATTATCCTAAACCAGTCTTAATACAATTTTGTGTTAAGATAAAGGTACCAAAATTCTTATTCCAACGTACCTCTAACATTTCTTTCCTCTTTGAATTTAATCCTGCAATATTCATTTCTTCTTTCACTTGGATATCCTATCTTTTGAATATCCAGATTCACTTTATTGAAACTTTTAATAAAACGGTGAATTCGTTTAATCACCGTAATCATTGAGTTCTTTCAATCACTACAAACACCCTGCGATGTCTGTATAAATTTGTAGCATGTGCTAATAGTAAACCCTAAATCACATCAATTCATACATCATTCAATTGACTCATCATTCAAAGTAATCTTGATACAATTATGTATTAAGACAATGATACACTAAATTCCATTATATTGTTCGGTGTATCTCTGTCATTTGAATCAATGTCACTGATTTTTGTTGTGATAATTGACAAATCATTTTTCATACTTCTATTTTCAAATTGAGATTATTAATTCAGAGTCTTCCTCAATTCACAATCAAAGTAAGTTCTCTTCTGGCATTGAATCCTATTGTTTCCAAAAGTCGTTTACCTTCGATACTTATGTCTCGATTAATTTATGAAACTTAGTCACCTTGATAATGGTATCATTTCACCTCGTTCAGTTAATATCAATTGGAACATTTGAGTTTCTCATTTTTATATATGTCCTTAGAAAGATATCATTAAAGATTCGTCTGCTAAGCATCTTTTTAAAAGATTTCATTCATGTCATTTCCTCTGGCAGTTATAGCTAATAAGCTATGGATCCTATTTAATAAATGGTCCAACATACCTGGAACTCGATTTCCCTCTCTTAACGAATCTGACTACTCCTTACCATAAAGAAACTTTTAACAAAACCTTATCTTCCAAGTGAAAGGTTTTCATCTGTTATCTACATAACTCTTTTAATAATTTCGTATTGCTTTAACTTGAAATACCTTGTCTATTGTTTCTTGCACTATCTCAAGTCCAGATAAGTTGCTTTTCTCCAAATTTCTGCCCAACAAACAAGAGTTTGGAACTACCATCCATTAAATGCTTCCAAAGACACTATGACACTGTCTTTACTAACTACAAGACTTGATATATAACTCTAAAGGAATATAGTAGCTCGAATCCCGAGGATGAGATTTAAAACAAAGTGAGGAGGATATAACAACCCTCCTTAAAATATTTTGGACACCCCTAAATATCCTAAAAAGATACCCCGTATACGAGAACCAGCCCCAAAATACCTTTATTTCAATATATAACAAATAAAACAAAATTCAGGGTTCACTCGCGGGGCGCGACACCCTTAATCAAATCTCTCGCCGGCCGCGAGGCCCATTCCTTGCCCGGCACACAGTTAAGCCACGTGTCCATACACGCGTCGAAATCCCGATGACTCAGCAAAACCCTAAACCGCCCTATACTCACTCACGGGCCGTGAAGCCCTCGTCTGTTTCTCTCGCAGGGCGCGAGAAACCCCTGGCCAGGCCCTATAAATAGATCGATCAACTTTCACTTTGAAATTGTTCATCACTCGATTTTCTCTCTAAATTTCTGAGTTGTAGAAATAATATCGGGTATAATACCCACTAAAATAGCAAAGCTCTGCCTCGTTGTAAGTATTATAACCCCGGTTACGTATTAGATACGCTGCCCGATTGATCTAGTGCTCCGTAACGGCTGTCGAGGCTCTGCCTGACGTAGTCGTTGGAGTTCTGTCTCGGGGAGGGTATAACTAATGTAAATTGGGTTATTATACTAACGTGTGTGCATTGTTTAATTAATAGATTATAACCAGGAAGTCACAAGAAAATACCTAAATTAGCAATGTGAGTAATCCTTCTTTTTGTGTAAACCTTTTTGTGAGAAATCCTTTCTTTTTAAATTGTTTTTATAAAACCTCAATTATGTTACATTATGATTAACAGTGATTGAGTATTTGTAATGTTACAATTATCGTCGGTATGTTGGGGTTTTGTATACAAAAATTTTTACTACACTGTGAGTAGTAACATGACCACCAGTCATTGATTGACAGTACCGTGGGTGGTAATTAAAGTAAGAATTGGAAACAAATGTAATTGCGCGATCGCCCTCAATGCTATAAAATGATAAAACCTGTTTTGATTAAACTGGGATTCACTCACCAGTATTTCTTGCTGATAAAATGTTTTAATCACGTGTTTCAGGTAACTTAGTGTGAAGCCCATAAAAGCCAGCTGGAGACCACTGAAGGCTTAGCAAAATGGCTATAAAAATTACCTAATTAAAAAGGAGAATTGTTTTCAATAATTTGGGTTTATCCCTATAAATATATTGCAAATGAAAAGTCAGATTTTGTTCCACTTATTATTATAAATGTATTACCAGAAAAACTTGGGTTTTCTCCCATTTATCTATTTTAAAAATAATGGTGTTTAACTCTGATAACAATATTTCCTAACTACGGTCCTGATGAAAATTTCCGCTGCCAAAATTTAAACACTGATACCACCGAATGTGCGAAGCTCGTGACCGCCTGCCTCCCGGGGCAAGGGGTCGGGGGTTGCGACAGGATTAAAATTGCCTGAAACATCAAAATCAACACCTCGAGATATGTGTTCTATAAAGCTCCAGAGATCTTTATATGGTCTCAAACAATCTGGTCGTATGTGGTACAATCGACTTAGTGAATATCTCGAAAAAGAAGGATACAAGTCTGATGTAATCAGTCCATGTGTTTTTATAAAAAGAACACTCTCAAATTTCACTATAATAGCAGTCTATGTTGATGATATCAACATCGACGGATCTCTTAAAGAGATATAGAAAGCTGCTCAGTTGTTAAAGAATGAATTTGAAATGAAAGATCTTGTTATGACAAAATTATGCATCGGACTACAATTTGGGTATCTGTGCAATGGCACCTTTGTCCATCAATCAAACTCATTCAACTCAGTTAGAACCTCATTCTATGTTAAAAGTTAAGCAGTTTGACTTCTACTTTGAATTTTGATTCTGACCTGTTGTCACACCCCAACCAATGGCGAAAACCTCGGGTGAGATGAACGAGATTGCTCAAAGACTTCATAACATTATGTGATAATAACTAAATTCAAAACCGTTTTCATTCATAACAACGAATTGTCAAGTACATCAACGGAAATTCAAATACAACATTGAAAAGACAAAGTACAACAAGTTTAACATAATAAAGTAATCAAATCTAGTATTTCAAGTGTGTTTCTAAGTCGTCCCTACTAGATTCGTCACGGGCATCATCATCAACCTGTAACATGTTAAAAATATGGTTCAACGCAAAAGCATCGGCGAGTACACAAGTTTTCAAATACATAGCATAAGTATAAAAGAATTACTCGAATCCAACATGGCAATTTTGTATACAAGGTTAAACTAGCATTCAATACTAAGTCAAACCCGAGTGTCCACGAGAATTATGTGCATCCCTCACCACTAATTTGGACGAGACCATTTATGTATAATAAGCTTAACAATACCCCGACGGGCGGCGCGCTACTCCTATAGCGTTGTATATGTTAAGATGAGCTAGCTAAGTTAATGACAAGTAGCATGTATGTATTCTAGCATGTAACCTAAGCATAACAAATAGCATGTATAACGGATTGAGCGAATAAAGTATTTTTGTGTGTATTTGTGTAGATTGGTAAGTTAACATGTTACAACCCAAAAGTGCGTAAAAGCGAAAAAGGGTCAAGTGTACTCATGGTTTTGCAAGCTCCAAACTTGTTAATCCCTTGAAGAATTGTTTGATGAGGATGGAACACCGAGTCACCCTATAGTAAGTGGTTTCATGGGTCCCAAATTGCCCATTAGAATCATAACAAGTATCTTAGAATTTTATATATATCTTAGCCTAGGTTTATGACGAATAATCATGGCTTGATTATCATCACAAATTCAGCCATGTTTTATATATTTATAAGGTAATAATATAACCTAAAACTAAGTCCAATCAAGGAATGCCATGTAGTATCATGTATTGTCAAGCATGAAGGTTGAAAGCCTCATTATATGATTCACCACTACGCACACCATCATGAAGATGGTTGGAGGGTCATGAATAACAAGAAAGTAAATTTATTCTAGCAAGTCACAAGAGTGTTCACAAGGTTCAAATGAAGGAGTGGAACTTAGTTTGGAAAGCCCAAGCTTCCATTTGTTCACACTTCACAAGTCACAAGTTCATCATATGGAAGATGGTGACTTGTGCTTGTTTTCATCATTGTTTAACCATGTATAAACAGAATATTAATGAGTGTTTGAACTCATAACTTTGATGGTAATCACCCTAATACATTCTCATAATCATAGACTTGACTGTGAGCTTGATGGGCATAAGATTCCATCAAGTTATAATCATAAAAATGAACATACAAGAATATTTAACAAAACAGAAACTTTAAGGCACTTTGGACCTCAAATGTGGTGAGGTTTCACCTTAGATTACCCAAGTAATTTTGTGAAAACCTTCCTAGAGGTTATCCAAGTTCTAAGAAAGAAGAAATGAGTAGAAAAGAGTAGAAGAAGTGAGCTAGAACTCACTTAGAAGTGCTTGAACTTTCTGATTAACTTCTGAGAATTTGATGATATTTGAGAGTGTATTTGAGAGGATTAAAGTGTTTATAAAGTGGTAAAAGAGTGAGGAAGAGGTTGGTTTTATAGTTGAGGTTCTAGGGTTTGAGTTTGGTGAGTTATTAATGCAATTAGGTGGTGGTTAAGGCCAAAGAAACACAATTCAGACCAATACATGAGCTGATGTTATTTTTCTGAGGATCCAGGGGGTGGCGGGTAGCGACCGAGTAGAGTGGGTGGCGTTGCGGGGCGCGACGGCTTCGGTTGTGGGTTTTGTTTGCCTTTTTGTCGATTTTAGTCCTTCATGATTCATATATGTTATGTTTTAGGGTGTTTTAAGTATAAAAAGCATATTATAAGGTGATTTCATGCAACTTAAACATATAAACAAGTATAGTTATCATAATTAGGTATTTGTAAGTATCAAAGATGTATAAACATGAGTGAAAAGTGTATAAGTTGTGTATGTATGATGTGTATTCGAAAGCTTAACGCACATTCAGAAGAATCACTAATAAGATATCAAATGCATAATGAATTGAAACGTATGAGCAATTGAGCATGCACGAATAAGTAAAGTATAATTTGTATGAAATAATGGATTTTATTACGATCAAAGTCTCGGATTTACAACGATACAACGGAATACGATTACAAGAGGAGCAAGCTTCCAAAAATAGAAATAAAAGACAAGCTTTCTAACTAAGGAAAGTTACGAAATAGCGGAGTGCTACACCTGTTTGGTCAACATTACGACCTGTTTTAAACTTGTTTTGAGACCATATTATTGTTGAGTATAACTCTCTGAAGTTATACCACATGGTCATTCCGTTTGATAGGTTAAATGACAAGTTTAGATAATATTGTTAAAAATGACCACGATGCCCTTATGTGCTCAAAATAGCTAACTAGATGGTTTTAATATAAGCCAAGCTATAATATGATTTTAAAACAGAATATACATCTACTAAAAATATAATTTTAATACTTAGACTTGTCATAACCCCATCCGACCTTCCGAACCCACGTTTATGCATATAACTAGTTATGCAAAATTAGTTCGCATAAACTAGGCATAACGGGTCAAAATCTCTCAAAACCTTTCAAAATCAGAATGTTGGTCTAATGAACCTTTATCCAATGAGTCCTTACACTTGGATAGGTATAAACTACATTCTATCCACGCTTAATCTAGCAAACCAATCCTATTCTTAAGTAACAGGTCGTGTCTAAGGAACTAACCTATGACCCGCATAAATTCTAACAGATAACTAATTATGTTCACTCCGGACTATAGAACCCCCCAGATATTTGGACTTGAGTTTTAATACTTTGACTTAAAGCCTTTGCTATATTAAAACCGTTATTGGTTTGAAGCTAGCAAAAAGGTAAATACTCTTAACTTATTTTGTTTTTAAACTTGGGGTATGGTGAATACGCCACTTGGAGCAGGTATAATATAAATGAGCCGCCTATGGTTGCTCATAAATATAAGAACTCGGTTTAATCCATTTTACTTGATAACTGAAACAATTGGGGGTTATTCGTACCGTGTCCGGGCGTCCCGACTCATGAACTATTATGGTCATACGGAATAACGTGATGGGGTAGGCATACTGACTGTAAGACACGTTAACTTTGATGTATACCTTAATCATTATAGCACTGAAAATGGCCGGCTTTGATCTCTGGTTCCCATTGTATGACAAGTATGTAAATCTGGTGACAAGATAAAATCCCAAGAAAATATTAAATGATTACCTACGGGTTTTCTCTATGTATAAAATTCTTTTTGAAAAACTATTTTTCAAAATGAGTCAATTAATGGTATTTACCAGCAAAAGCTAATGTATTTTCAAAAGACTGTACTACAGGTACCGAACCTTGATATTAGGTTGGGAATCCGGGTCGGATATGATAAAGGCTATGGAATTTGCAACTCCTAGCTTAAGGCCTATGATGTCTAAAGCTCTTTTTACTAGATTCCGCTTGTGGGCATGTACTCGAATACTTGTATAAATTTTTATTTATATATTCAGACTTTTATATTTTTACTCCAATACTTCAGCTGCATATTAAATTGTGATACTATTATCCAATCGTCACGCTTAAACCCTACCCATCCGGGCCCACCGGAAATCACACCGGTCGGCCGGAAATCGGGGTGTGACAACTCCGGTCCTTTTTGTTAAAAAGAAATATGGTTTTTTCTGTATGTGTATTGATTATCGTGAACTCAACAAACTCGCCATCAAAAATCATTATCCTCTTCCTCGTATCCACGACCTCTTTGATCAACTTCAAGGCATGACGTGTTTCTCAAAAATCGATCTTCATTCTGGTTATGATCAACTCTGAGTCCTTGAAGAGGACATTCCAAAAACCGCTTGACGTACTAGATACAATCACTACGAGTTCGTGAAAATGCCCTTCGATTTGACCAATGCATCCGCGGTCTTCATGGATTTGATGAACCGTGTGTGTAAACTTTACGTGAACCATTTTGTGATCGTATTCATAGATAATATTCTCATCTATTCAAAACCAAGACCGAACACAAGCGACACTTGCATTTAATCCTAGAACTCCTTCGTGTCGAACGACTATACGCCAAATTCTCCAAGTGTGAACTTTGGCTAAAGGAAGTTCAATTTCTCAGTCAAGTTGTGAACAAGAAAGGCATTCATGTTGATCCCGCAAAAATAGAAGCTGTCTAGAATTGGATTGCACCAAAATCCTCGTCCGAAATTCGTTCTTTTCTCAGATCGGCGGGTTATTACCGTCGATTCATCTCCAACTTCTCCAAAATCGCCATTCCGCTAAATTCGTTAACTCATAAAGATAAGCCTTTTGTTTGGGGTCCCAAACAAGAGAAGTCTTTTCAAACTCTCAAAAACTTGCTTTCCAACGCTCCTATCCTTGCACTTCCTTACACAAAAATCGAAGTTGTCTAGAATTGGATTGCACCAAAATCCTCGTCCGAAATTCGTTCTTTTCTCAGATCAGCAGGTTATTACCGTCGATTCATCTCCAACTTCTCCAAAATCGCCATTCCGCTAACCTCGTTAACTCATAAAGATAAACCTTTTGTTTGGGGTCCCAAACAAGAGAAGTCTTTTCAAACTCTCAAAAACTTGCTTTGCAACGCTCCTATCCTTGCACTTCCTGATGGAAACGACGACTTCGGTGTCTATTGCAATGTTTCTAACCAAGGTGTTAGTTGTGTTCTTATGCAACGAGGCAAGTTCATTGCCTTCACGTCAAGACAACTCAAAATACATGAGAAGAACTACACCACCTATGATCTTGAACTTGGTGCGGATGTTTTTGCGTTAAGGATTTGGAGACACTACCTTTATGATACTAAGTATGTGGTCTTCACCGACCATAAAAGCCTCCAACATATCTTTAATCAAAAGGAGCTCCACATGCGTCAAAGACGATGGGTAGAGTTGCTCAACGGCTATGGTTGCGAGATTCGCTACCACCCCGGTAAAGAGAATGTCGTGGCCTATGCCCTTAGTCGAAAAACCCATGTGAAAATCCAAAGTATCCGTTGCCTCCAAATCCAAATTGACATCCAATCTCGTATTCGCGAAGCCCAATACTCATCTTTCAATGAAAAAAATTATACGACGAGATGAAGTGTGGTGCCGAAAGTCAACTTGTGATCAAACCTAACGGCATACTTCATTATCTCGATCGCATTTGGGTTCCAAACCGTGACAACATTCATGACCTCTTGATGAACGAAGCACATAAATCTTGCTACTCCATTCATCCTGGCACGGATAAAATGTATCAAGATCTTCGTCAAATCTATTGGTGGCCTGGAATGAAGAAAGACGTTGCTCAATTTGTATCTAAATGCCTCATGTGTTCCAAGGTGAAAGCCGAATACTAACGTCCTTTGTGTCTACTCAAACAACCCAAAATCCTAGTATGGAAATGGGAGAGTATAGCGATGGACTTTATAACCAAACTCCCCTAAACATCATCCGGCCACGATAGCATTTTATGTTCATCGGCCACTTGACCAAGTCCGCACACTTCCTCCCCATCAGGAAAATTAAAGAGTTGAGAAATTAGCTTGTATCTACATCAAAGAAATCATTTGCCGACATGGTATTCCCATCGACATCATTTTGGACCGCGATGGTCATTTCACTTCTTGCCTTTAGCAAACCTTCCAAACCGCAATGGACACTCAACTTAATCTTCGTACGTCCTTCCATTCCCAGTCGGGTGGTCGAACTGAACGTACTATCCAAACTCTCGAGGAAATGCTTCGTTTGTGTGTAATTGATTTTAGTGGCAATTAGGACGTACATTTTACCGTTGGTCGAATTCTCATACAATAACAGTTACCACTCTAGCATCCAAATGGCTTCAGTTGAAGCTTTGTATGGTCGTAAGTGTCGTTCGCCTAATTGTTGGCACGAGATTGGCGAATCACAAATCACCGGTCCCGGGCTCTTACAAGAAACAATGGACAAGATCTTACAGATTCGTGACAATCACCTCAAAGCAATAAGTCCAAAAGAGTTATGCCGACTAGCAACGCAAGCCCTTGGAATTCATTGTTGGCGATCAAGTACTCCTCAAGGTATTGGTGTGTGCGAAGCGTGATATGTTCTTATTAATATTTTGAGCCCATTTTACGCATTAGTCAAGTTTTAAATTTCTAAAACACGATATTGTACTAACACTAAACACACACTTGGGCAAGTGCACCCATCGTGAGCGTAGTATAGTGTTGGTAAGATACTGAGGTAATCCAAGGACACAAGAGCTTTTAATACCGGTTTATCCTCAACGTCTAATTGATCTAAATTTTTTGAGAAAAGTTTTGAAACATAAAAATAAAACTAAAAATGAAAATGAAAAGATAAATAAAATAAAAATAGATAGACAAGATAGAATAAGTTGGATCCAACTCGTCTTTAATGTATCCTTTAATGATTTTCGCACTTTCGGACTTTTTAAGAGATTCTCTTAGTTATAGTAGTAGGCCCCTCTTTTGAAGGTGACGTTACCCTCGGCTAAGTGGTTTGAGTCATCAAGGATACAATCCCAAGAAGCCGGTTTAAAGTATTAATAGTAGTCTACATATGAGGGGTTCAAGCTATTCGCACCCCCTCCATCCAATACCATTGGGTATTGAAGGAGGTCCTAGTAAGCTTGAACCAGGTCCTCGCAAGATCTATACACTGAACGAGACAAGAACTTTACAAAACCATACCCCGAACCCCCTTTCCAGGTAGTTAACGCGCTTTATATAGACCGTAACGACACGAATGATGACATCATTTACTTTATATAGACAGTAAAGTAACCTCAAGACACCATGAAGAAATGATAAGGAAAATTCACCTTCAACATAAGAAACTAGTTAGTCATTAATACAAACCCAAATAAAAAGTGCCTAAAGATTAAAAATCAAAAGTAATACATAAAAGACTTGTCTTCACCAAGTGATGTAAGAGGCTTAGCCGAACATGGCCTTTGATTGGCAAGAACTCTTACAATCAATCTTCGATCCCGAGACTACTACACACTCTAAATATGGATAATGGATGATGGTGGTGGGTGTTGGTGTTGTAGTGTTGATGGAGTGGTGGCAAAGTGGGAGAGTAGTGGTTTACCAAGGGATGCCTTTCAAGTGAACCAAGCACCCATATTTATAGCCTGAACAGAGCCCTGGCCATGGCCCCGTGTCCAGTGGGTACGCCTCGTGGCCATCATCTTCTCTTCCTTCATTATCTGCAATTGTCAGCAGAGGGCCCCACACGATCCCGTGTCTCCTGGGCACGGCCCGTGGTTAACTCTTTGCTGTACTATCAAGATTTTGTGTATCTTAGAGTTAACCACGCCCCGTGTAGAGCTGGACACGGCCCCGTGGTGGGTGTAGAAGCTTCTGCAGGTTTGTCTTCTTGTACTGGCTCCTGACCACGCCCCATGCCCAGTTGGACACGGCCCCGTGGTCAGGCTCTGTTGCCTTGTTTTTGCTTTGGGAGATGTTGTCGAGGGGTCGGGCATGTCACGTTTATTCCTTCTTTTTGTATTTATGTTTGTTTTGGTCGCGTATTTGCTCCTTTTGTTCTTTTAAGCTCGTTTGGTCCTGTAAATTCAAAAGGGAGAAAGAAACGCGTTTTTCCAACATTAGTACTAAAAAAGGGTTTGTTTTATGCCTCTTTTGATGTAATTTATATGTTGCATTTTGCACACATCAGTATCCCCTTGGAAAGGAGTCGTTCGTTTTGGTAAGAAAGGCAAACTCACTCCCTGTTTTATAGGTTCTTTCAAGATTCTCGAAAGGATTGGCAAACTCGCCCCCCGTTTTATAGGTCCTATCGACTCGAGTCACCTCAAGAGCTCAACAACGTGCATCCAACATTCGATGTCTCAAATCTCAAGAAGTGCTTAGCCGATGAAGTACTTTACATTCCACTCGACGACATACGCATCGATGAGTCCATGCACCTCCTCGAAAAACCAGTCGAAATCATGGATCGTGGAACAAAGACGAAGTTGAATCCCAATTGTCGAGGTTCGTTAGGAAGGAAAGCATGGTGCGGAGTTCACTTGGGAACTTGAAGGCAATATGAAGACCAAGTGCCCACATTTTTTTTCTGAGTCTTCCTCTTAAATAAATTTCAGGACAAAATTTCCAAAAGTAGGGGAGACTGTAACGTTCAGTAATTTCATGTTTCCATTTTTAGAAAGTTGGTATTCGTACTTCATTTCAATCTTGTAATTCGAGACTTCGATCGTAATGGGAGATCATGTTAATATCAATCATATGTAATTCATACTTATATTACGTGTATTGATTCGAAACCCAGATATACAACCGAGTTTACACGGCATTCATATATACTACATGCTTGAACATACTGTAACACTCATAATTAATAAAAACAATATTTTGATACTTTGCGGAAAATAGGCCCGTTTTTTTAATAAACTATACTCAATATAACATCACTTTCATATACTTGATTCACTAGTTGATACAAACCTACATACACGACGTGCAAGGATTTTTATAAAATTTCTGCATGACCCGTTCGTTTAACGAACAACCCTTACGAAAACCAAAACCTGTGTTAATAACCAATGATTCACAACCAACATAGCTCTTCAAAACATTAACGAACTAGCAATATGCTAGAACAAAATACACTAGAGTATAAAAGACTAGACTCACTAGGTTCAATAACCAAAACATATAATTGTTGGGCAAATCACAACCCAATCCACCTCTATTGGCCCGCTCCCAAGACTTGATCACTTCTGCCTTATATCAGCCAACTTGTTAACCACATTCAACTGGAGTAACTCTTAGGTCACTCCCATCGCTCTTTTGTCATTCGGTTCCACCTTATTAACTCGGATCTCATTTCATTTATCCCAAGCTGCTCAATGTCCCATCTGTTATTGACGTCCATTTCCCATATTAGAATCACTAAATCCACCTAAGATGTACAACACCATAAGTTAGTGATAACGTTCGGATTTGTTAATAAAAATCTTTATTTAATTAACACAAATTATAAAGCGTGACAACAAGGCTCCTTAACTCCCAAATGAGGGATTCAAACTTCCTTATGTTTAAGCCTGCATAACAGTTTTCCCCTCGTACTTGCTAAGTACGCGACTCGCTGACCTGCGGTCAAATAATCATTATCTCAATCCTCTTTTAATATTAAAAATCCCATATTCGATACTTACCAACCCTTGGTTTAATCCATCAACCCTGTTTCTAATAATCTTATCCTTATTAGTTCCAATTCCTTTACTTCATAAATTAGACAAACTAAATATATAATAAGATCACATACCTTATACTCAATAGTCAATATTAATGATCTTTTGGTAAGTCTACGCTGCTTATTACTCCCAATATTTGCATCTTACTTCCATCACCATGTTTATGATTTAATCATACAAATAAACTCGGAGATTTATATCACCGACAATAATTACCATTATCACACAACTTCGTACTAACATTACGTCTCATTTACAATTCCTACCGCACACCATATAAATATTTTCACAAAGGTATTTATATATTTAATAAAAATACTACTTGAGTGAAGCATCACTCACCTTTTCCCGTAGAGGTGTTGTCGTCCATGCCATATTTTTGACCCGTTGTTTCCCATCCATGTCTTACCTGCTAAACAATAATTCAACTTGCAAATCATTAGAACACATAACGGTCATTCACCCCCTTTTTAATACCTAAGTATTATTTACTCAACTCGTTATATGTGTTCTTGACGATTTTCACCATTAGTCTATTAATTAGGTCAACCTTACCCATTTGACCCGTTTTCACCCATTAGTGCAAGTGCTTGCATTGCTCTTTATGAAAGTACTTTAAACACTTCTAATATACTAAGTTGGATGCACATAAACAACTAGAACTAACCATTTATGTTTAGTTCCAACGTGTTCAAACATCCTTCTTTATTTAGTTTTACAAAAACTTTATTTTAGTGCACCACTATTCTGCGCAACTGTTGTATTCGGCCTATTAGACCCTTGTACAATTTTAATTGGTTCGACATATTCAAATATGATATGTAAAATACTCTTATATCTTTTCAACCCAAAAAGAATCACCCCAATTGGAATTTTCTATGATTTTATATGATTTTCGAAAGAAACAGGACTGATTCACAAATCAACTAATAATTCAGCTTTAAAGCAATCTGCTAAGCTGTTTTGTACTTCACTTTTCGTATATCTATCATTCTTATTTCGTCTCATTCTAACAATATTTATAAAATATACTTCTGGGGCTTTCCAACCATATAAAGAACACCCCAAACGGACACTCGGTTGATTTTATATGATTTTTCGAAGTCTGCCCAAAATCTGATTAAAAAGCTGCGAAAATCATGTTTATGGAGCTTCTAACTTCGACCCAAACCATAAAATGCAGCCCTTTTTCATGGTTAAAACTTATGTTGAACTCTTAGAAAGGGTTAGGAACACCAAACACATTAATTATATATCAATAGATGGCAAAACATTACAAATTTGCAAACAATCATTCCAAAACCATCCAATTTCCAAAAGCCCCAATTTAAATCAAGAACCCTAATCTTCATAGATCAAGTACAACCATAACTAATCATCAAGGAGGTAATTACAACTTACTAACATCAACATAAAGTCATAAAATTCAGATTATAGTCATATCTTGTTCAATTAAACAAGAAACCATAACATGCATCTTAATCAACAATGGAGTTTCTAAGTATCATCAACATGAAATAACTATGATAGAATCATCTGTAACTTATGAAATAGATCATCTATCAAGAAAACCTTAACTTTCATCATGATTACACTTTCAACTCAAGAACACATGAAAATCTAGGGTTTTTGTATAGATATTTGTCACACCCCCAAAATCCACACGCGGAGCATCACCGCTTGGAGGCGTGACTAACCAGGATCAAGCCACCAATCATATTGAACAAGCATGCAAGTAAACATAATTCAACCAAACAATATGAAAGGTGTTCAAAACCAAAGCATAGTTAAGTGTTTAGCGGAAGCATAATTGTAAAACCCATTGTCAGTATTAAATACGAAATAAAGTAATGTTCATAGTATGGCACACACTGCCATATCCCACAACGACTGTTCCTCCCTGTGCAAGCTCCATGAGTACCTAATGACCTGCAAGGCATGTAGCAACGAATCAACAACAAAGTTGAGCGAGTTCACAGTTGGTTGTTTGGTTAAAGTGTTCGTTTCGTAAATCGTATGTTCGTTTTGTAAACCATGTATCGTATTAATTCGTATCGCGGCCTTCCAGGCATGTGTGCGATGATTAGTGGGGGCTTCCCATGTGTTACTAGACCACGCGTATCGACTGCTACGAAAATGTAAGAGGTGCCCTAAGTCAATGTCGAGGGAGCGATAGGGATTATTTTTACTTTCGCCCCTCTTAAGGATACTGAGAAATGATGGGTCTATATAGTCGGGTTTATAATTTAAAAAAAAAAAGCATTTTAATTCTTTATGGTTACCACCACATAATTGACACCACATAGTACCATTAGAGTGCCGAAAGTAAAAAGTATCAGTATCACTCATGTTTGTGTCAGAAATTACCAACCGTCGGGATCTTACGGTTCTGTTTTCAGTAACTGAAACTTGGGCACGGGGGCGTGTTTAGTGGGCACGGCCCCGTGTTCAGCTTACTGTCTGACTTAAAAAAAGATTGCCAGTTCCAATGATTGGGCACGAGGCGTGTTCAGCGGGCACGGCCCGTGCTGAGTTCTGCAGAAGCTGAAAAACTAAAAAAAAATCCTAAAAAAATGAAAAATAAGAAAAACGATTAGGCCGTTGATTCCTAACTTTCTTAAAATCCTTGTGTCCCCGGCAACGGCGCCAAAAACTTGATGCGTGTGAAGTGTTATATATATTAGGTGTGTATTTTAAGCCCCTTTAACACTTATTTTTAGCCAAGTTTTAAATTTATAAAACACGATATTTTACTAACCCTAAACACACATATGGGCAAGTGCATCCATCGTGAGCGTAGTATAGTGTTGGCAAGATACCGAGGTCGTCCAAGGACACAAGAGCTTTTAGTACCGGTTTATCCTCAACGTCTAATCAAAATAAAAAGTTTAGAAAAATGTTTTTTAACTAAGAAAAATAAAAACTAACTAAATGCTGAAAAAAAATAAAAAAAAACAGATAGACAAGATGAATCACTTGGTTCCGACTCGTATCTAGTGTAACCTTTGATTATTTCCGCACTTTTGCACATAATTAAGAGATTATCTTAGTTATTGTAGTAGGCCCCTCTTTTGAAGGTGACGTTACCCTCACCCCAGTAGTTTGAGTCAGCAAGGATACAATCCTAAAAGGGTGGATTATTGGAAGATAATTAATTAAGTTATTAATGCAATATTATGGTAGGCCCCTCTTTTGGAGGTGACGTTACCCTCGACTAAGTAGTCTGAGTCAGCAGGGATACAGTCCTAAATAGCCGGGTTATAGTATTAATAGTAGTTAACTTATGAGGGGATCAAAGAGTTTGGATCCCCGCCATCCAATACCGTTAAGTATTGAAGGAGGTCCTACTAAATTTGACCCAGGTCCATTGCAGGACCTCTAAACGTTGAACAATGGCAAGACCTTTACCAAACCGTTCTCTTAACCCCCGACCAGGTAGCCAACATACCTCCATATAGACCGTGGAGATATGAATGGTGAAAATCTTTTATTTTATATAGACAGTAAAATAATGCCAAGACACCACGGACAAACGATAAGGAAAGATCACCTTCAACATAAGCAACTAGTTATTAAAGTCATTAATACAAAACCAAATAAAAAGTGCAAAAAATTAGAAATAAAAAGTATTACACTAGACACTTTGTCTTCACCAAGTGATGTAAGAGACTTAGGCAAACATGGCCTTGATTGACAAGAACTCTTACGATCAATCTTGGATCCCGAGACGACTCACACACTCTACGATGGACAATGGATGATGGTGGTGGATGATGGTGTTATGGTGGTGGTGGGTGGTGGGTGAAGTGTGTGAGAGGTGGTGTGCCAAGCGATGGTTTGAGCTTGATCCAAGAACTTCTATTTATAGGCTGAACAGAAGCTCGGGCACGGCCCCGTGTCCACATCCTTCTCTTTCTTCATTTAATGTTGTTTTGTCTTTTTAGTTGACCACGCCCCCGTGTCCGCTGAGCACGACCCCGTGGTGCAGAAGAATCTTTGTACTATGCAGATTTGCTGGATTGTGCGAATCTTATAGTTAACCACGGCCCCGTGTCCGCTGAGCACGGCCCCGTGGTGGGCAATAGAAGCTTCTACCACTTTGTCTTTTCTGCTGACACTTGGGCACGCCCCCATGCAGGCTGAGCACGGGGCGTGTTCAGGCTTCTGATCTCTTGTTTTGCTTGGGAAGATGCTGTCGTGGGGTCGGGCATGTCACGTCTTGTTCCTTTTCTTGTATTTATGTTAGATTTTGATGTCTTTTTGCTTCTTTTGTTAATTTGAGCTCATTTAATCCTGAAAATACAAAAGGAAGACAAAAGCACACTTTTTCTAACATTAGTACTAAAAAGGGGTTAGTTTTATGCCTTATTTGATGAAATTTATATGTTGTATTTTTAACACATCAAATACCCCCACACTTGAATCTTTTCTTGTCCTCAAGCAAAACTCTTTAATATGTGGCTATTTACACTCCCAAATGGAATGGGTAGAAAAGAAGGTTTTGGGCTTGTCGTAGAGTGTCGGGATTTCCAAGATTCTTTATTTAATTTTATTTTTATTTATTTACAATCCTATTCGTCATGATTTATTTAAAACTTTTCATAAGATAAATTACTTATTAGGGCATAACATGCCTCTTTAAAATTCTATTTATATACAAGTTCACATACCTCACGGGGATCACTCAACACTCGGCCGAAAATGTATTTTTGTGGATCACTCGAGAGCAGCATGGAACTTACTCCTACCATAGGCTTGCCAAGCAATCAATCATCCTCCTTTTTAACTTATATACCTTTGTAAATATCAAGAGGACTTTGTGGGTTAAGGGTTAGGCTTGGGTTAAAGGTAGGTGGTTGGGTTGGTGGTTAGTGGTTGGTAGAAAAAGGGCGAAAAGCGTAACAAGTGTCGGTTTTCGTATGACTTTCTATTTTTGTAACTTTTATTTTTGATGAAGCTATTTATTCAAACAAAGTTATTTTTGATGAACTTGTTTGTTTATTTTCTTTTGCTTCATCATCAACAAAAATAATTTTTTTTTTTTGAAAAGTCATATGAAGAACCGAACTTGTTACTAAAACAAAGGGTTAAAAATGAAAAAAGGTTTTGGTGGGTAAAAAGGGTGTTTGGTTTGGGTTATGAAAAGAAAAGGTTTAGGCTCAAATGGGCTAACTAGGGGGATTTTGGGTAGGTGGTAAAAAAAAGAAAAATAATGGTGTAGAAATAAAAAGGGTTAGTCCTAATGCCTCCATCATTTACTTACTCGGGTTTAAGTTGGTAAGGACCGGGAATGTATCGTCATGGCAAGTTCTAGAGTTGTAAGAACCAAGCGGCTATTCTCACAAGAAACGAAAATGAGCATTTAGTCAAATGATATGTAATTGTATGCTCAATAAAGGCTCAAAACTCACTTTTGTGGGAATGGGTTTTTATGTGATGAAGTATATATAATTAAATTTTAACTAAGCTTGTCATGCCTTTTCATAATTTTCTTATGTTGGTTCTTTTTTATCACGACGCTATCGGTTGTAAATTCGTAAAAATATAACCTTTTTAAGAACTTGAATTTCCCGAGTTAAACCTAGACAAGTAAAAAAAATGAAAATTTTTGAAAAAATTTGGGGTGATTAGCGATTCCAATAGAGTTTTGTGTAAGGCTTGTATTTAGGACTTGCAAGATTCAAGGTTTTAGCATCCCCCCCCCCCCCCACACTTAAATTACACATTGTCCTCAATGTGTCCCAAAAATAAGTTTTTAAGTTGATTGAATGTGTAAACAGGTGTAGAAAGCAAAAATTTTGTGTTACTGGGCGCTGAACACGGCCCCGTGTGATCCGGGCACGACCCCGTGTTCAAGTGCCAGTAACAAAATTAAAACAAGAGAAACAGAAGTCTGGACACGGGGGCGTGTTGGGTGAACACGGCCCGTGTCCAGTTACCTGAACTGGTTCTTTTTCTGCAGACTATGCAGCACGGGGCCGTGTTGGGTGGACACGGCCCGTGCCGAGCTTACTGTAAACGAAGAAATTTGTCGAATGGTTCTGTTTTCCTGTATGGAGTGCTGGTTCAAGTTTCCCTTGCATCCTTTGCTATCTCAAGTGTGTTTTATTCATTTCAACACCATCCAAAACACCAATTTAACTAAAACCATCATTCATTAATCATAGAGAGAATTACATAATAGTCCTAAAAATTAAAAATGAAGCAGAAAATAAAAGTTAAAAGTCCTAATAGGTCGAGTGATCCGTAAAATCTTCCTAAGGAGTTCTACTTCTACAATAAGAACCAAAATTCCGGAAATAGATTTCCGGTTAAAAAGTCTTGTAGAACTCCAAGCCAAACGGTGTTCCTTAGATGTTGCTAGAGCCATTCTTCGATTTCCCTCGGGAGAAGGGAGGCGGCTTCATGTTCCTCGACATCGGGTGGAGGAGGAGCGACACCAACCGGGACCCCTCGGAGTATGTCTCGAGGAGGTTCCGGATGTAGGGCGTACCATTCGGCCGGAATGATGACTTCCGGCACCACATTCCATGCCCTTTGGGTGATAATCGGTACCAAAGGAGGAGAGGCGAGAATGTTCAACCTTTGGTGCAAAAGGTTGACCTCCCGGAGACATCCTTCTAGTCCCACCGTCAAATGATTAATGCGGTCGACCAATGCCTCTTCCACACTTGTTACTTCATCAAGGGCTTCTCTTAAGGCGTAAACATAGTTTACAAGAGAATCCTCAACCGTATATGATCTTCTCCCCTGCCGGTTGTTCCTGGAATGCGACGAAGAGTTTCCGCTTGTTCTGCTTGCCATTCTAAGAAAACATGCGAAAAGAGTTCAATTTTATGAGTCCAGTACTTCGGACACGGCCCCGTGTTCAGTGTACACGGCCCCGTGCTCAGATATCTGCAAGATTTATGGACAAGGAATCTTGGGGTTTCAAATTGTCTTTATGATTTTTGAAGCATTTTTTTGAACTTAAACAACTTAAAACATTGTTATAGAACTTATTTTTATCAAGATTCCATGAACAAAAATCTAGCAAACATCTCAATAAGGCTTGAAACTATAGAAGGTTCAAGCTTTAATGGAAGTATGAGGAAAATTGAAGAAGATGAAAGTGGATAAAAGAGGAAAGGACAAGAAGATAGTTGAGAAACTTCTTTTAGAAAATACCTAGGATGGTATGTGAGAATATTCCTCAAATCTCTGTCCCTGGAATGGTTCAAATGTGCAGGATTCTTGGCTGCATTTATAGAAAACGACAGTACGTTGCGCACGGCCCCGTGTCGGCTGGACACGGCCCCGTGTGCAGATGGAATCCTGACACATTTTTGTCCGCATTCTGACAAAATCAGAAGGGAATCTTTTGGGGGGACACGGGGGCGTGCTGACCTGGACACGGCCCCGTGTCTAGAAGCTGTCTTTAAGGAATTCTTCGAATTTCAAGGAACTTTCCCGGATCGGGTGGTTCCTTACTAGATGGAACAACCCCAAAGTGCCTAAGATACCTTAATTGATCTAGATTAAGACGAGAACGCAAGAGGTTGTCGGTGAGGGTGATTCCTATGCTATATGTAGGTGGACAAGACCAACCCTTTTCCGGACTCTCGTTAAAGAAGGTGTATGTCGAATCGCTCAGGTCTATGTATGCATCAAACGAAGTTGATGGGGAGTCCTTCACGGCACAATCGACACAGGGACGACTATCGCTCAAGTCCTCACTAGAGTTAGAAGTATCATTGGAAACAATGAAGTTGTTTGAATGCGGTTCCAACCTCTCTCCTTGGTTATCGCCTTGGAAAAGATTATTGAGGTCTTCCCTAAGTTCGTCTAACCAATTAAAAATCAGATCTTCTAGTTGAAATAATTCATCGAGAAGCATTTCTCCTAGAATATCCGGTTGGGCGCATTCGAGGGAGCGATAGGGATTATTTTTACTTTCGCCCCTCTTAAGGATACTGGGAAATGATGGGTCTATATAGTGGGGTTTATAATTTAAAAAAAAAAGCATTTTAATTCTTTATGGTTACCACCACATAATTGACACCACATAGTACCATTAGAGTGCCGAAAGTAAAAAGTATCAGTATCACTCATGTTTGTGTCAGAAATTACCAACCGTCGGGATCTTACGGTTCTGTTTTCAGTAACTGAAACTTGGACACGGGGGCGTGTTTAGTGGGCACGGCCCCGTGTTCAGCTTACTGTCTGACTTAAAACAAGATTGCCAGTTCCAATGATTGGGCACGGAGCGTGTTCAGCGGGCACGGCCCGTGCTGAGTTCGGCAGAAGCTGAAAAACTAAAAAAAAATCCTAAAAAAATGAAAAATAAGAAAAACGATTAGGCCGTTGATTCCTAACTTTCTTAAAATCCTTGTGTCCCCGGCAACGGCGCCAAAAACTTGATGCGTGTGAAGTGCTATATATATTAGGTGTGTATTTTAAGCCCCTTTAACACTTATTTTTAGCCAAGTTTTAAATTTATAAAACATGATATTTTACTAACACTAAACACACATATGGGCAAGTGCACCCATCGTGAGCGTAGTATAGTGTTGGCAAGATACCGAGGTCGTCCAAGGACACAAGAGCTTTTAGTACCGGTTTATCCTCAATGTCTAATCAAAATAAAAAGTTTAGAAAAATGTTTTTTAACTAAGAAAAATAAAAACTAACTAAATGCTGAAAAATAAAAATAAAAAAGAAACAGATAGACAAGATGAATCACTTGGTTCCGACTCGTATCTAATGTAACCTTTGATTATTTCCGCACTTTTGCACATAATTAAGAGATTATCTTAGTTATTGTAGTAGGCCCTCTTTTGAAGGTGACGTTACCCTCACCCCAGTAGTTTGAGTCAGCAAGGATACAATCCTAAAAGGGTGGATTATTGGAAGATAATTAATTAAGTTATTAATGCAATATTATGATAGGCCCCTCTTTTGGAGGTGACGTTACCCTCGACTAAGTAGTCTGAGTCAGCAGGGATACAGTCCTAAATAGCCGGGTTATAGTATTAATAGTAGTTAACTTATGAGGGGATCAAAGAGTTTGGACCCCCGCCATCCAATACCGTTAAGTATTGAAGGAGGTCCTACTAAATTTGACCCAGGTCCATTGCAGGACCTCTAAACGCTGAACAATGGCAAGACCTTTACCAAACCGTTCCCTTAACCCCCGACCAGGTAGCCAACATACCTCCATATAGACCGTGGAGATATGAATGGTGAAAATCTTTTATTTTATATAGACAGTAAAATAATGCCAAGACACCACGGACAAACGATAAGGAAAGATCACCTTCAACATAAGCAACTAGTTATTAAAGTCATTAATACAAAACCAAATAAAAAGTGCAAAAGATTAGAAATAAAAAGTATTACACTAGACACTTTGTCTTCACCAAGTGATGTAAGAGACTTAGGCAAACATGGCCTTGATTGTCAAGAACTCTTACGATCAATCTTGGATCCCGAGATGACTCACACACTCTACGATGGACAATGGATGATGGTGGTGGATGATGGTGTTATGGTGGTGGTGGGTGGTGGGTGAAGTGTGAGAGAGGTGGTGTGCCAAGGGATGGTTTGAGCTTGATCCAAGCACTTCTATTTATAGGCTGAACAGAAGCTCGGGCACGGCCCCGTGTCCACATCCTTCTCTTTCTTCATTTAATGCTGTTTTGTCTTTTTAGTTGACCACGCCCCCGTGTCCGCTGAGCACGACCCCGTGGTGCAGAAGAATCTTTGTACTATGCAGATTTGCTGGATTGTGCGAATCTTATAGTTGACCACGGCCCCGTGTCCGCTGAGCACGGCCCCGTGGTGGGCAATAGAAGCTTCTACCACTTTGTCTTTTCTGCTGACACTTGGGCACGCCCCCGTGCTGGCTGAGCACGGGGCGTGTTCAGGCTTCTGATCTCTTGTTTTGCTTGGGAAGATGTTGTCGTGGGGTCGGGCATGTCACGTCTTGTTCCTTTTCTTGTATTTATGTTAGATTTTGATGTCTTTTTGCTTCTTTTGTTAATTTGAGCTCATTTAATCCTGAAAATACAAAAGGAAGACAAAAGCACACTTTTTCCAACATTAGTACTAAAAAAGGGTTAGTTTTATGCCTCATTAGATGAAATTTATATGTTGCATTTTTAACACATCACCGATTACATTCATTCATGCTTAATTACTTATCATTTACAAATCATCACATGAAGCATGTAAACCAACGAATCAATAAACACACAATTAAAGTAATACACTAACCAATTAGAAGGTAACACAAAGGTGATCCGAATCAAGAGCTTCGATGGGAATAGGATGTTGTTTGGCATCGGCTTCGAGAGAGAGAGATGCCAGGGTTCGTGTGTGTGTTGTGTTTTGCAACAAGTGAGAAGTGTTAACCTAAACATGAGGTTATGCGTGTGAGAGGTGGGCCGAACCCTCACTTGGGCTGCCCCTTGGTCCGAATACGAGAATATAGCCCGAATGGGCTTGTGCGATTGGTTCGTGTTGTGCGTTTGGGCTGTTTATATACATACATACATTACACAAAGCACATATCAAACATAACTTTCATTTAATCAATCACTTTCATATAATCACATTACGTACACATATGTTACATCAAAGTACAAAGATAGGTTCCGAAATACGAGTTGTCACATTATCCCCAAGTTGAAAGAAATTTTGTCCCGAAATTTGGTACGTACTCACTGAGGAAGCTGGTTAAGTTGCATGGTTTTCCTGGTTTTCCTGGGGTGTCACATCCTCCCCCCGTTGATCTGGAATTTCGTCCCGAAATTCCGTAGTTTCGGCCTCAGTAGTGGTTGTACTGTTTGCGAATAGTTGGGGATACTTTTGCTTCATTTGATCTTCGCGTTCCCAGGTGAACTCTGGGCCGCGACGGGAGTTCCAACGAACTCAAACGAGAGGTATTCTAGTGCGCTTGAGGACCTTAACATCCCGGTCCGTGATTTCAACTGGTTCTTCGACGAATTGTAATTGCTCGTCGATAGTGAGCTCCTTCAAAGGAATTACGAGAGTCTCATCTGACAGACACCTCTTTAGATTTGACACGTGAAAGACGTTGTGAACTGCACCGAGTTCTGCTGGTAAGTTCAGTTTGTTGGCCACCTTGCCTATTTTCTCGATGACTTCGAAAGGTCCGACGTATCGTGGGTTAAGTTTACCTCGTTTACCAAAACGAACCACACCCTTCCATGGTGAAACTTTGAGTAGCACTCGCTCCCCAACCTGGAGCTCGAGTGGTTTCCTGTCCTTATCGGCGTAGCTTTTCTGACGGTCACGAGCCGCCGCCATTCGTTGTCGTATTTGAGCAATTCGCTCTGTTGTGTCTACCACAAGTTCTGGACCAGTGATCTGACTATCTCCCACCTCTGCCCAACAAAGAGGTGACCGGCATTTACGCCCGTACAATGCCTCAAACGGAGCAGCTTTAATGCTGGTGTGGTAGCTGTTATTGTACGAAAATTCCACAAGTGGCAGATGCTTTTCCCAGCTGTTGCCAAAGTCAATTACACATGCCCTAAGCATGTCTTCAAGGGTCTGGATGGTGCGTTCAGACTGCCCATCCGTTTGCGGGTGATAAGCTGTGCTCATATCTAAACGTGAGCCAAAAGACTTGTGCATTGTTTGCCATAGTTCTGAAGTAAAGCATGCATCACGATCAGAGATAATAGAGGTGGGCACTCCGTGCCTCGAGACAACTTCCTTAAGATATACGTCTGCTAGAGTGGAGAACTTATCCGTTTCCTTGATTGCCAAGAAGTGAGCAGACTTTGTGAGTCGATCCACGATCACCCAAATAGTATCGTTACCACGTTGAGATCTAGGCAGGCCAGTAACAAAATCCATGGAAATTTGCTCCCATTTCCATTGTGGTATCTCTGGTTGTTGGAGTAGGCCTGAGGGTTTCTGATATTCCGTCTTGACTCTCGCACAAGTCAAGCACTTGCTAACGTAAGTTTCTATGTGAGCTTTCATGCTAGGCCACCAATATGTAGTTTTGATATCGTGGTACATCTTATCTGAACCAGGATGTACTGAGTAGCGAGACTTGTGTGCCTCATCCATCACAAGCTCTCGTAGGTTGCCATAGAGTGGAACCCAAATGCGTCCTGTTACGTAGTAAGCACTGTCTTCTCTTTGTTCTAATCGTTGCCTTGAGCCGCGTAGAGCTTCAGCCCTGATGTTATCTGGTTTCAATGCTTCTACCTGAGCATCCTGAATCTGAGAAGGAAGACTAGACTGTATAGTGAGTTGTAAAGCTCGTACGCGCTTAGGCGCAGTGTCCTTTCGACTAAGGGCGTCAGCCACAACATTGGCTTTGCCTGGGTGGTACCTGATCGAGCATTCGTATTCATTCAGTCGCTCGACCCATCGTCGTTGTCGCATATTCAGTTCCTTCTGTTTGAAGATATGCTCGAGACTCCTATGATCTGTGTAGATGGCGCACTTGGTACCGTACAGGTAGTGTCTCCATATCTTAAGTGCAAAAACAACAGATCCCAGCTCTAGATCGTGTGTAGTGTAGTTCCTTTCATGAACTTTAAGCTGGCGTGAGGCGTAGGCTATAACTTTATCCCGCTGCATCAATACACAACCAAGACCCTGAATGGATGCGTTGCAGTAAACCACAAAGTCGTCTGTGCCCTCTGGCAATGTAAGGATAGGTGCACTGCAAAGTCTATCCTTTAAGTGTTGAAATGCTAACTCCTGTGCATTTCCCCATCGATAAACAACGCCTTTTTGCATCAGTGAGGTGAGGGGCTGTGCAATCTTGGAGAAATCCTTAATGAACCTTCTGTAGTAACCTGCCAAGCCCAAGAATTGGCGAATTTCCGTTGGTGTACGAGGCGCAGGCCAATTCTTAATCGAGTCTCCTTAGATGGATCCACATGAATCCCATCCTTGTTCACCACATGGCCTAAGAAATGGACTTCACGAAGCCAGGAGTCGCATTTTGAAAACTTGGCGTACAGCTGTTCTGTTCGAAGGAGTTCCAAAATGAGTCGTAGATGCTGCTCGTGTTCCTCCTGACTCTTCGAATAGATCAGGATGTCGTCGATGAAAACTATAACAAACTTGTCTAGGTAAGGCTTGCACACTCGATTCATGAGGTCCATGAAAACCGCAGGTGCGTTTGTCAGCCCAAAAGGCATAACCAAAAACTCATAGTGTCCATATCGAGTCCTAAAGGCTGTTTTGGAGACGTCCTCTTCTCGGACTCTCAGCTGGTGATATCCTGATCTCAAATCAATCTTTAAATAGTAGCTCGACCCTTGCAGCTGGTCGAACAAGTCGTCAATGCGTGGAAGAGGATAGCGATGGAGCTAATCGATACGGTGCACGAGCTATGGGAGCTGCTCCAGGAGCTAGCTCGATTTGGAATTCGACTTGGCGATGAGGCGGAAGACCAGGTAATTCCTCAGGGAATACCTCAGGATAGTCGCGTAAAATCGGAAAATCTTCTATCTTCTTCTCTTTCTTCGAGGTGTCAGTAACGAGAGCCAGAATAGCAGTGTGGCCCTTACGCAAGCACTTCTGGGCCTTAAGGAAAGAGATGATGCTCACAACAGCACCACTCTTGTCTCCACGAATCAATAGAGGTTCATCACCTGGGCGAGGAATACGAACAATCTTCTCGTTGCAAAGAATCTCTGCTTGGTGTTGGGATAACCAGTCCATCCCAATGACAACATCAAAACTACCCAGAGTGATAGGAAGGAGGTCGATTGAGAAAGTATGACCAGCAAGAACAAGATTACAACCCTTGATTACGTGTGTGACCTCTAAATTTTTACCATTAGCTAACTCTACAGTGTGCTTGGGGTTCAAAAGTGTTGGGGTACGCTTAAGCATTTGGCTAACTTTTAAAGACACGTAGCTAGTATCGGCACCCGAATCAAATAAGACTGTAACATAAAAGTCGTCGAGAAGGAACTTACCCGTCACTACGTTGGGATCATTCCTTGCTTCACCTTGGCCAATAACGAACACACGACCCCTTGCACCATTGCCGTTGTTACCCCCGTTGTTTCCATTCCCCTGATTGTTATTATTGTTATTGTTCTGGTTCTGAATCAGCTGGGGACAATTTCTCTTGATGTGGCCTTCAGCTCCACACTGATAGCATCCCTTGTTGTCTCGTTGTTGCTGCTGCTGGTCTTGTGGAGCTGGTGGTTGTTGTCGCTGGTTCTGATTCGCAGGTCGTAAGCTCCTACAATCCTTAGCTTCATGACCCATCTTGAGACACCTCTGGCAACGACCCTTGTTGCACTAACCACTGTGGTGTCTGTTGCATCTGTTGCACTTTGGAAGGTTTCCTCAATAACCACCTTACCCTTGGCTACCAGAAGATTGCTGACCAGGGCTCTTGTAGTCATCAGTTCTTCTCTGCTGAGACTGAGACTGAACAGAAGTTGAACCTTTGCTCGAAGCTCCATCCCACTTACGTTTTTTGTCGCCGGGAGTTTCAGAAGTAGCTATAGCACTAATACGCTTTGGTAATCTGTTCTGCTCCACCGCCTGATCAGTGAGGTGATGAGCCAATTGTACAACTTGCTGGATGGTGGCTAGGTTAGCTGAAGTCACATGACTTTGGATTTCTGGCACTAAGCCCTTAAGATAAAGTTCGATACGCTTAATTGGAGGGTCCACCATAGTAGGACACAGAATAGCAAGCTCATTCGATCTTTTCGTATATGCTTCAATTTCTGACCCCGTCATCTTGAGGTTGAAGAACTCGACTTCCAGTTTGTGAATTTCATCACGATTGCAGTACTCTTCTTTGATCATTTCCTTAAAGTTGGTCCATGGGGTGGCATTAGCATCAACCAACCCCAGCATTTGGACCTGAGCGTTCCACCACGTGAGCGCTAAACCCTCTAGAGTACCGGTAGCATACTTCACCCTGCGAGCCTCGGGGCATTCACACATCTCGAACACAGATTCGAGCTTTTCAAACCAGTGGAGGAGACCTACAGCTCCTTCAGTGCCGCTAAAAGTAGTGGGTCGGCAGTCCATAAAAGTTTTGAAGGTGCACACAGGTGGCTTAGCATGTTGACCTGTTGTGGGTGTAAGAAAGGACAAAGTTTAACACAAAGGTAGGTTCACGAGAGTAGGACCTAAAGATCCTAGAATGAGTTTTTAAACTGCAGGGTATACCTCCTGCTTGTGCGGCTGCAAGTGCCGCGGAAACTTGTTCGTTAATTAGAGCCGTCAACTGGGCTTGTGTCATGTTAACGCGTCCAGACATGATCTTCATATCAAGGAAAACATGAGTGAGAAGGGTTCGCGAAAGTGCGATGACAGAAGAGAGTAAGCACACATGTGTTTTCAAGCTATAGTTGCTACGTTTATCTAAGCATACCATAAGCAAAGTTCAATGTAGTCTAGCAAGTAGGCAATGCAAACATAAGCTATATCACCTAGAATGTCGAGCCTTGCACGTGGAGTGAAGCGTCGTTGTGGATCGTAGAGCACTGTACAGGTTATAGTCTGGTTTTAACAAAAACGTTTTCCCTTATTAAAACCAAGTTCTCTATAACCAATGGCTCTGATACCAATCTGTCACACCCCCAAAATCCACACGCGGAGCATCATCGCTTAGAGGCGTGACTGACCAGGATCAAGCCACCAATCATATTGAACAAGCATGCAAGTAAACATAATTCAACCAAACAATATGAAAGGTGTTCAAAACCAAAGCATAGTTAAGTGTTTAGCGGAAGCATAATTGTAAAACCCATTGTCAGTATTAAATACGAAATAAAGTAATGTTCATAGTATGGCACACACTGCCATATCCCACAACGACTGTTCCTCCCTGTGCAAGCTCCATGAGTACCTAATGACCTGCAAGGCATGTAGCAACGAATTAACAACAAAGTTGAGCGAGTTCACAGTTGGTTGTTTGGTTAAAGTGTTCGTTTCGTAAATCGTATGTTCGTTTTGTAAACCATGTATCGTATTAATTCGTATCGCGGCCTTCCAGGCATGTGTGCGATGATTAGTGGGGGCTTCCCATGTGTTACTAGACCACGCGTATCGACTGCTACGAAAATGTAAGAGGGGCCCTAAGTCAATGTCTATCAGCATTGACCCTTTGCCCATAGTCCATTAGTACACGCCCGTCCGACTGGCACGGTGTGAGGTTTGTTAAACCTAATAGCGCTATTAACTAATGACCCGCTCGCCATAGGCCTCGGCGATTAAGTCGATAAATGAGGGACTTCATTTGATAGAGTTGATGGTCTTATAGTCGTGTACGTAGGTTTTACGTACGTGCCCTTCAATCCGAGGACAGTAGTCAGTATAAGTGTACGTAGGTTTTACGTACGTGCCCTTCAATCCGAGGACAGTAGTCAGTATAAGTGTACGTAGGTTTTACGTACGTGCCCTTCAATCCGAGGACAGTAACAAGTAGTTTAATAGTAATGGTTGTACGAGTAGTTAATCAATCCCATTCCCAACCCATCGGGAACCCCATGCCTTGGCTAGTGTGAACTCACCTTGGTTTGCTCGGCAGATAAACAGAAAGGTCAATCGAGCTAGTTGAGGCTAACCACGTCCTAACATGGTTACCATACAAGTCAGGTCTAGGTTCAAGTAAAGCACGTATGTTTACACAAGTTAACAGGTTACTAACACGTATTGATCATGGCAGACACGTATAACACATTAGCAGTCAATTACATAACATACTAACACCTGTTCGATCCCAAAGATAAAGCCCAATAAACAGGCGGCCCAACCTTTTGCGCGATCAGCACAACTTGTGCGATCCACAATGGGTTGTGCGATCAGCCTTATACCCGGCCCAAAAACATAAGTAGTTCAGCAAGTAGACGGCCCAATTAAATAAACAAAGACTCTCTTGTGTGATCCGGATAGCTTGTGCGATCCGGATGGCTTGTGCGATCGGACCAGTCCGGCCCAACATATATACACGGCCCAACATATAAGCAGACATTTCAACTTGTGTGATCTAATGGATCTTGTGCGACTTAGGACATCTTGTGCGACTGAACTTGTGTGTTTGGTCTTGTGCGACTGAAGCCTCTTGTGCGATCAAGAGACTTGTGTGATCAGTTACAATTTTCCTAATTTCATGCAATCATTTACCAATTCCAATTCAATTCGTTTGACCCAATTAACAGTTTCCATATTTGCATAAATTCAATCAACAGAATTAACAATTCTACTCAAACCCTATATCGATCAAACAAGGCTTTTATCTCAAAAATTCTTATGAACTCTATCATAATCAAACATGAACAATAATCACCACACTTAAACATATCCATCTAGGGGTTTCAAATCATCATATAACACTCGTAATCGACCATTTAACTAATCTGATTTCAACATACATGCAGCCGATTAACAAACCTTCGATTCTTAGAACAAGAACATGCAATCCGATTAACATGAACATTATCTAATACATATATGCAAGCCGATTCCATGAACACTATAACCACACCTTTCGGATTCGAATAAAATACATATATGGCCGATTACATTCATTTATGCTTAATTACTTATCATTTACAAATCATCACATGAAGCATGTAAACCAACGAATCAATAAACATACAATTAAAGTAATACACTAACCAATTAGAAGGTAACACAAAGGTGATCCGAATCAAGAGCTTCGATGGGAATAGGATGTTGTTTGGCGTCGGCTTCGAGAGAGAGGGATGCTAGGGTTCGTGTGTGTGTGTTGTGTTTTGCAACAAGTGAGAAGTGTTAACCTAAACATGAGGTTATGCGTGTGAGAGCTGGGCCGAACCCTCACTTGGGCTGCCCCTTGGTCCGAATACGAGAATATAGCCCGAATGGGCTTGTGCGATTGGTTCGTGTTGTGCGTTTGGGTTGTTTATATACATACATACATTACACAAAGCACATATCAAACATAACTTTCATTTAATCAATCACTTTCATATAATCACATTACGTACACATACGTTACATCAAAGTACAAAGATAGGTTCCGAAATACGAGTTGTCACATTATCCCCAAGTTGAAAGAAATTTCGTCCCGAAATTTGGTACGTACTCACTGAGGAAGCTGGTTAAGTTGCATGGTTTTCCTGGTTTTCTCGGGGTGTCACAATATTACTTACCAGGCTTCCACATAACAGAGGATGTTCATAAGTTCTTCAATTTCATTAATCAACCACCTAAAATCGATGTATTGAAGCTTCCCATCGATTTTCTTCTTGACCCATAGCTCCTGTGACACCAACACATACGTATCTTCTTCTTTTTTTTTCTTTCTGGAATTCTCTACACCCAGGTTAATAGAGAATCTTTCACAATTTGGCAAGATTAGCCCCTCCATTTTCAAACCTCTTTATCCTTATAATCCTTGTTTAGTTTTATAACTATACCATATTTTAAATACTAAATGAAGCTTAACATGGTAAACAAGGTTAAGTTATTTAAATTAAGTCATTAAAATCTCAAATCAAATTGCTCATTTTATAATTAATTAGTTCAACATACATAAAATGCTACATAAATCAATTTGTGTCAATATATGAACATCCCCAAATTTGGGATGTTACATATACTCATAATATGCTTAGAACACTTGAAACTACGTTGAAATACAAGTTTATTGCATAAAATAACATCAAAAAGCAAGTTCAAGGGCCAAACTTGAACAAAAGACGACAGGTTTAGAAATATAGGTCGCCGGGTCATGCGCACCCGAGTCTCCCTTACCGCGCGACACGGCGAGGCTCGATCCGCAGAAAGTTGTTTTATGCACACGGGTAGGTCACTTTTCTCACCTCACTTCTTCTCCAATCACCTTTTATCTTCATTAAAACACTAACCCTAATCAACCACTACATAACCAAGCATCCCACACCTTCATTTCACTTTTCACACACTCAAATCACTCTTAAAACACTCACAAGCTACTAAATTTGCAACATTAAAGCATAATATCTTCAAGTCTAAAAGTAAGCTTCCAACTCACTTTCCTTTCTCTTCTTCATGAATTATTGCTTCAAATTTCTTGGATAACATCAAGGATTGATAGCCAATGTTCACCATGGTGTGACAAGGTGGTACAACTTCATGATTGATGTCCAAAGTGGGTTACTTTTCTGTTTTTATAAATTTTTTATCACATATTTCATTACTTATTCATCTTGTGAAACTATTGCACCCAACTAAACTCATGCTGAGGAACTTATGTTATGGTAAATTTCTAAAAGTTTGTTTTATGAGGTTCATAACCTCCAAAACATACTACTCTAAAGGTCCCAAGTGACCTACAATGTGTTGAAACCATCCAAGTCTTCAACCTTCAATGTTGAAAGACTTGTGTTTTGGTTAGGTATGAACGATTGGAGCCTTGGCTTTCCAACTATAACTCTACCTACTTCACTTCTTTATTTCATTAGTTAGATATCCATCTAAGTGGTTTCCAAGAAATCAAAGTGAGTCAACCCCACCTCGTCTCGAACATTAACCATGTCAGGTATGCACATGTCCGGGTTGTTCTCATTTGGCCACTTAGCAAACTTAGTTAGTCGTAATTTTAATCTTATTCATGACCAACCAAAATCATCAACCATGTTGATGATTTTGTGCTTTGGTGAATCAATACAATGAGGTTAAATGGGTGGAATTCATCCTACCTCCATGCATGAAAATAAATAACTTGGACTAAATAGCTAAATATACAAACCGAACCGTAATGCCAACCGAATCATGGTTGAATGTTATGATTTAAGGTCAATATCATCTAAGTTTTTTATTCCTCGAATTTGGATTCTAGTGGGTGATTTGGTACCTATAAAAACACACTAAGACATAGTATCCAAATTGAGTGTCTAGACAAGATGTAATGTTCTTACATATATACTTTCTAATAACTCCAAAATCTCGCCTCCAAATCCGTCACCAATCCTATGAACTCACACGCCTCCGGTTCCCCATTGTAGGGTAACTTCAGTGTCCAAAACCCCAAGTCTCGACAACTCACATTTGTGGAAGCTTTGCAAACCATGACTATACTCGAAACCCCTCTTATGTTTTAATCACTTTTGGGGTGTATAACATAAACAAACACACTCATGCAACAATCATACTTATGCAATCACTCAATCCATCAAACATTTTCTTTGATATGTGTAGGTTATTCATACTAGATATTCAATCATGCAAACCACTTGTC
Source organism: Helianthus tuberosus (assembly GCA_030545235.1). Taxonomy (NCBI): domain Eukaryota; kingdom Viridiplantae; phylum Streptophyta; class Magnoliopsida; order Asterales; family Asteraceae; genus Helianthus; species Helianthus tuberosus. The sequence goes on along the minus strand of CM060367.1, from coordinate 147,221,673 downwards.
ATTAACTTTTCTAGCCAACCTTAATAAGTTTAGCGCTATAGGAGTAGCATACCGCCCATTTCGGTCTATGTTAAGTATTCAATCATAAACAGTCTTGTTCACTTGTTGACAAGATTACGCTCGTGGAATCTTTGGTTTGACACTTAGGATGTGCAGGCTAGTATGTTATTTAACTTAGTATACGAATTGCCATGTTGGATTTGAGAACCTTTATTATATGCTATGTAACACTAAACTTGTATGCTCGCCAACCTTTTGTGTTGACATACTTTTTATTACATGTCGCGGGAAATGTATGATGACGCTCGAAGAAATCAACCTAGGATGGATTTAGAAACACACTTAATTTCTTTGTTATGTATTTCTTATGTTGTTATGTTCAAGTTGCAAGATGTTGCACTTTTCCATTTCAAACGATACATACAGCAAGGCCTACCATCCCCAAATCAAACAATTATAATCTAAATTCTATAGTTCCATAGTTCAGCTAAATAGGTCAATGAATACGAAATTAAGTATGCGGTTTTTTATCCTCTAAACACAACGAATCTAAAGCACGAAAAATATCTTACGAGTTGCGATGTTCTGGACATAATTGAAAGCTCCGGTGAAGAGGGAGTTCCGGTGAGGTAAAGGCTTTTCGGGCGAAGAACAGGAACAAAGAACCGTGATAAAAAGGTGAATTTGGGGGTGTTAAGATTTTAAATGGTAATAGTGGACTCGATTAAATACTTGGCTCGTCGGATTATCCGGGATCTGCGAATCGTCAACGGAGAAGGAGAATTGGGTCTTGTGTGGGTCGATTTAAAATGGGGTTTGCCAAAAGTGCAACTTTGGTCCTCCACGTTTGGTTGGTTTTTTTATGTTAACTAGAGGAAGATTTGAAATAACTCAATAAGCTCAATTTTCAGAAACATGCTATAATAGTCCCTGCAGTTAATTATTTATAAAAGAGTAAATTACAAAAATCGTCCTTTATGTATGCTACTTATTACAAATTGTGTCATTTATCTTCAATATATACAAGAAACGTACTCGATGTTTGCAAACCCTTGCAAGTTATGTCCTTTAGCCCTAACCTAGATATTTTTTATGGTTAAATCTGACCTAGTGTACCCCACATAAGGGTATTTTGGTCATTATACCTTAAATATTAAAATTAATAATCATAAGCATCTTCAACATTCACCTGCCACCACACCCTCTCTCTCTCTCACACAGCAGCTCTCTCTCTCTCTCTCATTGCAAGACCACCACCGCCGTACACCTCAGCAAACCGACCACCACCGCCATATGATTTAATTCAGGTTCCATTTACTGTACCAATCTGGAGAATTTTTGTTGTTATTATTATTGTTCTCTCTCACACGCACACCAGCTCTCTCTATCTCTCTCTCTCTAATTGCAAGACCACCACCAGAATGACCACCACTGTCGTACACCTCTACAGACCGACCACCACCGCCATATGATTTAATTCAGGTTCCATTTACTGCACCAATCTGGAGAATTTTTGTTATTATTATTGTTGTTCTCATCGTCGGATAAGATGTCGGAGATTCTGAACGGAGACGAGGATCGTGAGAGTTTGTCCTTGGTTGTTCTGGCGTTGGTGGTGGTTTTACAGCCTCTTTTAGGCGGGTCTTGGGTTTGATCACCAAGTGTTTGTCTAAATGCCTCACTGAATAATCTTGATCACCAGGTGTTTTTTAAAATGTTTCAGCGAAAGAATTGATGTTTTTGTTGTTACAACGAGATGGGTCATCGGGAACAGGCTTTAGGGGCTTGATTTTACCGGCGTGGAAGAGTTCGTCGGCGGCGGAGATGGAGGGATTTGTGGGTTTCCAGTGAAATTGAATGTGAAATCGGTGTCTGTTGTTGGAAGCCCACGAGTGTGTGGATGGGGCTGGTGGGTGCGCTGTAGAAGAAGCTGGGGAAAGCGGTGAGGGGAAGAAGGTGCGGTGGTGTAGGGGGTGGTCGTTGGTGAGGGTGTCACGATTTGTATCTCCATGTAGCAATTGGAAACTATAGATTGTAGGTAAGGAGATGTGAATGAGTGAAACTTTTTTTCTTTTACACAGATTCATGTGGGTGGTGGTTGCAGGTGGGGTGTGGTTGCAGGTGGGTGTGGTGGCAGGTGGATGTTGGAGATGATTATTAATTTTAATAGTTAAGGTATAATGACCAAAATGCCCTTATGTGGGGTACACTAGGTCAGATTTAACCATAAAAAATAACTGGGTTAGGGCTAAAGGACATAACTTGCAAGGGTTTGCAAACATCGAGTACATTTTTTGTATATATTGAAGATAAAGGGCACAGTTTGCAATAAGTTGCATACATAAAGGATGTTTTTTGTAATTTACTCTTTATAAAATCTAATAACACTACATTTATAAATCTATTTTATAACAACTTTTAATACAAATAAAGTTTCAATTTATGTGTTTATAAGTTTTACATTTGTTTCAAAATAATAATAATCAATGTTTGTTATTAATCACTATATATATATACTAGGTTATAACCCCGTGTATTACACGGGTCGAATAAATAAATTTTATATACTAAATAATATAAAACAGTATATCTTTAAAAACCTCTTTTATTGCACGGGTTGAATAAATATAATTTTATATACCAAATAAAAAAGTTATATCTTTAAAACCGTTTGTTTTACACGAGTTGAATAAATGTAATATTGTTTACCAAATAATAAAATAATAGATCTTTAAGAAACCTCATTTATTACACAGGTTAAATAAATGTAATTTTATATACTAAATAATAAAAAGTTACATCTTTAAAAATATGTGTATTACACGGGTTGAATAAATGTAATTTTCGTTAATAAATAATAAAAAAAATATATATATCCTTAAAAAAACCCTGTGTATTGTACGAATTGAATAAATCTAATTTTATATATCAAATAATAAAAAGTTATATCTTAAAAAACCTCATCTATTACACGGGTCGAATAAATGTAATTTTGTATAGTAAATAATAAAAAAAGTATATCTATAAAAAACCACGTGTATTACACAGGTTTAATAAATCTAATTTTATATACCAATAATAAAAAAAGTCATATCTTTCAATATACTAATGGATAATACTCGATACGCGATGGATATGGTGATTGTGAATATGGTTCTTGAAAAGAAGATATATTATTCAAGAAGCAAATCAATATCTATTTGAGTGATAAAATGTTGGTACCAATTCCGAAAAATTGATTTATAAATTATGTAATAAAATTGATATAATAATTTTTTTAGTAATGAAAATAAAAATATTTCATATATTAATACAAAGTTTGGTTTTCGTGATAAATAATTTGTTTTATTTAAAAATATCTTAAATTAACAATTTAAATTTTAGAATCATATTTTATTAGAAAAATAGAAGAATGGCATTCAAAATTTAAAGTATGATGAAATTTAATATTAATTCATTATTTATTTATTTATTTAATTAATATAAGATAAGTTTGGAAATGAGGCGAGAAAATCATAAAATAAAAAAAAGATGTTGGGGTCCAAAAGGGTTAGAAAAAAAGACGTTGAGGGCTCAGATGTTGAAAAAATTCATTTTTGGGCTAAAAGGGTAAAAGTTATATAATCACATAGGCCAAAATCGTAATTTACTCTAATATCAAATTAGATAACTAAGTTTGAATTTGAAGTAAATAGATAAATATAAAATTAATAATTAAACTAAACAATATTTAGTGGAAGGATTATCTATAATTAATTAGAAGAGATTAAATTAAAATTATAATTATCCATAAGACATGGCATAATATGATGACAAGTGTCACAAAGTTGGTTTCTTTTATTATATGTATAGATGTGTGTGTATATATATAAATCGATTCTTTATATATTAGGTAGGATATGGTTTAGGTGTTGTTTGGGGGGATTTGAAGGGAGTATCGTTTGGAGTATGGTTTAGGAATGAGACTATGAGAGGATATTGATTGAAACTCAAGAAGGTAGCGTTTGGGAGGTTGGGGTTATCGTTTAGGAAGTGGTGATGTTGTTTAGATGTAAATGTCGTTTAGGGTAGCTAGTGTCGGTTAGGTTTGTAGATGTCATTTAGGGTGGTAGGTTGAAATGTCGCTTAAGGATAAAAGTCGTTTGCAAGTGTTACATTATTCCGAAACTAAGCTAGCATTATTTACATTGTTAATATTTTTAAACCGAAGTTATATTAATCGTTTTAATATTCGACAATAACACAATAACAAATAATAATATTCGTATGTTCATTTATTACACTACGGATCCGGTTTACCAAGAGAGTCGTTTTTTTTTCTAGGACCTGTTTTTGGCAGATGTTACAGCTAACCATTGGTTTCTTCCCCTTTTTCGCATTTTTCAATTCCCGACTTGCGTGTAAGCTTCCAGTCCTTCATAATGCTTCCCAAAAGCCTCTCGTTATTCATAAGCCCTCCATTAAGCTCCAGGTACATGCAAATCAAATCAAACTCAAAGTAACCATGTTTTATGATAATAAACACTTAAAACCGTATATTTACACATGCTAAAACAAGGTTTTTATACATAAAAACGGTGGGGCCACCTGAATATTAGAAAATAAATTATTTTTTAGAGTTTTATTTATTAATGACAATGACATTTTAGTCATTTCACACCCACTTAACACCAAAAAATCCCATATTCACGTTCGAGACTATCCGAGAAACGAGTTTCCAAAAAGTAAGGCTCAAGGTTGTAGTTTTAGAAAAAATGGAGAGTATGGGTAAAATTTCGTCAAAGCACAAGGACTATCCATGCATTTTTCTCCTTTTTATGTATTTTTTATTTTAGTTGTAGGTTTTTTATCTATTTTTAATTTAAGTTGTTAGGATTTTTTATTTGAAAAAAGTTAGTTTGTAGTTTTTTTTTAACTAATATAAATTTAACTATTTTATATGATTTTTGTTGATTGTGAAATATTTTAGGGACTCTAAATCAAACCATCAGAGTTAAAATGTTGGCTCATTAAAGCTACCTGCTATATAACGCTTTAACTAGCATAAAAATTTTGTTTCACATCATATAGTCTTACCGATTAATTAAGAGAGTTAATATTCACTTACACCAAATGGCAAGAAAACAAAACAATTTGGACTAAAATGGCAAGAAAACAAAACTATTTGGACTAAAATGGCAAGAAAAAAACTATTTGGACTAAAGTGGCAATTTTGGTCAAAACTCAGGGACTAAAATGGCAATTTACTCCTTAATTAATCATACTTTAGATCATTAAAATCCACCTTCTATCATTTATTTTATTCCACAAAAGAAAAAGTAATAATAAAAAGTTAAACAGTGAGTTTTGGTATAAAGCTAAAACAACAACAATAGTAATAAATAATAATAATAATAATAATAAGGGGTATTGGATTTTAATAATCCCAACTTTCAGCAATTGGCCGATAATAATCCCAACTTCAAAAATAGCCTACAACACTCCCAACTTGTAACATTTTGGCCACCAATGATCCTTGTCTAACTGGGTTATAACCCAGCTAGCTTTGAGAAGCGGAGAAGATTACAGGAGGTCGGAGATGATTGGTGGTGGTCTCGTTTGGTGGTTTCAGGGGTAAAACGGGTCGCCGGAATAAGTTGCAGGTCACCAGAGTTGGGTTTTTTGAACTTCTGAGCAGCGGAGAAGATTACAGGAGGTCGGAGATGATTGGTGGTGGTCTCGTTTGGTGGTTTCAGGGGTAAAACGGGTCGTCGGAATAAGTTGCAGGTCACCGGAGGTGGTGATGGTGCCACGTCAGCAGCCTAGTCAGCAAAAAACTAACTGGGTTATAACCCAGTTAGCAAAGGATCATTGGTGGCCAAAATGTTACAAGTTGGGAGTGTTGTAGGCTATTTTTGAAGTTGAGATTATTATCGGCCAATTGCTGAAAGTTGGGATTATTAAAATCCAATACCCCTAATAATAATAATAATAATAACAGAGCAGAAGAGAGGATAAAGAAAAGGCATGAGCATTCACATTCTATCCATCAAAATATGTGAGTGAGAGTTTTTATATTATAAAGGGTATAAAAAGTTGTTGTGAGTGGGGGAGAGAGAAAATGTTACTGTTCATCTGTATATTTGGGGGGACACTGTTCACCCAGTATAATTTTTTTAATATATATTGAAAGTGGTTGTGAGTGAAGGAGAGAGAAAAATGTGATGATAATATTATTTAATTGAAAAGTAGAGAGAAAAAATATTTGTTTTTAGTGGAAATATATTGATATAGGAGTTGTTTTTTAATGGAATGTATGTATAATTTGATGGTTTGGATGTGAATGCTTACTGATAGATATATCCATCCATCCATACAAGTGTACGTATATATAGCTAGCTACATGACACACAAATGGCGAATTCTAAACAGGGGCGCCCATTGTTACTCCTTCCTTCATCTTCCTCCACACATTTCATAAACCCTAACCTCCCTCCCTCCCTCCAATCAAATCAACAGATATGGAACTCAAACCAGACGATCCCCTGCCACCACCACCACCACCACCGGCGGAGGCTGCAACAACATTTATTAACCACCAATTGAAATCCAAAACGACGTCCTCCTTCATGAGAATTATCCAAGAAGAAGAATGCAACTCATCCGGCAGTTCATCCATCGGCAACAACAGTGACGACGACGAAGACAACGACGACGACGGAGATGCTCAGAGTCCCTACAGATATGATCCAAAACTCAGCACTGGATCTCTTGATCATGCTATTCAAGCCCTAGAAAAAGCTCTGCCCATCAGGTTACTTTCTCCTTTCTTAACACTTTCATTTCAATCCATCAATTGCTTCTTGATTTTTAATATGTCAAGGAAATGTTGTGATTTGTGTTACAAGTTCATGATCTGCATCAGAAATTTGGGGAAAGTGTTTTAATTGATTTATTTTAATGCATCTTAATGTAATTTGGAAAAAAAAAAAAAACTAAATAAATAAATTGGTGAATTATTCTAATTAATTGCACACTAATTGCTTTAGCAAAAATTTTCAAGGAAATTGATCTAATATATCAAATTTATTATAACAAAATATATTGTTGTTATCTTCTGAAAATTAGTCAATTACTACTCTCATAATAATTAATTTGCACGCTAATTTTTTTTGGCAAGAATCTTCTAGGAAACTAATCTTATCCTTCAAATTTGTTATATAACTTTCCGTGTGACATCTGTACATGGGACTTGTATGTTTTAATACAAGTCCTGGATACAGATATAAATTAAAATTCTATAAATTAAAAGTTATTTCTTTATGTACATTATCATGATATGAATCTCTCTCACACAAATATATATGGTTTTTGTTTAGAAATGAGAAATAGAAATATACCCTTAGAAGCATATTCCAAAACTTTTTTAGAATATATTTTTTTGTTTTATTAATTACATAAAAAGATAAGGTATCAAAGTGTTGTGATCTTGATAACAAAAAGAAATAAAAACAAATTTTTAATAATATCATCCTATAAGAATAGATAAAGGGGGGCCCACTTTAATAAAGTAATGAAAGGATAAGAAGATATAAAGAAGAAAAGATAAGGAGTGGGGTAAGTAGAGTAGAGACAAAAAAGCCATGTTTTGTGAGTGGTTTAATTTAATGTGCACAAATACAAGTTTTCTTGTTTGGTTAGGTATAAAATACTTCCATGGATCATGGCTGCACATGCCTTTCATCAAACTGATTTGTTGGTCCAGCATCAACCACAATTCTATAATCTGTCTCTGACTAGGATGGTATGGTATGGTAGTTAAACCCAAAGTCCAAACATTTAGACCACAAGAAGAGTTTTCGAATTAATTGCAATTTTTCAAGTAGGGTCAGGGGTGGACTCACCCTTTGGCCAAGTTAGACGGCCGCACCCCTTGAAAAAAAAAATTTGTGTATATTTTAGGTAAAAAACCCAACCGCACCCTTTGAAAATATGGTTAAACACCTCATCCGCACCCCTAGTAAATAATTTCTGGGTCCGCCACTGAGTAGGGTTCGGTTGGGTATAGTTTTAGGTGATACACAAGTGAATACTGACCCGTTTACCATATCTAATATATTATGTACATTTTTTTAAACCGTAAATTTGAATCACTGACGGATTATTGGAGTATCGTCATGTCACCAACGAAACAATCTGATCATATCCATAGAAGTATAATAAAATAACAACCATTATTAAAACGGTTAGAATTGTAGTTGAGTATTTATGTATAATATTAGAAGGCGTAATAAACAGTAGTAATTGTTAGAGAGTGGAAATTGTTAAAATTTTGCCTTGGGTATTTCATAGCCAAGTTTTTTGGGATGAGTTTGGGACCATGAAGGGTATTTGAGAACGAGTATGGTATTAGGTTATACATACTCGATTATCTACCTACTTACCATATTTAATTCATTGTATATTATTAAAATAGTATAACAAAATAATAATAATTCTTAAAAATTTGAAATTGTTAAAATAGTATTTGGAATTGTTAAAATTGTAATATTTATCACAGGTTCGATCTAGGTTGGGCGTATAGTATTATTTAATATACTATATAATATTAAAAAGTATAATATGTAATATACTTATTAAAATTTTGGAATTTAGAATTGTAGTTCACTAGTTTTTGCCCCGCCCGCGTTGCGGGGCAATAATCCAAATATTTCTCTCTCATAACATGTATGTCTGTGTTTCGGTTATTTATACATACTACTGATAACACGATCTCAAAAAGAATTACTTCGAGTCAACAAATTAAAACAAAAACACTATCATACTTTTACAAAAAAAAACTAAAACGATGGAAAGACTATAATTTTAAATTGGGAGCAAAATTGAAATTTTTCAGGACAAATGAGCATGTACCTGGCATGCCTGAACGAATAAAAATTACACCTATGCCCGCCCGCGTTGCAGAGCGTTAAATCAAATATTTCTTAGTTTCATAACATGTATGCATGTATTTAGGTTACTTGTACATACTACTTATAACACGATCTAAAAAAATACATTGAGACAACCAATTAAACGAAAACACTACCATAATTTTGCTAAAAAAAATTAAAACAATAACAGGTCTATAATTTTGAGCTGATGGTAAAATACTAATTTGTCACGACCAATGAGCGAGTGTTAGACAACTGTTTGACACAATAAAAGTTACATTGAGTCAACCAAGCAAAATAAAACAGTACTATAGTTTTGAAAAAAAAAAGTAAAACGATGGCAAGATCATAATTTTTAACTGGGGGAGAAATCGTAAATTTTGAAATGGGAGCAAAATCATAATTTTGAACAGAGGGCAAAATCGTAAAAATATTTTGAACTGGGGCGAAATCATAATTTTAAACTGAGGGCAAAATCATAATTTTGAGCTATGGGGGAAAACATAATTTTATTTTGAACTGTGGGTAAAAACGCAATTTTGAGTTGGGGGCAAAATCGTAATTTCGAGCTAGGGGCAAAAACATATTTTTTTTAGACGGGGGCGAAACCGTAAATTTAAAGTGGGAGTAGAATTAGAAAAGGGTTTTTGAACCGAGGGTAAAAGCGTAAATTTTGAGCCAGGGCAAAAATATAAGTTTATTTTGAGTTACGGGCAAAAGCGTAATTTTAAACAAATGACGAAACCGTAATTTTAGACTGGAAATAAAAGTAAATTAAAAATGGGTGGTCCAATAGGGAAGTGTCAGGCAAGCTGCCTGGCACTATTTGCCTAAGTTCCTTTTGTATATGTAGGAAATATGTAGGAAATAGTAAAATTTTTGGGATGAGTTTGAGACCAAACTATGGGAATTGCAATAAATAATTTTCCACATAAGATTTAGGATGAAACATAGGATACCGGTATCAAAAAATAGTTGTTAGACATTATGATCCCAAAGTGAGAAAGTCGGTCTTCAAATCATGATACTTATATAGATATGAGACAAATTGTCAAATTGTGTGTGTTTATTTTTTTGGTTATTTGTACTAGTATTTATATACCTTATAAACTTGTACTATCAAAACAGTTAAAAATTTACATGAATTTCATTACAGAAGAGGAATATCGACGTTCTACGATGGAAAATCAAAATCCTTTACATGTCTAGCAAACATGTGGCGCTCATCAACACCGTCGATAAATGACATTGCAAAACCAGAGAACGCCTTCAATAGAAAACGGAGAAATCTTCTAGCTTCTACACTTTTGTCACACAAGAACAAGAACCGAGCTTTCCAGTTATCAAATATCAACATGGGCCGCATATCTAAAAAACCCAAAACCGCCACATTCCACTTTGCTTCGGAAAGAGAGGATACTAACATACAAAACCCAAATCTATCATCCATGAGATCGTTTTCTATGGTCAACTTGCATCAATGCAGTTCTAGATTCGGCTTAAAATCAACCGAGATTGAAAACCGTTAGTTTTGAACTTGGAAGGGTGGTAAAATAGGTTACAAGTAGATAACAAAAGTAACTAATTTTACTTTTAATGTGAATCACTATGTGTCCACTTGGTATTTACTATCATAACTTAACTTATCGTCGAGTAAAAGTTTTTTATGTATTCGGTTTTGGTAAATGTTGAATGAATCATCGTCAAATTGTAACTAAAAGACCCCCAAATTGCGCTACAGCTCTTTAATAGTGACACAAAGTAGAAAAGAAAACACTACTAAACGTAACTACAAAACAAAACACTTAATAGTGACACTCGTTTTAACTACTAATTTGAGTTGTTGCATACACCATTGAACCTAGGATTAAGGGGGCAATGTCCCTTTGGCAAGGATACCAAGGGCACCCCTTGGTGCGGTTCATGGAGCAACTGCTACCCATGCTGGGGTCTCGAATGATTGATGGAAAATTGCGTGGAATTGAAGTTGATTATTAGAGGTAAACAATCAGTAGTATTAGTAAGTTAATAATGATCTATTGCAATCCGGACCATATCTCATGGTACTATCCAATAAGCAATGGTTGCGTTAAACAAAGCGTTGAGAAATCGTAAGTACATGGATGCCATATTGAGAAATCAATGCTAATCATCAATAGTAAATTAATACTACATAGTGGCATTTTGGACAAGTACAGGGGCGTACCCACCTTATGTCCAAGGTGGGTGGGCGCACCCCTTAAAAAAAAAATTAAGTGCTAAATTCCCGGTAAAATCTCGACCGCACACCTTGAAAATTTTCGTCCGCACCCGTTGGAAAATCTCGACCGCTCCCCTGATTTTTTTTTTTAAAATACAACCTAATTAACTTTCCACTTAACTAGTTAACTTTCACTTAACCCAATTAACTTTCTTTTAACCTTTAGCCTAATAAACACTCCATAACCCAAGCCCAACCCAATTAATAATATAATTTGAACTAAAATATAATAACCCAACCCACCGCCCTTTTCACTTCTCTGGTCCCTGGTCCCGCTCTTTGTTTTGTTATCCCAGGCCCACGACACCAACAATAGCGCACAACAGATCTTCATCAGGCAGCGACAACAGCTTCGGATTCCGCCGGAGAATAGTAAATTATGGCCACCAAACTCACGAAAACAGCATCTTCATCACTCTTTCCGGGTATGGTTCGATTATTTTGTTGTTTTCTTGTTTTATTTGGATTTTTAGAAGAAATAAAATTGTTAAAAATGTTTGAAATTTTAGTCAATTTGTTGTTTTTTGAAATTTTCGTTGGCTGATTTTGTTGTTTTAGTTAAAGTTTAGTGTGTTTAAATGGTTAGTTACAAGGAATCAACAATTAAAACTAGGGCTTGATTTTAAAGTTAAAAATTATGAAGTTTGATGATGATTGTTTAAGTGTTTAGTGTTAAAAATTAGTTGTATATATTATATAGAGAAAGACTTGCTTAGAAAAGTAGCTCTAGATGATGTTTGTATAGATTTTAAAAAATAAAAACCCGTAGGGCGATATTTTAAATATGCTTATAACGACGTTTGAAGTATTTTTGATGATTATATAAAGTTTAGCTTGATATTCTTTTGTTTTACATGACCTGACCCGATACGACCCGATATGAACCGAAATTTTTTTCATATACCTAAGGGTCTAAAATCTTTAAAACTATTCCGCACCCATATGAAAAAAAATCTTATGGTCGCCACTGCAAGTACTGTCATAAAAGAATGTGTACATACATGCCATATGGCAAGGTGGGACAATGGAGTAAAGAGTAGAGATAATTGGGCTCACATACATGTGACTAATGTGTGATAAGCTCTTGTCACACTTAGTTAATCCCATTGTTAATAACCCACCAGATAAACTAAGACGAGTCGCTCTTTTGTCAATATCATAAGACCACCCGTAGTGGGGCGTGATTTTTAAAAAATTTTCAAAAAAAACGCCTTATAACGCCCCGGCCGCCATTACACAGGGCGTTACCGGGCGTTATTTTTCAAAAAAAAAAATGAATGCAGCGTTATTATTAGAACGCCATTTTGCACTTGTTAGAGATTTGACTTGGGTTGACCCACCAATGAGAAATCACTTTGTTTTTTTTTTTAAGGATTGAAAGGGGCATTATTTGGGTATTATTCCCACTACGCCAATTTTGCAATAACGCCTCATGCTGACTGGGTTGCCACGTGTCGGATAATGCCCCATGGTGGGGGCATTATACCAACTTACCACTACACATGGTCTAATACCTTATACTCTATACGCATTCGTCATTACTCATTAGCCATTCTTATATTTTATCTGTTACTGCCGGTGAGGAAAACAGGCTCCTACTATCTTGAATCACATCCGAGTCTTTTAATTTTCTATTTCATGTTTTCGATGATGTCCTTTTGACCAGCCGAGTATCTGTGTAGTTTCTGGGTTATAGGTACACCACCCTCTTGTTAGTAAAAATACTACTGATTGAACACGGAAAAAGATCTGAAACAGAAGAGACAGAAACAGTTAACGAGTGAACCGGGATTGTGTTTAACACAATTCCCTTAAACAGATTTGTCGTCTGTTCCCAGGGTACGCCGGTTCGAAGCAGCACCGCGCACTGCCGGACTTGAGCACTTGCCTGAAAATAAACAGGAGCTGTGTTGCAAGAAAACTGAGATAGAGAAGAGAAGTTGTTGTTGGTAGTAAACTGATCAGTGTAGCCTTCGATTTATAGGACCGGAATCATAACCGAAATTAACACAATAAAGACCAAATAATGGTCATTAGTATGTCGGTTACGAGGACCAGAGCTATAACCGAAATCAACAAAATAAAGACAAAATAATGGTCATTAGTATGTCGGTTACGAAACTGATAATCAGTTAGAATTTGAAAACGAAATAATGATCTTCATTCATTTCAGTTTCAAAAACAGAAAGTCAAGAGTGCAAAAAACCGCTCCACGCAGACCCAGGTTTTCGGAACTGCATTCGTGTCCGCAGGACGTGCGGGCATACGCGAGTTCAACTAATTCCGGTTCCATTTTTGCACCCCCCCCTGCGCGCGCGGGTAGGACTTGTGGTAAAACATGTCATAAGACTTCAAAGGCTTTATTAAGGTTTCACCTTATAAATAGCCCATCTTTTCATTCCCACACCGATGTGGGACAAGGTGAATTACCAACTTAAGACTTTCATTCACACTAAACTTCCAACAATCCCCCACATGAATGGAGGTCGATCTCAGAAACAACATAATTCCTTATTACATTTCAGCAGTTGAGTTTTGCATACGATAGGTAGGTATTACCCTTTGAACCTTCGCTCATGAAATGCACTTAGCCCACTAGCTCTGAGTAGAACTCGATGTCTTTGAACTCGTCTGCCGTTTGTGTAGACGACAATGCACTTCACACAAGACTCTCCCTGACAAAGTCAAGTCCTCATAGTTATGTTCGTTATGGTCATGAACATGATGCCTGGTTCTGCGAGAGCCATTAGGTATTGTGCCCTAACAATACCCTTCGAAGCGACCCCACTTCTCTCTCACATAGGTGATTCACTATGTATGGTTACCTTAGTCGAATCATTAAAAGCCATAGGCTTAGCCTCACACTTACTTTTAGGAATGGACTAGTAAGTTTATTAATCTTTATATTAGACTACCTTATTAAATGCGTAGGGTTATCCCCCCCCCCCCCCCCCACAGTGACCTCGCTTATTCATACAATTAGGTTTTCCTATTGAACTCAATTCTTGGGATCTCCAGTCTATTGAGTTAGGTTTCCATCATATGAACTTCATTTTTCAAGGGCTTCAGTCCCATTCCCATGGACGACTTCTGTACTAACTCTCTACTTAGGCCTTTTGTCAGCGGATCCGCAATATTATCATTTGACCTCACGTAGTCAACAGTGATAATTCCTGTAGAGATTAGTTGTCGTATCGTATTATGTCTACGTCTGATATGTCTGTTCCTACCATTATACATTGTGCTACGAGCTCTGCCAAGTGCCGATTGGCTATCACAATGTATACAAATGGTCGTTGCCGGCTTAGGCCATCTTGGTATATCCTCAACAAATTGACGTAGCCATTCTGCCTCTTCACCTGCTTTATCTAAAGCGATGAACTCAGATTCCATTGTGGATCTAGCAATAACCGTTTAAGTTGTTTGTTAGTAAAAATGCTACTGATTGAACACGGAAAAAGATCTGAAACAAAAGAGACAGAAACAGTTAACGAGTGAACCGGGCTTGTGTTTAACACAATTCCCTTAAACAGATTCGTCGTCTGTTCCCAGGGTACGCCGGTTCGAAGCAGCACTGCCGGACTTGAGCACTTGCCTGAAAATAAACAGAAGCTGTGTTGCAAGAAAACTGAGATAGAGAAGAGAAGTTGTTATTTTGATGATTTCCACGATATAACTGCACCTCCAAGTGTGAATACATACCCACTTGTTGCTCTGGAATCTTTCGTGTCAGATATCCAATTTGCATCGCAGTGTCCTTCTATAACTGTTGGATATCTGTTATAATGCAACCCGTATTCTCGAGTGTATCTTAAGTAGCGAAGCAACCGAGTGATACAGATCCAATGCATTGAACTTGGGTTGCTTGTGTATCTACTTAGCTTGCTCACAGCAAATGCTATGTCTGGCCTAGTACAACTCATAAGATACATCAGGCTACCAATAATTCTTGAGTATTCCAACTGGTTTACGGGTTCACCTCTATTCTTAGCTAGATGTTGACTTGTGTCAAGTGGAGTTCTAGCTTCATTAGAGTCATTTGCATTGAACTTCTCAAGAATTTTGTCCACATAGTGGGATTGACTTAAAACAAGTCCACTTTGGGTTCGCGTGATTTTGACCCCCAAAATCACATCCGCAAGACCCATGTCTTTCATGTCAAATCTTGCTTTTAGCATGTTCTTTGTAGATTTTATGATTTTGTCATCGCTTCCAGCAATGAGCATATCATGTACATATAGACACAAAATGACATATCCATCAGATGTGTCCTTCACATACACACACTTGTCACATTCATTGATTTTGAACCCAGCATCAAGCATGACATGATCAAACTTTTGATGCCATTGTTTTGGAGCTTGTTTCAATCCATACAAGGATTTCACAAGTTTACATACTTTCTTTTCTTGCCTAATAGCTGTGAAGCCTTCGGGTTGCTCCATGTAGATTTCTTCCTCTAGAATTCCATTCAAGAAAGATGTTTTCACATCCATTTGGTGAACTTCCAAATTTCTAATGGCGGCAATGGCAAGCACCAACCTGATGGATGTTATTCGCGTAACTGGCGAATATGTATCAAAGTAATCTAAACATTCTCGCTGTTTATATCCTTTGATCACCAACCTTGCTTTGTACTTATCGATGGTTCCATCTGGTTTCATCTTCTTCTTGAAGATCCATCGATATCCTGGTGGTTTACATCCTTGAGGAAGATCCACTAGTTCCCAAGTATGGTTCTGTAAGATAGAGTCCATCTCACTTTTGATTGCCTCCCTCCACTGAGGTCCTTCTGAGGAATGTACCGCTTGTTGGTACGTTTGAGGTTCATCTTCTACCATATAGGTAAGAAACTCAGGACCAAAGGATTTTTCAGTCCTTTGCTGTTTACTTTTCCTAATTTCAACTTCCTCATTCTTAGATTGTTCTCGAGGTTCATCGTTTTCAACTACACCCTCAGGAACAATTTCCTCAACCGGTCTAGAAGAACTCGGTTCACTTCTATCTAAGCATGGGAACACATGTTCAAACCATGTTGCATCCTTAGATTCCATTATGGTGCCTTTGCATATTCCAGGATTCTTGGAATCATGCACAATAAAACGATAAGGACCATAATGACATGTGTATCCTATAAATACACAATCCACCGTTTTGGGACCTATTAGTAGCCGCTTAGGTGGTGTGACCACCACCTTAGCTAGGCACCCCCACACTTTCAAGGATTTATATGGTGCTTTCTTTCCCGTCCATAATTCGTAAGGCGTTACATTCTTTTTCTTATTGGGTATCATGTTCAACACATAATTCGCCGATAAGATTGCTTCCCCCCACATGTTTTGGTTTACACCAGAACTTATCATCATGGCATTCATCATTTCTTTCAAGGTGTGATTTTTCCGTTCCGCTTTGCCATTTGATTGAGGGGAGTAAGGAGCCGTGAGTTCGTGGATGATTCCACTTTTTGCACATATGTCAATAAAAGGTGAAACATATTCACCTCCTCGGTCGCTCCTTACGATTTTGATTTTCCGATTTAGTTGATTCTCAACTTCGGCTTTGAACAAGATAAACTTGTCAACAACCTCATCCTTACTCTTAAGTAAGTACACATAGCAATACCTTGTACTATCATCAATGAACGTGATGAAGTACTTGTTCCCACCACGAGTAGGAATTGCTTTTAGATCACACACATCAGTGTGGATCATCTCGAGGGGTTCGGTGATTCGTTCAACCTTTTTGAATGACGATTTTGTTTGTTTTGCTTCTACGCAAGTTTCACATTTATCAATTGAGTCGATATCGAATGTTGGTATGCAATCAAGTTTGATTAAACGACGAATGGAATTATAATTTACGTGACCTAGTCTACCATGCCAAAGATTAGAAGACTCAATCAAATACGTAGAACTAGTAGCGTTTTCTTTCATTGCATTCACGACAATTACATTTAGTTTAAACATTACATTGAGGGCATAGCCCTTACCAACATACACACCATTTTTGGTCAACACGACCTTATCCGACTCAATCACCATTTTGAACCCAAACTTGTTCAACTGCCATCCCGACACAAGGTTCTTACGAATTTCGGGAACATACAACACATTGGACAAGGTGAGTTCCTTTCCCGAAGTCATCTTCAAAACCACGTTACCCTCGCCTTTTATTTCTGCCGTGGCAGAATTTCCCATGAAAACCTTTTCTCCATTAGTCACCTCCTTGAAGGTGTTGAAAAGGCTTTTGTCAAAGCACACATGTCGGGTAGCCCCCGTATCGACCCACCAATCCTTGTTATTTTGCCCAACTATATTCACTTCCGTGACCAAAATTGAGAGGTCCGTGACCATGGCAACAAGCTTATCGACTTCATCTACCATGTTCACTTGTTGAGCATTTTCCTTCTTCTTGGGAAGCTTGCAATCGCTAGCCTTGTGGCCTTGCTTTTGACAATTATAACAAGTTCCAAGGAACTTCTTTTTCCCAACTCCCCCCTTAGGACCAAGGTTGGAGCGTTTCCCATGACTTTTCTTTCCGCCCTTTCCACTGTTTTTTCCATTCGAAGATTGCCCATGTTCAACAAGATTGGCCTTCACAGTTTCAGGACCATCAACCCCTTTTAGGGCCACTTTGTTATCTTCTTCAATCCGAAGACGAACAACAAGATCTTCAATGGTCATCTCCTTTCGCTTATGCTTGAGATAGTTCTTGAAATCAACCCAACTTGGTGGCAGTTTTTCAATCATTGCCGCAACTTGGAATGTCTCGCTGAGGACCATTCCTTCCGCATGAATATCATGAAGAATAACTTGCAATTCTTGAACTTGGCTCATGACAGTTTTAGCATCTATCATTTTAAAGTCCAAGAACTTAGCCACCACGAATTTCTTAGTGCCCGCATCTTCTGTTTTGTATTTGCGATCCAACGACTCCCATAATTCTTTGGCAGTCTTAGCTTTGCAATACACATTATACAATGTGTCCACCAAACCATTCAAAATAAAATTGCGGCACATGAAATCCGAATGATTCCAAGCATACATCGCGCTCACAGTTTGAGTATCCAAATCCCCTTCATCAACATCGGGTTTAGGTTCAGTCAGGAACCTTGCCAGATTCAACGTGGTCAGATAAAAGAACATCTTTTGCTGCCACTGTTTGAAATTCACACCACTGAATTTCTCTGGTTTCTCAGCATGCGACACTGCTTTAGGCAGTGGTGTCACCAGACCGGTAGTGACGGTAACAACGGAAGTCATGACCGCAGAAACAGCACTGGTCATGACAGCAGAAACAACAGTAGTCATCGGCTGGGATTCCATTCTGAAAATAAACATAATGCAGGAACAAATCAGTAATATAGTCTGTTTAAGTTTGTTAGTAAAAATGCTACTGATTGAACACGGAAAAAGATCTGAAACAGAAGAGACAGAACCAGAGCTATAACCGAAATCAACAAAATAAAGACCAAATAATGGTCATTAGTGCAAAAAACCGCTCCACGCGGACCCAGGTTTTCGGAACTGCATTCGTGTCCGCAGGACGTGCGGGCATACTCATTGCCGCAACTTGGAATGTCTCGCTGAGGACCATTCCTTCCGCATGAATATCATGAAGAATAACTTGCAATTCTTGAACTTGGCTCATGACAGTTTTAGCATCTATCATTTTAAAGTCCAAGAACTTAGCCACCACGAATTTCTTAGTGCCCGCATCTTCTGTTTTGTATTTGCGATCCAACGACTCCCATAATTCTTTGGCAGTCTTAGCTTTGCAATACACATTATACAATGTGTCCACCAAACCATTCAAAATAAAATTGCGGCACATGAAATCCGAAAGATTCCAAGCATGCATCGCGCTCACAGTTTGAGTATCCAAATCCCCTTCATCAACATGGGGTTTAGGTTCAGTCAGGAACCTTGCCAGATTCAACGTGGTCAGATAAAAGAACATCTTTTGCTGCCACTGTTTGAAATTCACACCACTGAATTTCTCTGGTTTCTCAGCATGTGACACTGCATTAGGCAGTGGTGTCACCAGACCGGTAGTAACGGTAACAACGGAAGTCATAACCGCAGAAACAGCACTGGTCATGACAGCAGAAACAGCAGTAGTCATCGGCTGGGATTCCATTCTGAAAATAAACATAATGCAGGAACAAATCAGTAATATAGTCTGTTTAAGTTTGTTAGTAAAAATGCTACTGATTGAACACGGAAAAAGATCTGAAACAGAAGAGACAGAACCAGAGCTATAACCGAAATCAACAAAATAAAGACCAAATAATGGTCATTAGTGCAAAAAATCGCTCCACGCGGACCCAGGTTTTCGGAACTGCATTCGTGTCCGCAGGACGTGCGGGCATACTCATTGCCGCAACTTGGAATGTCTCGCTGAGGACCATTCCTTCCGTATGAATATCATGAAGAATAACTTGCAATTCTTGAACTTGGCTCATGACAGTTTTAGCATCTATCATTTTAAAGTCCAAGAACTTAGCCACCACGAATTTCTTAGTGCCCGCATCTTCTGTTTTGTATTTGTGATCCAACGACTCCCATAATTCATTGGCAGTCTTAGCTTTGCAATACACATTATACAATGTGTCCACCAAACCATTCAAAATAAAATTGCGGCACATGAAATCCGAATGATTCCAAGCATGCATCGCGCTCACAGTTTGAGTATCCAAATCCCCTTCATCAACATGGGGTTTAGGTTCAGTCAGGAACCTTGCCAGATTCAACGTGGTCAGATAAAAGAACATCTTTTGCTGCCACTGTTTGAAATTCACACCACTGAATTTCTCTGGTTTCTCAGCATGCGACACTGCTTTAGGCAGTGGTGTCACCAGACCGGTAGTGACGGTAACAACGGAAATCATGACCGCAGAAACAGCACTGGTCATGACAGCAAAAACAGCAGTAGTCATCGGCTGGGATTCCATTCTGAAAATAAACATAATGCAGGAACAAATCAGTAATATAGTCTGTTTAAGTTTGTTAGTAAAAATGCTACTGATTGAACACGGAAAAAGATCTGAAACAGAAGAGACAGAACCAGAGCTATAACCGAAATCAACAAAATAAAGACCAAATAATGGTCATTAGTGCAAAAAACCGCTCCACGCGGACCCAGGTTTTCGGAACTGCATTCGTGTCCGCAGGACGTGCGGGCATGCTCATTGCCGCAACTTGGAATGTCTCGCTGAGGACCATTCCTTCCGCATGAATATCATGAAGAATAACTTGCAATTCTTGAACTTGGCTCATGACAGTTTTAGCATCTATCATTTTAAAGTCCAAGAACTTAGCCACCACGAATTTCTTAGTGCCCGCATCTTCTGTTTTGTATTTGCGATCCAACGACTCCCATAATTCTTTGGCAGTCTTAGCTTTGCAATACACATTATACAATGTGTCCACCAAACCATTCAAAATAAAATTGCGGCACATGAAATCCGAATGATTCCAAGCATGCATCGCGCTCACAGTTTGAGTATCCAAATCCCCTTCATCAACATGGGGTTTAGGTTCAGTCAGGAACCTTGCCAGATTCAACGTGGTCAGATAAAAGAACATCTTTTGCTGCCACTGTTTGAAATTCACACCACTGAATTTCTCTGGTTTCTCAGCATGCGACACTGCTTTAGGCAGTGGTGTCACCAGACCGGTAGTGACGGTAACAACGGAAGTCATGACCGCAGAAACAGCACTGGTCATGACAGCAGAAACAGCAGTAGTCATCGGCTGGGATTCCATTCTGAAAATAAACATAATGCAGGAACAAATCAGTAATATAGTCTGTTTAAGTTTGTTAGTAAAAATGCTACTGATTGAACACGGAAAAAGATCTGAAACAGAAGAGACAGAACCAGAGCTATAACCGAAATCAACAAAATAAAGACCAAATAATGGTCATTAGTGCAAAAAACCGCTCCACGCGGACCCAGGTTTTCGGAACTGCATTCGTGTCCGCAGGACGTGCGGGCATACGCGAGTTTAACTAATTCCGGTTCCATTTTTGCACCCCCTTGCGCGCGGGTAGGACTTGTGGTAAAACATGTCATAAGACTTCAAAGGCTTCATTAAGGTTTCACCTTATAAATAGCCCATCTTTTCATTCCCACACCGATGTGGGACAAGGTGAATTACCAACTTGAGACTTTCATTCACACTATACTTCCAACACCTCTTTAAAAATAATTTAATGGTCATAATGTCTAAAAGGATGTTGGAAGACATCCTCACAATCACCTAACATGCAAGATTTTTGCTTAAGCGTCTTAACCGGGCATATTACTTTCAGTTTCAAGCCCCCCAAGAAGATGCTAACAACATAATCCTATCAAACGACTGATAATATTCTTTCAAGGAATTACTTTGTAATAAAGTGGTCAAGCTCTTTCGTAGAATCTTCAAACAAACCGTTACTTTGTAATAAAGTGGTCAAGCTCGTACATAGTCTGGCCAAGGCTTGAGCCATTACATAGCATCACTAATTTCTAAATGAAATACTGCATACCGAAGCTTGAGATTCTTGATCTAGAGTATCTATCATCACTTGTGAAAAAGTGTTCGCACATGTACAACCAACCATCAAGGTCTCCTTTGTTAAAATAGGTAAATTCAACCTGTCAAAACTGGTGAGTCTATTAGATTCCCTTTGTTATGTCACTATTATCGACCATTCTTCTATGGTCCCCTACCATTGTAATTTACTTAGATTCTTCGTAGTAAACTGTTCTTGTTATTTTCAGCCACTGGCATTGACATTGTTTCGATCCTCATTAACGACTTTACATGCTCCTTTATCGTCTACTCAGTTTCCCGTTCACAATTATGGATCAACTCATCAACTGCAACTACAATCAATTCATGAACAAAAATCAGTTATGATAGCTTATTATTTTTCTTATATAACCTATGCTTTAATCATATATCACAATAGCCACCATAACGCATACGCTATACTTAGATCATATATCACAATAGCCCCTATACTTTCGATTACCTAAACCGCCACAACACACACCCTATACTTTGATCATATATCACAATAGCCCCTATACTTTCAGCTACCTAAACTACCTTAACACATACCTTATACTTTTATCATATATCAAAACAGCCCCTATACTTTTAGCTAACTAAACTACCACCGGCCCTATTAAAAAAAAAGGGTAATTGCACGGTACCCCTGACCGCGGGAGGGATCCCCCTCCCCAAGCTAGCGACCCGGCAATGCTGTCTGGCGGTGACTACCCAGCCGTTTCGAGAGGAGCGAAGAGCCTGCAAGCAGGATTCGAACCCGAGCACTTTAGGCCTCGAACCGGTTTAACTTAGGTGCCGGTTGCCATTGGGCTGACACCCAATGGTTCCACCGGCCCTATTCAAGTGATGAACTAATTTGTATAACACATTTTATGCAAATACAAATACCACGTTTTCATTTTTTACATTTATACACAAATTTGTCAGACTAACGGGTTGTTTGAAAACTTCTGAATGATTAAGTGTTGAATCAGTAAGAGGTCTAAACTATTAAGGTGCTGTTTGTTTTTTCTGCGGGAAAAGGTCTGCAGTCTGCGGACCACATCTGCAGGCATCTGCAGGAGAAGAGGTGGACCAAATGTCTGCAGTCTGCAAGGAGAAGAGGGTTTGTTTTTTTTTTCTTCTACAAAACCACTTTTCACACACACAACACACACACTTCTCTCTGCCTCAACTCTCTCTCTACTCTCTCTCTACAATCTGCCGACCATAGCAGCACCACCGCCCATAGCACCACCACCACCGCACCACCCCCGCCATCACACCACCACCAAAGTCATAAATATGAGCTACGTAGTTATAAAAAAGCCAAAAGGTAACAAAACCTTCGGAATTTCATAACTCACATTTCAAAAATAACCTAAAATTACTACATAAACAATTTAGAACAGCACTGCATCTATCAAATACCTAGAAACAACAAATCCAGTGCACAAAATCAACTACAAAAAAAAGAAAAAAAAATCAGTAAACAACAAGTGTTAACATACGAACCGATCCGAGTCAGCAAGGAGCGATTGACGAGCCTACTCGAGTTTCGAAACTGCTTCACGGCGAATCGGACGAATGAGCGCTTCATCTTCGTCGTTGAGATGAGAATCGAGAAAACCGATGAGACGGAGAGAGAGAGTAGTTGAGCGTAACTGTAATCTCCTTTCTGGATAGCGATATGTGCTCCGAATAGAAGAGATTGAAGCCTCTTAAGGTTCGCATCCAGCTGTTTTCGCCAGCAAATAGACGATTCCGACGATGATGCGTGAGGTGGAGGAGCAGGGGAGGAGGTCGGCGTGAGGTGGAGGAGGAGGGGAGGAGGTCGGCGGCGTGAGGTGGAGGAGCAGGGGAGAGGAGGTCGTGAATGGAGAAGGGTAGGGTTTGAGAGTTGTGTTTGGAAGAGGATGAGCAGATATGTGAAGATGTAAATCAACATCTGCCCGAGGAAGAGGTTGTGAAGTGGTTTTTTAATGAATTGTCTTCAGAAAAACAAACAAGCTTCAAAGCCCTATGTCTGCGCGTGGTCTACTTGGTGAAGACAAAAGAGGCCCTGAAGCTCTTTTATAAAAAAAACAAACAGAACCTAAGTGTTGAACCATTAAAAGCCAGTATAATGCTTAACCATTCAGAGGCAAATGTCTGACCAATTCAGATTAAAGGTTTTAACTATTCAGACTCAGTATAATGCTTATTCATTCAGAGGCACATGTCTGAACCAATCAGACATCTGCTCGTGAAACAAAGAGTCTGAACCATTAAGTGCTGAACCACTAAGAGCTTCATTAAGAGGTAAACATACAGCCCCTAAGTCGTATTCAATATAATATATTATTCCTCTCGAAACATAATATTGTGTTGGAAAAATAGGTGAAAATAGCATTTTTCACAAATATAGGAAAATGATTTTTTCCTATTGTGGACTAGAAATAAATATAATAAAATGAGCGGGTTTTATATATTTATTTGTGGGTTTGTGTTCTATGTTGGAAGACCTTCGCAACGAACTAAACCACGTCCAAAACCGAGCTAAGATGAATGAGATATCGATGCTCAAAGTTGGGTGTTCGGAACATTCAATGCTGAAACAAAAGGGAAAGTAGCACCTTGTCCCACATCGGATGAGAGATGGAACTTAAAGGGGTATTTAAGTGGGAACTCTCCATCCTTATTGTTTCATGGAAGCACACACTAGTGTCCTCGCGAAGGGTGCGGAGCACCCTAGCTCGCGCTCGCGCGCGCACGCGCACGCGCGTAGCGTGTGCGATGAGGCGCAATGTGGCGCTTTGATGGCGCACTTTGCACTTCGCACGCTCGCATCGCCTCGAGCCGCCTTTGTATTTTTTGACCACGTGCGCGTGGTGGAGCGCAAAGGTTGCAAGGACCAAGTGGTAGGTGATGCGGCGCATGACGTGGCAGTCCTGCGGGTGCGCGCGGCGCACCAGAGTGAGCCAATACGGCGCGACTGTGTGTCGCGCTCGTATAGGTTCACAGGTGACGTGGCGCACGCGCGCATGGCTGTGAGCCAAGAGGCCGCACCGCGCATGGTGACGTGGCGCACGCGCGCATGGCTGTGAGCCAAGAGGCCGCACCGCGCATGGGCGCGCGCGCGCAGAAAGCTTCCAGCATTGAATGGCAGTGCAGTTTCAGTCCAGCTTCGTAACTGATGAGTTAATAAGCTTTGACTGAGAATTAAATGACGTATTAAATTGCATTGAAGACGTTTAATGCAATTTAAACCTCTCATTTAATTCATTTTTTACTGTTTCGACTTAGGAGCTGTATAAATACAGCTCCATACCCAGCAGAAGAAAACACCAGCAACACAACAGCTTTATACAAACAACTCTCCTCCCATTTCTGATCTTTTTCTTGCAGCTCTCAAGGTAGACATCGGGTCTTGTGTCAATTCCGGCAGTACTACTGCTCCGGCTGTTGTACCCTGGGAAACAAAACGAGTATTCTAGGGAGGCTCGGAATTTGTTTTAAGGGAAGCGTGTGAACACGTGCCTCAGCCACTCTGCTTCTACACCATTCTTGCATTTTGATTTATTTTTTTTTTAGTTGTAATTGTACCTGTAAGTTTGCTTTCTTTATTTCTGAATTGTAATCTTATAATAAAATTTATTTATTTTATTTATAATTTACGCGAACGGTTCCTACAATCTTAAAACAAATTTTTAAAAACCGTTCGTGTAATCAAAACCATTCTGGTTGGTGATTCAAACCAGTTTTGATTCACTCAGTTTGTGTTTTAAAAACAATTTTTTTTGGTTTTCATCTTCAAAGGAGCGACTTTGGTTGAAAACTATTTTGGTTACATTCAGATTGTCCTAAATTGCTAATAAACTTTCTGCCTTGGTCTTCAAAGTTGGACTTAGAAGCCAGTCAGTAAGTTTTAAATATTAAGAATTTTCTGTTTTTGGTCTTCAAAGTTGGACTTAGAAGCCTAAACAGTAAATTTGTGGTAAAATTAAAATTTAGTAGTTTCCTTCTGGTTTGTGCGTAAATCAGAATTTTTTGACTAAAAATTTTAATTTTAATTTTTCAGCATGTCGAACGAAAATGTCAACGTTAACAACACCACAAATGTTGTAACGGGAACCCCTCCTAACGCCACCACTGTGGGAGCGTCCACAGTGGCCAATCACGCTGAACGACCCGAGAAGTTCTCGGGTCTACACTTCAAAAGGTGGCAACAGAAGATGTTCCTCTACTTGACCACCATGAACCTTGCGAGGTTCTTAACTGAATCCGCTCCCCAACCTGCGGAAGGGGAGACCAGCGCTCAGGCTCTGAGCGCGGTAGAGGCTTGGAAGCACTCGGATTTTATTTGTCGAGGCTATGTGTTAAACGGGCTTTCGGATGCATTGTATAACGTGTACTACAGTGTCAAGACTTCCAAAGATCTTTGGGATGCCTTGGACAAAAAGTACAAAACGGAGGATGCTGGCACAAAGAAATTTGTGGTAGCCCGTTTTTTGGATTTCAAAATGGTTGATTCTAAAACGGTTATGAATCAAGTCCAAGAATTCCAAATTATACTTCATGACATCTTTGCGGAAGGCATGACACTTAGCGAGACATTTCAAGTGGCAACGATGATTGAAAAGTTACCTCCTAGTTGGGTTGATTTTAAGAATTATCTTAAACACAAACGAAAGGAGATGACTATAGAGGACCTTATTGTTCGTCTTCGGATTGAAGAGGACAACAGAATTGCCTAAAAAGGCAGCCTTGCGCAGTCTAGTGCTAGCGCAAATTTGGTTGAGCATGGGCAATCCTCTAAAGGCGCGAAGGGTAAGGGGAAAAAGGACAAAGGGAAAGCAAAGGCTAGCAACCTTGGACCAAAGAAAGGGGTTGTGAAAAAGAAACCTCAGACGTTCCAAGGGACTTGTTACAACTGTGACGAGCCGGGGCATCGGGCTAACCAATGCAAGAAACCAAAGCGTGAGCGTGCGCACATGGTGGATGAAGACGGAATGCCTTTGGTGGCAATGATTTCCGACAAGACCGCAATGTTGGATGAGGTCAATGTTGTGACCAACACTCCAAAAGGATGGTGGATTGATACGGGAGCGACCCGTCATGTGTGCCCAGATAGGAGCCTTTTTACCACCTTCAAGGAGCTTGCGGGAGATGAGAAGTTGTACATGGGAAATGCAGCCACCGCGGACATCAAGGGTGAAGGAACGGTGATTTTGAAGTGGACTTCAGGGAAGGAGCTCACTTTAAGCAACGTGTTATATGTCCCAGACTTGCGCAAGAGCCTAGTCTTGGGTTGGTTGCTTAATAAGTTTGGATTTCGTTTAGTTTTTGAGAGCGATCAATTTGTACTAACTAAACGAGGAATGTATGTAGGCAAGGGCTATGCCCAAAATGGTATGTTTAAATTGAATGTAATGGCAATCAAGAAAAACATGAATAAAATTGCTACTACTTCTACTTATATGCTTGAGTTTTCTGATTCAAATAAATGGCATGGTAGATTAGGTCACGTTAATTTTAATTCAATACGCCGTTTAATCAATTTAAATTATATACCAACATTCCATATTGATTCACACTATAAATGTGAAACTTGCGTAGAATCCAAACTTACAAGAACATCATCGAAATCGGTTGAACGAATAACCGAACCCCTTGATTTAATTCACACTGATATTTGTGATTTAAAAGCGGTACCCACAAGAGGTGGAAATAAGTACTTCATCACGTTTATTGACGATAGTACTAAATATTGCTATGTATATTTACTAAAAAGTAAAGATGAAGCAATAAGTAAATTTATCTTGTATAAGAATGAAGTTGAGAATCAACTTCAAAAGAAGATAAAAGCTTTGCGAAGCGACCGAGGAGGTGAATATGTTGCACCTTTTGCCGATTTATGTGAAAAAAGTGGCATCGTACATGAGTGTACACCTCCTTATTCTCCACAATCAAATGGCGTGGCGGAACGAAAGAACCGCACATTGAAAGAAATGATGAATGCCATGTTGATAAGTTCTGGGGTGAGCCAGGAAATGTGGGGGGAAGCCATTCTCTCGGCCAATTATCTTTTGAACAAGATACCATTGAAAAAGAGAGACGAGACTCCATATGAGTTATGGAAAAAGAAAAAGCCTTCATATAAATACTTGAAAGTGTGGGGGTGCCTAGCAAAGGTGATTGTACCACCTCCTAAGGCTCTTAGGATAGGACCCAAAACTGTTGATTGCATATTTATTGGGTATGCGCATCAAAGTAGTGCACATCGCTTTCTTGTACACGAGTCCAAGAATCCTGATGTACACGTAAACACTATCATGGAGGTGAATCCTAACGTTGTGTCTTACTTTGAAAATGTGTTTCCTTTGAGAAGACAAACACATGCAACGTCATCAACACCTAATTTTGAAGTAGGTGAAAGCTCATCTACACCCGTTGATGAGGTAGTTCATGATAAGACACATGAACGACCTGAGGTTGAAGAAAGTGATCGTAGGCGAAGCAAAAGGCCAAGGGTTGAAAAATCCTACGGTCCAGACTTCGTTAGCTATATGTTTGAGGGCGAGCCCAATACATATCGCGAAGCGGTTTCTTCTTCAGAAGGACCTCAATGGAAAGAAGCAATAAGAAATGAAATAGATTCTATATTGCAAAATCATACTTGGGAGTTAGTAGATCTTCCACCTGGTTGCAAACCACTTGGATATCGTTGGATATTCAAAAGGAAGATGAAAACTGATGGAAGTATTGATAAGTACAAGGCTAGGTTGGTGATTAAAGGATTTAGACAAAAGGAAGGTCTAGATTACTTTGATACCTACTCGCCTGTGACGCGCATAACCTCGATTAGATTGGTTCTTGCTATAGCGGCTTTAAGAAATTTGGAAGTTCACCAAATGGATGTTAAAACCGCATTTCTAAATGGTGATTTAGAAGAAGAGATTTACATGGAGCAACCTGAAGGTTTCTCCGCCCCGGGTCAAGAGGGTAAAGTATGTAAACTCGTCAAGTCTTTGTATGGCTTGAAGCAAGCACCAAAACAATGGCACCAAAAGTTTGATCATGTCATGATTGACAATGGTTTCAAAATAAATGAGTGCGACAAATGTGTTTATTTCAAAGACACAAATGAAGGTTATGTGATTTTATGCCTTTATGTAGACGACATGCTTATCATTGGGAGTAATGATAAAATTATCAAAGCTACTAAAAGCATGTTAAAAGCGAGATTTGACATGAAAGACATGGGTTTAGCGGATGTGATTCTTGGAGTAAAGATCATAAGAACCCAAGAAGGTCTTGTGTTAAGTCAATCTCACTATGTGGATAAAATTCTTGAAAAATTCAACTCGGGAGATACGAGTGTAGCTCGAACTCCAGTTGATACCTCCCAACATCTTAAGAAGAATAAGGGAGATGGAGTTGCTCAGTTAGAGTATTCAAGAATTATTGGCAGTCTAATGTATCTAATGACATGTACTAGACCCGACTTGGCTTACGCGGTGAGTAGGCTAAGTAGATACACCAGCAATCCGTGCGCGGATCATTGGAAGGCTATCACGAGGGTGCTTAGATACATAAGATACACAAGAGATTATGGATTGCATTATACCCGACAACCAGCAGTGATCGAAGGATACACTGATGCAAACTGGATATCGGATAATAAAGATTCCAAATCAACAAGTGGTTATGTGTTTACACTTGGAGGAGCTGCTATTGCTTGGAAGTCTTCCAAGCAAACGGTCATAGCAAGATCCACAATGGAATCCGAGTTTATCGCCTTGGATAAGTCAGGCGAGGAGGCGGAATGGCTACGTCAATTCGTGGAAGATATTCCAAGATGGCCAAAGCCTTTGCCAGCCATATGTGTACATTGTGATAGCCAATCAGCGATTGGCAGAGCTCAAAGATTGATGTACAATGGCAGATCAAGGCATATGCGACGTAGACATAACACGATACGACAACTACTCTCAACGGGTGTTATCACAATTGATTATGTGAGATCAGCGGATAACATTGCGGACCTGTTTACAAAAGGCTTAAGCAGAGAATTAGTAGAAACGTCGTCAAGAGGAATGGGACTAAAGCCCGTGGTAAATGGGAATATGAGGGAAACCTAACTTAGTTGACTGGAGATCCCAAGATCTAAGTTCAATAGGACAACTTAATCATATTACCAAACGGAGTCACTGTGGGGGAGTACCCCAAACTAATTAAAAGGGAGTTATTTATACTTCCTAGTCCATTCCAATCAGTGACATTGAAGTGAGGCTAAGCATATTAAGGTTAACGATTACGGGAAATCAAATAACCATGATGCTTTTAATGATTCAGAGGAATCACCTATGTTAGAGTGAAGTAGGGTCGCTTCAAATGGATTTGTGGGGTGCGCAAATCCTAGAGCTCTCGCAGAACCAGGCTAGTGTTCCAGGACCATAATAGGACACGACAATGAGGAGTTGGCCAAACCAGGAAGAGTATTGTGTGAAGTGTATTGTCGTTTACACAAATGGGGGTATGTTCAAGGACATCGCGTCTACACACCGCTAGTAAGCTAAGTGCGCTTCACAAAAGAAGGTTCAAAGGCTTCAACCTACCTATCTTGCAATACTCAACTGTCGAAGTTTATCGTTGAAAAGTGTAAGGAAAAGATCCATTTCCATACATGTGGGGGATTGTTGGAAATTTGATGAAAATAGCATTTTTCATGTGGGGGATTGTTGGAAAAATAGGTGAAAATAGCATTTTTCACAAATATAGGAAAATGATTTTTTCCTATTTTGGACTAGAAATAAATATAATAAAATGAGCGGGTTTTATATATTTATTTGTGGGTTTGTGTTCTATGTTGGAAGACCTTCGCAACGAACTAAACCACGTCCAAAACTGAGCTAAGATGAATGAGATATCGATGCTCAAAGTTGGGTGTTCGAAACATTCAATGCTGAAACAAAAGGGAAAGTAGCACCTTGTCCCACATCGGATGAGAGATGGAACTTAAAGGGGTATTTAAGTGGGAACTCTCCATCCTTATTGTTTCATGGAAGCACACACTAGTGTCCTCGCGAAGGGTGCGGAGCACCTAACTCGCACACGCTCGCGCACGCGCGTGGCGTGGGCGATGAGGCGCAATGTGGCGCACTTTGCACTTCGCATCGCCGCTTGAGAGCCGCCTTTGTATTTTTGACCACGTGCGCGTGGTGGAGGTGGAGCGCAAAGGTTGCAAGGACCAAGTGGTAGGTGATGCGGCGCATGACGTGGCAGTCATGCGGGTGCGCGCGGCGCACCAGAGTGAGCCAATACGGCGCGACTGTGTGGCGCGCTCGTATAGGTTGTGAGCCAAGAGGCCGTACCGCGCATGGGCGCGCGCGCGCAGAAAGCTTCCAGCATTGAATGGCAGTGCAGTTTCAGTCCAGCTTCGTAACTGACGAGTTAATAAGCTTTGACTGAGAATTAAATGACGTATTAAATTGCATTGAAGACGTTTAATGCAATTTAAACCTCTCATTTAATTCATTTTTGATTGTTTCGACTTAGGAGCTGTATAAATACAGCTCCATACCCAGCAGAAGAAAACACCAGCAACACAACAGCTTTATACAAACAACTCTCCTCCCATTTCTGATCTTTTTCTTGCAGCTCTCAAGGTAGACATCGGGTCTTGTGTCAATTCCGGCAGTACTACTGCTCCGGCTATTGTACCCTGGAAAACAAAACGAGTACTCCTGGGAGGCTCGGAATTTGTTTTAAGGGAAGCGTGTGAACACGTGCCTCAGCCACTCTGCTTCTACACCATTCTTGCATTTTGATTTATTTATTTTTTTAGTTGTAATTGTACCTGTAATTTTGGTTTCTTTATTTCTGAATTGTAATCTTATGATAAAATTTATTTATTTTATTTATAATTTACGCGAACGGTTCCTACATATTGTTTGTATGGCTGGAACACAGAATTATTATATATATTTCTCTTATGTTCTGACATACAACATAATCTGACAAACAACATAATTTGACATACAGTAAACAAAGTTGGTATAAATAGCTCCTATCACACTTTACATAGCTTCTATTATATTGTAAACATAAGCTTTGCTTAATAGTAGGAATTGAGTAATCTCCGCCTAACGCTACCTTGACGAAATGATTCTTGTTAACCTCGGTCGCAATAGCAGCATGTTCATGCAACCATGTCAACCAATAAATTATCGACAAATAGATCCTAGCTCAAGTGCATCAAACAATATTTCAGCTATTAAGACGCCGATTCGATCGGCTTTTCACTTTGGTTGGAAGTTGTCTTTTTCGTTTTTTGATGAGACCCATGAAGTTGTAGAAGCAGGGAGTTGCTGACCACAAATATCGAGCTAAATGCCATCAGTCCACCTATCAAAAACCATAATTTATCAACTTCTACGGTTCCACAAATTTTATAAAAGTATTAGAGGAAATTGTGAATCACCTGAAAGTGAGGGTGTCATTGCAAAATCGAAATGCGGAAGCAGCACACCGGCTGCAACGGGGATCGCGACAACGTTATACGCCACCGCCCAAGACAAGTTCTGATGGACTTTAGACATTGTTGCCTTTGCAAGATCAATTGCATCCACAACCTGACATGATAAATCAGTAATTAAAGTCACATAAACCCGAACAGGGCACGAGTTTTTGCGGGTTGACACAACACGACGCATGTAACCCGAAATCGTATTTTATTTTAGCATGTTAATACTCTAAATTACAAATTAACAAGCAAACATACAAATGTAAATGAGTAATTATGCTTACACTATGAAACTCGATGCTGTTTTCTCATGGCTTTTAAGTTTTGGTATTAAATGCCTAATCAGTTAAACTATGACATAATATCTTTTTAGAAAATTTATTAGATAAAGGAGTTATATAGGATTGGTCAACCTGCAAGGCTGACTCGAACAAGATCCGTTTGGCTAAACATGGTTGCTAGGTTCGACCCGAAACCGACCCGAATCAATTAAGACTAAACCCAAACCCGCAAATTTCTTGTTAAGTTCGTGTCATGTCGAAAACCCACACCCCTACTTGCGTCAATGATGGAGTTGGGTTGGGCTGACAGATATTATTACCAAAATATATATATTGAATAAAATGATTTCAGACTTTTTTTGTGCATCTTTTTGGGGGA
Source organism: Helianthus tuberosus (assembly GCA_030545235.1). Lineage (NCBI taxonomy): Eukaryota > Viridiplantae > Streptophyta > Magnoliopsida > Asterales > Asteraceae > Helianthus > Helianthus tuberosus. The sequence goes on along the minus strand of CM060367.1, from coordinate 147,188,796 downwards.
TGGTTGGTAGCCTGTAAACGCACCAAACGCAGAAATCCTGTTTAATGTTTATATTTATGTAACTATAATTAACTATGTGATTATTAAAATGTAAACGGACGTAAATGAGAGACCGGAAACGGACGTTCACGAGCATAATTGAACGAACAAAGCAAGTGTTCATGTTCGTTCGTTTAATTAAATGAACAAAAAAAAAAATGTTCATGTCCGTTCTTTTATTTAAATAAACAAACTTCCTGCCTATCAGTTCACAAATAGTTCATGAACATTCGGTTCGTTCACAGGCCTAACGGTTGATATGTAAAACGCTTACTTGTGAAAGTTTGTTCCCAAGAAGTATAATGGAAGCAGCATTAGAGGCAGCGTTTTCTTGTCCATCAACTTGCAAAGCAATTCCGACGTCCGCTAGAGCCAAAGACGGTGCATCATTGATTCCATCCCCGACCTTTTGGAGGTAAGGTTGTGTTAGAAATAACAATAAAAAGAATATAAAAAACATTACATAGTGCGTAACAAACTAACAATGATCAGTTATTGAACAATAACTCACCATTGCAACACGGTGGCCTGAGTTTTGTAGAGTCAAGATGGCACCCGACTTTTGTTGTGGGGTCAAAGATGCGTTGATTAGATGTGTTTCTATGCCCACTGTTTTTGCTACACTTGCAACTGCCTCTTCCCTGTCTCCTGATAACAGGATTGTTTCAATCCTCTTCTCGTGTAGCCTTCAAAAAAAATATTGTTAAGACAGGCATTACCGCCATCGAATGGGTTAACGGGACGTTAAGTTTGGGTCCGGTCAGCCCAAAAACATTTTGTTTTTCTTCTAATTTGTTGCAAATAGTTAATAAGGTAAACATATAATCTACTTTTCTAAAATTAAGTAATTAGCAGGTTAATAAGGTAAATATATAATCTACTTTTTTAAAATTAAGTAAAGCAGGTTGTATGCATCAAAAATACACTTTAGAAGTTTTGACCTGTTGAACATAACCCAGATAAACCCATTCATAAGTAAATGGGCCAAAACTGCAACCTTTAGCAAAAGGATTTGGGTGTAAGTAACCATAAATTTTAATAACGTTCTACAACCTCTTGCAATAAAAAAATTAAAATATTTAGAGTAAAGTACACAGGTGGTCCCTATGGTTAACCAAAACTTTGTATTTGGTGCCTAGCTTTTTAAAAGTATGAAGATGGTGCCTATGGTTGCACTTTGTAACGCATTTAGTCCCCAGCTAACAAATCTAAACGTTTCAGCAGGTCCAAGTTAGGGACTAAATGCGTTACAAAGTGAAAACTACAGGGACCATCCATGTACTTTTCTAAAAGGTTGGGGACTAAATGTGTTACAAAGTGCAAACCACAAGGACCATCTGTGTGCTTTTGGAAAGCTAGGAACCAAATCCAAAATTTTAGTCAACCACAGACAGGGACCATCCGTGTAATTTACTCAAAAAATATATATATTTGATAGTACCTTTTTACGGTAGCCTCAGCATCATGACGTAAATTATCAGATATTCCAATAGCACCAATGATCCCTTCACCTTCCCGACCAACGAAAACAACCGTCTGTGAATAATTTGACGATGCACGACCTTCTGATGATTTCTGTATCACATCTTTCTCCAATTCCATTACATCGGAAATGTTTTTTCTGTGGTGGAAACGTTCATGGACCCATTTCATAGATCCAACGGCCACCAAATGCCCATCTACTTCTGCCAATGTCCCAAAGCCCGGTTCTGCTAACTGCCTGCTAGTAACTGGAATATCTATATTCAATGATTCTGCTTCGGATATAATAGCCTTTGCGATGGGATGTGATGCGGTTTTTTCTACTGCAGCAGCCAGTTGGAGAATCTCTGCTTCTCCGTGACTAAATGATGCGACACCAGAAACCGCAGGTTTTCCTTCTGTTAGGGTTCCTGTCTGGTAACAGCGAGTGCGAAGACAGGTCAGCAAAAAGAACGGTTTGGGAAACAGGTCAAACAGATAACCTTTTGGCACTGATAGCGTCAAGTTGGGCTGAGTCGCTGACCCAAAATACTTCTAGTCCAAAAGTTCAATTTTTATATGTAACTAATGTGCCAAATCAGGGGTGTTAAACGGGTCGTGTTTGCGGGTTGGTGGGTAGAACCCGACACGAGCACAAAAAACTGATACGAGCCCGAACATGGCAAGAACACAGAAATATGACATAACCCCGAACACGACACGAAGCCGAAAATTTTGCCAGGTACATCAACTTGAAGACGACACAAGTTTTTGCAGGTTGACACGAAGACGACCCGCTTAACCTCAAAATGTATTTATTTTTGCAGATTGATACTCTAATATTACAAACTTACAACGAAATTTATGTAAAACAATCACGTTTAAACTATAAAACTTGATGCTCATTTCACTTTTAGCTTTTAAATTTGGAAATAAAAAACCCAATCAATTTACACATAAAACACATTTTTATAGAATATAAGTATATAACTAAACAGGTCAACCCGAACATGATTCATTTAGCTAAACATGTTCGTCGGTTCGACTCGAGAATAACCCAACTCTATAATTTTGTGTTAGGTTCATGTTGCGTCAGAAATTCACCCCTAATGTGATTGAAAAATGATATAGGAGGGTTTTTTTGTCTTAAAACCACACTTTGGGCAACTTTTGACACGTTTCCATATTAGCTAATATTTTTTTACGTAAATGGGTGAAAATTGCCACTTGTATCAAATACCTTGTCTAGAGTAATAGTGTCTATGTTTGCCAAGCGTTCCAACACATCGCCACCTCTAATAAGAAGTCCTTGCTTAGCCCCTGTTCCACAACAATAACAAAATAGGCCAATGAAATAAGATATTAACAACTTGAACGAATAGTTAAAAAAAATCACTGTTTTTTTGTTTTCATTTATTTACCTAGAGAGGTACCAACAAGAATTGCAGTTGGTGTTGCAAGGCCTAGTGCACATGGGCAAGAAACGACCTGAAATATAACTTATTCATGAGTAAATTATGACAGTAAATGAAAAGGATGAAATTACAAGATCATCCTCAAGTTGGAAAATATTCAGCACCCTATGACTCACTCACCAAGACATCTGTGGAAAGCTTTAAGCTCAATAGTAAAGGACTTCCATCAGGGCCAGAAATGTCATTGAGCAACACATCTGGAAAAACATGTACCCCAGCATAGTACCTTGATAACAAAAAAACAGAAACCAACAAGGATGACTTCAATAAAGGTAATTCAACAAATGAATATCTTTTAATTCTTTCTAAATGGTATTCAATCTCTGTATCAATATCTTTATCATAAACAAGAATTATTGAGATAACTAATAAATGACAAATAAGTAGTTTAATACCAGAAGGCGAATGTTGCAGCAGATAAGGTCATAACAGTGTACACGAATGGGCCAGCAATCGAATCTGCAAGCCTCTGTATAGGCGCTTCACGTCCTTGAGCATCCTCTACCTAAACAGGTTAAACAGTGCCGAAAGTGTATATTAGTACATAAAACCTCATAAATCATTTTATTATAAGTTCAGATACTATAAAAAATAATATAACTTTTGCATTCAATTGACAACTAGTTATTTATAAACTTCAAATTTTCGGGTTCCCAACTTGGTCTGTCGCAACCGTACTAAAAATTATGCAGTTTGACCCGACCCGTTTTGATCCAATAGCCAGCCTGCCCGTTTTACCATCATTAACATGCACATCGGTCTATTTAACATTTTCAAGGCTGAACCAGAGCATTTATGTAAGTAACATGGCAATCTCATATTTTATCTAACTAATATGGAAACAAATACTGACCATCTTAACGATCTTTGTTATCGTCGAGTTGGAGCCTGTTGAAGAAGCTTCGATTTTTAGCGGACCATCCTGAAAGGCAGTCATGAAACATGGTCACGGTCATTACTCATTACATTAGGAAGTCAATCCTTAAACATAATAGGATAAAACCTTCTACTTTGATATTATAAGTAGTCATATTGTGAGCAACATAATACTATATTATTTGGAAACTTGAAGTTATAGTTGATATCTTTTTCTGCATATTCGAAGTTAAGAACCAAATTAGTGGGGACGGTTTACCCAGTTTATTGTTCCAGCTGAGACTTGACCTTCTTCCTTAAAAACAGGAAGTGACTCGCCGGTGAGCATGGACTCATCCACAACACTTCTTCCTGCAACAACTTTTCCCTGCACACAAAGTTAAATCAATCGTTTAAAACGCAAAATAATAATTTTGAGAAGATCAATACATCATAATACATGTAAATGTTCCAAAGACTGTGGCTATAGTCTGGATTAGAGTGAATGATAATGTTTCAGTTTAAGATTAACAAAGCTTACATCTACGGGAATAGTTTCTCCCGGTAAAACCAGTACTAAATCTCCAACTCGAATCTCATCAGTAGGGACTTCAATACATATTGAATCAGAGCTTAATATGCTTCCATCTGTCATGTTACTTTCAGAGGGAGAAATCACTAGTCGTGACTGTGTGGATATTAACGACTGCATACAATGAAACATGTTTGTTAGCAACTTTAGATTTTTCTATAATATTCTTAGTATTTTGCACAATAGAAGCCCTATGCGATCAACTAATTATCAACTAATTACATGGGAAAACAAATAAATATCACTTATTTTATATTTTTCACAATGATTATGGCTATTACACCTTATTTTTCGAAAAGATGAACTTACTAATAGTTCATTCATGTCACTAGATGCCCGAAGTCTCGCCCTTTCTTCAAGTGAACGTCCCAAGAGAACAAAACCAAGAAGCATAACCTGCATGCTAAAAATGAGCATCCCTTTAAATTGTATTTGAGCAATTAATATGACTCAAAGTGTACACGGTAGTCATATACTTGTATTGAGAGAAAAACTAGATGTAAAAAACGGGCGGGTGGGTAACCGGTCCAACTGAGTCCGGGTCAAATGGGCAGTTTTTTTGTGCCGGACAAACTGGATCGGGTCGGTTGACCCAAAACACTTTTTTGTCGAAACAATTTTCTTTTTGTGTAAACTATAATTAACAAAATTATATAATTTCAATAAAATATTTGATTTCTATAAAATAAGATTAGGAGGTTCTGTGAAGTGTGAATTACAATTTCAATTTATGCGATTGTCATCCTGTTTGACCCGATTACATTTTTGGCTAAGCCTGACCCGACAGAAATACAACAGAACCCTAATCAGCCCACTCATAAGCAAATGGGTCGAATTTGCCACCTCTAAATAAGTAATAAGTTACAGCATACAAACCGGCTCATCAAAGAATGTCGCATCCCATCCAAGCTCAGGGTTAAGAAGTGAGATCTAAAAGGAGAAAAAGTTAGTATCATGAAACATGTAAAATTTAAAAAACAAAACATCTATCTACTATAATAAAAGAAACCAATTTTTGAACACGTGTCATTCATTGGAGATATCCTCAAATCTATACTTATCTTATATTAACTAAATAAATAATAAATTAATATTAAATCTTATCATACTTTAATAAAATATTATCCTCAAATCTAAATTGTTAATTTAATATATTTTTAAAACAAATACCTCTCTTTCCTACTTATCTTATATTAAATATATAAATAATAAATTAATATTAAATGTTATCCTAATTTATTAAAAATATAGCTTTTTTATTATTTGGTATACAAAATTATATTTATTCAACTCGTGTAAAACGCGTGGTTTTTAAAAAATTAACTTTTTTTATTATTTACTATACAAAGTTACATTTATATAACCCGTGTAATACACGAAGTTTTTAAAGATATAACTTTTTATCATCTGCTATGTAAAATTAGATTTATTCAACACGTGTAATACACGAGGTTTTTAAGGATATATTTTTTTTATTATTTGGTAGATTTTCAACCCGACTATACACAGGTTTTTTTAAAGATACGACGTTTTTAGTATTTAATATACAAAATTACATTTATTTAATCTGTGTAATACATGGTTTTTAAAGATATAACTCTTTTTTAGATCTATTCAACACGTGTAATATACGGGGTTTTAAGGATGTAATTTTTTTTATCATTTGATAGATTTATTCAACCCGATTATACACGGGTTTTTTAAAAGATACGACGTTTTTAGTATTTAGTATACAAAATTACATTTATTTAATCTGTGTAATACACATGGTTTTTAAAGATATAACTTTTTTATATTATTTGATATATAAAATTACATTTATTTAACCCGTATAATATACGAGTTTAACTTTTTATTATTTAATATATAAAATTACATTTATTCAACCCGTCAGGGCTGTAAACGAACCGAACGAACACGAACGAGACCTTGTTCGTGTTCGTTTGTTAAAAAATATATGTGTTCGCGAACCGTTCACGAACACTTATCGAACGGGATTTTATGTTTGTGTCCGTTTGTTAAGGAAATGAACGTGTTCGTGTTCGTTTGTGTTTGTTTGTTAATTTTAGGCAACGAACGTTGGCAAACACAAATGAGCACAAACTAATGTTCATGAACACAAATGGAAATAAACGAACACAAACAATCGTTCATGAACAGAATATATAATACACTGACACTTATTAAATATTTAATTTGTCAGAATTTTGATATATTTAAATAAATATAAAAGCTAAAAATATTAATGAACTATCAAACACAAGCGAACACGTTATCGAATGTTCACGAACATAAACGAACGAACGCGACCTCTGTTCATGTTTGTTCATTTAACTAAACGAACGAAATTTCTTGTTCGTGTTCGTTTGTTTAATAAACGAACGAACACAAACGAACTTCCCGCCGAACGGTTCACGAACTGTTCGCCAAACGTTTGGTTCGTTTACAGCCCTACGTGTAATACACGGGGTTCTAACCTAGTACATATATATATGAAAGAAATCTCACTGCGCTTATCATAAATGCAGCAATGGATCCGAATCCAACAAGAGAGTTCATATTTGGAGATCCCTTAAAGAATGCCTTAAGACCATCAGAAAGCAGCTCTGAAAAAGATTTCATTTCATAAGATCAGCTAAAGCTTAAATGTGTGACACTTCGCCACATCAGAACGAAACTAAATTGCAAATAATGTCTTTTTTAATTTTCATAAACAATTGTAGTATTTTAAAATGGGTCACCATTGACTCATTAAAGACAACTTATCTCTTTTCACTACAAAAAATATGTGATTGTCGGTTTTGCATAAATAAAAAAACAACGCTTGTTTTTAATATAAAGAAAAACAAGGCCAGCAAAAATTGTAACTAACCTCTTCCAGGTCCCAACAACGCACCAACAGCTAAACTGCCTTTGAAATAGGAGTTGTGAAGTAACTCCATAAATGTGCCTACATAAAAACACAAGTTAAAGCATTTCTGGTAGATAAAAGGCAAGTATCATACCAAGAGGAACTCTACAAGATCTAGCTAACAATTCAGAATAATTACTACTTCCTGTCTAAAATCTTCGCCGCAAGGTCTAATCCCATCCTTAAAAAACTCCAATTATTTATCACCATTGTACTTTACTTCATATTTCATAACTACTGTGACAGTTACAGACCCAAAACCTCAACTTTCCAAGTATATTGGTTTTATTTATGGGGTCGCGATAGCATAGCTCAACTTGATACTTCCAGATAAAGCCGAGCCAGTAATAATACAAGCCGCATTCTATTAGACTATGGGCCCACGGGCTCAGTTAGGTTTCTAGGGTTACTCGTAATCCCTATATATTGTAACCTACTCATTCAATAATGATTCATTCAGTCTTTAATAATCTTACATGGTATCAGAGCCAGCCTAGGCTCTATACCGTTTCCGTCGCGCCACACACAAATATACAAACCCTAGCCGTCACCACTTGAGAAAAACCCTAGACAGGGCGGCGTGCCGCCACTGCCGCCCTGTCCGGTCTTTGTTCGTTTTCCGTTTCCGTTTTTTTTTTCCAGTTTTGTGTTCAAATAAAGCTTCGTCGTCGGTTCTAGATTCACTGGTCTTCTTACGGTCTCTTACCACACAGATGATGCTACGGCTCATCCTGTTGATTTCACATCTCCATCAAGCCGCCCCTTGCCACCGTGCCGCCGCCGCCGCTCATTAGACTACGGTCTTCCGCCGCGCCGCACCGCCTGCAGGATTACGATCCGCCGCCACGCCGCTACCAGCCGCCGCTGCACTGCCATATTGGTTGCCTCTTATAGGATTACGAGATCACTCAAAACTGTGGATCGAAGATTATGGATTGAAGATTATGGAATTTTGACCGAAATCGAAGACAGTTTTTTAGTGTTTGTTATTGTTTTTGTTTTTCAGTCTAAGCTTCTAGTTCCATCCGCTACGACTGCGGGGGAGTATTAGATTATGGGCCCACGGGCTCAGTTAGGTTTCTAGGGTTACTCGTAATCCCTATATATTGTAACCTACTCATTCAATAATGATTCATTCAGTCTTTCATAATCTTACATTCAAGCCAAGCCAGTAATAATACAAGCCGGCTCGACTTAATATTTCCAACCGAGCCAGAAACTGAGCTCTTATTTGGCTCGCTATCAACTAAAGCTAGCTCGTGGCTCGACTAGTTGGCTTGTTTTTCTGAGTTTCAATGATCTTGTATGTTCTTTTTCAATAAAAGCCTCAAATAACAAGTTAACACCAATCTCAAATATACCGTACCAAACTACCAATATACAAAAAATGAGCTAATTATGTAATCCAACCAGCAGGTTACTCGAGCCAAATCAACTCGTCTTATTATGCAAGCAAGCTACCTTCTGCTTAAATTCGACTTGGACATATATATGATCCAACAAATTCAATCCAAATTGTAAACGAGCTAACTTCGTAACAGTCCATGAGCAAGCTACAATCTACAAGCCTACGAGTTATTCGAATAATGGCTTCTTTAAACTTAAGGTTAAGTAAACTGATTACAAATGTTTCTCACTCTTCATCATCTACATCTGACTTTTTCATACCAACTAATTCCAAAAGCTACCAAAAAGATCTGCCAGCTAAACTCAAAACAAGAGTGTGAGTGTGTGCAGTGGCGGAGCCACACTTTGAACAACGGTGCGTCCGACACCAATGAATTTTGTGTAGTAAATACAACTTATAATAGGAAAAATTCGAGCGACACCATTGTTTTTTTACGAGCGACACCATTGTCTTTTACAAACGACACCATTGTTTTGTTTTCTTCTAAAAGAATTACATAATAAACAAATTTATATTTCAAAAATTAAGCCCAGTTACTTGAATTTAATTAGTATACTTATAAATCATTAAACGTCCATGCTTAATTTTTATTTTTTCTAATCCAGTAAGCATTCTAGCCACATGTCTAATTGGTTTTGTTTCAATTGTTTAACCTAACAGGATGTTTGATGATCATTTGAATGATGTGTGCACTTGTTTGTTATAATGAAAAAGAGGTTTATTTTTTTTTTGCAAGTTGCTATTGAAAATATTATGAATTGTTTTCAAAACATGAAAATGCGTACAGAGCAACTATTAAATGCATTTTTATATATTTCAAATGACTTTGTAATTTTATATGTGTTTTTATTCAATGACGTTGTACTTTTACTGTGATATTTGCTTTTATTATGTGATTTGACCCGACTAGATCCGAACCGATCAAAAACATTCGACTCCGGGTTACTATAAACCGGGGTATCCATAAAAAATGACACCATAGGAAAAAATTTCTGGCTCCGCCACTGAGTGTGTGTTATCCAAATCCATTTCAAACTTTCAACTGTCATAATCTATTAATCTGCCACTAGATTTTGGCGCCAATTCATCAATAAACTTAAAAGTAATTATGAACAATTACCATGAGCAACATGAACACCTAGAGAATGCATAACATGAGAAGCATGAGATCCACAGCACAACGCCACCAAAGTCCACGCAAACGCAACTCGGTTCCTACTCTCAATCATCAACGCCTCTTTCCTCGCCACCGTCTCCTTCCACTTCCTCACCTTCTCCTCTATCCCTAGCCCCGCCGCTCTCCTCTTCGCCGGAAATCCACACTCCGTCAACTTCCGCCCTAACTCCTCCGCCGTCGCCACCGCCGCATCATCCTTCAACCTAACCGCCGCCGTCTCAGTCAACATATTGACCACAACGGACTCCACGCGCGGATCGGACGATAAGATCGACTTCACGCGTGAGACGCACGCGCCGCACATCATTCCGGTTACGTCGAGGAGGACTGACGGCGGCGATTGTTGTTGTTGTGAGGTTTCCGGCGAGGTTTGGATTGGTGAGTTGAGGTTGACTGCTTTGGTGAGGGTGAGGTTAGGTAAGTGGTGGTGGAAGGTGCGTAGTGGTGGTGGTGGAAGGTGGAGGTAGTTACGACGTCGTTCGTGGTGGACATTGTAGGTGAGTATGCGGTGGTTGATGGTGGTGGAGGTGAGGTGAAGTGGTGGAGAGATGTGGAGGAGATCCGTTGTCATTTTGGATGTTGTTAGAGAGAGAGAGAGATTTGATGAAAAAAAACGTGTGTGTTGAATATAAATTTTTACAAGTTCTCTATATTTTATTATTGATATTATTGTTTATTAAATTGTTAAATTAAATTGGGATAAGATACATTATATTATATTTTATTTAATAAAAAATAGGATTACGTGATATGCTATTGATGCACCCATGTGAGTTGAGCTATATGTACATTGGCTGGTCAACCGATGCACACAACGATATGGTTTAAAATTAAATGGATGTATATAAAAGAATAACAACTAGTATTAAGCATGTTGATCAGTTCTGATTAAACTTAATGGAAAACATGAAACACATACCTGTAATAGTATTCAAAGCAGTGGAGAATCCAGTCAGAGAACCAGCCATAGTGTTCGACATGCTTGTCAAGTTGATTCGGTTCCTCCTTAGGGTGTAAAGTAATGATGGTGATGATAACCGAAAGTAGGGTAAGGTTCGGTTAGAGGGAGAGAGAACGAATTGATGTTAATGAGGGTTGATTGATTGTGTAAAGTGTGTAACCCTTTAACTCTCTAATAAGCCCCTTATTTATACACCCAAGAGGAAACCTAATTAGTTAATAAGGGTAATATGGTCCATCAACAATTACCAACTAATTATAATAGGTTATTAATATATTTTGATCTAATATAATATAAATGATTATATAGGCTACAAGATTAAATATTATAACATTAATATATTTAATCTCACATTCTCCCACTTAGCCAAGTAATCATTTATCATGAGTATTAGGTAAGCCTGGCCAGGAGTTAACACTCATTTTAGCCTTAAACCAAGAACTATAGCAGAGAAATACAGCCGTTGAATCATCATGCGACTCAGGACCCCCATTAATCATACTATAGCCTCAATTTAAAACCTAACAGTTACGATCAAAATACATAAGCCCTTTAGCGTCTGATTTGTATTTATATTTGTCTATATGTCATTACACCGGCAGAACATATGTTAGAGACATACAAAATCAAACTGAGGAAATTTTATTAATTAAAACATAAGCTAGTACAATATGCCATTAAACAAGGTCTTTAGTAAGTCCCATATTCGATACATGTTCTTCGAAAACTTTAGGTGGGAGACCTTTAGTCATCGGATCCGCAAGCTTATCTTTAGTACTAATATACTCAATACAAAGATTATTTTCCTCAACTCGTTCACGTACGAACAAGTACTTCGTATCAAGATATAAACCAGCTCCAGTCGAACTGTTACTGTTCGAGAAACTAACGGCAGCTGAATTATCACAGTAAAGCTTCAATGGTCTAGAAATGGAATTAACGATTTTGAGTCCAGTGATCAGATTTCTAAGCAACATTCCATGACAGGTTGCGTTGTAAACAGCAATGTATTCTGCCATCATTGTGGAAGTTGTAGTTAACTGTTGTTTATGACTCTTCCAAGAGATAGGTCCGCCTGCTAACATAAAGATGTAGCCCGAAGTTGATTTCTTGTCATCTTTGCATTTAGCAAAGTCAGAATCAGAATAACCTACCACTTCTAAATGATCACTTCTTCTATAAGTCAGTTTATAGTCTTTCGTCCCTTGCAGATATCTAAGGACCTTCTTAGCTGCTTTCCAGTGATCTAGGCCAGGATTAGTCTGATAACGACCTAGCATTCCAGCAATGTAAGCGATATCTGGGCGAGTACAGACTTGAGCATACATCAGGCTCTCGACTACTGACGCGTAAGGTATCTGGCTCATTTGCTCCTTTTCAACCTCTGTTGTCGGACACTGGAATGAACCGAAAACATCTTCCTTAACTACTGGAGCGACGGAGGGTTTGCACTGTTGCATGTTATAACGTGTAAGGACACGATCTATGTAAGTCTTTTGAGACAATCCTAAGATCCCTTTGTGTCTATCTCGGTGAATTTCGATGCCAATGACGTAAGAAGCATCTCCGAGATCCTTCATGTCGAAGTTATGCGAGAGTAAACGCTTCGACTCATGCAACATGTCTAAACTATTACTTGCCAACAGAATGTCATCTACGTAAAGAACAAGTATAGTAAAGTTACTCCCACTCATCTTGAGGTAGGTGCATTGATCCACTTGATTCTTCATAAAACCTTGCCTCTTCATGACTTCATCAAACTTGAGGTACCATTGACGTGATGCTTGTTTTAACCCATAAATGGATTTCTTCAACTTACAGACTAGATGCTCCTGACCTTCAGCTTTAAAGCCTTCAGGTTGTTTCATGTAAACATCTTCGTCTAAGTCTCCGTTAAGGAAAGCAGTTTTGACGTCCATCTGATGCAGCTCTAAATCAAAATGAGCTACTAGGGCCATAACGATCCTTAATGAATCTTTACGAGAGACAGGTGAAAACGTCTCTTGATAATCAATTCCCTCTTTCTGAGTGTAGCCCTTCGCAACCAATCTCGCTTTGTAGCGTTCAACGTTCCCATTCGGATCCAGTTTTGTTTTGAACACCCATTTACAACCTACAGGTTTGGCACCATTGGGTAATTCGACTAAATCCCAAACGTCATTTTTCTTCATGGATTCAAGCTCATCAATCATTGCTTTGTTCCATTCAGAAGACTGATCACGGCTAATGGCTTCATTATAAGAGATAGGATCATTGAGCTTTCCAGCATCCATTTCAGTCAGGTAGGTAACATAATCATCCCAATTAGTAGGCCTTCTTTGCCTAGATGACCTCCTGAGTTGATTATCGGGTTCAGCGTTGTCTTGGTTTTGAGCGTTTGATGTGCCTTCGTTATGAGGTATAATGGGTTCTGATTGTGGAGATGGATTTTGTGCAGTGGCTTCAGGTGCAGTTGCATGGGGTACAAGAGGAGTAAACGGAGTAATGGTAAGCGACGAGTCTCTCCCCCCCGCGTCTTGTACTTCTTGCAATTCTTCGTAAGGGTTGGTACTGCTCCCACTGACCTTGAAATCCTCCAAGAACGCAGCACGCTTGGTTTCAACAATACGGGTGACATGGGAAGGACAATAGAAACGATAACCCTTCGAATGATCAGGATACCCGATAAAGAAGCAGGTAACTGTTTTAGGGTCAAGTTTCCTTAGGAAAGGATTGTAAAGTTTTGCTTCAGCAATGCAGCCCCATACTTTCATATATTTAAGACTCGGTTTCCTTCCTGTCCAAAGTTCATAAGGAGTTTTAGGGACAGACTTAGAAGGAACTCTATTGAGTATATGAACAGCTGCTTTTAACGCTTCAGTCCAGAGGAATAATGGTAAATTAGTGTTGGCTAACATACTGCGCACCATGTTCATAAGGGTACGATTTCTTCTTTCAGCGACACCATTCTGCTGAGGTGTACCAGGCATGGTGTATTGGTTCACAATCCCCTGGCCCTTACAAAACTCATAAAATGGACCAGGAGCTTGACCCACATCAGTATGTCTTCCATAATATTCACCGCCTCTATCTGATCTCACAACTTTAATCTGACGATCTAATTGCTTTTCAACTTCAGCTTTATAATCTTTAAAAGTTGTTAGAGATTCAGATTTCTCCTTTATAAGATACAAGTACATGTAACGAGAATAATCATCAATGAAAGTGATAAATGAAGTATGTCCTGTTATACCAGCAATTTGATAAGGACCACTAATGTCAGTGTGAATGAGTTCTAATAAATTAGAGCTCCTAGTGGCACCTTTCTTTTTTGCTAATGTCATTTTGCCTTTGAGACATTTGACACATGTTCCAAAATCGGTGAAATCGAGAGGAGGTAAGACTTCATCCTTTACGAGACGATTTAATCGTTCTCTTGAGATGTGGCCTAAACGTTGATGCCACAACATAGATGAAATCTCTAAGTCTCGAATTTGTTTCTTTTCTATCTTTGTGAGTGATTCATTAATATTATATGACAACAAAGATTTAGAAAAATTATCATCTAGTTCTAATCTATAGAGACCACCATCCAGAATGTCAGTACCATAAACAACGGAATCATAGAGAATAGAAAGTTTGCGATGACCATGAGAAACGACAAAACCGTCCATGTCTAACTTTGGTCCTGATACAAGGTTCCGAGTTACCTCAGGAACATATAAGGTATCATAAAGTTTAATACATAAACCAGTTTTCAAAAATAATTGTAATGTTCCTATGGCCTTTACTTCTAATTCCCGATCATCCCCAACTTTAAGTGTTCTTTGGTCTCTTCCCAGCTTCCGGATTGTAAGGAATCCCTGAAGTGAATTGGTAACATGTACCATAGAACCAGAGTCAAACCACCAAGAATTAGCAGGAACATTTAAATTAAAGGACTCAAGTATCATGAAAAAATCGTTACCTTTCTTAGCCAGCCACTCCTTGAAGTCAGGGCATTCCTTTTGCTTATGTCCTGTTTTCTTACAGAACTTGCAGTAGGGTTTGCCTAAGGAGTTCTTAGAGCTGGAAGGTGCACTTGTATTAGGAGTTGGATTTGGCTTGTGAACCTTAGAAGCATCCTTTCTTGGATAATTGTTCTTCCTCTTCTTTGAGCTGGAGGTGGTGAAGTTAGCAACATCAGTATGGCGATCCATCTTCATACGCTCTTCCTCCTGCACGCACATGGCGATCAGCTCACTCATCGTCCATTTGTCCTTCTGAGTGTTGTAATTGATCTTGAATGCTTCATAGGACGAAGGAAGCGAAGTGATGATGAAGTGAACAAGAAAACCATCACTGATCTCCATCTCTAGGCCCTTCAACTTATTGGCCATGTCATGCATCATCATGATGTGTTCGCGAATGCCGCTCCTCCCATCATACTTAGTCGTCACCAGCTTGAGGATAAGAGTACTAGCGTGTGCCTTTGATTTTCCCTTGAATTGATCCTCCACAGAAGCCAAGTAGGTTTTAGCATCGTCAGAATCAGGAATAGCGCCTCTAATTGAGTGATGAATGGACTGCTTCATGAACATGAGAGACATGCGGTTACTTCTAGTCCACTTATCATGAAGTAACTGCTGAGGAGCAGTACTCTGTGGAGTAAGGTCCGCCGGCTTATCCTCTCTTAAAGCATAATCAAAGTCCAGCACTCCAAGTGTAAGCATGAGGGCATCCTTCCATGCAGCATAGTTATCACCAGTCAAAGGTGGAATCCCTTGATTGGGTGCTGATAGTGGAAATAAGATGAGCAAGTTACGATACTAAGAAAGAAGTCTTAATGTGATCTAAGGGCATGTTATACTAAGGCAGGCATAAGTAATGACCATTTTAATTATGAAGCTGTGATAATGTCTATTACTAACATCAAAATAATAGACTTAGTAAAATTCTATTTAAATGAAGACAAATCAGCTTTGGCCAGAAGTGTAATCATTTAAATATGTGTGCAAAGTAATTGTGACAAATCAGCTTTGGCCAGAAATGAGACAATCACTTTAGTTATGCACTTGTCAAGTCATGCTAAACATAAATGAATTAAATCAGCTTTGGCCAGAATTAAGACATTTCAGGTTTGTAATGCATACTCAACATAGCTTTTTATAATACTTGAACAATAAATAGATGTATTGAATCAGCTTTGGCCAGAATCAATACATCAGAAGCTCATTCAAGTTAAGCTATTTTGGTTTTGTAAAAAGTATCTGATTCTGATAAATTAATTAAGTAAGTGTTAACAAAACCAAGTATTTAATAGCAAACCACCTGTTAGCGCGGATCGAGGTCTCGAGTTGTGATGGTTATGGTTGCGAGTCGCAATCTTAGTCTCGAGTCGCAATCTTAGTCTCGAGTTGTGATGGTTATGGTTGCGAGTCGCAATCTTAGTCTCGAGTTGTGATGGTTATGGTTGCGAGTCGCAATCTTAGTCTCGAGTTGTGATGGTTATGGTTGCGAGTCGCAATCTTAGTCTCGAGTTGTGATGGTTATGGTTGCGAGTCGCAATCTTAGTCTCGAGTTGTGATGGTTATGGTTGCGAGTCGCAATCTCAGTCTCGAGTTGTGATAGTTATGGTTGCGAGTCGCAATCTCAGTCTCGAGTTGTGATGGTTATGGTTGCGAGTCGCAATCTCAGTCTCGAGTTGTGATGGTTATGGTTGCGAGTCGCAATCTCAGGTCTCGAGTTGTGATAGTTATGGTTGCGAGTCGCAATCTCAGTCTCGAGTTGTGATGATTATGGTTGCGAGTCGCAACCTTAGTCTCGATCCCACTGTTAATAGCTGTTTTGTGATAATAACAGAAACTCGATTTTTTTTTTAAGGGATTGTGGGATAGTGTTTCTATTTTATTTCTGATCTATACTTATCAAAAGATTTCGAAATAATAACTGATTATTATTTTTAACAGTTTTCGAAATTTCTAATTAAGATCAAAATTAGAAAAACACCCACTAATCCAAATCATATTCCAAAATAATAGAATTTTCGAGTTTTTATTTAGAACAGTTGATGAACCCTAAGAAAATAAGAACATAATCTGGAAATCCGAAACCTGATTTTAATGGTTTTGTAATGGATTTCGTGACAATAAGTTTAATCCTTTATGATTCCGAGTCAATTATTCAAATAACAGTTTCCGAAAACAGGGATTTCGGCTACAATGAAACCCGAAAACAGTTATGATTTTAAGTCTTTAAAAACTTCCGTTTTCCAGATTTTGATCCGAGAATAATGGATACGAAAAAACAGAACTGATTTATCAACATATGCTCTGATACCACATGTTGATCAGTTCTAATTAAACTTAATGGAAAACATGAAACACATACCTGTAATAGTATTCAAAGCAGTGGAGAATCCAGTCAGAGAACCAGCCATAGTGTTCGACATGCTTGTCAAGTTGATTCGGTTCCTCCTTAGGGTGTAAAGTAATGATGGTGATGATAACCGAAAGTAGGGTAAGGTTCGGTTAGAGGGAGAGAGAACGAATTGATGTTAATGAGGGTTGATTGATTGTGTAAAGTGTGTAACCCTTTAACTCTCTAATAAGCCCCTTATTTATACACCCAAGAGGAAACCTAATTAGTTAATAAGGGTAATATGGTCCATCAACAATTACCAACTAATTATAATAGGTTATTAATATATTTTGATCTAATATAATATAAATGATTATATAGGCTACAAGATTAAATATTATAACATTAATATATTTAATCTCACAAAGCACCCTCGCGTTGCGGCGGGGGCGAGCACTAATGCCACACTACTGTCAGCGACCACCGATACTGAAGTTGCGGTGTTAATGCAAAGAAATTAAACCGAAACGTAAAACATAGAATAAAATAACTAAGTTGATCTAGGACTCGCGTGTTACAATGAACCCGAGTCTATTTTTTTCCGTTTGATAGGTTCATCGTAATCTATATATAATATATATCATTACCACTATACAAACCATAATGCATAAATTACAACAACCATTGCATCAATATGTTGCAAATTCTATTTATACAAGATTTTGGCTAAATTAATTAGATTATTATAAATAATAATAATTTACAAATAAAACAACACAACTTTGAATGGATCAAACCGATTGAATATGGTAAGATAATGAAACCATTATTTGATTAAGGTATAACCACTTAAGCACAATTTACAACCATACATGCATACAAAACATATTTAATTTGGTAAGTTAATGAAACCATTATTATTTGATTAAGGTACAACCACTTAAGCATAACTTACAACCTATTTGATTAAGTACAACTACTTGAGCACAACTTACAACCAAAGATGCACACAAATGTTTCAAATTAATAATATATAAATATAAATATATAAATGGTTTAAGTGGCCGTAAAAGAAAATTATATATGCAAAAATGGAATTTACAATAAAACTTTTGAGCTAAATTTGATTTGACTCGTTTACAATCCTATTCAGAGGTTCAGTTTTCACTCCATTCGCATACTCTTGATATTACTCTATTATATCATGTTATCAACAAATTTAAGCTAAAAAGGTCTTTCTAATAGAAGGTTTTACTAAAATACGGGATGTGTGTTTAAAACACCCTCTATATTTGATGTAATAATTTGATTTATTATAATAAAAAAATACAAGGGCCTATTAAAATATACGTTTATTTATACAGACTTGTTAAATTTAAAATACATGTTGAGTTTATTATTTATAGGTAGTGGTGCACAAAAAACCCGGACCCGAAAAAAAAACCCGGAACCGGGTATTATAAAACCCGGGTTTTTTATACCCGAACCCGACCCTACCCGTAGGGTAGGGACCGGGTATGCATATTTGATCTAAAACCCGAACCCGGAACCGGTTTTTTTTATACCCGGTTTATACCCGAAACCCGGTTTTATAAATACCCGAACCCGAACCCGGAACCGGGTTTTATAAATACCCGGAACCGGTTTTTAAAAAAACCCGATTTTGATCTAATCTTGTTTAATTATGTATGCATTAAGACTTCTAGTTCTTATGATTTAACAAAATTATGTATGCACTTTGATGTAATCTTGTTTAATTATTAGGTTTCTAATGATATTTGTCACCGCAACTTAATTATTTAGTATATTTCATTACAAGTGGAAACAAATATGCCAATATATGTTGGCCCTTCTATTTTCTTTGTTTAATATCATTATTAGTTTTTGTATTTAATAAATTGTGCATCTATTTATAAATTGTGCCTCTGTTTATCAATAGATTTGATGTCTATGTGTGAGAGTTATGTTTGATACATTTTATAAGCATAGTTCCGGTCGGGTTTTCTTAATACCCGGTGCGGGTTTTTTCCCAACCCGATGCATACCCGAACCCTACCCGATGAATACCCGAACCGGACCCGAACCCGGAAATAGGGTATTATAATACCCGGGTTTTATAAAACCCGACCCGAACCCGGGTATATAGGGTATACATTTTTGGTAGAAAACCGGACCCGGACCCGACCCGGTTTTTAAAAAAAACCCGATTTTGTAAAACCCGATCCTACCCGAACCCGATCCTACCCGAAACCCGGTTTTTAAAAAAACCCGATTTGTGCACCACTATTTATAGGTGGGTTAACATATGTATACATGAGTATTAAAAGACCTTGTGTTGTGAACCTAATGGATCTAAACCAAGGGACCCAGTTAGGTAGCCCAGCCCAATAGGCCCAACAAGTTAAAGGGATGGTGAGGGGTTCATCACAGCAGGTTATAAGGAAATAGATGAAGGGCGTATGGGTTATGAATGAAATTAGTGAAAAAGGTTCTTCTTCCCAACTCCTCCCGAAGTGTATTCTCTTCCCATCCCCAATTCTGAATTGTTCTCTGTTTTCGATTGTAATCTGTGTTCCTTTCAAATTCATATGAAATCAGTATCAACTATTTCCTAAATCTCTAGTTGATTGTGTAATTCATAAGTGTTTACAACATTGGTGCTTTCATTGATCCTTAGCATCGATGGCTTTGGAAGATCTCGAACCACAATTACCTCGTTTCACTGGCTCTGATCCTAACTCATGGATCTCTCAATTCGAGCTATATTTTCGATTTTACTCAATCTTTGGTGATGAACGATTCTCATACGTTATTGAATTATTTAAGGATGAACCATTCTACTGGTTCAATTCCTGGTTTCGGAGCGATGACCTCACATGGAACGATTTCACTACTGCAATGCTTCATCAATTCTGTTTACTGACCAACACGGGATCTGCTCTCAAGGTGTTCGATGAAATGCCTGACATTATTAACAATGCAATTGCCAATGCTGATCATAAAACTACTGATGATGAGGTATTTGATATTACTACTACGATTTCAGCTTTGCAGTTGGATCCATGTTATGTTCATGTACATCCGAAACGAGCAATTGTTCCTTCTCTGTGTGCACCCGATTGCAAAATTAGTAGTTCTACCATTGTCGTTATTGGTTTTCATTCGCTTTTTGAGGCTGAGATGCACAACACAGATTTAGGTGATACACAATGGTTTACATGGAAACCAGGTGTTGAATTGAAGCATGGTACTATTGGTCATTTAGCTCATGTCCTTGCCGGTTATGGTTCGAATTTTGGGATTGATTGGTTAGAGCGGAACTTTGCTTTTGATCCTGGTGCAAATTTAGCTCATACAGCTTCGTCTAATCACATTACTAGCATGTTTGACCATATTGCCATGACTTTACTTGAGTCTCATACTTTATTTTTGGACCCCGGACCTATTTTTATTGCTATGCCCTTGCTGAATTTTGCACTCCGTGATCTTAAGTTGTTCATTTTGGATGATGTTTCAGACCCACCCGACCCGGATACCACCCTTACGTCTATTAAACTTCATTTATCTATGGATGTACGAATGTTTAAACCACTCTGGAAGTTTTGGAAATCTTCTATTGTTATTTTTACGATATTTTTGCTTCAACATGCGAACAATTGGTTGTTAGATACAAATGCACTAGTTATTCCAAGTTTCGAATGGAAACCGGGTTGGCAATGTGGCTCAGTTGTAAAAGTGAGGGAAGCCCTTTGGTTCATGCACCCACAAGTAGGGCACACACGCTTCGGTTGGTATGGAGGAACCCGCAACCTACTTTGTTCCATGGTTGATCAAGCTATCGAACAAACACAATCAATAA
The DNA here is from genome assembly GCA_030545235.1 of Helianthus tuberosus. Taxonomy (NCBI): domain Eukaryota; kingdom Viridiplantae; phylum Streptophyta; class Magnoliopsida; order Asterales; family Asteraceae; genus Helianthus; species Helianthus tuberosus. Next base: position 147,167,740 of record CM060367.1, on the reverse strand, counting down.
ATGAATATTTGTGTTTAGCTCTTCCTACAAGACACGGACCTCCACAATTACTCAACCTATCAGAACATCTTTGATGGGATTCGATGGGTTCTAAAATAATGAGGGTAAGGTATTTTATAATCCTCACAACAGATGGAAAACATATGGACTTCTTGAGGCTTCGTCAAACCAAGTTACAAATAGTGTGAATGAGGGTGTAAGTTGCACTCTTAAAAATTTACAATGTATAAATTGGTCACCAAGAATGCAAGTAGCAAAAGATGTGGTTAGATACGCTACATATTTGAACTTGATGGAATTGTGCACATATATGCTTGGTAATAAGGGTCCTTTTATAGATGCACTCTCACTATCCAATTCATTAGGCATTCAAATTCAGGCTTGGATAGGATCTACAAGCTCACGGGTTTCAGTTTTATTCGGTTGGGGTGTTACCCATGGTTTACTGACAACATGGCTTGCGAATTTTTTACTTTTCAACATCGAACCAGCTGTTCCATTTTCCATTGTACGGGGTCACTGGGCATGTCTTTTGCGTAATGGGAACACTCCTCAAGTTGCTACTCCACATCTCTTACAAGTATGGATGTTCCTAAGGTGGGTTTTGCTAGAAGAACAAGAGTTATATTTTTTTTGTCCTTTCGTTGGTGAATTTTGTTTTTCTACAAGATGGCTTTGTTAGCTGGTTGATTCCATGGTTCTATGTTGTTGTGGGCCTAGTCAACTATCCACTAATTCTACTGATCACATGTTTTGGGACTGTTCTTCTTGGAATTCATTGGGAAATAGAAGCCGATTCAGGTAACCAAGTTACCAAAATGTAGTACAAAAAATCTAGCACAAAAAATTGAGAAAAAAAATTAAGATAAAAAAATCCAGCACAAAGAATTTAACACAAAAATACAGTACAAAAATCCAGCACAAAAAATGCTATACAACATAGAAATACAACACATTTTAGTGGGTTTTTTTAGTCTTCATATTTTATATAGCAATATGGTACTCAAATTAAAGATAAAAGACGCTCGATTTTATGATGAAATTTTTATGAAAAAATAATGTCGTATAAAAAAATTATGAACGTTTAAAAAATGGGGGTGGAATATGCATGTGGCTTGCATGTGGAGAGAGAAAGTCCATAAATACTGTTTTCCCAAGATACCTTTGCACTCCTCCTTTCTTATACACTTTCATCTTAACCATTGATTTGAAAAATGAATGGTTAAGATTCATTCTCATCCTATTTAGGCAAAATCAAATTTTTATTTAATCTTACCCCTATATATATATACGTACTTAACATATCCTTAATTTTTTTTGTAATATAACCACTGTCTCTTGCAACTCTCATATTTTATCGCTTCTTATAACAGAAGTGTATATAAAAGATATTTAAAATTGCTTATTAATAACATACATTTAACCAATATATTATAGCATAGTTTACGCTTCCATGATTAATGAAGAAAATAAAAACACATTACCACTTTTAATAAAAATAAATAAATATATCCCTTTAGTTACATATACAAATATTAGAAAACAAAAGGTTTAGAAATAAATTTGCATATATACAAATATTAAGAAACAAAAAAAGTTTAGAATCAAATTTGCATTAATACAAAGTAAACTGCCATTTTGGTCCCTATGGTTTGGTCACTTTTGCCACTTTAGTCCAAAACTCAAACTTTTTGCATCTGGATCCCTGTGGTTTCAGTTTTATTGCCATTTTGGTCCAAAAATGAAATCAGGTCATATTTGTCTTATAAAATCCTACTATTTTGTCATTTTCCGCAGGGACAAAATGATCATTTCTCTTTTATAAATAAATACCATATTTTATAAGACAAATATGACCCGATTTGCCCCTGAGGAAAATGACAAAATTACAGGATTTTATAAGACAAATATGATCTGATTTCATTTTTGGACCAAAATGGCAATAAAACTGAAACCACAGGGACCCAGATGCAAAAAGTTTGAGTTTTGGACTAAAGTGGCAAAAGTGACCAAACCACAGGGACCAAAATGGCAGTTTACTCATACAAATATTAAGAAACAAAAAGTTGAAAATCAAATTCCCCCTTTCATACAATAGTCTTCCCCCTCCCCCTCTTTATCATTTCCTGAGTGCTATTAAGGGACGTTATCGTCCCTCTACCAAGCAATAACGAGCGATAACGGCTCTATTTTGTGGTGGCCATGTCATATGACCGTTTGACAACAGTCAAAACTTAAAAAAAAAAAATTTAACCCCATTTTTACTTATATATATATAGGGAGCCGCTAGAATGAGAACCACCACGAGTTATGAGAACCACGAGAACCGCGCCCCGCGGGTGGCCGTCGGCGACGAAATTTTTTTTACACCTAGATCCGTATATTTTAGTGGGGGGTTTAAATTTTCGGTTCAAACGGCGCGCCCGAGGGGGTAGTTTTTTACGCCCAAAGTTTGGTAAAAAAAAAAAAGAAAAATTAAAAAAATTAAAAAAACCCAAACTTTGGGCGTAAAAAACTACCCCCTCGGGCGCGCCGTTTGAACCGAAAATTTAAACCCCTCACTAAAATATACGAATCTAGGTGTAAAAAAAATTTCGTCGCCGACGGCCACCCGCGGGGCGCGGTTCTCGTGGTTCTCATAACTCGTGGTGGTTCTCATTCTAGCGATCCCCATATATATATATATATATATATATATAAACCCGTTTAACCTATAAATTTTACACACAACCATCCACTCTCACTGTTTCATTTCACACAATTATTCTCTCTCACAACCCACTTCCATCATGTTTCAATTCAACATCGATCCAAACACGTTTGATCCGAATAACCCTCGTTACACAAACACGAAAGATAACCCATGGGCCGTCAACATCAATACCGGCCAAGGTGAATACCGACCATTACCGACCAAAAATTCCCTACGATGGGACACGTTATCCCCGCAAAGTTGACAAATGTCCCCACCCGTACAAATGCCAGCTTATTTCATGTATCCCCTTCCCCATTTGCACTATACATGTCTCAACCGTTGTTTCCTGTGTCTCCACCCAAAACCCAAACCGTACATGAAACCCAAACCATACCCGAAACCCAACCTGCATCCAAAACCACCAAAATTCATCCTCACGTAGACATCGTAGAAAGCAACCGGATGAAGCATGTGTTCCGAAAGCACACGAAAAGTGGTCAAGCAAATATGAGTTAGCTTTAACACGAACGTGGTTGACATATCTGAAGACCACAATGTTGGTTACTTATTCAATCATTTAATTGTTTATTTAATAATATTTAAATACCGAGCAAATCTAAGGTGAGTTCACAGCTCTTTTTCCAAGCATGCGTCCCGGGGAGGGACATCTGGTAAACGTTCCGGGGAGGAATGTCAGGTAATTGGGTTTGACTGGAATGTTAAACCTGGGATATTGGTTAATACACTCATATCTATCATTTAAGTCCCTTCTATCGATTTGTTGCCGGGGAGGCAACGGGGTATTAGTTAATAACGCTATTTAGGTTTGGCACCCTTACACCGTATCGGGGAGGACAGGAGTGAACTAATGACCCCAGTCTTGACCATTGCTTTGATAGAGGCTTTGGGGAATAGGGCAAATAATCTGGAGCCATCGGCGGTAATCGAGTTATTAACAATATCAAATCTCTGAAATGTTTTATACTTATATCTGGTAACTAAAACGTGATAACAAACTTTGAACTCACCAGCGTCGTCTGACACACTTGTCTTCATGCTTGTAGGTCGTTAGATTCACGGATGGAACTTGCTATCTGAGAGTGTTGGAGTGGTCATGGGTCGTAGCTCTTGGATACTTGTTTATCGATCTTGCACATTTGTTTTGAATTACTTGAATAACTATTTACATTATGCTTCCGCTGAACGTACTTGTTTTAAGTTGTGATTTGAAATGGTTTATGAAATGAATGAGAACTTTTATTTATATCGTGTATAGTTCAATGTGATTGGTGGCTTGGATCATGGTACGTCACCTGTCCCGCGGAGTTTCTGTGTGTGGTATTTTGGGGGTGTGACATCTACAACAACAAATACCGAGGGTGGATAAACTTCTCTAAATTAGACGGAAACTTGCTCGAATTCTCTCGATAAAGGAACAAGAGCACCAATTGGCAATAGATAAGCAAAGGGTTGTCGATCTAAAGTTCCTCATGCAACCCATCAAACCTCATATATCCGAGGACGACCGTAGGATCGTGAAACTTGAGAAAGAATGTGTTCGAGCAAAATATCTCACCAACTAGTAGTTTTTTTTTTATGTTTTTTAGTAGTTTAAATGTTACTTTTTTAGTAGTTTAAATGTTATGTTTTTTAAGCAGTTTAAATGTTATATTTTTTCAACATAATGTTTTATTAATTTAAATGTTATGTTTTTTTTTATTTTTATATTTAGTTTAAATGTTATAAATTATGAAAATAACAATAAACATGAAGTAAATTACAAGTTTTGTCCTTTATTTTAGCATTGTCTTTTAACGCAAAAGTTGACAAGTTCTGTACTTAACGTTCCAAAATATTGCACGATCTATCATTTAGGCCAAACCCAGTTAGATTTTTTTGTTAATTATGGTCATGTGCCTTGGACACGAAGGCGTTCTTTTCATTTCACCTTTCCATTGGCTATTTTGTAGAGAATTGTTATTTAGGGACTACTTTATACAAAACTAAAAAATAAAAAAAACAAATATAATCTCTCACTCTCTCTAACATCTCTAACCTGAAATAAGTTTACCTCTCTCTTCTCTCACTCATCTTTATCTCTCTCTAACACAACTAAAGAGGTGACGGGGACGGTGAACTGGTGAAGGGTGGCTGTGGTGGTCGTGGGTGAAAGTGAACGAGTGGTTGTGGTGGTGGGTGGTTAGGGGCGGTAGTGGGTGACTTGGTTGCGTTGGCGTTTGGTAGTGGGTGAAGGTGAAGGAGTGGTTGTGGTGGTGGGTTAGGGGCGACAATGGGTGACTTGGTTGCGGTGGCATTTGGTGGTGGGTGAAGGTGAAGGAGTGGTTGTGGTGGTGGGTTAGGGGCGACAGTGGGTGATTTGGTTGCGGCGGCATTGGGTGGTGTGTGTGAAGATAGTAGTAGTAAAGAGAGAGTTATATAATAATAATAATAATAATAATTTTTAAAAATATTTTGTTTTATTTTTTAAATAATATTAAATAAGATTTAACCAAAAAATCTAATTAGGTTTGGGCTAAAGGACATAACGTGAATGATTTTGAAAAGTTAAATACAAAACTTGTCAACATCAGCTTCAAAAAAACCGCCTGAAAAAGAGTGTTAACATAAAGAACAAAACTCGTATTTTAGTCACAAACATAAGAGTAATTAAAAGAGTGTTACCATAAAGAACAAAACTTTTAGTTTAGTCATAAACATGAGAGTAATTATCAGAAAGATTTATTCTATTACATGGGTGTTAACGGAAAAAATAAATAAATGTTCTTGTTGAGTTAACGCAATAAAACCCCTAAATCCTAAGGCCAGAGGGTGTGGAGGGAGCCACCCCTACCACCTCACCTCCAGTGGCGCCGGAGGGGCGCCATCGTCCATACCCAGCGAATTAAAAGAGGGCGCCATTGTTTGTTTGCCAAGGTGATTACAGAGGATGAAGGTGTGTGCATGTGGATGCCACATCTTTTCAACAAATAGAATCTTTTCTTTTTTTTATGAGTAAAATGCACGGATAGTCCCTGTGGTTTTGCAAAGTTTCAGCTATAGTCCCCAGATTTTGGAAATTACACTCATAGTCCCTGTGGTTTGATAGTTTGTTACGCGGATAGTCCCTGGAGTGGATGGGGGTTAGTTTTCTCTGTTAAGTCCACCTGAAATTACTTATTTACCCCTTACTTTATTAAAATATAAAAAAAATTGACACATATATAAACCCACCGGATCACACTTTCGATCATCTTCTGTAAGTTTCAGTGCTTCTTCTTCGCTTGGAATCCGGTCACCGGCACCGCAGGTACACCGGCGATGATCGCTTCATGTGGCGGCGATAGACTGTTCGCATCTGGCAACAACGGAACCCTAGTTCTACTTCCTTCGATTGCTTGGTTAGGTTTCATACTCGCTGTTTTTCAAATAGTAACAGATTTAGGGTTTTGTTACTATAGTTTAGCAAAACGTTAATTGAACAAATATAACTTGTTATATTGAGCTTTAACTGTCACTGGTTTGTCGAGATCTGAAACCAAGTTTGAATATGGGGGGTTTCAGGGCTTCAATTTTGGGTTTGAATTTTGGGGTTTGATACTTTGATTTTGAATTACAACGATTGGAATTACTTTGATGTGGGTTTAAATTTGGGGGTTTGATACGATGGTTGTGGTGGGCGAGTGAAGGCGTTGGTTGTGGTGGTCGAATGAATGCGGTGGTGATGTTTGCAGATGAATGTTGTGCTGGTGAGGGTGTTTGCAGGTGAAGATGAAGGAGATGACGGAGAAGAACGAGGTGGTGGTTCTGGTGGTCGAGTGAAGGCGATGGTGGGTTTAGGTTGGAGGTGGTGCGACGGTGGAGGGTTTAGGTTGAATGTGCAGGTTTAAGGAGGCTATCGGTGGTGGGTGGAGGGTGATGGTGGTGGCGGTGATGGTGCAGGTTTGAGGTGGCTCTCGGTGGTGGGTGGAGGGTGATGGTGGTGGATAGAGGTTGAAGATGAAGTATAATGTCTACTTTTTTTGTATTATATCATTAAGGGTATTTTAGTCATTTCACACCAACTTAACTGAGAAAACTAACCCACATCCACTCCAGGGACTATCCGCGTAACAAACTGTCAAACCACAGGGACTATGAGTGTAATTTCCAAAATCTGGGGACTATAGCTGAAACTTTGCAAAACCACAGGGACTATCCGTGCATTTTACTCTTTTTTTATTTTGTTTAATAGAGAGCTTTATACCATACCATACAAGTTAAATGAGTTTTATTCCATAATGTGGCGTTGATATAGATCTGACGTAGCGTGATAAAACCCCAAACTTTATCCGACACCTCCAACCTAACTCCTGTATTTCTACCCTCTCAATTGAATGGCAAGAAGCGGATAATGAGTGTTATGTGGACGTCTTGTTATTCTTTCGAGAAAAATATATAATTTATAATAGTGTATTGACGTCCACATGATAATATCATGTTTTTAAAGCATTGAAGCCTACCTAACACATCAATTGACGTTGACCAATAAAAAAACGTGGTTCACGAATATAGTAATTTATATTTATAAAAATATAAAAAATTACAGTGTGTGTAAAAATTACAATGTAATACACACGACTACAAGATGTTATTTCCTGTATATGTTTAATATTGTCGACTCTTTTTTGTTCTATTTAAACATCCATATTTTATTAAAAACAGAAGAATTCAATATCATATTGTTCGGTCACACTATGAGACTACGGGCTGTTTGGCAACATCTGAATGGTTAAGTGCTGAACCAGTAAAAGGTCTGAACCATTAAGTGCTGAACAAGTAAGAGGTCTGAACCATTAAGAGCAGGGCCGTCTCCGAAAATCACAAAATTTTTTTTGGCCCTGTTCGAGATAAAAAATTTGGGCCCTATTCACAGAGCGTCTTGCGTCTTTTTGTTTCCCAGTTTCCCTCGTCCCCTCATATCAGATCACATATATTGGCCTTATTGTTTGTAATTGGTTGTTGGGCCTATTTCAAAATTGAATTCACTGCAACCGTATTGGGCCTTATTTTAGTTTACATGTGAAACTGATCTAGTAATTGGGGCCTATTTCAACATATACAGGAAGTTTAGTTTTTTTTTTTTGGGCCCCATGCTGGTTTGGGCCCTGTGCACAGGCCCATCCTGCACATGGGCTTAGCCGGCCCTGATTAAGAACCTCGTTAAAAAGTAAACAAACAACCATAATTTGCGCTAACTAAACTAGATGGGCTAATGATTTATTATTACGGGCTGGATCAAAGTACAATGAGCCCAAAACATACGATGGCATGTTGGGAATTTTAAAGAGAAACATGAAATCGAGGATAAAGGATTTAAAATCACGGTTAGTTTTTGTTTTTTTTTTCCACAAAAATCACTCAATAATTTTTTACACGTAAAAGTCCCTCCACATTTCAGTTTAAAACAAAACTGTGATTTTTTATTGTTATTAATAACCTGGAACTGAAACCAGTGGCGGATATAAGAATCGCGCCAAGCCGTAACGTTTTATAAATAAGCGGTAACGAAATCGAATTTTTCCAAAATTTACACTACCGACGGAACGCCAAGCCGTAGCGGACGCCACCCCTTACTATATGCTACATCCGCCCCTCAACTGAAACTCCCAATTGTGTTTGATCATGTTTCATCATTAGTGAACTTACAAGTGTAAGTTAAAAGATGAAATGCTATTCGTTCACTTCTTACTATGAATTTAAAAAACCATTTAGCATATCAAATTAACTGTAAGCATAAGGGGAGGGGGGTGGTCACTAGTGATAGAATTCTATCACTCCTAATATTCAATCAACTCATGCCATGTCATCACCCAATATTCTATCAATAGTGATAGAAATGTAGTGGGGGTGGTCACTATTGATAGAATTCCAACACTCACAAATTTTTAAAAATTTTTATTTTAAATTATAAATTAACAATAAAACACTAAAATTATAAATTTCCATTAAATTAAAACATACTACTTCAATTTAACATACTAGAAATATTTTAGGCTACAAATTAAAAAAAAAAACCTACTCCTCGTCCGACTCATGAAACTCCAAACCTAGAGAACCGACTAGTTCGATTAAATCGTATCTCAACCGAAAGTGAGTTTATTTAGGATACCCCTAAATTTTGAGCTAGATCCGCCACTGTTGTTTACGGTATTAAAATAGTCGTGTTTGATTTATAAAAACAATAAATATATAACCAAAAATATTTGCTGGGTAAGTAGTTATTTATTCACAGATTCCAAAAATATTTAGCTTTCAAGAATAAATCCAAAAATCTGCATGAGATTCCATTGGTCAGAGCTGTAAAGGTTTTTAAAGTTCCACGCGTGATTATTTCAACGAGTTATTTTTTTCACGCGTGGTGTAAATGGTGGCGGCAGCGTTCTATAAAAGACAACGAGTGTTGGGGGTGCCATCACGGACCACCCCCACTCCCCTAATATCAAGTGAGTAGAACAACAAACAACAAATTACTAGTGAGTCTAACAACGACACATACACATTTGCTATTTTTTTGTTTATAACATATGAATAGCACATAAGAGATTTTGTTTTACGATTACATATCTAATTATTTTGTTGTTTACCCACCATTTTTGAGCATCTCTTGTTCGATTTGTTCAACTTTGCAAATGTAAGACCCTGACACGATTTAATTAAAAAAGATGTAGTAGAAAATACGAACCTTAAAATTTCTTTCTTTATACATGTCCTAAGATACTTAATAACCATTTAAGGACAACCCATTTAAAAGAATTTCATCATTCATCTTTTAATTTATATATTTCAAATATAATATGCGACTACAACCAAGTGACAACCCTTCCGTACAATCCACGTTCTTTGACTCGATGTTCACCCGCTTGTCCCTTGTGATTAATAGTAAGGATCCGTGTAACCTGCGGTCACCAGATACATTCACATTATTAGTACTTGATGACATTAAGCGTAATCTAAAAATACGTAATTAAACAGCCATATCACGTTCCATTCTTAAATGCATTTCATACAGATAACTCTCTAACTTCCAATTTTACATTTCCGTGTAAATCCTTTAATGATCCAACAATGATGTACATGCACTTCATTTCATTCTCTATAGCAACTTGATTAGTACCATTTATATTTGTACGTATGAAATCTGTCACACCCCCAAAATCCACATGCGGAGTATCACCGCTTGGAGGCGTGACTGACCAGGATCAAACCACTAACCGTATCGAACAAGTATATAATTAGTTGTAAAAGTCCAACCAACATGATTAGTGTCCAAAAACAAACATAGTTAAGTTATGAGCGGAAGCATAATGTTTAAAACCAAATCAAGAGTTCAAATATCCAAATGTTTAACATGGCACACAGCTGTCCATGTCCCACAACGACTCTTCCTTGTGCAAGCTCCAGCTAAGAACCTAATGACCTGCAAAGCATGTAGTAACGAGTCAACAACTAGTTGAGTGAGTTCACGTTTGGTTGTCCAGTTTATAGTTATTCCGAAAACACAGTTTGTTCTTTACCAGCTATCCAGCCGTGGGGGTTACCCCATAGTTCGAAAAAACGTTTATTAGTTACCCGTTCTTACGTTGGCTATTCCAGCCCGGCTCTATGGCCGTGGGGGCTACCCCATGATAGTTATCTGGCATTTCGGCCGTGGGGGCTACCCCATGTTCAAACCACCAGACTCGTTACCATATCGACTACTAACGTTCATCATGTTTAAGTGCCCTAACGTCTGTGTCTATCATCACTGACGTGCCATAGTCCATTAGTCCACGCCCGTCCTCTGCGGCACGGTGTGAGGTTTGTTAAACCTAATAGCGCTATTTAACTAATGACCCGTTCGCCATTGGCCTCGGCGATTAAGTCGATATAAAAGGAGGGACTTCGTTGATAGAGTTCTAGTCTAGTATAGTTAAATCCGTCTCATACTGGACGAGGAATCTATGTTCCTGATTACGTCTCAACAGGACGAGGAATCTATGTTCCTGATTACGTCTCAACCGGACGAGGAATCCCTATTCCTTAACCCATTCCCAACCCCTGGGAATCCCATGCTTTGTAACGGAGTGTGAACTCACCTTGGTTTGCTCGGCAGATAATCACAGAAAGGTCACGTCAAAATGCTAGTGGTCAACCACGTCCTAACATGGTTACCAATACAAGTCAGGTTTCGGTTTCAAGTAGTGCGTACAAGCATCACATAGATAGCACATAGGAAGCACATACGGATCATGGCAACATACATCAACACGTTAACACATAACATCTGATACTTGTACGATCCAAAGGTAAAGCCCAATAACAGGCGGCCCATCATGTTGTGCGGTCGGCACAGCCTTGTGCGACCCACATCATGTTGTGCGACTCGGATAAATACCCGGCCCAAATAGCTAAAAGCCCAAACATAGATTACACGGCCCAATCTACTAACATGCCCAATAAGTATACCCGGCCCAACATAACATCTTGTGCGATTGAAACTAGCTCGGCCCAACAGTTAAGACAAATATTGCAACTTGTGCGATTCATGCTGTTCATAAAATCTTGTGCGACTTAGGAAGCCTTGTGCGATCAGGCTTATTACTCGCAATTTATGGAAATCAGTATTATCTTTCCTTCAATCATGCAATCAGTTACTAAATTTCTAATTACTTTGCAATATTTAAATTAACAGTTTCCTAGTCATGCCATAATCGATTAACATGCTATTATCAATTAATAAATGAATTATCAATTATTTCATATGGATTCCAACTAACCTTTCATCATGATCATCATCTATCAACACATTCAATTCACAAAATCAATCAACCAAACCGAACATAGTAATCAACATCACAGTGTTTAACGTTTATCAGGACCCTAGTTTATGCATACACATCGATTAACATATCACAAGTTAACAAGCCTTCAAATCCTGATCACATTTATCATTCGACATCAGCAAATATCCGCCATATATATAAACCATAATCGACAAATCAAGATCATTCAGTAAATAGTCATCGACACAAGACAAGTTGTCGGATCATCATCATCAGTTACGTATAACATCAACAACCCTAATCATCCTTCCATTATTGTCGGCCATTACATCAAAGTTTATTAATAAAAAGTTGCGTATTGAATCAGATTATCACATGACGCATTAGAGATCACTCTACAATTAATGTTTGCATGTGATTCTCGATCAAATAGAAGTAACAGTTGTGTGGTCAGTATCTTTTGGATTGAGGTCCAATAGAAATTAAATTCATTACAATGATGTCAACTATGATCAAGCAATCTGATTACAATCACGTGAAATCTCAGATCCTTATTTAAGTGGCCCCATCATTCACTAACAATCCACTAGCATTTTCAATATCATGCATCCTAACATTAATTAATCATGCTAAATCATAAAATATAAACATGTATTTACTAACCACAAGATTCGATCAATAGATGATGTCTTCGAGGAAAAGCTGGTGTCGAGGAATGAAGGAGGGTTGCCGTCGGCTTTAGGGTGAAACGTAACTAGGGTTTGCGGATTAAAACTCTACGCAACAGTTGGACTCAAAACATATACTAAATCATTACTGGGCCAAGGGCCCATTCCTGTTTCCGTTGGCCACATCAGGACCATGTGTTTTCGTGGGTGGGGTGTTTTCGAGTGGGGTTTTCGGCTAGGATTTATTTAATTACACAATACTATCAATACAATAAGCATACATCTCACATAGACACTTATAATGCACATCATCACGTATATAAGCAATCACAATACAGTTTAGCATTTTACAAACGTGTACGGTTGTGAAACAAACAAGTCGTGTCAACAAACAATCTAAACAATTAACGTGCAATAATGCGATGATGGAATCTCAGAAACTCGAGTTGTCACATTATCCCCAAGTAGAAAGAAATTTCGTCCCGAAATTTAGCACGTACTCACTGAGGAAGCTAGTTAAGTTGCATGGTTTTCCTGGTTTTCCTGGGGTGTCACATCCTCCCCCCGTTGATCTGGAATTTCGTCCCGAAATTCCGTAGCTTCAGTCTCAGTGGTGGTTGTACCGGTTGCAAACAGTTGGGGATACTTTTGTTTCATCTGATCTTCGCGTTCCCAGGTGAACTCTGGGCCGCGACGTGAGTTCCAACGAACTCGAACGAGAGGTATTCTAGTACGCTTGAGGACCTTAACATCCCGGTCCGTGATTTCAACAGGTTCCTCGACGAATCGTAACTGTTCGTCGATCGTGAGTTCCTTCAAAGGAACTACGTGGGTCTCATCTGACAGACACTTCTTTAGATTTGACACATGGAAAACGTTGTGAACTACAATGAGTTCTGCTGGTAAGTTCAGTCTGTAGGCCACCTTGCCTATTTTCTCAATAACTTCGAAAGGTCCAACGTATCGTGGGTTAAGTTTGCCCCGTTTACCAAAACGAACCACACCCTTCCAGGGTGAAACTTTGAGTAGTACACGCTCCCCAACCTGGAGCTCTAATGGTTTTCTGCCCTGATCGGCGTAGACTTTCTGATGGTCACAAGCTGCCGCCATTCGTTGTCGTATCTGAGCAATTTTCTCTGTTGTGTCAACCACATGTTCTAGACCAGTAATCTGACTATCCCCCACCTCTGCCCAACAAAGAGGTGACCGGCATTTACGTCCGTACAATGCCTCAAACGGAGCAGCTTTAATGCTGGTGTGGTAGCTATTGTTGTACGAAATTTCCACAAGTGGCAGATGCTTTTCCCAGCCGTTGCCAAAGTCAATAACACATGCCCTAAACATGTCTTCGAGGGTCTGGATGGTGCGTTCAGACTGCCCATCCGTTTGCGGGTGATAAGCTGAGCTCATATCTAATCTTGAGCCAAAGGACTGGTGCATTGCTTGCCACAGTTCTGATGTAAAACGTGCATCTCGATCCGAGATGATAGAGATGGGCACCCCGTGCCTTGAAACAACTTCCTTGAGATATACTTCTGCTAGGGTGGAGAACTTATCAGTTTCTTTGATAGCCAGGAAGTGAGCAGACTTTGTGAGTCGATCCACGATCACCCAAATAGTATCATTACCACGTTGAGATCTAGGCAGGCCAGTAACAAAATCCATGGAAATTTGCTCCCATTTCCATTGTGGTATCTCGGGTTGTTGAAGTGGGCCTGATGGTTTCTGGTATTCCGCCTTGACTCCCGCACAAGTCAAGCACTTGCTAACGTAAGTTGCTATGTGTGCCTTCATGCTAGGCCACCAATATGTGGTTTTGATGGCGTGGTACATTTTGTCCGAACCAGGGTGCACTGAGTAGCGAGACTTGTGTGCCTCATCCATCACAAGCTCTCGTAGGTTGCCATAAAGTGGGACCCAAATGCGTCCTGTTACGTAGTAAGCACCGTCTTCCTTCTGTTCTAAGTGTTGCCTTGAGCCGCGTAGGGCTTCAGCCCTGACATTCTCTGGTTTCAATGCTTCTACCTGAGCATTTCGTATTTGAGAAGGAAGGCTAGACTGTATAGTAAGTTGTAAAGCTCGTACGCACTTAGGCGCAGTGTCCTTTCGACTGAGGGCGTCGGCCACCACATTGGCTTTGCCCGGGTGGTACCTGATCAAGCATTTGTAGTCATTCAGCAGTTCGACCCATCGTCGTTGTCGCATATTGAGTTCCTTCTGTTTAAAGATATGCTCAAGGCTCCTATGGTCGGTGTAGATGGCGCACTTGGTACCTTACAGGTAATGTCGCCATATCTTAAGTGCGAAAACAACAGCTCCCAGCTCTAAGTCGTGCGGCGTGTAGTTCCTTTCATGAACTTTGAGTTGGCGTGACACGTAAACTATAACTTTATCCCGTTGCATCAATACACAACCAAGACCCTGAATTGATGCGTCGCAGTAAACCACGAAGTCGTCTGTGCCCTCTGGCAATGAAAGGATAGGTGCACTGCAAGGTCTATCCTTTAAGTGCTGAAACGCTAACTCCTGTGCATTTCCCCAACGATAAACAACGCCCTTCTGCGTTAGTGAAGTAAGAGGCTGCGCAATCTTGGAAAAATCCTTAATAAACCTCTTGTAGTAACCTGCCAATCCCAAGAATTGGCGAATTTTCGTTGGCGTACGAGGTGCAGGCCAGTTCTTGATCGAATCTACCTTGGATGGATCAACGTGAATCCCATCCTTGTTCACTACATGGCCTAAGAAGTGGACTTCACGAAGTCAGAAGTCACATTTTAAAAACTTGACGTACAGCTGTTCTGCTCGAAGGAGTTCCAAAATAAGTCGTAATTGCTGTTCCTGTTCCTCCTGACTCTTCGAATAGATGGGAATGTCATCGATGAATACAATAACGAACTTGTCCAGGTACGGTTTGCACACTCGATTCATCAAGTCCATGAAAACCGCTGGTGCGTTTGTCAGCCCAAAAGGCATTACCAAAAACTCGTAGTGGCCATATCGAGTTCTGAAGGCTGTTTTGGAGACGTCCTCCTCTCGGACTCTCAGCTGGTGATATCCTGATCTCAAATCAATCTTTGAATAGTAGCTCGACCCTTGCAGTTGGTCGAATAGGTCGCCGATGCGTGGAAGAGGATAGCGATTCTTCACAGTCACCTTGTTCAGTTCACGGTAGTCGATGCACATTCTGAACGTACCGTCTTTCTTCTTCACAAATAGGACTGGAGCTCCCCAGGGCGAAGAGCTAGGACGAATAAAACCCTTATCTAAGAGTTCTTGTAGTTGCGTAGATAGCTCTTTCAACTCTGATGGAGCTAATCGATACGGTGCACGAGCTATGGGCGCCACTCCAGGAGCTAGCTCGATCTGAAATTCGACCTGGCGGTGAGGCGGAAGACCAAGTAGTTCCTCAGGGAATACCTCGGGATAATCGCGTACAATTGGAAAATCTTCTATCTTATTCTCTTTCTTCGAGGTGTCAGTAACGAGAGCCAGAAAGGCAGTGTGGCCCTTACGCAAACACTTTTGAGCCTTAAGGGAAGAAACGATGCTCACAACAGCACCACTCTTGTCGCCACGAATCATAAGAGGTTCCTCACCTGGGCACGGAATGCGGACAATCTTTTCGTTACAAAGATTCTCTGTTCGATGCCAATTCATACCAATAACGATGTCAAAACCATCACAATGTTGGGGTCATTCCTAATATCACTCTGTCTAATCACGAATACTCGACCCCTGGCACCATCGCCATCATTATTACCCCTGTTGTTGCCCCATTGTTGTTCCTGTTTCCTTGGCTGTGGTTCTGGTTCTGGTTCAACTGTGGGCAGTGTCTCATGAAGTGACCTTCAGCACCACACTGATAACATCCCTTGTTACTCTGCTGTTGCTGCTGATTCTGTGGAGCTTGTGGCTGCTATTGTCGGTTCTTGTTTGCAGGACGTGAAATTCTAAAATCTTTGGCTCCATGACCAAGCTTGTTGCATCTCTGAGAACGATCTCTGTTGCATTGCCCGCTGTGGTGCAAATTACATCGATTGCACTTAGGGTGGTTTCCCCTGTATCCCCCTGACCTCGATTACCAAAAGACTGCTGATTGGGGCTCCTGTGCTGCGACTGAGACTGAACCGAAGTGGGACCCTTGCTCGAATTTCCATTCCACCTGCGTTTGTTGTCACTGGGATTTTCTGATACTAAGCCTCTGAGGTACAGCCCAATACGATTGATAGGAGGATCCACCATAGTTGATCATAATCCTGCCAGTTCGTTGGATCGTTCCGTGTACACTTCTATCTCTGACCCCGTCATCCTCAGGTTTAAGAACTCCATTTCCAGCTGGTGGATGTCATCTCGACTACGGTATTCACGTTTGGATTAGTTCCTTAAGAATCATTCCATGGGGTGGCATTAGCAGCCGCCAGCCCCAGCATCTGAACTTGCGCGTTCCGCCAAGTTAGCGTAGTGCCTTCGAGAGTACCAGTGGCGTAATTCCCCCTATAAGCCTCAGGTCATTCACACGTCTCTAAGACAAACTCGAGCTTTTCAAACCAATGGAGGAGTCCAACAGCTCCTTTAGTGCCACTGAAAGTACTAGGACAACAATCATGAATGTCTTAAATATGCATGCAGGCGGCTGAGCGTGTTGACTTGTCGTGTGCGCAAGAAAGGACAAAGTTTTAACACAAAGGTTGGTTCACGAGGGTAGGATCTAAAGATCCTAGAGGGAGTTTAGACTGCAGGGTATACCTCCTGCGTGTGCGGCTGCAAGTGCCGCAGCAACTTGTTCGTTGATAAGAGCCGTCAGCTGGCTTGAGTTAGGTTCACACGTTCCCTCATGACCTCACATCGAAGGAAACACAAGTAGGAAAAGTGTCGCGAATGTGTGTAAGTGTGGAGTGACAGTAGGGAGCAAGCACAAATGTGTTTTCAACTATAGTTGCTACGTTCCTCTAAGCATACAATAAGAAAAGTTCTATGCAATTTGGCAAGTAGGCAATATAAAACGTAAACCATATCACCTAAAATGTCGAGCCTTGCACGTGGAGTGAAGCGTCGTAGTGGATCGTAGAGCATTGTACAGGTTATAGTCTGGTTTTAACAAAAACATTTTCCTTTATTAAAACCAAGTTCTCTATAACCAATGGCTCTGATACCAATCTGTCACACCCCCAAAATCCACATGCGGAGTATCACCGCTTGGAGGCGTGACTGACCAGGATCAAACCACTAACCGTATCGAACAAGTATATAATTAGTTGTAAAAGTCCAACCAACATGATTAGTGTCCAAAAACAAACATAGTTAAGTTATGAGCGGAAGCATAATGTTTAAAACCAAATCAAGAGTTCAAATATCCAAATGTTTAACATGGCACACAGCTGTCCATGTCCCACAACGACTCTTCCTTGTGCAAGCTCCAGCTAAGAACCTAATGACCTGCAAAGCATGTAGTAACGAGTCAACAACTAGTTGAGTGAGTTCACGTTTGGTTGTCCAGTTTATAGTTATTCCGAAAACACAGTTTGTTCTTTACCAGCTATCCAGCCGTGGGGGTTACCCCATAGTTCGAAAAAACGTTTATTAGTTACCCGTTCTTACGTTGGCTATTCCAGCCCGGCTCTATGGCCGTGGGGGCTACCCCATGATAGTTATCTGGCATTTCGGCCGTGGGGGCTACCCCATGTTCAAACCACCAGACTCGTTACCATATCGACTACTAACGTTCATCATGTTTAAGTGCCCTAACGTCTGTGTCTATCATCACTGACGTGCCATAGTCCATTAGTCCACGCCCGTCCTCTGCGGCACGGTGTGAGGTTTGTTAAACCTAATAGCGCTATTTAACTAATGACCCGTTCGCCATTGGCCTCGGCGATTAAGTCGATATAAAAGGAGGGACTTCGTTGATAGAGTTCTAGTCTAGTATAGTTAAATCCGTCTCATACTGGACGAGGAATCTATGTTCCTGATTACGTCTCAACAGGACGAGGAATCTATGTTCCTGATTACGTCTCAACCGGACGAGGAATCCCTATTCCTTAACCCATTCCCAACCCCTGGGAATCCCATGCTTTGTAACGGAGTGTGAACTCACCTTGGTTTGCTCGGCAGATAATCACAGAAAGGTCACGTCAAAATGCTAGTGGTCAACCACGTCCTAACATGGTTACCAATACAAGTCAGGTTTCGGTTTCAAGTAGTGCGTACAAGCATCACATAGATAGCACATAGGAAGCACATACGGATCATGGCAACATACATCAACACGTTAACACATAACATCTGATACTTGTACGATCCAAAGGTAAAGCCCAATAACAGGCGGCCCATCATGTTGTGCGGTCGGCACAGCCTTGTGCGACCCACATCATGTTGTGCGACTCGGATAAATACCCGGCCCAAATAGCTAAAAGCCCAAACATAGATTACACGGCCCAATCTACTAACATGCCCAATAAGTATACCCGGCCCAACATAACATCTTGTGCGATTGAAACTAGCTCGGCCCAACAGTTAAGACAAATATTGCAACTTGTGCGATTCATGCTGTTCATAAAATCTTGTGCGACTTAGGAAGCCTTGTGCGATCAGGCTTATTACTCGCAATTTATGGAAATCAGTATTATCTTTCCTTCAATCATGCAATCAGTTACTAAATTTCTAATTACTTTGCAATATTTAAATTAACAGTTTCCTAGTCATGCCATAATCGATTAACATGCTATTATCAATTAATAAATGAATTATCAATTATTTCATATGGATTCCAACTAACCTTTCATCATGATCATCATCTATCAACACATTCAATTCACAAAATCAATCAACCAAACCGAACATAGTAATCAACATCACAGTGTTTAACGTTTATCAGGACCCTAGTTTATGCATACACATCGATTAACATATCACAAGTTAACAAGCCTTCAAATCCTGATCACATTTATCATTCGACATCAGCAAATATCCGCCATATATATAAACCATAATCGACAAATCAAGATCATTCAGTAAATAGTCATCGACACAAGACAAGTTGTCGGATCATCATCATCAGTTACGTATAACATCAACAACCCTAATCATCCTTCCATTATTGTCGGCCATTACATCAAAGTTTATTAATAAAAAGTTGCGTATTGAATTAGATTATCACATGACGCATTAGAGATCACTCTACAATTAATGTTTGCATGTGATTCTCGATCAAATAGAAGTAACAGTTGTGTGGTCAGTATCTTTTGGATTGAGGTCCAATAGAAATTAAATTCATTACAATGATGTCAACTATGATCAAGCAATCTGATTACAATCACGTGAAATCTCAGATCCTTATTTAAGTGGCCCCATCATTCACTAACAATCCACTAGCATTTTCAATATCATGCATCCTAACATTAATTAATCATGCTAAATCATAAAATATAAACATGTATTTACTAACCACAAGATTCGATCAATAGATGATGTCTTCGAGGAAAAGCTGGTGTCGAGGAATGAAGGAGGGTTGCCGTCGGCTTTAGGGTGAAACGTAACTAGGGTTTGCGGATTAAAACTCTACGCAACAGTTGGACTCAAAACATATACTAAATCATTACTGGGCCAAGGGCCCATTCCTGTTTCCGTTGGCCACATCAGGACCATGTGTTTTCGTGGGTGGGGTGTTTTCGAGTGGGGTTTTCGGCTAGGATTTATTTAATTACACAATACTATCAATACAATAAGCATACATCTCACATAGACACTTATAATGCACATCATCACGTATATAAGCAATCACAATACAGTTTAGCATTTTACAAACGTGTACGGGTGATGGAAACCATCGATCATGTCACACCCCGATATTTCCACGTATTACCGGTGGGCCCGGTGGGGAGTATCGTGACGTAGTTGATATCATTTTAGTCAAACAACACAATATTTAAATGCACAGCGGAAGCAAAAGATAGATTTATTTCAACGAATATAATGTAATATTATCACAAAATAGTTTAAACAGATCCACAGGCAGATCAAAATAAAAACGAAAACTGTTCAACAGACTTCGACATCTAGAGCTTGCTAGACTTGATTATTGATGCCTGGAGTAGCCAGCCTATTTCGTATAGTACCTGCACTTAGCCTTTTTGGAAAATACGTCAGTTTACACTGGTAAATACAACTTAACTGACTCATTTTGAAAAGAGTTTGAAAATTGATTTGAATGCACTTCGGCAAAAATATCTTTTATAACTTGGGACAATTATTTAAAAATAATCTTGTATACAGTTTTACTTATTTGTCGTCCATCAGGGCCGGTTTGTAGGGCCGGTCTAGATTAACTGACACGCCACCGGTATAATGCCCACAAGGATTATTTCCTTAAAGTGGATTACCAGTTTTTACATAATGCATCAGTCAGGTGTACGCCTACACCCCGTGCTTAGGTCGTGGCCATTTCTTTGAATGATGCCAAGGATATCCGGGACATGGTCATTTAACCCCCAAAGGCCATACACCAAATAATACAGAATAAAACGGGTTATGTAAATACACAAATCACAATACGATTTAAATGACTACATACCCGACCAAGCGGTATTATTATAATACCGTATCTCAAGCCCGTATAGGGAAAATAAGTTAAGAGTATTTACCTGAGCAATGTATAAATCAAATACAACAAGTGCATGTAGCTTTTACTGGGCTCCTAATATGGAACGAAGGTTTTTAATAACCTATTAGATTCCTAACGGGTCTTCAATTGTCACACCCTGGCTTTTGCGGAAGCGTGGTTTATTTGGTGTGACTTCTTAATATCATAGCAACAATCATAACAAGGCTATATGATAAAAACACGAGATGTTTATCCATTAATAAAGTTTAGAAACTACCACAATACCATTGTTTGAAAACCTCAATACCGAATTTAGTTACAAACCATGACGAGTTTAAACGAGTTCACAAAGGCTCAACAAAAGTACTTAAATAAAACCTGAGTTTAGAATTATATATCCCGTCCAGGAAAGGAATACACCTTCTAAACTCAACAACCCTGGATAACATCTTTTATTCAAGGATTATAATACCGTATCCCAAGCCCGTATAGGGAAAATAAGTTAAGAGTATTTACCTGAGCAATGTATAAATCAAATACAGCAAGTGCACGTAGCTTTTACTGGGCTCCTAATCTGGAACGAAGGTTTTTAATAACCTATTAGAATCCTAACGGGTCTTTAATTAAGCTTAGACTCAGACCGATTAGCTTTCAAAGGAATACACGGTTTAAACGCATTATAAGCGAAGACCGGTTTAGAATGTGGCTTTGACCCGACAAGCTTGTATGCTTGTTTAATATGGTTAACTTAAACACATTCTGGATTTTGAGACATAAACGATATGGTTTGACCCGTTTCGGCTAATATATGCAAACTAGTTACATAAGCCGATCCGAACGCGAAAAGTGCGTAACGAGCAACCAAAAGAGTCATATGCAAGATTCCTAAGTTAATATGCCTTAAATATGTTGTGACATCAGTAAGATATCTTCTATTATGCCCGAAATGGATTTAAACTCAAACTATGCCCCGTAGGGGCATTTTGGTCATTTTAAAGGTTATAAAAGAGATTTAATATAAATCTGAGTTTCAGGTCTGATGTAATCAGTAAAAATACTTAATTTACTAAGTTATATCAGTAGGGTATAACCTATATGTGAAATTTATCATTTCTAACCATACTATGCACCAGAAGGGCATTTTGGTAATTTCGCCTAAGCCTAAAAGGTCAAAACTGGAAACATGAGTTTAAAAACTTTTACTTACTGTTAAAATATAATAATTTTCTTAAAATCTCAGTAGGTATCAACCTTACATGTTTAAAATAGTTTTAATACCTACTATGTGTTAAAAATGCTTAAAAGGCGATTTTGAGCTATTTCCGGGTTTTTAAAGGAAAGCTAATATTTTTATATTTCTAGAAGGCTTAAAATATTCTATTTATCGTTTAGAATCAGTAGCAAAAGGTTTGGGGTCAAAATAATTTGTAAAACTCATTTTATAGCCTAAAAGGGTAAAACCGGCAACTACCGAATTAAGCTTAGAACCCTAGGTTATGTTCAGCCTAAAAATAAATAAAAATCTCCAAAATATTATTTTATATCAGTGGGTAAAAATTTTGGTATCAAAAATTGGGTTTAGATGGGCTATATGCTAATTACGCCATTTAATTACTAAAAAACTTTCTAATTACGCTAATGAGTATAACTCCTAATCTAGACCTCAAATTGATGTCAAATTTTAGGGACAAGTCTAATAACCAGTAACTAAGGTTTCTATTCTTTTACATTTTCAAAATTCATGTTTTAAGGTCATTTGGGCATAATAGTCAACATATGAGCAATTAACGGAAACATGCATATGAATCGGATAACTATTGAACCAAGTTGTATAATCACAGAGGGTTATACTAACATGAAACCTGGTCCTAATATGTCTCTAAGGCATTTCTAAAACATGCTTAAACGGGTCAGAACTGAAAGTCAAAGCAAAAGTCAAATTATGCGACTTCCGGTTCCGAACCGGGCCTAAACTGAAAATTGTCGGGTTGAACATGTTTAGACATGTCCTTACATCAATTACCAAGTTATATTAATGATAAAACAGGTTACATAGCTCCTACATTGCTAATTATGCATTAATTTGATATTAAGCTTTCTGTTGACTTTTAATATCAAGTTTGACCCGACAATTGACCTAGTTAGAGTGGGAATCAGAGAGTACCCTTTTGAGGGTTTATTACCCACATAATTACCTAGTTATAGGTACTTTCAATTCGAGATTTGACTGAACAATTATTGATTAATATCGAAGTCAAACCTTAATTACGATAGGTTTGACTTATAGTCATTAAGCTAAATAAAACTGAATTCAGGAAGTTAAGGACACTTACAAATGTCCTAAGCACGATTAGGAAGCCTAAAGAAACTTGTTGCTGATCAGAGGAGCTCCAGAGAAGTCCTTGAAGTGAGCTTGAATGAGCAAGCAAAATGGTTGCAACTCAACTCCTTATATACTAAAAAATAAGTCATAAGATCTTGCCACAATAGTCTACAAGTGTTCCCTGATGATCCCCATGTGTCCCTATGCATGAAAATCTGTTGGCCACACTCCTTTATTCGAATACCATGCTAATGAGGCGGTGTAACAGGCTGAACAGGCAGCTGTCCAAAATCTGCTGCCAGCGACGGTCTTACGGACCGTAAGCAAGAAGCCTTGCGGTCTATAAGCACCCTTTACGGACCGTAAGCTCTTGGCTTTGTGGTCCGTAACCGACCTTGATCAAAATGCCCAGTTACAATCTTGCGGACCGTAAGCCTTTGGCTTTGCGGTCCGTATCCGCTTTTTATTTATTATCTCCGTCCAGCCTTGCCACCTTACGGACCGTAAGGTGGACCCTTTGCGGTCCGTAAACGTTTACCAGAAGACAAAATCTTGTGAGCTTTGAGGTCTTGACCATGCAACTTTGTAAATCCGAAACTCATGCTTTCTTTTAAGTGTAGGGACCATGAAGTCAGGCTTTGCATGTCTCTGCATGTGTTGCCATGCACCATTTCCATCTTGGACTCTTGTGGGAAGGTCATGAATGCAAGATTTGTCGTAGACTCTCATAATATTCCTTTCTTTGAGGTTTTAGTTAATTAATATTAACGCCAACCGGACTTGAAATTTATACAAATAAGATGTTTACAAAATACATCATGGTTTGGGATTTATAATTAAGTCGTTCAGAGGTATCAATTAACATGTCGACATTTTTAAACCCACCATACATCTTTTGATTTGATCCGGGTTTATAACACGTCTGCATATATGGCACGTGTCTTTATTTTATTGGGTATGATTTTACGAGGTGTTACATCCTCACCCCCTTAAAAGAAATCTCGACCTCGAGATTTACTGAAACAAATGAGGGTATTTTTCTTTCATTGTGGACTCTACCTCCCACGTGTACTCGGGACCTCTTCGGGCATCCCATTTAACCTTTACGATAGGTACATGCTTCCTCCGAAGCTTCTTAACCCGTCGATCCTCAATCGACAAAGGTTTTTCCACAAATTTCAAGCTCTCATCTATGTGCACATCTGTATGTGGTATGACTAGTGATTCATCTGCTAGACATTTCTTCAGATTGCAGATGTGAAATACATTGTGAATACCAATGAGCTCTTCAGGCAAGTTCAACTTATAAGCCACTGACCCAACACATGCGATAATCTCGAATGGTCCTATATACCTTGGGCTCAACTTACCTTTCTTACCTAATCGCATCACTCCCTTCCAGGGTGATACTTTAAGCAAAACTTTATCACCAACCTCAAACTTTAGAGGTTTTCGCCTTTTATTAGCATAACTTTTCTGCCTATCCCTGGCAGCTTTCAGGCGGTCACGAATCTGGACAATCTTGTCCGTCGTTTCAAAGACTAAGTCAGGTCCTGATAACTGAACTTCTCCTATCTCTGCCCAACAAATAGGCGTTCTGCATTTCCTACCATATAAAGCTTCAAAAGGTGCAGCCTGAATGCTGGTATGGTAGCTATTGTTATAGGAGAATTCGATTAATGGCAGGTGGCTATCCCAACTACCACCTAAATCAATCACACATGCACGAAGCATGTCTTCCAAAGTTTGGATTGTACGCTCACTTTGCCCATCCGTCCGTGGATGGTAAGCCGTACTAAAATTTAAGCGCGTGCCCAAAGATTGTTGGAAACTCTTCCAAAAATGTGATGTGTATCGGGTATATCTGTCAGAGATAATTGACACTGGTACGCCTTGCAGAGATACAATCTTATCTACGTACAATTGGGCTAACATGTCGGAGCTATAAGTCTCCTTAATGGGTAGGAAATGTGCTGACTTAGTCAGTCTATCTACTATCACCCATATAGTATCATTTCCTTTCTTTGTCTTTGGTAACTTGGTGA
The DNA here is from genome assembly GCA_030545235.1 of Helianthus tuberosus. NCBI lineage: Eukaryota > Viridiplantae > Streptophyta > Magnoliopsida > Asterales > Asteraceae > Helianthus > Helianthus tuberosus. The sequence continues at coordinate 147,142,609 of CM060367.1, read as the reverse complement.
TGAAATCCATTGTCACCATCTCCCACTTCCATGTGGGAAGTTCAGGTTGTTGTAGCAAACCTGACGGTTTCTGATGTTCAGCTTTGACTTGCGCGCACGTCAAACATTTAGCTACGTAGGCATCTATAGACTTTTTCAAGCCTATCCACCAATAGTTCGCCTTCAGATCCTGGTACATCTTATCAGCTCCAGGATGAACATAGTATTTGGAACTGTGGGCTTCCTGGAGGATAACATCCCGAAGTCCTCCATAAACTGGAACCCAAATTCGTCCATTTAATCTCAGGATTCCATCCTTGCCATAGGATAACTGTTCTTCAGTTACTCCTAGCTTTTCTTCAGGATAGTTAGCTTCTAAAATATCTTCCTTCTACGCAGCTAATAACCTTTCATTCAAACTATTCTTTATCTCAATGCTCTTGGCATTGATTCTTCTAGGCTTCACTCTTTCCTTCCTGCTTAAGGCATCGGCAACCACATTTGCCTTGCCTGGATGGTATCTTATTTCACAGTCATAGTCATTCAAAGTTTCCATCCAACGTCGCTGCCTCATGTTTAAATCCTTCTGATTAAACAAGTGTTGTAGGCTCTTGTGATCTGAATAAATCACACACTTGGTTCCATACAAGTAATGTCTCCACAGTTTTAGTGCAAATACAACGGCACCCAACTCCAAGTCATGGGTGGTGTAATTCTTCTCATGCACCTTTAACTGACGTGAAGCATAGGCAATAACTTTGCCTTTCTGCATAAGCACACAACCCATTCCGGTGTGCGATGCATCACAATATACTACAAACTCATCCATTCCATCAGGCAACGTCAATACTGGAGCATTGCTCAACTTTTGCTTCAGAATATCAAAAGATTCTTGCTGCTTAGGCCCCCAGTCAAACTTGTTATTCTTGCGGGTGAGTAGAGTCAGAGGTGCTGCAATTCTCGAGAAGTTTTCAATAAATCGCCAATAGTATCCTGCCAGTCCTAGAAAGCTGCGAATCTCTGTAGGCGTCTTTGGCTCTTGCCAATTCATAATAGCTTCAACCTTAGCGGGATCCACTTGGATACCACGCTCACTAACCACATGTCCAAGGAATTGGACTTCTCGAAGCCAAAATTCACACTTTGAAAATTTGGCATAGAGCTTTTCTTGTTGAAGTAGCTTAAGAATGCAACGGAGATGCTTCTCATGGTCAGCTTGGCTTTTTGAGTAAATGAGAATGTCGTCGATGAGAACGATGACAAACTTATCCAAGTAAGGCTTGCAGACGTGATTCATGAGATCCATGAATGCGACAGGTGCGTTAGTGAGCCCAAAAGGCATCACTAGGAACTCGTAATGACCATAATGAGTCCTAAATGCAGTCTTGTGTACATCTTCATCTTTAACATTCAATTGATGATAACCTGACCTTAAATCGATCTTAGAGAAGTAGCTTGCCTCTTGTAATTGATCGAACAGATCATCGATCCTGGGCAAAGGATACCTATTCTTGATAGTGACCTTATTAAGCTCACGGTAATCGATGCACATACACATCGATCCATCCTTCTTCTTGACAAATAGGATTGGCGCTCCCCAAGGAGATGAACTAGGTCTAATGAAACCTTTGGCTAGCAATTCATCTAGTTGTGTCCTTAATTCCTTCATCTCTGTTGGTGCCAACCTATAAGGCGCTCTCGCGACAGGTGCTGCTCCAGGGATGATGTCAATCCTGAATTCTACTTGCCTATTTGGTGGTAGACTAGGTAGTTCTTCTGGGAAAACTTCAGGGTACTCAGAAATGACTGGAATATCTTCAATCTTGGGTTTCTTCTCATCAATAGTCACTTGTGCCATGTAAATGACACAACCCTTCTTCAAGCATCTAGATGCCTTGAGCATAGACACTTGCTCAGGCAGTCCATACTGGGTATCTCCCTGAATGGTAATTGGCTCACCAGACGGAGTCTTAATCACCACTTGCTTCTTATTGCACACTATCTGGGCTTGGTTACGAGATAACCAATCCATGCCTATAACTATATCAAAACCGGCTAACTTCAAAGGAAGTAAGGACAATGGAAAAGAGTGGTTTCTAATGGATATAACACATCCATCTAACACAGTTGATGCGGTTTCTAAGGTTCCATCGGCTAATTCAACTTCATACTTCACACTTAAGGTTTTAACAGGTAAATTCAGCAATTTACAGAACTTATTATCTATAAACGACTTATCAGCTCCTGAATCAAATAACACTCTTGCATAAACATCATTTATGAGAAAGGTACCTGTGATCACATTGTCGTCCTGGACGGCTTCGCGTGCATCCATTCGGAATACCCTTGCATTGGTCTTCTTGACCTCTTCAGGCTTCTTGGCGTATTTAGGGCAATTGGTTTTAATGTGCCCTTTCTCATTGCAGTTGTAGCATGTGGCATCTTTAATCTTCTTGCAATCAACAGTCTTGTGCTCTTTAGACTTGCATAACCCACATGCAGGTGATCCTGACTTGGACTTGGATTCCTGCCTGCATTTTCCAAAGTTGCGTTTTTGGCAAGTTTTGCACTTTGGCTTTTCCTCAGCTTGTTGGCTACCCTTGTTGGATCCGGACTTCATCCTGAAGTCAGTGCTACCTTTATGCTTCTTTTCAGATCTTCGTGAGTTATCATCCTCACGCTTTCTCTTGCCTTCTTCCGAATTCCTGAGTGATCTTAGCCTGACTGCGTCTAAGGTAAGAGACAAAGATAGATCAGCTGCTGATCTGAAAGTAGCAGGTCTGGACGCCTTAACACTGGCTTTGATTTCTAGGGCTAAACCCCCAATGAAGCGAGCAATCCTTTTGGGTTCCGGGGTTACGAGATACGGAACCAGTCTAGACAGGGTATTGAAGCTGGTGAGGTAAGCTTGACAATCTAAATTCTTCATCACCAACGATAAGAAATCTGATTCAATTCTTTCAACCTCATGCTGCTGGCAATAATTCTCCTTAATGAGAGCAACGAACTGATCCCATGACAAATTGTAGAGCGGGATCTTTCCAGCAGCTTGAATGAGAGACTTCCACCATGCCAGTGCCTCTCCCTTGAACGATTGGGATACATACTTCACTACATCCCTTTCAGCACAACCGCTGATGTCAACTACTATGTCCATCTCATCCAACCAGGTCATATAATCAATTGCCCCTTTCTCCCCAGTGAAATCCCGGGGTTTGCAGGAAACAAAGTACTTATAGGTACAGGACTTGGTACATGGTTTATCATCAAACACTATCCTTTTAGATGGAACATTGTTTTGATTAGATGAATGTCGATCATCATCTTTCTTTGGCTCATCTTTCTTAGAGGGTGGCTTGCAATGAGCCTCCGAATGAGTCTTAGGCTTGGAGTGCGGTGTGGATAGGGTCCTACTTCGAGTCCCGCTAGATTCATTATACTGCCGTTCTATAGCTTTTGTAACAACATTATCTACTAATGCTTGCAGTTCCGCACCAGTCACATGTATCTTAGTATTTTCATGGTTTTCCACCGGATGACTGTTTCCCTCTTCTAACCTAGTCATGTAGCTTTGATTGCTACATAAAGAAAGTAAGGACAAGGTTTATTTAGAAGCCTAAACAGTACTATCGTTCTTGACGATTTATTAACCATGGTTTTAATAGCCATTTTAGTTAATTTGTTAAATATATAATTATTCAGGATCTTTATCATAATCCTAAATTATTAGTTACTAATAGCACAAAAGGCCTAGTCACCTAGACAAGTTTAGTTTTATAAGCCCATATTTTATGGAATCGAGGCATTAAGGGTTGAAGTTTATTACCTTTTCTTGACAGGGAGTTGTAGGCTACCACTGTCTTTAGTCCCAGAGGACGTTAATTATAGCCCGTGGGCACTTCATCCTTAACGGATGATTATTTCAAATAAGGAAAATTGGAATAACCCAATTTAAGGATGGCTTAGATGATTTTCATCGAATCACATTTTGCCAAGAGTGTTAGCATGTTTTCAGATGTCAATAAGGATTGGAATCTTTTGAATAGGTTTTACCATCTTGGCCATGTCTGCAACGACATATAGGCTAGGTTTACCTTTAAGATTCTTTTTAATATTTAACACAGAACAATCCTAAATTGAGAGGTTAATATGGATCTGAACCTAATTATGGAACTACCATCTTGGCCCTGTCTTAAGATGACACATGGCTAGGTCTGGTCCCTTTTTAGGTTTTGCCATTTTATTATAATGGTAGATCTTTTAGTAGGAATGTTATTTTATTTACTTCACATTTTATGTTTATCCACATAATTAATAAAATTAAAAATTTAAATTAACCATTCCATAAAAATAATTTAACAAGTACAATTTTGCCCTAAACGGGACTTCTACTGAAATAACATGCCCACTGTTGATGCACGAGAATGTCTGTTGACTTCATCTTCATCAAGTCTTAGTTCAAGAAAGTCAATGTTGGAGCTTAAAAGTCAAAATTAGGCTTTAGTTTTGATTTTAGAATGTGTTTCAAAGGGTTCCGTTTGAAACTGATGTTTGAACTAGAGGGTTCCGTTTGAAACTAGAGGGTTCCGTTTGAAACTAGAGGGTTCCGTTTGAAACAGTTTATGTTAAGTTCAAACGGAAGGGTCTCATGCCTATATATAGGTGTGTGCTAGTTTCATTTCAAACGGAACGGTTGGAACAAGTAGGGAGGTGCTGCCGGTTTTTCATCAGAAAACTTTGTATAAGCACGTTTATTAATCAGAAAAGAAAAGTTAAAAGGATTAGAGCTGTTTTGGACGTTATGTGCATTGATTCCGCCTTTACACATGATGTTGAACTACCTTAACTGACTTTTAGGGTCACGTACACGATCCAACAAGTGGTATCAGAGCTCAGGACGAGGAGTTCATACCGAAATTGAAATCATCGGATTATCTCACTTCTACCTTTCTTTTCTGTTTTTAACCGCGAGAACTGGTTAAAATGACTTGAAACGATCATATATCGAACGAAATTGACTAATAACTAATCCTTGAAAGTTTGAAAACGAAATTCAACCTAAAACTGATCTAAATCATGTGTACCGTTTGAAATTTTCGTGAATTGATGACGTCACCGTTTGAAATTGACTCTATCGTTTGAAAACTAACAACCGTTTGAACAATCGTTTGAAAATGGATTCTGTCGTTTGAAATGTTTATCGTTTGAACATCTGTCGTTTGAACATCTGCCGTTTGAACTATCGTTTGAAATCAAGCACCTGACAGTTTGAAAATCATCTGGCCGTTTGAACAATCACCTTACCGTTTGAAACGGTGAATTTTGAAAGTGGTTATCGGGTCACATGAAATCTAAATAGAAAATTCATTTAAGTGGTTGTTGAACTTTAAAACAAATTGTTTGGAGTGTGTAAATTGTCGGTCATTGATCAGAGTAAACACGTGAACGGCCGAATATAATTGAGTTTATTGTCACCGAAATTGTCAGACATATTTGTTGTTGATGTAAGGTTGTCGGCAATAAATTGTAAATTGTGGACCAAATTAAAAGTGATTATTCAGTTCTAGCATGTGATTTTGATCAAGAAATGTGATACATTTAATGTACATGGGTAAATGTGTGATTTGTGTCAAGATCATTTCATTTGATCAATAAAAGGTGTGATCTGATTAGTTAAATTTTGAGGTCCAATCATCTTCATTGAATCATAGGACAAATCATTAAAAGAGGACTAATAAAAAGAAGTTTGTGTGTTGAAGATACTCACCCAATCACAAAATCTGGATTTAAAAGAATTGGTCATAGTCACGTGATTGTTAATTGATAAGGCCCAGTTCTCGAACAACATTGTGTGCGGTCAAAGTTCAAAATATTTGATTTTGATTAATTCATTAAACTCATGATCTAAACAGATTCATTTCGACCCATCATTTTGTGAGGCCCAATCATCTTTGAGTATTAATAAGCCCAACTTTGTTCATTGATTAATCGGCTTATTCGTTTAGTGATTTTACTTGAACAACTTTGGATTGAATCCGCGAATCTTTGACAACGAGTCTTAGATTGATTTCATCAACAAACACACTGTTACGTATTCAGTTTGTTTGAACTGATAGCTTGTTTGATTTGTTTGCAGGTGATTTAGAGGAAATTCAAGGACATAAAATCATGGGGAAAAACGACGATCCTATTCCATGGAAAGACGATCGAACTGAAGAACAGAATTATCAATATCGGAAGATGATTGCTGAAACCAAGATTATCAGACTTTCTCGTATCTTTCTGGAAGCTAGGAGAGCAAATAGATGGGATCCAAAAAGAGAGTGTTATCTTGATGAATATGGAAATATTGCAATCGATGACAAAACGCTTGATATCGAAGCCATAATTCAGCAGTACAAAGAAGAGGATGAGTATTGGCAAAAGAAATGGTGGGGAGATGAAGAAGAGAAAAAGAAAAAGAAAGAATTACTAGATGAAATTGAAAGAAACTCAGAAAATATGAGTTTGGATGAATTTCTTGAATTAATCAAAAAGATTAAAGAAGGAATGACAAAGAATGAAGAAGAAGAAAAAGATGAAATTTCAAAAAGTGAAGTTGTGTGCTCAAAATGCGAAAAATCCGAAGCAGAAAATTTCAATCTCTTGAAAGATGTGGAGAATTTGACAGTGGAAATCAAAAGTTTGAAGGATGAGAAAGAATCTGATAATAAACAGATTCTTGAAATAAGAGAAAATTGTGAGAAATTGAAGTCACAAAATGACAAACTGTTGAGTAGTTTGGACAGTTTGACATTGGAAATTAACGATTTGAAAGAAAAAGAAAAAGATTTTGGAAAAATCAAAATTGAAAATGAAAACGTTTTTTGGATAAAATTGGAAAATGAAACGTAAAAAGAAAAAGAAAAAGATTTTCAAAATCAAATCAAGATTTTAGAAGATGAGAGAGATATTTTTGGTAAAGATAATATTGAAAAACAAATTGATATCAATTCTCATCTTGCTAAAATCATTCAGCTTGAAAAAGAAGCTGAAAAAGCTCGGATGAAAATCAAAGAGCTTGAAGTGAAATTGAAAGGTTTTGTGACTTCGGCACCATATGAGTGTCCAAAACTGATCAATTCTGTTCCAATAAGTGACAATGTCACAAAATCTGACACTGTCAAAGTTGAAGATTGTGATGAGAAAACTGATGATGATGAGAAAAAGAAAACATTTTTGAAATTAAAAGAAATGTTTAAAGAAACTGTTCTACATTCTACTGAGAAAGGTGAATGCTCAAAGCAAAAACCTGTAAAGAAGAATGTGGAACAAAAACAAAAGGATAAAAAACAGGAAAATGATCAAAAAGAAAATAAAAGCTCATCAGTTCAATCATCCAATCGTGATAAAAAACCACAAAAATTGGAAAATTATAACTCAAAAAGTGTTGGTAATAAGTGGTGCAGGTTTGACCACAGTGCTCAAAAGACAAATCCAGCATTGAAGAGGAGAAATGACTATAACCAAGCCAAACAATGTTATGATTTGAAGGTTTGGACTGATAGAAGTGGATGGTACGATAACAGGGTGTGCTACACTTGTGGTGTGAGAGGACACATTGCTGTTAACTGTCAGAATTGGAGTTATGAGTCAAGAAGATGCTATAATTGTCAAATCAGAGGTCATATTGCCAAAGATTGCCCAAGGAGATCGATGGGAAGATCGAGGGTTGAATCTCAAAGAATGGCAAAGAAGCCAGTCAATGTCAAGCCCCATGAACAGAAGGTTCTAAAACCTAAAGTTCAGGATCAGACAATTCAAGAAAAGAAAGTTAAACTTTCACAGGGGCAGAAAGACAGACTGCGAAAGAAAAGGAAGAAGGCGAGAGAGTATCTCGAGAAGATTTTGTCTTCAGGTTCACCAGACAGATTGAATAAAAGTTCTGATGAATCAATTCACTCGACTGCAAAGCCGAGTAAATTGAATTCTTCAGATGCAAATCTGAAGACTAAAGAAGAAAAGAAGAAGAAGAAGAAAATGGTTGGCGATGAATCTGATGTGTTAAAGTCAGACAAGCCACATGCAGGCAATGATTCTGGTTCGTCAAAGCCAGAAGAGCTTTTGGTTGAGGTAAAAATGGAGAATTCAGGTTTAACAATGGATGATGCAAATTTTCCATCATTGTTGAACAAGAATTCAAAATCACCCAAGGCTGGTCAGACTTGGGTGAAACTTTTCAAATAGAAAAATCTGACTTGCCGGAGCTTCCAGGTTGGTAAGCGTGAAGCAGGTATCGGCATCATTCTTGAGAAATTAACAGGATGGTAACTGTGATATTTCGATTTATAAGTGGTAAATCAGGGACATTAAGTTGTACTTGATTTTCTACTAGTATTTGTTGTTGACAAGGGTCTTAACTGTTAAATCTTTTAAAATGGTTAAAGGTAAAACAATGTGATGAAACCCCGAGTTTGTGAAAAGACAAACAAAACTAATTTTCCGGAAAAACCATTTGATTAAAATAAACTTAAGTGTTTTGAAATCTAAATGGGAAAATAGTTTGTTGTCAGGGGGAGTTCTGATTGTTAAGCCAAGAGAATGGCGAATTGAAGCGATTCGATATCAGTTTGTCACGTTTCTTGTATAGTTTGTTTTCAAATTTTCCAGAAAATCAAAATTGAAACATATTTTGATTTTAGGGGGAGAAAAATTTTAAAAAAAATTAGAAAATTTGAAAATTTCAAAAAACATTGAAAAAGCAAAAATGAGTTTTGTGTTAAAGAAGAGGAAATGATAGTAAATCAGTGGACTATCACAGCATGCTAAAGATATGTAATGTCAAATGTGATAAACGGTCTCACTGATGATGTGTCGATAGGTTTTCACACATTTAGTAAATTTATTCGGGATATAAACCTAAAATTCAAACTTGTGAATTCGTGGGGAACACTACTTGGATATATAGGTAACCCCTGAAATCTCGTTTGAAAGGTCTCTTAATCTGATATACTAGGTCTTTATACTCAATGATGTCTGGGGTATTATTCCGGGACTTCTGCTGAACGGTAGTTCTGACCTAGTCCCTGGCTAATACTTGCTGCAATGCTTGAAACACAGCATTAAACCCTCAGCATGCTGAAACAATAAAATTGATAAATGCTGCTGTTGTAAGCAAAAAGATCCTCTAAAGGGGACACACCGAAAAGTCGAAGCTGATATCTCTCTGCGTATACGGAAGTATCGATCTGAGATCCCTCGGCCCTCGCATACCTAAATTATATACATATATCATTGTAGTATTCTCACCTGTAAGACTGATTATTGGGATTCTGGATACGGGAGTATATTCAAGAGGTGGGACACATGAATGATCTAAGTTTTTAATTCATCTAAATCGTATCCTGAATAAGTTGAAATTTGTGTGAGAATTTAAGATGGATCAGTATATCGACAATCGAGGTGAATTGTTTAGAGCTTAAAATGATTAAAGCTTAACGGTGCTTGTGATTTGTCACATAAACTGATATGATTCTCTTACACAAACTTACTAAAATATTGTTTGTATATATTTCTTTACTGCATTTCTTTAAACTCAAAAATCCAAAAAGATTTTCGGAGTGTTTTAGCATAAAATTTTGAAAATTCAAAAAGATTTTCGACAACTGATGTTGAGGAGCTAATATTCAAAATTCCAATGCTAAACATGATGAATTGGTTTGGGGGAATATGTTGAAAACTTTGAATGTCATATACAAATGTTTTTTAAAGATTGAGAGGTTAGTTAATCAAGGTCATTTATTTGAACATTGATGTAACTATACAGATTGTTGAATTATATGATGTCTACCAGTAAGTTTTTAAATCTAAGTGTTATAAATTTGTGAAACTTATGTTGTGGTAGAGGATATGCAGGTTTCAGGAATTCCCATGGAAGCTAAATGTCAAAGCTTGAACCAGACATCTCAAATTCTAGCATATCGAAAGGGGGAGTATGTGAGAGGGGGAGTCTGGATCAACAACATATGGGAGTGTGAAGATAGAGTGCTTATGATGAAAAGACAGAGTTAGAGAAAAGTCTAAGACTGAAGACTCAGGAGCTGAAGACTACGTCAACATCCAAGGGGGAGTCTGTTGATGCACGAGAATGTCTGTTGACTTCATCTTCATCAAGTCTTAGTTCAAGAAAGTCAATGTTGGAGCTTAAAAGTCAAAATTAGGTTTTAGTTTTGATTTTAGAATGTGTTTCAAAGGGTTCTGTTTGAAACTGATGTTTGAACTAGAGGGTTCCGTTTGAAACTAGAGGGTTCCGTTTGAAACTAGAGGGTTCCGTTTGAAACAGTTTATGTTAAGTTCAAACGGAAGGGTCTCATGCCTATATATAGGTGTGTGCTAGTTTCATTTCAAACGGAACGGTTGGAACAAGTAGGGAGGTGCTGCCGGTTTTTCATCAGAAAACTTTGTATAAGTACGTTTATTAATCAGAAAAGAAAAGTTAAAAGGATTAGAGCTGTTTTGGACGTTATGTGCATTGATTCCGCCTTTACACATGATGTTGAACTACCTTAACTGACTTTCAGGGTCACGTACACGATCCAACACCCACGCAGGGGCTTAAACAAATAAACATACCCACGCAGGGGTCAACAGAAAGACATGCCCACGCAGGGGCATAATACAAAAAGACATACCCTCGCAGGGGTTAAACAAAAAGGCATACCCACGCAGGGGCTGGATTAAAAAGAAGGAAATACAATAAACAATTTAAAGGATTCAATGGTCCTTCTTGCTTTTTCCTTTTATTAAACTCGTCAATCCCTTAAAGAAGCCTTGTCGTTCCCTGCGATCTCTGTGAACTTCCCGCTCAACCGGATCCAACCTTTGGAGAATTTCTTCCCGTTCTGGCGGGGAAAACCGAGGTATCTGCGGCTGTGGCTGATGTGGAGGTCGAAGAGACAGATGCTCTTGGTATCCATAAGCTGGGTATCCAACTCCCCAGGGAGTTCCATAGGGCCCTTCGGGGTTGAGGGCGTTGTAGTTCCACGCTGCCAAGTATGGGTCGACCTCAACATAATTGAAGCTGGTGTGAGCCGGCTGCTCAAAGGGATTATACGCTGCTGAGCCAGCGTACGTAGGAATTGGGTTTTCAAAGCCCAACGGTGGTGGCACGACAGGTGCAGAGTTCACTTCCGGGATGGGTTTTGAAGGTCCCCCCATCTGTTGGTCTTCTTGGAGTGGCGGGTAGTGGCTGCCACTCGATGGTTGAGGGGTGCTGATATGCACTCCTCTTCCTCGCACGAACATCTGTGCGTTCGTTCTCCTTCGCCTCGGTGGCTCAGGAGGCTGTTGCTGAGGTGGTGGTGGCGGGGTAACTGCCATGAAACGTGAATCCCCAAAAGGATCCTGTTGCTGCTGCTGCTGCTGCTGGTGAGGCGATGAATGGTAAGATGGTGTAAAATACCATTCATACTGATTGAATCTCGTTTGGTAGCTGTCAGGACCACGGTAGGGTGATCCTTGAAAAGATGACCCATCAGAAATTTCGATGGGATGTGTGGGGGTACCGGTCGGTGGTTCAGTGGGGTCGGTATCCTCATCCATATCCTTGGCGTGATCTCCAAAAAAGTGATCTTCAGGTCCCAATGGGTTAACACCCACTGGTTCCTCGAGGTAGTTTGCTGGGTTGAACTGGCTACGGAAGATATGGGACGGGCTATCAAAGGAGTGACGAGAGTTGGACCTCTGGAGAGGGATGAACGAAGGTTGTGGGTTATCGGGTTCGTTTTCGGATTGGGGTCCAAAGGAGTGTAGGTAAGAAGGTGACGAAGGTAACGAGACAGACCGCCTCGCTGGCTGTAGATGCACCATCCAGTCTCCCTGTGGACTGGTGCTAATAGGGATAGGTGAGGTTCGTCTTAGACCTCCTGGTCGTGGTCTGCTACAGGTGACTTTCCTTTTCTCCTAAAGAATCTTGGCGGCATATTTAGACCTGCCAACATAAACAAAGATAACAACAAAGAAAAATATAAAAGACAAAATAAAACAAAATCAGGATTTGTCCTATGTTCTTTGTCTAGACTCGAAAAATTGAGGAATGTGCAACTGTGTACTGAGATTAAACACAAAAGGCTAGTGTTTAATTCACTCAGTGTTGGCTCTGATACCAACCTGTCACACCCCGATATTTCCACGTATTACCGGTGGGCCCGGTGGGGAGTATCGTGAGGTAGTTGATATCATCATAGTCAAACAACACAATATTTAAATGCACAGCTGAAGCAAAAGATAGATTTATTTCAACCGGATATAATGTAATATTAAGTATCACAAAATAGTTAAAATAGATCCACAGGCGGATCAAAATAAAAAGGAAAACTGTTCAACAGACTTCGACATCTAGAGCTTGCGAGACTTGATTATTGATGCATGGAGTAGCCAGCCTATTTCGTATAGTACCTGCACTTAGCCTTTTTGGAAAATACGTCAGTTTACACTGGTAAATACAACTTAACTGACTCATTTTGAAAAGAGTTTGAAAATTGATTTGAATGCACTTCGGCAAAAATATCTTTTATAACTTGGGACAATTATTTAAAAATAATCTTGTATACAGTTTTACTTATTTGTCGTCCATCAGGGCCGGTTTGTAGGGTCGGTCTAGATTAACTGACACGCCACAGGTATAATGCCCACAAGGATTATTTCCTTAAAGTGGATTACCAGTTTTTACATAATGCATCTGTCAGGTGTACGTCTACACCCCGTGCTTAGGTCGTGGCCATTTCTTTGAATGATGCCAAGGATATCCGGGACATAGTCATTTAACCCCCAAAGGCCATACACCAAATAATACAGAATAAAACGGGTTATGTAAATACACAAATCACAATACGATTTAAAGGACTACATACCCGACCAAGCGGTATTATTATAATACCGTATCTCAAGCCCGTATAGGGAAAATAAGTTAAGAGTATTTACCTGAGCAATGTATAAATCAAATACAACAAGTGCATGTAGCTTTTACTGGGCTCCTAATATGGAACAAAGGTTTTTAATAACCTATTAGATTCCTAACGGGTCTTCAATTGTCATACCCTGGCTTTTGCGGAAGCGTGGTTTATTTGGTGTGACTTCTTAATATCATAGCAACAATCATAACAAGGCCATATGATAAAAACACGAGATGTTTATCCATTAATAAAGTTTAGAAACTACCACAATACCATTGTTTGAAAACCTCAATACCGAATTTAGTTACAAACCATGACGAGTTTAAACGAGTTCACAAAGGCTCAACAAAAGTACTTAAATAAAACCTGAGTTTAGAATTATATATCCCGTCCAGGAAAGGAATACACCTTCTAAACTCAACAACCCTGGATAACATCTTTTATTCAAACGCAGCTTGACACATGCATACCCCGCCAGATCCACTAGTTCCCTAAAATACATGTAGTTTGAAAAACATCAACAAAAGTTGAGCGAGTTCATGTGTATGTGAGTCTGTATAAACCTTTAAAGTATGTCTGTATAAATGTATGTCCCTGGTATGTAGCAATAAGGAAAAACAGATCAATTAATTTGTAGCTAATACATTAATAAGTGACATGGCCTAGGAAGCACTCAAACCTGTATGCGTATTTCGTACCGGCCTCTCCGGCGGAACGACATAGTCACCACATGCAGCAGGCCCATGGGTGGGGTTCGCAACACCCAATAGATCTATCACTCATGCCCCTCGGTCCTTATACAAGGATTAATGGTCTTCAGATAATAGACTACCCATTCACGTGATCTAGCAGTACATTACTTAGCTAATCATACCCTGTATAAAAGTGTATGTAATAATTGTAACATGTATTTCACCCCCGAAGTATAAAACTGAAAACAGTTAGAAGAAAAGGGGGACATGAACTCACAGTATTGCGTCTTCAGTATGTGTAACCCAAGTCTCCTCAGCCAACACGACTACCTACAGCGTACTAACGTCTATTAGACGAACGGGCCGTTCCTTTGCTTAGTATGAAGGTTTTTGAGTTACGTTTCTTGTGTTCCCAAAATTATTCCAAGTTATATAATTATTTGTCGAAATAATTAATGTTTCAACTTAAATTATATTTAGTTTTGGAATAGTTGTTTAATCCATATATTTGGTATTAATACTTCTCAAGTATTGTAGCTTCGTATTTACTTCCCAAGGATGGGGTACCTTATACATGTACTTGTATTATTCTATTTGTAATTTCCGAATCAATATATTCCCAAGTCTCACTCTAGAAAAATATATTTATAAACTCATTTTGTCCCACAATAATGTGTTGTCCCGAATATATATATTTCTCCCAAAAATCATATATCTTCTAAATATACCATGAAAATATATTTTTATCTCCCCAAAATAATATATTTTCACTTTGTCCAAAGATAATATATACCAAAATATATAAGTAACAGTGTTGTTTTTGGATAATAAATTTCACGCTTTGTTAAGTTTTATAATACAACCATTTCACCGAGTATGCAAACACTCACACAAGTGTCTTAGTATGTATATATATTATAAATATATATGTTTACCCATTTTTATGTACTAAACCAACCTCCGATACTTTGTATTTTGTTACAAAAAAAGTTATGGCGAGGTTTAAATTTGAAAAGCATAGTTCAAAACGTACTTGCAACACTTGTTAGAAATATTTACTAAGTGTTAGGATTTTCAGAAAATTTTGCCATAGTCTCCTTTGTAAATGGAGGTGCCCATGCTAAATAGCATATCATTTTCTTTAACATATAACACGTTAGATCGTTCTCAAATAACCAACCCGACATTTAGACATGCAAACTACTTATATCATTTCAGTTTTAATATACAAAACTGGGCTGTTTTCGGGCATTTTAATAAAATAGTTATCTTATTCCAAAAATCCCAAATTTTTACAGAATGTCTTATACGATCCAAATATTATTGTGTAAAAATATCGGGGTCCAGTTCATTACCAATATTTTATAAAAGTTTATTTACCGGACTGCAATCAGATTTGTCACTTTCTGACTGCAGTCTACGAAATAATTCATCTAAAATTTATCGTAAGTCCGATTGAGGAAATTCCAGTGGGCGAATTACTACGACATCAGTGGTCATCTACAATAAAATTTTCATGAGCTGATTCAAAATAGATTTCAAGTTATGACTAGAAACATATCACCCATTTACTGCAGTAAAAACTCAGCTTTAGCTGCTGTTACAAAACGGGTCTTTAAAAATAGTAAACGACCTCAAAAAAATATGATTCCAGTGCCATTTGCTTCTTTTTTTGAAAATACATAATTTAGACTTAAGAAAATCAATTTTTCGATTTATAATGGTCTGGTTACAGCCAGTTGAAGTTGGCTGGAAACTTTACTCAACATGCTTTTTATAGTCTAAATGCCACTAAAATGTACACATACGATTACCATTCATTCTAATAACGATTTATATCATAAGGTAAGTCATTTACAGCAGATTAGCGTTTATATAACTCAGATTTATCATGTATCATCATCTCTCATCTCATGATCTTTATGTTCGAGATTTAAGTGCAAGATATTTTAGTGTTCATATGTTTTCATCATAATATAACTTTTAACCACCATAAACATGAAATAAATAAGGATCAAAGAAGCTTACTACTAGCTTTTAAGCTAGGGAAGATCAAGGTTGAAAATGTGGTGGATAAAGGCAAACGAATGAGGTCCTTCAAGTTCCGTGAGCACCGAGCCTCGTTAGTGACCTTCTAGCACCTTCTATTACACTTGAAATGGGTTGGTTTGAATTGAAAAATGGTGGTGGTGGTGTGTGTGGTTTGGGCCGTAGACAAGGGGGAAAAGAAGGAGGTTTTTGTGTGTGTTGGTGAAATGTGAGAAATGAGCTCTAAACTTAACATGCAATACTTATAACCAATTTCCCTTAAATCCTTTGTGTAATGTGTCATTTAGGGGGGGGGGGGGGACATGATCTAATAAACAAAGGAAATAAAATCAAATTGTGTAAGGGCCATAATGGCCGTAGATTAGGTGGGGTGGGGGTCTAGCATTGGGTTAAACTAAATAGTTACAATCTAGTTTATTTTTAAGTATTAGTTACATATGTTAGTTAGTAGATATTGTGACACTCTAGGTTTTCCCGAGCAAATATCTTGTAATTACATTGTGTGTATATATGTATTTAATGAAAGTTGCGATTATCTTGTTATGCTACGTGGTGTATGTATGTATAAATATAAGCATGTGTGTATAATAGGGAACCGAGACCGCAACGAACCCGACTCGAGACCTCTCGGTCTCGAGTAAACAGTAACGGTTGGGTCGGATTGGGCCATACCCCCCTCCGAGCCCACTCGGAACCATGGTAGGATGCACCACCCAAACCGGGTATAAAACCCATGCCCAAGCCAACCTTCTCTCATTTTTGACATTTCCATCATTCTCCCACACTCACCCACACACACTCTCCTACACTCCTTCAAGCACTAAAACCCTAAAAGTTCCACCAACACTCTCCTCTCTTCTTCTCGAAACAACCGGCGGCTAAGGAAGGAGCTCTCGGATCTCGGTGAAATCCCTACACACCTCCACACTTTGGAACCGGTTAGTGTTCTATGGTTATTAGGAACCTTAGGTGATATCTTTGGTGCAAAAGATGCCTTGAATGATTTATATATGTGATAAGATGCTTCTTTGATAATAATCGGCATATATGAATGACAAATGAGGTAGGGTGTTGTTTAAGTGGGATGAAAGTGTTTATGAATCAATGGACCCTTGATTGTTAATAATGTATGCTTGAATGAACATGACCTTCTTTGTGAAAAGTATGAATCTTGGTAGGATAACATGTTAGTGAAGTGTTTTGAATGGTTGAAGAATGATAGTTTAGGGTTGTTCATGACTATCCGATTTATGCTAGATATTAATGATGGCTTATGAGATTTGCCTTGATTATGTGTTATGAGTTCTTATGTGTAGGATGAACATGTTGCAAAATAATGAAAACCCTAAAAGATGAACATATGATGAATATGTGTTGAATATGTATGAATATTTGATGAACCGTTTGAATATATGATGAACATTCAAAAATTGTATGTTTGATCTATTTTGAATCAATCTTAGACAAGAAAACATGTTTGTGTGATTTAATTGGTTAGTACATGAAATCATGCACATGAAATTCTATTGGACAGTACAATCGGACAGGTTCTAGAAGTTTCGGTCATCAGGTGTGCAAGTCGAGACCACCAGTCTCGACTCGAAACCAACTCATGACAACTCGAGACCACAGCAGTCTCGACTCGAGATCATGTCCAAGCAACTCAAAACAGGTTCCAAGGAATCGAGACCATCTAGGTCTCGACTCGAGAACTCATGATCTCGAGACTGCATCCGAGACAGCTGAGGTTGCGACTCATACTTGCATGACTCGAGACCACTCCGCTACAACCCGAGACCACCTGGTTGCGACTCGAGACCCCTCGGTCTCGACTCGAGACCACCTGATCTCGAGTGGGCTACTGGATTTCCGTTATTGGGCCAAAGGGTATGGACGGTTCATGCATGATCACTGTTTGTTTGATTGGACTACGTGTTAATTATTTTAGAGCAAGCCCAATAACTCCAAACTGTATGCATGCTATGTGTTAGATACGTGTAGGATATACGTGACTTCTTTGTGCCCAAACCTGACCTATACTGGTAACCATGCTAGGACGTGGTGACCAACGTGTTTGACCAAGTAAACTAAACTGCCGAGCAACCCAAGGTGAGTTCACAACCATTAAAGCATGCGTTCCCGGTGGTTTTGGGAAACGGAAACTTAATCAACGCTATCCCCGCGTAAGGGATACAAACTTACTTTTCTTCCCTTGTTACTGGGAACAAACTTACTTTTCTTCCCTTGTTACTAGGAACAAACTTACTTACCTCCCTTGTTACTGGGAACTCTTGGTTAATTATTGTTTATACGGAATGCAACAAGCAACACTAAACGAAACTCTATCACTTAAGTCCCTACCATTTAATACCGATTAGTCGCCGGGGCATGGCGAACGGGTTATTAGTTAATAGCGCTATTTAGGTGTAACCAGCCTCACACCGATCCTTGTTACTGGGAACGGGAGTGAACTAATGAACTCTGGCAAACCGTCAATGATGATAGAACATTGACAACGGGGCACTACGGAAACGTACGGTTAAGTAAGTATTCGGTATTGGAAAAACAGTTTAGTCGCTTACTTATGGGGTAGCTCCCCATCGCATGTATAAACGGATAAATTAACTGGTGAAACAAGTTTTTGGTAATTAAAACTGGACAACTCGTGGACTCGCCAACATTTTTGTTGATACCCTACTGCATGCTTTGCAGGTACCCAGTGACTCAGGAGCTTGCAGCTTGGGAACGTGTAGTGGTCGTCTAGCCCATGTGTTGGGTTCTAAATAATCATGAACTATGAACTTTGCTTTGAAACTGTTTGGTTTATGCTTCCGCTGTTTACTTAAAATGTTATTCGAACTTAAACCTTTAAAATTTCGAACTATAATGTTTACTAACTATTGTGGTTGGTGAACACCTTTACTATTGACCAATACTCAGTATAATTGGTGGCTGGATCCTGGTCAGTCACGCCTCCAAGCGGTGGTATTCCGCACGTGGATTTTGGGGGTGTGACAGATATTTTGTAAGGGGTGTCATGATGTTCGGGAACCATAACTAGTCAAGAGATAATAAGTCAATGCTTCTAGTAAATATTTGGTGTTCCGGGTAATGTCCGGTTGTTCGGTTTGGTATTGTTCCGTTAAAGTGCTTAATTATTCCGTAAAGTGTCTTTTATATATCTTTTTGTGTCACAATTAATTCTCGACACTTAGGAAAGTATACAGGACCATTTTGCCATATTTTTGCAAGTGACTAGCATGATTAAATGCTGAATTTTGTTATTAAATGCAGAATCTTGCAGTTTAAGTGGGTTTTAGGCACATTCTGGCACCTAAACTATCACCTAGTGACGCAGTCTTATAGTCCTTACTTCCCTACACTCCATAGAAGTGTAGTACCTTGTCCCTGGCTCATATTGGGCCTCAATATAGTGTCTGTCTATGTGCTGGCATTGTCAGCATGTGTCTGAGTTATCCGCTCACTGTGCTAACTGTGCTTTGTGCATCAAGTTTGTCACTAAAGGTTGTATGTAATAAATGGAGTGATAGTATGAATGTGATGCATATGTATGTATGATGCAAAAATCATAAAGCAGTTTAATTCATCAGTTGTAATTAAGCACAGTCATTAAGCATAAATCAATATTAATTAAACGTACGGATGCATGCAAAATTTGATAGTTGTCACATTCTCCCCCCCCCCCCGTTAAGAAAATTTTGTCCTCGAAATTTGTACTACCTTAACTCCTTATGGTTACGTCACACGATTATGTATATGACTAATACGGAGGTAGATAATCACCAAACCGAATCAAACCTTACTCACATCAGGTGAGTCCAAGAATATGTAACAACCCGAATCCTATGGTTAAAAGGTGTGTGCATTTAGCATTTGATGTCAAAGGTGCAAGACGTATTTGACGTATAGTCTAGTGTAAACTAGTTAATAGGGGTTCCACAAAAGAGGAGTTTTGACTAAGAAATCCGCAAACGATCGATCGCAAAATGCAAACGAGTCTTCACAAACCATAGCATCCGCTATATGAGTTCAAAATCAACAACTCAAATTTAATAGTAAAATGATCAGCCAACTCCCGAATAAATGAATGGTAAGGTTTAGTGTGTTGACATTCTTAGATTTCGAAAGTACACCGAACGAAATACAAGCGAATCTTGGTGTATCATTGTCTTGATTCGTAGTTGCATCAGAAATGTTTAAATGACAAGTCAAACGAAAGTATATGCAGTTTTGTGTGAAACGGTTGTCCCTGATTAGCACAAGTTACAAGTTTGTAATGACACCACAAGGTGTCGTAACGACATAATTCAAATATAGTGGTGACTGAACAAGTTCACCGTGTTGGAAATCAAATGAACATGTACTGAAACAATCCTGAAGATTTGAATTACACAGTGTCATAGAGTTTTCAGTTGAATATGGAACATCAAAGAGCCACTGTTTTTGATCGAGGGTGAGAAAGCAATAAGCACTGAGGGTATTCAATTTATAACGAAAGAATCGTTCGGAGGTACACCGTAGTAAGAAATGAATCTATGTACCATTGTTTTAACACACAACTGTGTTGAGGCCGCTTTAATCGTGATAACAAGACGGATTTAGAGCAAGTAAATAAATAAACATTTAAATCCGTGTATAGGGTGCGAAACCAGGTTAGCGCAAGCTTCAGTTTTGTGAAAGTATCATTGTAAGGTATTTGAAATTTATGAACAATTGAGTGGAGTTGTAGGCCAAACAATCCTACTACAACTTGAAACAAGAGAACCGTTGCAAGAATAAATTTGAATATGATGCTCTCAATACATCATATGGCGTTTTAAATTGAATATGTGACATGGACAAGTTCAAGCAATTGAACTTGGTTTCAGCGTAACCCGACAATAAACGTATGTATCAACAGAGGAATCTCGGCATGGTCACAAAGGTAAACCATGAATGTAACTTGAAATAAATGGAGTTTCAAGAAAGTGTGTTGACTTGATAAAAGAGTCAATAGTCATAATAATGTAGGTCATTCGAATCACAAACAAGTGATTAGATTTAGCATCTTAATATTTGAACTTCAATGAAGCGTTTATTCGAAATGAAGTCGTAGGCATAGCAAATGGTGCATGTGTGACAAATAAGTTTCCAAGAAGCGGAAAAATGAGTATCTGCTAAAATGAAGAGATGACCAAATATTTGAAGCAAATGTGTGTTCGCTCTCAGCGCAGAAAATTAACGCGATGCAACTACCATTAAGGGGAGTAGAGATGCAAACATCTACTCGCTAGAAGTAAAAGAAATTCAAGTACTTTCTGTTTGGTCAACGGAACCGGCATATATGTCAGGTTAGTGGTGTCTGCTTGAATTAACAGATGTGGTTCCTAACTAACAACCTTTGTGAATTTGGACCTGGGTTCCCGATGGTCCTAAGTACATGTTTCCTAGATTCTCAGAGTTTCGTATTCGGTGTAGAATCGTTCTATGCATTGTGTAGGAAACACCATTCTTGTGTACGCTAAAACAAATTATTGACCCACAATTTCCCCGATATACTTTCTTTCTGAATTTGCAGCTATCGACACTCGATCATCGATCAGTCGGAAAATAGTAGTTGGATCCTCACAGTTAGTTAAACGAGTAATTCATTAATCCTTAGCAAGAGTCACCGACTCTTGTGTTACACCCTGGCTTTGCGGAAGCGTGGTTAATTTTGGTGTGACTTCTTAATACCATAGCGTAACCATAACAAAGCTATATGAAATAAAATCATGCAAGATCATCCATTCGATTAAGTTTTAAAACCAGAGTAACATAACATTGTCTTAGGGACTTACAACCTCATAACATAAAACATTGTCTTGAAAAACATAAACATCAACATGAAATAAACGCAGTTTAAGATTTGTGACTCGTCCAGGAAAAAGTCACATTTCCTAAACCCGGATGACCTCGGAACCCATATGCAGCGGGAAAACATAACATACCGCGCCAGATCTTTAATTTCCTAAAATACATGTAAGTTGAAAAATCAACAATAATGTTGAGCGAGTTCATGTGTAAGTGAGTAAGTAAACCTTTGTGAGTATGAAAATAGTCTTGGTATGTAGCAAATAAGGGAATTGAGATCACCAATGGTTTGCAAGGCCACTGATATATGTGAAGTGCAAATAGGGAGACTCAAACCTAGCAGATTTCGCCACGACATTAGTATGTGGACAAAGTCACCCCGAGGTCCATTTCTAGTTTGGCCTGGGGCTGGGCTCGCTACACCCAGATAGATCTACCGCTCCTGTCCCTCGGTCCCGTTATGAGGACTAATGGCCTCATATTGCTCCTACCCACTCACATGATCTAAGTAGTAAACCTCCTTACGCTAACCATACCATGTATATAGTACTTGTAATCAAAGTAACATGTATTTCACCCCCGCAGTTAAGAAAACTGAAAACAGTTAGAGAAAAGGGGGACATGAACTCACAGTGGTGCGTCTCTACCAAGTATGCCTCCAAATCGATCAGCTGTATGACGACCTACACGTGCTAACTCTATTAGACGGACGGCCGTGCCTTAGCTTTATGGTTTAAGTTTTTGGGAAATACTTAGGCAACTATTTCGTGTTTACGTTCTGTATATACTTGGTAGTTATTCTCCTTCCCAAGGATGGGGGATTTATTACATGTGTGTTCGTAACATTCGGATTACACTATTAAGTCTCACTTAATATATTTTATTTCCTAACTCCAAAATATAAATATTCTTCCCAAAAATATTATACTTTAATACATGTGATTTTCCCAAAATAATACTTAGTAATATTATTTTTACTCTAAAAATAATATTTACGTAGTTCACAAAATAATCATAAACACTTATACAAGTGATGTTGTGAAAAATATATACTAAATATATTTATGTATCACGTTTTATTTTGTGAAAATCCCACCTCCGATGTTTTGTAAATATAGTCGTGGCGAAACTTATATTTTGAAAACAAGTCAAAATGTAGTTCTAACACTTATAGTGAAAATATTTCTAAGTGTTAGGCTTTTGGAAAAATTTCGCCAGAGTTTCCTCTGTAACTGGAGGTGGCCACGCTTTCAAGCGTATCATTTTCTTTTACAACTCAACCAACAATTTTCTCATTCAACCAAAACAATGTTCAAATCACAAACTAGTCAAAATATGTATGTAAGTCGCATAAATTTCATGAACTTGTGATTTATCCAAACTGTGAAGTAAATCTCATTACTTTTAGTGGATCTTTATATAAAACAATCCGATTTTGTAAAAACCTCGTTTTTATGGAAGTTTCGTCTTTACAACTTCTCGTCATCTTTTTCAAAAATAGTTATTTTGTCGAAACTGGTGTTACACAAGTGTTTACACACTTGTGTGTTCTAAAAACCATTCTTGTTAGTGTAAGATCCGTCTTTTAAAGTATGTTTTCTCTTGACACGTGATCCTTTGAAAATACCGCTTGTAGATACGTAGATCTACTAGTTCTAAACACTATTGTACAAACTAAAACACTTTTACACAAGTTCATGATTCTTGTGTGGTAGAGTTTCATCTTCTAACCCTTGTTATACTTAAACAAGCTTTATGTCATAATCCAAGATCATGACTAAACCGGGTTAAATGATGATCCGAGCTACCACAACATAGATCGGGTCCAAATAATCACACAAATCAAATACTACAACATTTACACAACTTATGTGCTTTTAACCACCATTTTAGTGTTTTAAGTAGACTTTTATGCTTCATCTTGTAAGTTATCGAGTTTTAACCGTCATATATCGTTTTAACCACATTAGAATAGTTCAAGAAGGTGATTTAAGCAACATACCACTAGCTCGAGGCTAGGGAAGAATCTATGCGAAAAACGCGTGGATAAAAGCAAAGTAGAGAGGTCCTTCGCCTTCCGTTTGCTCCAAGACTCCTCGTATGTGACCCGTAACACTTGTAGATGATTGGAATGTGAAGATCAAAAACCGAAAATGGATGTATGGGGGGTGGGGTGTTCGGCCGAGAGTTGTAGAGCAAGAGAGAGAGTAGTTCTTGTGATGTTTATGGAATGTGAATATTCAAGTGCCATCTCTAATTACTTATAGACAAATGTAAGATTAATAACCAATGGATCATATGTCTTTAGGATATTAAACATCAAGATTAAAATATTATTATGAAGGACCAAGTATGTCCCCTAGATGGGGACGGTTTCAAGGGGGGGGGGGGGGTAGTTTGGTTGGATTTCAACTAATCATTAGTTATTAGCTAGGTTAAGTAAGGTAGTTAAGTGCTTAACCCGGTTAGTTGTGTGTCACGCGTTACAATGGGTGTTAGGGTATTCAGGGACCCTAACTAGCTCAGAAAAAGATAAATAATGAAAATAACAATATTTTCAGGTTCCGGGTATAGTCCGGTTGTTCGGTTGGATAGTAATCCGTTAAAGTGCTTAACAAAGCTTTAAAGTGTCGTTAATACCCCTTTTTGTGACACAACTCATTTCTGACACTTTGGAAAGTGTCTAGTAATATTTTTCTCATGTTTTGGCACTTTATTAGTTAGCTAAAAGCTGAATTATTATGTAAAGTGCTGAATTTTGTACTTAGAGTACATTTTAGGCACATCCAGTCATTGTAACTTATTCCTAGAGACGCAGTTCTACAACCCTTGTATTCCCACACTCACCACTAGTGTAGCAAAATATTTCTGGCTCATACAGGCCTTAGGGGCAGTGTCTGCCTGATGCTGGCTTTATCAGCATGTCAAATAGGTTATCCGTTTATTGTGCTACTGTGCTTTTGTGCATCATGTTTGTCACTAAGGTTCAGCATGTAAATAATGTAGTGACGGTAAGTAAAGTATGATGCAAGTAAGTACATGTATCAGTATTCACGTAGCAGTTTATTCACAAGTTCAAGCAAGCACAGTAATTAAGCAATAATTAATTATTAATTAAGTCTTACGGATACCTGGTTTAGTGAGGGTTGTCACATTCTCCCCCCGTTAAATAAATTTCGTCCCGAAATTTAAGTTCTGCTTGTAGATGCAGGGTTCTTAGGAAAAAGGTGGGGGTATTTCTCTTTCATCCGGTCCTCACGCTCCCAGGTGTACTCAGGACCGTGTTTGGCATTCCAACGAACTTTGACGAGCTTGACACTGCTCCGGCGGGTCTTGTTTACTTTCCAATCCGTAACCTCCACCGATTCTTCAACGAAATGGAGCGTGTCATCAACATGAATCTCGTCGATGGGAATGGCAATGTTATCTTGAGTTGGACTTTTCTTCAGGTTGGATACATGAAATGTATCGTGGACTGAATGGAGTTCAGCAGGTAGGTCCAACTTGTATGCTACTAGTCCTATTCTTTCCAAAATTCTGAAAGGACCAATGTAGCGCGGATTTAACTTCCCACGCTTTCCGAAGCGTGCCACACCCTTCCAGGGTGAAACCTTCAATAAAACCATTTCTCCCACTTGAAATTCCACATGTTTCCGGTTTGGATCCGCATAGGCCTTCTGTCTGTGGCGAGCTGCTTCGATGCGTTTTAGAATCTGCGCAATCTTGTCTGTCGTCTCTTGGACGATTTCGGGACCAGCAAGCTGTCTATCACCTGCGTCAGCCCAACATAAGGGTGATCGGCACTTGCGTCCGTAAAGGGCTTCAAATGGCGCGACACCAATACTGGTGTGGTAGCTGTTGTTGTATGAAAATTCGACCCAAGGCAAATGCTTATCCCAGCTACCGCCCAAATCCATAACACACGCTCTCAGCATGTCTTCCAAAGTCTGTATCGTCCGCTCGCTTTGACCGTCAGTTTGCGGATGAAACGCAGTGCTCAGATTCAATTGTGAGCCAAAGGCTTCTTGGAGGGATTGCCATATCCTTGACACAAACCTTCCGTCTCTATCCGAGATGATCGAGAGAGGCACTCCATGACGTGCGACGATCTCTCTCATGTAAATTTCAGCCAATTTGCTCGTATTATCCTTCTCTCTGATAGGTAAGAAGTGTGCTGACTTCGGTAATCGATCCACTATTACCCAAATAGTGTCATGGCCTCTTGGCGTTCTTGGAAATTTCGTAATAAAATCCATTGAGATTTGTTCCCATTTCCACTTGGGGATCTCAGGTTGTTGCAGAAGTCCTGAAGGCTTCTGGTATTCGGCTTTAACCTTAGCACACGTTAAACATTTGCTCACATAAACAGCAACATCGCCTTTCATCCTAGGCCACCAATAATAATCTTTGAGATCCTGGTACATCTTATCCGCTCCAGGGTGGATAGAGTACCGCGACTTGTGAGCTTCATCGAAAATAACCTTCCTTAAACCTCCAAACAAAGGAACCCAAATCCTTTT
Organism: Helianthus tuberosus; assembly: GCA_030545235.1. NCBI lineage: Eukaryota > Viridiplantae > Streptophyta > Magnoliopsida > Asterales > Asteraceae > Helianthus > Helianthus tuberosus. The sequence goes on along the minus strand of CM060367.1, from coordinate 147,116,584 downwards.
CTCAAAACATAACGTTCCTTCCTCGTTTGGTACCAGCAGTTTCTCCATCCCACGGAGATATTCTTCTTCAAGGTTTCCTTCCTTGAGAGCTTCTTTCTGCGCGACACGAATGCGCAAGGAAAGATCGGTTCGGATAATCATTTCTAAAGCCCTAACCCTTATGGGCTTGATCCTCTCCTTTCGACTTAGGGCATCGGTGACTACATTCGCCTTCCCTGGATGGTACTTTATCTCGCAGTCGTAATCGTTTAGCAACTCAACCCATCGTCTCTGTCTCATATTCAACTCCTTCTGGTTGAATATGTGTTGTAGGCTTTTGTGATCTGTAAAGACTGTACACTTTGTACCATAAAGGTAGTGCCTCCAGATCTTTAATGCAAATACCACTGCGCCAAGTTCCAAATCATGTGTGGTATAGTTCTTTTCGTGCACTTTCAATTGACGCGATGCGTAAGCAATAACCTTTTGGCGTTGCATCAACACGCAACCCAATCCTTGACGTGAAGCGTCACAGTATACCACGAAATCATCTGTACCTTCCGGTAGTGCTAAGATTGGCGCGTTGCAGAGCTTATCCTTCAGTATCTGGAATGCTTCCTCCTGTTTGACTTCCCAATCAAACTTCCTATCTTTCTGGGTGAGGAGCGTCAAAGGTTGAGCGATCTTCGAAAAGTCCTCAATGAACCTTCGATAGTAGCCAGCCAAACCCAAGAATTGTCGAATCTCGGTTGGCGTCTTTGGCGTTTCCCAATTCTTGATCGCTTCGATCTTGGTTGGATCCACGTGGATTCCATCTCCATTTACCACGTGTCCAAGGAATTGAACTTCACGTAGCCAAAATTCGCACTTGGAGAATTTGGCATACAACTGTTCCTTCTTCAGCAACTCCAAAATAGCTCTTAGATGCTGTTCGTGCTCGGCCTTTGTTCTTGAATAAATCAAGATGTCGTCGATAAACACAATCACGAACTTGTCCAAGTACGGCTTGCAAACTCTATTCATCAAATCCATAAAGACTGCAGGCACGTTTGTCAAACCAAACGACATAACAAGGAACTCGTAGTGTCCATAACGAGTTCTGAAGGCTGTCTTTGGGATACTCTCCTCTTGTATCCTTAACTGATGGTATCCAGATCGAAGATCGATCTTTGAATAAAAGCTTGAGCCTTGCAGTTGATCAAACAGATCATCGATTCTTGGCAGAGGGTATCTATTCTTGATCATCAGCTTGTTCAGCTCTCGGTAGTCGATGCACATACGAAAACTACCGTCCTTTTTCTTGACAAACAGGACCGGAGCGCCCCAAGGCGAGAAGCTTGGTCGGATAAATCCCTTGTCTAACAACTCTTGCAGTTGTGTCGACAGTTCCTGCATTTCAGACGGAGCAAGTCTATAAGGTGCCTTAGCCACAGGCGCGGCGCCTGGAACTAAGTCAATGCGGAACTCTACTTGTCTCTGAGGTGGCAGTCCAGGTAAGTCCTCTGGGAAGACTTCTGGATACTCCCTCACGACAGGGATGTCTTCGATTCTTGGCTCAGCAGCCTTCTTATCCACAATGTGTGCCAGGAAGGCAACACATCCTTTCTGCAAACACTTTCGCGCTTTCAGGCAGCTGATAATTCTTATCGGCGTATCACGCTTCTCCCCGTGAACCACAATTGTTTCGCCATCTTCGGTTGGGATACGAACGACCTTTTCGTGACAAACTATCTCAGCCTTGTTGCCTGATAACCAATCCATTCCTACCACCACGTCGAAGCTTCCCAACTGGACTGGTAGTAGATCCAAAGCAAACTCACGTTCTCCCAATTCGATCACACAGCCTCTGATAACTTCATTGGCTTCTACTAACTTCCCATTAGCCAATTCGATTGAGTAGGGAATATCTAACTTATTAGTGGCTAAACCAAGCATATTCTTAAACTCTAACGACACGAAGCTATAATCGGCACCAGTATCAAATAAAACGGATGCATAGCGCTGGTTTACAGGGAACGTACCAGTAACGACATTGGGGTCCTGGCGCACTTCCCTTGCTTCGATTTGGAACACTCTTCCACGGGCTTGGTTTAACTCTGGGCAGTTCTTCTTAAAATGCCCGATATCTCCGCAGTTAAAGCATCCAAGTCTTTGCCCGTTTCCACCTCCATTTCCTGCTGGGTTGTTGTTTTGGTTCGCATTTCCCGCTTGATTCGCAATGTTGCCTCGATTCCCGTTTCCTCCATTGTTTCCTTGTGGGCGATTACCACCACGATTATTATTCCTATTCCCAAATCCTCCTTGGCCTCCCTGGCCGGCACTAGCCCAACAAGAATCTTTCAAGTGGCCCGGCTTTCCACATGCTTCGCATACTTTCACACTACAATGGCCAGTATGGTGGCGTTGACAGGTATTACACTTGGGCTGGGTGCCCTGATATCCTTTTCCTTTCTTTCCACTACCAGCTGTAACCTGAGCTGGCGTGCCTGATCCTCCTTTCTTAACCGCCACACTGGCACCCTGCTTGAAGTTTGAGAACTTCCATTTGTTACCTCCTGATGACTCGACGTGAGTCTCTTTCTTCTTAAGCTCAGCATCATCAAACTTGTTCAGGCGAATGGCCTCCTCTGTGAGAGCCACGCTCAAATCGATCGCTTCAGTAATGGTCGCAGGCTTGGATGAGGTCACCATGCTTATGATTTGAGGAGCTAATCCCCAAATGAAACGTTCAATCCGCTTGAACTCCGGAGTGACCATGTAGGGTACCACATGCGATAAGTCATGGAACCTTTGAACGTATTCTGCGATCTTCGGACCGTCCATTTTCAAGTGCCAGAACTCGGTTTCCAATCTTTGGATTTCCGCGCGGGAGCAGTACTTTTTGCGCATAAGTTCCTTCAGTTCGGTCCAGGTTAGCGCGTAGGCAGCAGCTTCACCAAGTGTCTGTACTTGCAGATTCCACCAAGAGAGGGCTCCATCCAAGAATAGCCCTGAGATATAGGTGACTTGCTGATCTAGTGCGCATTTACTCATGCGAAGAACAGATTCAGTTTTCTCGGCCCAACGAACAAAGGCGACAGCACCTCCTGTGCCATCAAAGTTGACCGGTTTGCAGTCTAGAAACTGCTTGTAGGTGCATCCTGCACATACGTTATAACATACGATTGGCATTAGCATCATTGCTAAAGATATCCAATTAGGTCATGGTATGTCTAAATGACTTAGTATTACCATGAGGTGGATTATTGTTGTTGCCAGTGTTGCTAGAGTTGCTTCCACTAGTCCCTCCTTGAGAGGCGGCGTATTGTGCAATGGCAGCAGAGATAATTTGCCGGAGTTCTGCCTCATTGGTAGGCATGTGTGTCTCCCGTCTCGGCGGCATCTTCTAAAAGATGTGTTTACGTAGGTCAGGCCATAGTTATAATACATAAGTCAGGTCATAATTTAGCGTATGTATATAACGATAGTAATAGTACATAACATCTCATGTTATAATCATATCAATCACACAATATCCCATGTCACAAACATCAATCACACAACATCCCATGTCCTAAAATACCAATAACCAAATCAAGCATCAAATATGATGAGAATACTGCGATTGCCATACATCGAGACCACATAGTAAGCGTACAAGTACATCACAGTGTCATACAACATCAGTCGACTAAGGGCTACATCACCCTAGTCCAAAAACTATATCGAATCAGTGTCAATACATCAAATACATGTCAACAAAAATCAGAATCATAATGTAGTCTCCAAAAATGCTGTGCAGTCAAAAGCATTCGCCGTCTTCTCACCAATGTCTACCTATACGGTACTGAAGAGCTCTACACGGATGGCGGTGGAGGAGGGGGAAAGTGAGTGTAAAACAAGCGGCGCAAATGGAGCCAGTCCTCCTCCATGGCTCTCTGGGTACGCAAGAATGAAGCAACCTGCTGCTCCAGAGCAAAGAGGCGTGTAGCATAGTCTGGTGGTACAGGTCGAGAGGGCTGCAATGGAGAGTGGGTCTGACCCTGGCACGGACACGGCGGCGGCTGAGCTCTCTCAAGCTCCTGAATGCGCTGTGTGTGTGCCTCGTGCTGGGCGACAAAAGACATCAAAACGTCCTCAATAGTATACCCCATGTGGAAAGAATGGTAGGGGTCAGTCGGTGGCATAGCAGAGTGTGGTGCCCAAAGGAACGTGTGACAACTCGAATTTCCAAGATTTTTATCTATGTAATTATTGCACGTTAATTAAGTTGGTTGTTATACGACTTGTTTATATGTCGAACCGTATAGTGATATATTATGTCATATATGGTGTGTATTGGGTTTGTTTGTAATCTATGGTTCGCATAAATATATATATGTGTGTTATATTTATTATGTTATTATTATTAGAGAAATAATAACCTTCTGGCAACACTTAATGAAAACAACAAATGGCCAAAACAATAGTGTTTTCATCACTTGAACTTTTTAATGAAAACCAAATAGTAACGAAAACACAAGAGACAAAATACTAAGTGTTTTCATCATGCATAGTAACGAAAACCATAGTGCTGGACAATTGTGGAGCACTTGATGAAAATCAGGAACTTTACCCAGTGGAGAATTAAATAAGATCATTACTTTAACCAGTGGAGGATTAAATAAGATCATTACGTTAGTTTAATCAAACTAAACTTTCACGATTCTCTCTACCTCTGAAACCCAACAACAGGAAGCCAAACCTCTGTTTAATCCTTGGTTAGTGATTTTAATGTTTCAGTTGTTTTATATGCATATCGTATGATTATTTGATGTTTAATCATGATGTATGTATATGTTTATATATGTGATTTATTGTGTCTGCGATGATGATGAATGATTTCATAGCAGTAGATATATATATATATATATATATATATATATATATATATATATGAGATTTATTGTGATGCTATTATCATGTTAACTGGTGATATGGTTTTGGTCGAATGATAGAGTCTTGAAGTTATCAAACATAGTGGGGGTAATAATCAAAAGATGGCGGCCAGTGATGACAAGCAAGAACCGACCCACTTTATAATTGTTCAACCCCATTAAATTATGTTTGGTCCTATCATATTAGTCCACTAAATTCACCAAAAAATTAAATAGCAAATGTTGATATACTAATGTTCTTAGTGGTCCAATGAATGTGTAGTTAAGTGATCTAATGAATTGGATAGGTTTGAATAATAGATGGTGGCCACATGCTGGTAATATTGGTTTGATCGAACAAAGTGATGGCAAGGATGATATTAAATAATTCAGTGGAATTATGGGTTCTTTTGTGGGTCATGTTGATCTGTTTTCTTATTATATTATATGTTAGCAATTAAATAGTGTGTAGGGATTTAATAATGGACCAAGTTGTATTGCTAGAATGATTAATTAGAGTTGCTGGGTTTTTAAGTAACTAATATTGACGATGATGATGATGAGTGAATGCCGGACGAAAACACTCACCACACTTCAAATCAAACTGGACGAAAACACCCAACCATTTTAAACTGGACGAAATCACTTTAGTGATTTCGGCCCAAAGAGATTAGGCCCATGTGTGGTTTTCGGCCCAATGGTTCTCGGCCCAAGGAGTGTTTTCGGCACATGTAGTTATTAACCTGTTAAGTTATTAACTCAATTAAATGGTTTACATTGTTAAGTCATTAATCATGTTAGTATGTAAACTTTGTTATGACTGTTAAAAAGGTTAACCCTGTTAAATATTAACTGTGTTATATATGTCAGTTATGTTATGTATGTTATGACTGTTTAGTTTATTAACTTGGTTAGATATGATAACCTTAATAAACTAATTAACCCTGTTAAAATGCCAACTCTGTTAAATGTATGGATGCAATTAACTGCTTGTGTGGCATGATATGAATTGTCAAACACTCTATGATATTACTGTGACACTAGTTCTATGTGAAATTTTACAAACATGTACTGATTAAAAATACGTACACTATAGGACTTGACTGATTTATTGTGAGCACATAGTTTAGCATACCGAGCAAACCAGGTGAGTTCACACTCTTACCAAGGCATGGGATTCCCGGGGATTGGGAATGGGTTGAATGATGGAATTTAACAATTACTTGTACTTACACTGTTACTAGACTATCTACCATCGTCCTCAGGTTAGGCAGGACACTTACGTAAAACCTACGTAAACAAGTACTTACCACTGTCCTCAGGTTTCGAGGGACACTTACGTAAAACCTACGTAAACTCATACATGCTATTGTCTTCCGGGGTCAGGAAGGACACTTACGTAAAACCTACGTAAACCCCACGCGTACCACTGTCCTCGGGTAAAGAAGGGCACTTACGTAAAACCTACGTAAACCTTGTACGTACTACTGTTCTCGGGTAAAGAAGAACACTTATGGTTACAAATAGTCTAGTGTAAATACAAACATGGGAAGCCCCCACCAATAGAACATACTATCGGCCCAGTAGAGCCACAAGTTACAAACGAACTTACTATTACACACTTACCTTCTGTGAACTCGCTCAACTTTGTTGTTGACTCGTTGTTACATGCCTTGCAGATCATTAGGTATCTTTGGAGCTTGCATGGGAGTGAAGGGGAGTCGTTGTGGGATATGGACAGCTGTGTACCATGTTAAACTTATGAAATATTTAAACTTATGTTGGGTTTACTTATGTATGCTTCCGCTAAACGCTTAACTACTTTATGGTTGTGAACACCTTTCGTATTGATGAATGGCTTTTAATTATTAATTACAATGTTCAATATGATTGGTGGCTTGATCCTGGTCATGTCACGCCTCCAAGCGGTAGTACTCCGCGTGTGGATTTTGGGGGTGTGACATATTGGTATCAGAGCCATTGGTTATAGTGAACTTGGTTTTAATAAGGGGAAAAAGTTTTTGTTAAAACCAGACTATAACTGAACAGTGCTCAACGATCCACAACGACGCTTCGCTTCACGTGCAAGACTCAACAATAGGTAATATTGTTCATGTTTACATTGCCTACTTACTAGATTGCATAGAACTTTGCTCACGGTATGCTAGATAAACATAATAACTATTACTAGAGAACACCTGTGTGCTTATTCTCTTCTATCATCGCACTTTCGCGAACCTCTCTTACCTATGTTGCCTTTGATATGAAGATCATGGCTGGACGCATTAACATAACACAAGCCCAGTTGACGGCTCTCATTAACGAACAAATTGCTGCGGCACTTGCAGCCGCACAAGCAGGAGGGCAACAAGCTCAACCACCTGTTTGCACCTTCAAGACTTTTATGGACTGTCGTCCTAGCACATTCAGTGGCACGGAAGGAGCAGTTGGACTCCTCCATTGGTTTGAAAAGCTTGAATCGGTATTTGAAATGTGTGACTGCCCTGAGAATCGCAGGGTGAAATATGCTACTGGTACTCTTGAGGGTATAGCACTCACGTGGTGGAACACTCAAGTCCAAATGTTGGGGTTAGTTACTGCTAATGCCACTCCATGGAACGATTTCAAGGATATGATCAAAGAAGAATACTGCAGCCGTGATGATATTTATAAGCTGGAGGTAGAGTTTTACAACTTAAAGATGACGGGGTCAGAAATTGAAGCGTACACTAAAAGATCGAACGAGTTGGCTACTCTGTGTCCTACTATGGTGGATCCTCCCATCAAACGTATCGAACTGTATCTTAAAGGCCTGGTGCCAGAAATTCAAAGCCACGTGACCTCAGCAAATTTAGGCACCATTCAGCAGATCGTCAAGTTGGCTCATCGTGTCACAGATCAGGCAGTGGAGCAGAACAAGCTGCCTAAACGTATCAGTGTAACTACTGCTGCTATCACTACTTCCGCTACCCCCAGTGACAATAAGCGGAAACTGGATGGGGATTCCAGCAAAAGTTCAGTTACAGCTCAGACTCAGGCACAACAGCGGAAGACTAATGACTATCAGAGTCCGGGTCAGCAGTCATCTGGTAGTCACGGACAGAGAGGTTATCAAGGAAATCACCCCAAGTGCAACAATTGTAACAGACACCACAATGGCCAGTGCAACAAGGGTCGTTGTCGGAGGTGTCTCAAGATGGGTCATGAGGCCAAGGATTGTAGGAGCCCACGGCCTGTAACTCAGAATCAGCAGCAGCAGCAAACACCGCAGAATCAACAACAGGGCAACAAAGGATGTTTTCATTGTGGCGCTGAAGGTCACTTCAAAAGAAACTGCCCTCAGTTAAACCGAAATCCGAACAACAATAACAACAATAATCAGGGCAATGCGAACAACAACGGGGGAAATAATGGTGGAAACAATGATGGTGCTAGGGGTCGTGCATTTGTGATTGGTCGGGGTGATGCAAGGAACGATCCTAATGTGGTTATGGGTAAGTTTCTTCTCGACGACTTTTATGTTACTGTATTATTTGATTCGGGTGCGGATACCAGTTATGTGTCTCTGAAAGTTAGTCAAATGCTTAAACGCGCACCAACACTTTTGAACACCAAACATGTCGTAGAGCTAGCTAACGGTAAAAGTCTAGAGGCCACACACATAGTTCAAGGTTGTAATCTTATCCTCGCTGGCCAGACTTTCTCTATCAATCTCATTCCTATAACTCTGAGTAGTTTCGACATCGTCATTGGTATGGATTGGTTATCCCAACAGCAAGCAGAGATCTTATGCAAGGAGAAGATCATTCGTATTCCCCGTACTGGAAAAGAACCTCTCGAAGTTCAAGGCGACAAGAGTGGTGTCGTGAGTGGCATCATCTCCTTCTTGAAGGCTCAGAAGTGTTTGCGAAAAGGTCACACCGCTATTTTAGCATTTGTTACTGATACATCAACAAAAGAGAAGAAGATTGAGGATATTCCAGTAGTACGCGATTTTCCTCAAGTGTTTCCTGAAGAGTTACCTGGATTACCGCCTCATCGCCAGGTTGAATTTCAGATCGAGCTAGCTTCTGGAGCATCACCTATAGCTCGAGCACCTTATCGCTTAGCTCCAACCGAACTGGAAGAACTGTCTAAACAATTGCAAGAACTATTGGAAAAGGGTTTTATTCGTCCTAGTTCTTCGCCCTGGGGAGCTCCAGTATTGTTTGTGAAAAAGAAAGACGGTACTTTTCACATGTGCATAGATTACCGCGAACTGAACAAGGTGACGGTGAAGAATCGCTATCCTCTTCCACGCATTGATGATTTGTTCGACCAGCTGCAAGGGTCGAGCTACTATTCAAAGATTGACCTAAGGTCAGGATATCACCAACTGAGAGTCCGGGATGAGGACGTCTCTAAAACAGCATTCAGAACACGATACGGCCATTACGAGTTCCTGGTCATGCCATTCGGGTTAACAAACGCACCTGCAGTTTTCATGGATCTTATGAACAGGGTGTGTAAGCCTTACTTGGATAAGTTTGTGATTGTATTCATCGACGACATTCTAATCTACTCCAAGAGTCAGGAGGAGCACGAACATCATTTACGACTTATATTGGAACTCCTTCGAACAGAACAGCTGTACGCCAAGTTTTCGAAATGTGACTTCTGGCTTCGTGAAGTCCACTTTCTAGGCCACGTGATTAACCAGGATGGGATTCATGTTGATCCATCCAAGATAGATTCGATCAAGAATTGGTCTGCACCTAGTACACCAACGAAAATTCGCCAATTCTTAGGTTTGGCAGGTTACTACAGAAGGTTCATCAAAGACTTCTCAAAGATTGCTCAACCACTTACACTCCTGACACAGAAAGGTGTTGTTTACCGTTGGGGTAATACACAGGAAACAGCGTTTCAGCACTTAAAGGATAGACTTTGTAGCGCACCTATCCTCTCATTGCCTGAAGGCACGGAAGATTTTGTAGTCTACTGTGACGCATCCATCCAAGGTCTGGGATGTGTACTGATGCAAAGGGATAAAGTCATTGCTTATGCTTCACGTCAACTTAAGATTCACGAGCGGAATTACACTACTCACGATTTAGAGCTGGGAGCTGTTGTTTTTGCACTCAAGATATGGAGACATTACCTGTACGGTACCAAGTGCACCATCTACACCGATCACAGAAGTCTCGAATATATCTTCAAGCAGAAAGAGTTAAACATGCGTCAACGTCGATGGGTTGAACTACTGAACGATTATGAATGTGCCATCAAGTACCATCCGGGCAAAGCCAATGTGGTGGCCGATGCTCTCAGTCGAAAGGATACTATACCTAGGCGTGTACGAGCGTTGCAACTCACTATTCAGTCTAGTCTTCCTTCTCAGATACGAGATGCTCAGATAGAAGCATTGAAACCAGAAAATGTCAGGGCTGAAGCCTTACGTGGTTCTAGACAACGGATGGAACAAAAGGCAGACGGTGCTTATTATGTAACAGGACGCATCTGGGTCCCACTCTATGGCAACTTACGCGGACTTGTAATGGATGAAGCTCATAAGTCTCGCTACTCAGTACATCCTGGTTCGGATAAGATGTACCACGACTTGAAAACTACATATTGGTGGCCTAGCATGAAAGCTCATATAGCAACTTACGTTAGTAAGTGTTTGACTTGTGCGAGAGTCAAAGCGGAATATCAGAAACCATCGGGTCTACTTCAACAACCAGAAATACCACAATGGAAATGGGAACAAATTTCCATGGATTTTGTTACTGGTTTACCTAGATCTCAACGGGGTAACGATACTATTTGGGTGATCGTGGATCGACTCACAAAGTCTGCACACTTCTTGGCTATCAAAGAAACAGACAAGTTCTCTACTCTAGCAGGCGTTTACTTGAAAGAAGTGGTTTCGAGGCACGGAGTGCCCACCTCTATTATTTCCGATCGTGATGCACGTTTCACGTCAGAACTTTGGCAAGCGATGCACAAATCTTTCGGCTCACGATTAGACATGAGCACAGCTTATCACCCTCAGACGGATGGTCAGTCTGAACGTACCATTCAGACTCTTGAAGACATGCTTAGGGCATGTGTGATTGACTTTGGCAATGGTTGGGAAAAAACATCTGCCACTAGTGGAATTCTCGTACAATAACAGTTACCACTCCAGTATTCGGGCCGCTCCTTTTGAGGCATTGTACGGACGTAAATGTCGGTCACCTCTCTGTTGGGCAGAGGTGGGGGATAGTCAAATCACTGGTCCAGAATTTGTGGTAGACACAACGGAAATGATTGCTCAAATACGAAAACGCATGGTGGCAGCTCGTGACCGTCAGAAAACCTACGCTGATAAAGGTAGGAAACCACTCGAGTTACAAGTTGGTGATCGAGTGCTACTCAAAGTTTCACCTTGGAAGGGTGTGGTTCGTTTTGGCAAACGGGGCAAACTTAATCCGCGATATGTCGGACCATTTGAAGTCATAGAGAAAATAGGCAAAGTGGCCTACAGACTGAACTTACCAGCTGAACTCAGTGCAGTTCACAACGTCTTTCACGTGTCGAATCTGAAGAAGTGTCTGACAGATGAGACCTTCATAGTTCCTTTTAAGGAGCTCACTATCGACGAGCAGTTGCGATTCGTCGAGGAACCAGTTGAAATCACGGACCGGGATGTTAAGGTCCTCAAACACACTAGAATACCTCTAGTTCGGGTTCGTTGGAACTCCCGTCGTGGCCCAGAGTTTACCTGGGAACGAGAAGATCAAATGAAACTCAAATATCCCCAGTTGTTCGAAAACAGTACAACGACTGCTGAGGCCGAAGCTACTACAGAATTTCGGGACGAAATTCCAAATCAACGGGGGGATGATGTGACACCCCAGGAAAATCAGTAAACTACACTAGCTTCCTCAGTGACCACGTACTAAATTTCGGGACGAAATTTCTTTCAAGTTGGGGATAATGTGACAACTCGAATTTCCAAGATTTTTATCTATGTAATTATTGCACGTTAATTAAGTTGGTTGTTATACGACTTGTTTATATGTCGAACCGTATAGTGATATATTATGTCATATATGGTGTGTATTGGGTTTGTTTGTAATCTATGGTTCGCATAAATATATATATGTGTGTTATATTTATTATGTTATTATTATTAGAGAAATAATAACCTTCTGGCAACACTTAATGAAAACAACAAATGGCCAAAACAATAGTGTTTTCATCACTTGAACTTTTTAATGAAAACCAAATAGTAACGAAAACACAAGAGACAAAATACTAAGTGTTTTCATCATGCATAGTAACGAAAACCATAGTGCTGGACAATTGTGGAGCACTTGATGAAAATCAGGAACTTTACCCAGTGGAGAATTAAATAAGATCATTACTTTAACCAGTGGAGGATTAAATAAGATCATTACGTTAGTTTAATCAAACTAAACTTTCACGATTCTCTCTACCTCTGAAACCCAACAACAGGAAGCCAAACCTCTGTTTAATCCTTGGTTAGTGATTTTAATGTTTCAGTTGTTTTATATGCATATCGTATGATTATTTGATGTTTAATCATGATGTATGTATATGTTTATATATGTGATTTATTGTGTCTGCGATGATGATGAATGATTTCATAGCAGTAGATATATATATATATATATGAGATTTATTGTGATGCTATTATCATGTTAACTGGTGATATGGTTTTGGTCGAATGATAGAGTCTTGAAGTTATCAAACATAGTGGGGGTAATAATCAAAAGATGGCGGCCAGTGATGACAAGCAAGAACCGACCCACTTTATAATTGTTCAACCCCATTAAATTATGTTTGGTCCTATCATATTAGTCCACTAAATTCACCAAAAAATTAAATAGCAAATGTTGATATACTAATGTTCTTAGTGGTCCAATGAATGTGTAGTTAAGTGATCTAATGAATTGGATAGGTTTGAATAATAGATGGTGGCCACATGCTGGTAATATTGGTTTGATCGAACAAAGTGATGGCAAGGATGATATTAAATAATTCAGTGGAATTATGGGTTCTTTTGTGGGTCATGTTGATCTGTTTTCTTATTATATTATATGTTAGCAATTAAATAGTGTGTAGGGATTTAATAATGGACCAAGTTGTATTGCTAGAATGATTAATTAGAGTTGCTGGGTTTTTAAGTAACTAATATTGACGATGATGATGATGAGTGAATGCCGGACGAAAACACTCACCACACTTCAAATCAAACTGGACGAAAACACCCAACCATTTTAAACTGGACGAAATCACTTTAGTGATTTCGGCCCAAAGAGATTAGGCCCATGTGTGGTTTTCGGCCCAATGGTTCTCGGCCCAAGGAGTGTTTTCGGCACATGTAGTTATTAACCTGTTAAGTTATTAACTCAATTAAATGGTTTACATTGTTAAGTCATTAATCATGTTAGTATGTAAACTTTGTTATGACTGTTAAAAAGGTTAACCCTGTTAAATATTAACTGTGTTATATATGTCAGTTATGTTATGTATGTTATGACTGTTTAGTTTATTAACTTGGTTAGATATGATAACCTTAATAAACTAATTAACCCTGTTAAAATGCCAACTCTGTTAAATGTATGGATGCAATTAACTGCTTGTGTGGCATGATATGAATTGTCAAACACTCTATGATATTACTGTGACACTAGTTCTATGTGAAATTTTACAAACATGTACTGATTAAAAATACGTACACTATAGGACTTGACTGATTTATTGTGAGCACATAGTTTAGCATACCGAGCAAACCAGGTGAGTTCACACTCTTACCAAGGCATGGGATTCCCGGGGATTGGGAATGGGTTGAATGATGGAATTTAACAATTACTTGTACTTACACTGTTACTAGACTATCTACCATCGTCCTCAGGTTAGGCAGGACACTTACGTAAAACCTACGTAAACAAGTACTTACCACTGTCCTCAGGTTTCGAGGGACACTTACGTAAAACCTACGTAAACTCATACATGCTATTGTCTTCCGGGGTCAGGAAGGACACTTACGTAAAACCTACGTAAACCCCACGCGTACCACTGTCCTCGGGTAAAGAAGGGCACTTACGTAAAACCTACGTAAACCTTGTACGTACTACTGTTCTCGGGTAAAGAAGAACACTTATGGTTACAAATAGTCTAGTGTAAATACAAACATGGGAAGCCCCCACCAATAGAACATACTATCGGCCCAGTAGAGCCACAAGTTACAAACGAACTTACTATTACACACTTACCTTCTGTGAACTCGCTCAACTTTGTTGTTGACTCGTTGTTACATGCCTTGCAGATCATTAGGTATCTTTGGAGCTTGCATGGGAGTGAAGGGGAGTCGTTGTGGGATATGGACAGCTGTGTACCATGTTAAACTTATGAAATATTTAAACTTATGTTGGGTTTACTTATGTATGCTTCCGCTAAACGCTTAACTACTTTATGGTTGTGAACACCTTTCGTATTGATGAATGGCTTTTAATTATTAATTACAATGTTCAATATGATTGGTGGCTTGATCCTGGTCATGTCACGCCTCCAAGCGGTAGTACTCCGCGTGTGGATTTTGGGGGTGTGACAGAACGGCTCACTGGTGGGATCAAAAGGTGCCACATGAAATGGAGAAACAGTGGGAAAAGTAGCAGACAGTGGTATAGCAGAGATAGATACCGGTACATGTCCAAAAGGGTGAGCCGAAGAACCTTCTCCAGCTCGTGCTGGAGGTGTAAACTGAGGAAATGAAAAAGAAGTATCAATGTGACGGGTATCAGGGATCTGAGGAGGAATAGGTGGAACCTCGTCATCAGCAGGAATCCACCCACACTGGGCGTGCTCGTCTCGGGGGTTGATCTGTGCCTCAAAAAGCGCACGATCAAACTGGGCTGGCATAGGATCATGGTGAGGTACAACAAGAGGGTCAACTGGTGCATCAGCAATGAGTGGGGGATCAACATGATCAACAGCAAAGACATGATCGCCCTCCAACAATGGAGCATCTATAGGGTGATCATCAATAGGTGGGTCAGCAATGACAGGCTCAAAAATAGGTGCGTCAGCATGAACTGGGTCATGCTCAAGTACTGGGTCAGGAGCAGGGTCTAGTGGCTGCTCGGGCTCATCAAAGGCCATCTCAAAATCAAAATCAGGGTCGATGGGATCAACTGGGTCGACTGGATCCTCCATAGGCTGATCCATGGGTATAAACTCTATATCCTCATCTGGGTCGAATCCTGGGGGAAATTCAGGATCGGAATCCTCCATATTATCATGGTCGAAAGCAAAGCTAGGAATAGGGGCAACAGAGGATGCCTGGTCGGGATCTGATCCATGAGAAAAGTGCTGCGCACTCTGAGTGTGTGAAGGTGCGGAAGCCACAGACTCGAAAGAGTCTGGGACCGGAGAGTGAGCAGGTGACTCCTCTGCGGGAGCATCTGCGATCAACAAAAGATCACCAGCAGCAAGAAGGGCCTCGCCCTGAACCTCATCCTCCAAAGGCTCGTCATCAAAAAGATCGACGTCGTCGTCATCGTCAGCGTCGAGAAGCAAATCACAGGCAGGATAAACTGCTAAGGGTATGGGAGCAGGGATCTCCACTAACGGTAGGTCCCCGGCCAAAGGGCCATCAGCGAGCTCATTAGCACCATCAGGTAAAGCAAAGGGCTGGAAATCATCCTCGTCCGTGCTCGTAACGTCGGATGTGTGAACCTCGCGCTCAGAAGACTCTAGGTCGTACGATACTATAGGTCTAGGTCCTGTGGTGTCTGAATCACCAGTGCCAGAGGTGTCCATGGTGTCTGTAACATAAATACAAACATGCACAAACAGTCAATCATACAATCAGATAATCACATAAGTTACCAAGTAAGCAATCAAATAGTTCTCCTAGTCCCACTAGCCTCCCAGCCTCTCAGACTGCTCTTCCTAGTCCCACTAGTCTCCCAGCCTCTCAGACTGCTCTTCCTAGTCCCACTAGTCAATTTCTCCTAGTCCCACTAGCCAATTCTCCCAGCCTCTCAGACTGCTCTTCCTAGTCCCACTAGCCAATTCTCCTAGTCCCACTAGCCATCTACCTCGATCTCTCAGACCGAGCCTCAGCCTTTCTAGGCTGAGCCTATAAATAATAAAATGTGCTCAACATTTGTTTATGAAAAGTTTTGGATCTGGACTTAAGTGGTATGCAGTAAAAATGTTTTCGTGAGAGCCCTAGTGATCATAGTCTAGACTCGAGAAAAAAATCCTAGTTCGCTATGATCAGAGCTCTGATACCAAGCTGTCACACCCTGGCTTTGCGGAAGCGTGGTTAATTTTGGTGTGACTTCTTAATACCATAGCTTAACCATAACAAAGCTATATGAAATAAAATCATGCAAGATCATCCATTCGATTAAGTTTTAAAACCAGAGTAACATAACATTGTCTTAGGGACTTACAACCTCATAACATAAAACATTGTCTTGAAAAACATAAACATCAACATGAAATAAACGCAGTTTAAGATTTGTGACTCGTCCAGGAAAAAGTCACATTTCCTAAACCCGGATGACCTCGGAACCCATATGCAGCGGGAAAACATAACATACCGCGCCAGATCTTTAATTTCCTGAAATACATGTAAGTTGAAAAATCAACAATAATGTTGAGCGAGTTCATGTGTAAGTGAGTAAGTAAACCTTTGTGAGTATGAAAATAGTCTTGGTATGTAGCAAATAAGGGAATTGAGATCACCAATGGTTTGCAAGGCCACTGATATATGTGAAGTGCAAATAGGGAGACTCAAACCTAGCAGATTTCGCCACGGCATTAGTATGTGGACAAAGTCACCCCGAGGTCCGTTTCTAGTTTGGCCTGGGGCTGGGCTCGCTACACCCAGATAGATCTACCGCTCCTGTCCCTCGGTCCCGTTATGAGGACTAATGGCCTCATATTGCTCCTACCCACTCACATGATCTAAGTAGTAAACCTCCTTACGCTAACCATACCATGTATATAGTACTTGTAATCAAAGTAACATGTATTTCACCCCCGCAGTTAAGAAAACTGAAAACAGTTAGAGAAAAGGGGGACATGAACTCACAGTGGTGCGTCTCTACCAAGTATGCCTCCAAATCGATCAGCTGTATGACGACCTACACGTGCTAACTCTATTAGACGGACGGCCGTGCCTTAGCTTTATGGTTTAAGTTTTTGGGAAATAGTTAGGCAACTATTTCGTGTTTACGTTCTGTATATACTTGGTAGTTATTCTCCTTCCCAAGGATGGGGGATTTATTACATGTGTGTTCGTAACATTCGGATTACACTATTAAGTCTCACTTAATATATTTTATTTCCTAACTCCAAAATATAAATATTCTTCCCAAAAATATTATACTTTAATACATGTGATTTTCCCAAAATAATGCTTAGTAATATTATTTTTACTCTAAAAATAATATTTACGTAGTTCACAAAATAATCATAAACACTTATACAAGTGATGTTGTGAAAAATATATACTAAATATATTTATGTATCACGTTTTATTTTGTGAAAATCCCACCTCCGATGTTTTGTAAATATAGTCGTGGCGAAACTTATATTTTGAAAACAAGTCAAAATGTAGTTCTAACACTTATAGTGAAAATATTTCTAAGTGTTAGGCTTTTGGAAAAATTTCGCCAGAGTTTCCTCTGTAACTGGAGGTGGCCACGCTTTCAAGCGTATCATTTTCTTTTACAACTCAACCAACAATTTTCTCATTCAACCAAAACAATGTTCAAATCACAAACTAGTCAAAATATGTATGTAAGTCGCATAAATTTCATGAACTTGTGATTTATCCAAACTGTGAAGTAAATCTCATTACTTTTAGTGGATCTTTATATAAAACAATCCGATTTTGTAAAAACCTCGTTTTTATGGAAGTTTCGTCTTTACAACTTCTCGTCATCTTTTTCAAAAATAGTTATTTTGTCGAAACTGGTGTTACACAAGTGTTTACACACTTGTGTGTTCTAAAAACCATTCTTGTTAGTGTAAGATCCGTCTTTTAAAGTATGTTTTCTCTTGACACGTGGTCCTTTGAAAATACCACTTGTAGATACGTAGATCTACTAGTTTTAAACACTATTGTACAAACTAAAACACTTTTACACAAGTTCATGATTCTTGTGTGGTAGAGTTTCATCTTCTAACCCTTGTTATACTTAAACAAGCTTTATGTCATAATCCAAGATCATGACTAAACCGGGTTAAATGATGATCCGAGCTACCACAACATAGATCGGGTCCAAATAATCACACAAATCAAATACTACAACATTTACACAACTTATGTGCTTTTAACCACCATTTTAGTGTTTTAAGTAGACTTTTATGCTTCATCTTGTAAGTTATCGAGTTTTAACCGTCATATATCGTTTTAACCACATTAGAATAGTTCAAGAAGGTGATTTAAGCAACATACCACTAGCTCGAGGCTAGGGAAGAATCTATGCGAAAAACGCGTGGATAAAAGCAAAGTAGAGAGGTCCTTCGCCTTCCGTTTGCTCCAAGACTCCTCGTATGTGACCCGTAACACTTGTAGATGATTGGAATGTGAAGATCAAAAACCGAAAATGGATGTATGGGGGGTGGGGTGTTCGGCCGAGAGTTGTAGAGCAAGAGAGAGAGTAGTTCTTGTGATGTTTATGGAATGTGAATATTCAAGTGCCATCTCTAATTACTTATAGACAAATGTAAGATTAATAACCAATGGATCATATGTCTTTAGGATATTAAACATCAAGATTAAAATATTATTATGAAGGACCAAGTATGTCCCCTAGATGGGGACGGTTTCAAGGGGGGGGGGGGTAGTTTGGTTGGATTTCAACTAATCATTAGTTATTAGCTAGGTTAAGTAAGGTAGTTAAGTGCTTAACCCGGTTAGTTGTGTGTCACGCGTTACAATGGGTGTTAGGGTATTCAGGGACCCTAACTAGCTCAGAAAAAGATAAATAATGAAAATAACAATATTTTCAGGTTCCGGGTATAGTCCGGTTGTTCGGTTGGATAGTAATCCGTTAAAGTGCTTAACAAAGCTTTAAAGTGTCGTTAATACCCCTTTTTGTGACACAACTCATTTCTGACACTTTGGAAAGTGTCTAGTAATATTTTTCTCATGTTTTGGCACTTTATTAGTTAGCTAAAAGCTGAATTATTATGTAAAGTGCTGAATTTTGTACTTAGAGTACGTTTTAGGCACATCCAGTCATTGTAACTTATTCCTAGAGACGCAGTTCTACAACCCTTGTATCCCTACACTCACCACTAGTGTAGCAAAATATTTCTGGCTCATACAGGCCTTAGGGGCAGTGTCTGCCTGATGCTGGCTTTATCAGCATGTCAAATAGGTTATCCGTTTATTGTGCTACTGTGCTTTTGTGCATCATGTTTGTCACTAAGGTTCAGCATGTAAATAATGTAGTGACGGTAAGTAAAGTATGATGCAAGTAAGTACATGTATCAGTATTCACGTAGCAGTTTATTCACAAGTTCAAGCAAGCACAGTAATTAAGCAATAATTAATTATTAATTAAGTCGTACGGATACCTGGTTTAGTGAGGGTTGTCACATCTTGTTGGTTAGCTCGTTCGGCTCATGGTAGTCTGCTGTTCGTACGAAAGCGGTCGTCCTTCATCTTGACGAGCAAAACTGGGGTTACCCAAAGTAGGAACTTGGTCTGTTATCTTCCTTCTCTACCAGCTGCTGAAGCTACATTGTCAATCCTTGCACCATCGAAGGTGTATGTCGTTAAGGTGCATTAACAGCATGCGCGGCGCCTGGAATTAAATCAATGCGAAATTCGACTTGTCGTTGAGGAGGTAGTTCTGGCAAGTCTTTGGGAAAGACTTCAGGATATTTCCCTATCACGGGAATATCTTCGAGTTTTAGCTCTTCGGCTCCCTTGTCCACGACATGAGCCAAGAAAACAACGCATCCTTTACGCAACAATTTTTGTGCCTTCAAGTAATTAGTAATCTGTAGAGGCGTATCCTGCTTCACGAGTCACGATCATTCCTTCATTCGCCATCGGGATGCGGATATCAATCTCCACTCGATTGCTTGACAACTGGTCCATTCCAGTTACCACGTCAAGACTTCTCCTTAACTAGTTCTTATCAAGTACTAGATATCTATCTTACGTACTGCTAAAACAAGTATATTCTGAAGCTAAAATTCGATAATAATGTCAAATAGCACAGACGCATAACATTGACTATTATGAGGCGTACCGATAGCCGTGTTTGGATCCTGGCGTGCTTCCCTAGCTTCAGTGTTAGACATTCTTCCCATGATTTTGTTTAATCTCCCTTGGGCAATCTTTCCTAAAGTGCCCCATATCACCGCAGTTAAAACATCCCTTACCTTTCTTTCCACGTTTCGTCTCATGCCAACACGTTTCCCTGCTGTGCCCCACTTTGCCACAGTTGTCACACTTTCCATTTTTACATCGCCCGGTATGATGTCGTCGATACTTGTCGCATTGAGGTAGTTTACCCATGTACTCTTTTCCCTTTTGGGCCTTGCTGTTGCTATTCGTCCGAGTACACTGCTTGAAGTTTGCGAACTTTCTCTTGTTGTCTCCGGATTAGGGATGAGCAAATACCGATCCCGTCCCGATACCGATAATCCCGATCCCGAAATTTCATGAATACTTGATACCGATACCGAAACATGTCGGTTCAGTATCGGTATTTTGAGGGTAAAAGTAGGTATTTTACCGATACCGTACCGTACTGATACCGAAAAACCAAAATGTGGATACCGTTTCCGATACCGAAATATGTCGGGATCGGGATTTTCGGTATCGGGATCGGGATGGGATCGGTATTTTATACCATTTGCTCATGCCTACTCCGGATGACTCTACATGTGTCTCCTTTTTCTCCTCAGAGGTTGAAAATTTGTTCAACCTGATTGCCTCTTCACTCAAGGTCACACTTAGATCAATGGCCTCAGCAATCGTTGCAGGCTTTGATGTCGTCACCATGCTCATGATTTGGGGTGCCAATCCCCAAACAAAACACTCAATCTTTTTAAATTCTAGTTCTACCATGTAGGGGACAATACGCGATAGAACATGGAATTTTTCCACGTATTCAGCTATTTTTGGTCCCTCCATCTTCAAGTTCCAGAACTCAGTTTCCATCTTCTGGCTTTTCGTTCTTGAACAGTACTTCTTTTGCATCAGTTCTTTCAGTTGATCCCATGTCAAAGCATACGCAGCAGCCTCGCCCATCGTCTGAACCTGGAGTTTCCACCATGACAGAGCCCCATCTTGGAATAGTCCGGAGATGTACGTGACCTGATGCTCTGGGGCGCATTTGCTCACATGCAAAACAGAATCCGTCTTCTTAACCCAGTGCACGAAGGCTATGCCACCCCCAGTGCCGTCAAAATGCAGGGGCTGGCAGCCCAAGAACTGCTTGTAGGTGCAGCCTGCGATATAAGCAACATTATTCGCGTAAGGTGATAGCAAAGCACTTGTGGAAATGTCCAAACGTTTTGTAATGTGTCTTAAGGGACTAAACTTTACCGTTGGGTGGGTTATTTCCTGAGGTACCTCCGTTGCGCTCGGAGAGATGGGTCTCGTACTGTGCGATGACCTGTAAGATGCATTCTTGAAATTCCGCCTCTGTCGTTGGCAGAGGGTTGTTGGTATCGGTGTTCCCTTGAGTCAACATCTTCCTAGAAGAAGGTCGGTTAGGTCAGGTCTTGTTAAGGACATGAGCACAAGCCTCTACTTAACGAATAAGACCTCAGAGGTGTATTACATATATGTATATACGCAGTCGTTATAACAATCAATCACATATCATCACAATTATAGCACAACTTGTAAATAGGAACGTAGCAAGTAAGCATGTAGCATTATAGTTATAGCACAAATATGCAGATCAACAACGTGCTTAGTGAGAACATAGCGACTGAGTTTTTCATTAGTTATTAGTCATAAGTATTGTCGCATGTTTAAGGATGATTGGGCCTTCGTTATCCTCCGGCCACAATCACTTTGTCTTACAAAATGTATCACATCAGAAGGGACACAGGGTCACCCTACCCTTGTCCAACAAGTATATTAGTGTATCAAAATTACGAGTCGTAAAGTGGTCTTCAAAAGTCTCCGCAATCCCGGCTTATCATTAGTGTCTTTATGCAAGTGTAATGCAATCCGCATAAATCCAGAAACCAACTACATTGGTGACTGAGGTGGAGGAGGAAAGAAAAGTAACTGCTAGCATGCGTAAACTCCTCCTCGAGCTTGTATATATATCGAAGTAGTTAGCTGATCTGCCGCTCGATAGTAAAGGAACGAGCATCAAAAATCTAGGAAAGGCGTTATGGCAGCAGATGAGAGTGCATAAGGGATCTTTGTGGGGGATTAAATATATTGACAATGGATAGGGTGGAGGATGTGATGTCAGCTCAAGCTCCAAGACTCTGCGATTTACATCCTCAAACTGTAGCTGATGTTACAGGAGCACTCATTTCGTGTGTAGCCTCCATAATGTGAGGGATGATAAGGGTCTAAATTCAGCATAGCGTATTATAGGAACCATCAAAACGGCTCGTCCAGCGATGTAGAGGTGAATGTAGCAAACGGTGCCGCCTGCGAGGTCGTAGAAAATGCTGCTGTAGCAAAAGGATCGTTACACGGGTGCTGACCTGAAGTACATTTCCGGGGTGCGGGTATGTCTTGAAAGAAAGCGATAGGCATGCCAGTGCAATGGACGTTGGTCTCCATAGGGGAAAAGGAGCAATCATCATTGGTTGCGGGTGCAAAAACAAACGTCTCAACCAATAAAGAGATCGTCAGGTGTAGGTACTGGGTTCAGGGAAAAGGGGCGCAATGTCTGTTAAACTAAAAGGAATAGGGTCATGATTAAGCAAGGGCGTATGATCAGTAAGTGCAACCTCAAGCTGGCCCACAAGGAACTGGAGCTACCTCCGGGGCAGGTTCTGGGTCGTGTGAGGGTATGTGATCTTGAGCAGGTGTTAGTGCAGTAGTCAAAGCGGTGTCGTCGTCCGTGTCTGTAGCAAAAAGCGGTAACCTGCCTGTTCCTAAGGCCGTAAATGACGCAGACTCAAAGGAGTCTGAAATCGAGTGTATACTAGAATCAGAGGATAACTTGATAACAGGGATCTCAAAATGTAAAATTAGTAACAACGTTCTTATCTAACTTTCCATCATCCTGGGTGTCAACGGGAGGGTCATCAACAAGCAAATTAATGTCGTCCTCATACAAATCGTCAAAGAGGCAGATCCTCGGGAGAATGACCACGAGAGGTATGACGTCGAGGATCGGAGCCACGATGTGCTCACCATCGAGGTGTCCAAATGATAAGGTGGCCATGAACCGAAACATGAATGACGGAAGGATCCTCGTCAGGGAAGCCATCAGCAAGGGTAAGTCCTCACCAAGGTCTGGTAGTGCGAATGGTTGAAAGTTTTCCTCGTCCTTGGTTAGCATGTTAGGGTCACTCTCAGTGTCTAACGTAAATATCTCCGGCGCAGGTACAGTCTCATCATCTGTGGCGGTGGCCGTAGGGTCGTTATCATCTGACAATCCGTTCCCTGAGGAAGGTGACGTGTGTGCCAGTACATAATAGTCATAGCATGCATATTCACAGTAATCATTACACTTTGTGTATTGCAAATAAAGACAATTCATAATGTAATCATGTATTCACATATTCGTCCTAGTCTTCCCAGACTATCCCACCTAGCCTCTCAGACTGAACTCCCTAGTCTCTCAGACTAACTCCCTGGTCTCTAAGACCAAATCTCTCCAGTATCTAAGACTAACTCCCTGGTCTCTAAGACCAAATCTCTCCAGTCTCTAAGACTAACTCCCTGGTTTCTAAGACTAACTCCCTGGTCTCTAAGACCAAATCTCTCCAGTCTCTAAGACTAAATCCCTGGTCTCTAAGACCAACTTTCCCAGTCTCTATGACTAAATCCCTGGTCTCTAAGACCAACTAATTCTCCCCAGTCTCTAAGACTGACTCCCTCAGTCTCTAAGACTGATCCTCCCTCAGTCTCTAAGAATGAACCTCCCTCAGTCTCTAAGACTGAACCTCCCTCAGTCTCTAAGACTGATCCTCCCTCAGTCTCTAAGACTGAACCTCCCCCAGTCTCTAAGACTGAACCTCCCTCAGTCTCTAAGACTGAATTATAAACATAAATTTTGAAATGTGTATTTGTGCCTTTTGTTTGTAAAAATGTTTGTTCTCTGGATCTGGAAGTTTTGTGTATGCAATGAAAACATGTCATAAAAACATTTTCGTGAGAGCCCTAATGATTGTAGTCTAGACTCGAGAAAGAATCCTAGTTCACTACGATCGATGCTCTGATACCAAACTGTCACACCCTGGCTTTTGCGGAAGCGCGGTTTATTTGGTGTGACTTCTTAATATCATAGCAACAATCATAACAAGGCTATATGATAAAAACACGAGATGTTTATCCATTAATAAAGTTTAGAAACTACCACAATACCATTGTTTGAAAACCTCAATACCGAATTTAGTTACAAACCATGACGAGTTTAAACGAGTTCACAAAGACTCAACAAAAGTACTTAAATAAAACCTGAGTTTAGAATTATATATCCCGTCCAGGAAAGGAATACACCTTCTAAACTCAACAACCCTGGATAACATCTTTTATTCAAACGCAACTTGACACATTCATACCCCGCCAGATCCACTAGTTCCCTGAAATACATGTAGTTTGAAAAACATCAACAAAAGTTGAGCGAGTTCATGTGTATGTGAGTCTGTATAAAACTTTAAAGTATGTATGTATAAATGTATGTCCCTGGTATGTAGCAATAAGGAAAAAACAGATCAATTAATGTGTAGCTAATACATTAATAAGTGACATGGCCTAGGAAGCACTCAAACCTGTATGCGTATTTCGTATCGGCCCCTCCGGCGGAACGACATAGTCACCACATGCAGCCACACGCAGGCCCATGGGTGGGGCTCGCAACACCCAATAGATCTATCACTCATGCCCCTCGGTCCTTATACAAGGATTAATGGTCTTAAGATAATAGCCTACCCATTCACGTGATCTAGCAGTACATTCCTTAGCTAATCATACCATGTATAAAAGTGTCTGTAATAATTGTAACATGTATTTCACCCCCGAAGTATAAAACTGAAAACAATTAGAAGAAAAGGGGGACATGAACTCACAGTATTGCGTCTTCAGTATGTGTAACCCAAGTCTCCTCAGCCAACACGACTACCTACAGCGTACTAACGTCTATTAGACGAACGGGCCATGCCTTTGCTTAGTATGAAGGTTTTTGAGTTACGTTTCTTGTGTTCCCAAAATTATTCCAAGTTATATAATTATTTGTCGAAATAATTAATGTTTCAACTTAAATTATATTTAGTTTTGGAATAGTTGTTTAATCCATATATTTGGTATTAATACTTCTCATGTATTGTAGCTTCGTGTTTCCTTCCCAAGGATGGGGTATCTTATACATGTACTTGTATTATTCTATTTGTAATTTCCGAATCAATATATTCCCAAGTCTCACTCTAGAAAAATATATTTATAAACTCATTTTGTCCCACAATAATGTGTTGTCCCGAATATATATATTTCTCCCAAAAATCATATATCTTCTAAATATACCATGAAAATATATTTTTATCTCCCCAAAATAATATATCTTCACTTTGTCCAAAGATAATATATACCAAAATATATAAGTAACGGTGTTGTTTTTGGATAATAAATTTCATGGTACTTTGTTAAGTTTTATAATATAACCATTTCACCGAGTATGCAAACACTCACACAAGTGTCTTAGTATGTATATATATTCTAAATATATATGTTTACCCATTTTTATGTACTAAATCAACCTCTGATACTTTGTATTTTGTTACAAAAATTATGGTGAGGTTTAAATTTGAAAAGCATAGTTCAAAACGTACTTGCAACACTTGTTAGAAATATTTACTAAGTGTTAGGATTTTCAGAAAATTTCGCCATAGTCTCCTTTGTAAATGGAGGTGCCCATGCTAAATAGCATATCATTTTCTTTAACATATAACACGTTAGATCGTTCTGAAATAACAAACCCGACATTTAGACATGCAAAATACTACTTATATCATTTCAGTTTTAATATACAAAACTGGGCTGTTTTGGGCATTTTAATAAAATAGTTATCTTATTCCAAAAATTGCCAAATTTTTGCAGAATGTCTTATACGATCCAAATATTATTGTGTAAAAATATCGGGGTCCAGTTCATTACCAATATTTTATAAAAAAATATTTACCGGACTGCAATCAGATTTGTCACTTTCTGACTGCAGTCTACGAAATAATTCATCTAAAATTTATCGTAAGTCCGATTGACGAAATTCCAGTGGGAGAATTACTACGACATCAGTGGTCATCTACAATACAATTTTCATCAGCTGATTCAACATAGATTTCAAGTTATGACTAGAAACATATCACCCATTTACTGCAGTAAAAACTCAGCTATAGCTGCTGTTACAAAACGAGTCTTTAAAAATAGTAAACGACCTCAAAAAAATATGATTCTAGTGCCATTTGCTTTGTTTTTAGAAAATACATAATTTAGACTTATGAAAATCAATTTTTTCGATTTATAATGGTCCGGTTACAGCCAGTTGAAGTTGGCTGGAAACTTTACTCAGCATGTTTTTTATAGTCTAAATGCCACTAAAATGTACACATACGATTACCATTCATTCTAGTAACGATTTATGTCATAACGTAAGTCATTTACAGAAGATTATCATTTATATAACTCAGATTTATCGTGTATCATCATCTCTCATCTCATGATCTTTATGTAAAGCTTTATGTTCGAGATTTAAGTGTAAGATCGTTTAGTGTTCATATGTTTTCATCATAATATAACTTTTAACCACCATAAACATGAAATAAATAAGGATCAAAGAAGCTTACTACTAGCTTTTAAGCTAGGGAAGATCAAGGTTGAAAATGTGGTGGATAAAGGCAAACGAATGAGGTCCTTCAAGTTCCGTGAGCACCGAGCCCCGTTAGTGACCTTCTAGCACCTTGTATTACACTTGAAATGGGTTGGTTTGAATTGAAAAATGGTGGTGGTGGTGTGTGTGGTTTGGGCCGTAGACAAGGGGGAAAAGAAGGAGGTTTTTGTGTGTGTTGGTGAAATGTGAGAAATGAGCTCTAAACTTAACATGCAATACTTATAACCAATTTCCCTTAAATCCTTTGTGTAATGTGTCATTTAGGGGGGGGGGGGGGATGATCTAATAAACAAAGGAAATAAAATCAAATTGTGTAAGGGCCATAATGGCCGTAGATTAGGTGGCCGGGGGGGGGGGGGGTCTAGCATGGGTTAAACTAAATAGTTACAATCTAGTTTATTTTTAAGTATTAGTTACATATGTTAGTTAGTAGATATTTTGTAAGGGGTGTCATGATGTTCGGGAACCATAACTAGTCAAGAGATAATAAGTCAATGCTTCTAGTAAATATTTGGTGTTCCGGGTAATGTCCGGTTGTTCGGTTTGGTATTGTTCCGTTAAAGTGCTTAATTATTCCGTAAAGTGTCTTTTATATATCTTTTTGTGTCACAATTAATTCCCGGCACTTAGGAAAGTATACAAGACCATTTTGCCATATTTTTGCAAGTGACTAGCATGATTAAATGCTGAATTTTGTTATTAAATGCAGAATCTTGCAGTTTAAGTGGGTTTTAGGCACATTCCGGCACCTAAACTATCACCTAGTGACACAGTCTTATGGTCCTTACTTCCCTACACTCCATACAAGTGTAGTACCTTGTCCCTGGCTCATATTGGGCCTCAATATAGTGTCTGTCTATGTACTGGCATTGTCAGCATGTGTCTGAGTTATCCGCTCACTGTGCTAACTGTGCTTTGTGCATCAAGTTTGTCACTAAAGGTTGTATGTAATAAATGGAGTGACAGTATGAATGTGATACATATGTATGTATGATGCAAAAATCATAAAGCAGTTTAATTCGTCAGTTGTAATTAAGCACAGTCATTAAGCATAAATCAATATTAATTAAACGTACGGATGCATGCAAAATTTGACAGTTGTCACATTAATTAAGTTTAGACTCAGACCGTTTAGCTTTCAAAGGAATACACGGTTTAAACGCATTATAAGGGAAGACCAGTTTAGAATGTGGCTTTGACCCGACAAGCTTGTACGCTTGTTTAATATGGGTAACTTAAACACATTCTAGATTTTGAGACATAAACGATATGGTTTGACCCGTTTCGGCTAATATATGCAAACTAGTTACATAAGCCGATCCGAACGCGAAAAGTGCGTAACGAGTAACCAAAAGAGTCATATGCAAGATTCCTAAGTTATTATGCCTTAAATATGTTGTGACATCACTAAGATATCTTCTATTATGCCCGAAATGGATTTAAACTCAAACTAGGCCCCGTAGGGGCATTTTGGTCATTTTAAAGGTTATAAAAGAGATTTAATATAAATCTGAGTTACGGGTCTGATGTAATCAGTAAAAATACTTGATTTACTAAGTTATATCAGTAGGGTATAACCTATATGTGAAATTTATCATTTCTAACCATACTATGCACCGGAAGGGCATTTTGGTAATTTCGCCTAAGCCTAAAAGGTCAAAACTGGAAACCTGAGTTTAAAAACTTTAACTTAGTGTTAAAATATAATAATTTTTTTAAAATCTCAGTAGGTATCAACCTCACATGTTTAAAATAGTTTTAATACATACTATGTGTTAAAAATGCTTAAAAGGCGATTTTGAGCTATTTCCGGGTTTTTAAAGGAAAGCTGATATTTTTATATTTCTAGAAGGCTTAAAATATTCTATTTATTGTTTAGAATCAGTAGCAAAAGGTTTGGGGTCAAAAGAATTTGTAAAACTCATTTTATAGCCTAAAAGGGTAAAACCGGCAACTACCGAATTAAGCTTAGAACCCTAGGTTATGTTCAGCCTAAAAATAAATAAAAATCTCCAAAATATTATTTTATATCAGTGGGTAAAAAGTTTGGTATCAAAAATCGGGTTTGGATGGGCTATATGCTAATTACGCCATTTAATTACTAAAAAGCTTTCTAATTACGCTAATGAGTATAACTCCTAATCTAGACCTCAAATTGATGTCAAATTTTAGGGACAAGTCTAATAATCAGTAACTAAGGTTTCTATTCTTTTACATTTTCAAAATTCATGTTTTAAGGTCATTTGGGCATAATAGTCAACATATGAGTAATTAACGGAAACATGCATATGAATCGGATAACTATTGAACCAAGTTGTATAATCACAGAGGGTTATACTAACATGAAACCTGGTCCTAATATGGCTCTAAGGCATTTCTAAAACATGCTTAAACGGGTCAGAACTGAAAGTCAAAGCAAAAGTCAAATTATGCGACTTTCGGTTCCGAACCGGGCCTAAACTGAAAATTGTCGGGTTGAACATGTTTAGACATGTCCTTACATCAATTACCAAGTTATATTAATGATAAAACAGGTTACATAGCTCCTACATTGCTAATTATGCATTAATTTGATATTAAGCTTTCTGTTGACTTTTAATATCAAGTTTGACCCGACAATTGACCTAGTTAGAGTGGGAATCAGAGAGTACCCTTTTGAGGGTTTATTACCCACATAATTACCTAGTTATAGGTACTTTCAATTCGAGATTTGACTGAACAATTATTGATTAATCTCAAAGTCAAACCTTAATTACGATAGGTTTGACTTATAGTCATTAAGCTAAATAAAACTGAATTCAGGAAGTTAAGGACACTTACAAATGTCCTAAGCACGATTAGGAAGCCTAAAGAAACTTGTTGCTGATCATAGGAGCTCCAGAGAAGTCCTTGAAGTGAGCTTGAATGAGCAAGCAAAATGATTGCAACTCAACTCCTTATATACTAAAAAATAAGTCATAAGATCTTGCCACAATAGTCTACAAGTGTTCCCTGATGATCCCCATGTATCCC
The DNA here is from genome assembly GCA_030545235.1 of Helianthus tuberosus. Classification (NCBI taxonomy): domain Eukaryota; kingdom Viridiplantae; phylum Streptophyta; class Magnoliopsida; order Asterales; family Asteraceae; genus Helianthus; species Helianthus tuberosus. The sequence continues at coordinate 147,086,637 of CM060367.1, read as the reverse complement.
TATGCATGAAAATCTGTTGGCCACACTCCTGTATTCGAATACCATGCTAATGAGTCAGTGTAACAGGCTGAACAGGCAGCTGTCCAAAATCTGCTGCCAGCGACGGTCTTACGGACCGTAAGCAAGAAGCCTTGCGGTCCGTAACCGACCTTGATCAAAATGCCCAGTTACAATCTTGCGGACCGTAAGCCTTTTGCTTTGCGGTCCGTATCCGCTTTTTATTTATTATCTCCATCCAGCCTTGCCACCTTACGGACCGTAAGGTGGACCCTTTGCGGTCCGTAAACGTTGACCAGAAGACAAAATCTTGTGAGCTTTGAGGTCTTTACCATGCAACTTTGTAAATCCGAAACTCATGCTTTCTTTTAAGTGTAGGGACCATGAAGTCAGGCTTTGCATGTCTCTGCATGTGTTTCCATGCACCATTTCCATCTTGGACTCTTGTGGGAAGGTCATGAATGCAAGATTTGTTGTAGACTCTCATAATATTCCTTTCTTTGAGGTTTTAGTTAATTAATATTAAGGCCAACCAGACTTGAAATTTATACAAATCAGATGTTTACAAAATACATCATGGTTTGGGAATTATAATTAAGTCGTTCAGAGGTATCAATTAACATGTCGACATTTTTAAACCCACCATACATCTTTCGATTTGATCCGGGTTTATAACACGTTTGCATATATGGCACGTGTCTTTATTTTATTGGGTATGATTTTACGAGGTGTTACAGATCACCAATTATATTGAACAATCAATGAACAATTTGATACAACTTTGGATGATATTGAACTTGTTACAAGTGATTGCTAGTGTACTGGTTTGAGAGCAGTTTGAATGTTGCGAGAGAGTTCGAGAGCCGAGTGTTGTGTGTGTATGTTATGCCTAATAAGCTCAAATATCCCCTTATAAAATTGGAAATATCTACACAACTAACTATACGAAAAATAAGAACGTCTTCCCATTTTCGTCCATAACAGCTACCCTTCAAGATGCACGTGTTTATTTGAAGCGTATTTACCGAGATTCCAGCATAGACTAGGTCCACGTCGCCAAGTACATGCTAATAAACATTAGAGAAGTAGAGAACAATTGTTAGATAACATAAGTAATAATAAGGATCCTTGATCGACTTCCTGCACCATCTGCTGAGGATAAATGATCCAGACTAAATCTCAGGATACATGATCCAGAGTATTTAAAATCAATTCCCTAACAGTACATACTAAATCTAAAATGTGTACTTACATATCTTTTATCCAAAGCATACATATACCTTGAAATTCTATTATATTCGGACTTATTAATCCTACCCCTAACCTACTTATTTACAAACCATCCACATACAAATGTACACTCGTCATCATTTCCTAATCATGCCCTTCTATAGTTCCTATCTATCAACATACCATTTAAGACCATAATTACATGCACACAAACTTATATCATTCCCCTACATTTGCATATATGAGTTTCATTCCCGCCCCACCTCACACAAACTCTTCGATGTGGTTTGGGTGCATTTTGGAAGCTTAACGTGGCTCGGGAATGGCTCTAAGAGGTCTCAGATGCTTGAGACATGAAATGACATTAATCAAGCCCTCATATCATCTTAACACTAAACCCCATGCTCCGACAATTAAATTTTTTACTTCTCGACACATCATCTTCTGGATTCTGACCCGTTTACTTCTACCGTGAAGTTCCAAAACATAGACATTTATATACGACTTGCTACAACAATATTTACCTTGGGACTACCATTACTTATACCTTATTTCATGATTCCCTATATTCAAACATGCCATACTTCATCTATAATATAAAGAAATGAGTTCGGAAATCACTTACTCATACATAGTAAATTTTGCTTACACTCGTACCGGGTTGAAACGACCGGTTCTTACTTTCTTTAAAGACATAACAACCAAAGATACAATCTAGAGGGTTTAAAAGATAGACACATTAATAGTTTTATATGCATTCTTAAAATAAAAGTAAGACTAACTTACTTTTTCCGGTTGGATCTTGACTTTTTTGTTGTCCTCATGACCCGTTGGCTTTTAAGCTCGTACACCTTGCTTATGTTCAATCAACATTTAATGGTTAGAATACATAACGTGGAATTCAATCAATATAGCCATTAATATTCGTGTGATGTCATACCATACATGTAACCGGTTCAACAAGATGTCTATGAGTTTAACGTTTAAACAAACCGAAAACAATAGAACACAATCTAACCTAAAGCTTGTAACTTTTTGCTTATATCTTCAAACCTAAGCCTCCTTTTCCTTCAAAACTTTGATTTGTGACAATAGTATATATATATATATATATATACATATACATATATAGGGCCAGGATTTAGAGAAAACGGGCGAAAGTGTGAGAACGGTTATGGATCGTCAGTTCAAAACAATCCATGGACTAGATTGTGCGGTGGCGTTTTCGTAAATAACATCAATTTTATTATGTGGGACGCGCTTCATTAAGGGTAAAATGGTCTTTTACCGCTCAAATTCAAAACGCCAACCAAATGATAACACGCCATTCAAAAAAATAAAACGCCATTAAATAAAGAACGCCAAAAATTAGTGATAAAACGCGTTGGAGATTACATGAAGAGGAAACAACACACTAACTGAAATTCAGTTATTAACATTTATTAGAAGAAATTCCCTCCTAAATTACGCGCCAAAAACATCATTATATAAACGACGTAAAACATCGCTTCCATAATCACTTCAATCTATCATTTCTGCAAAAACATCTTTAACCAAAAATGCCAATTTAACCAAAATGCAAAAAATGGCAACCATTGTTTGGTGGAGATACACTCTGGCAATCAGGCAATTCGTCCTGCGTTTTGACAATAGAAGGAAGGTGTATGTTAGGACGATCAAGGCAATTTTGAAGATGGAAGAAGAGGTACAGAGGGGTATCCTATCTCTTGGCATTGCTCTGGATAACGAATGCCATGAAACACATATGCTTATGAAAGCATTAACAAGGAAATTTGGACCAATCAAAGCAAATGTAAAGCCGGACCCTGTCATGATATCATGGCGTTTTGATGATGAAACAGACATGGTGACCGTTATATACGACAACGGAGAGCAGGAAGACTACTGGCTTGAAAACATCATGACAAAGCAGGGGCTTGGGTTCATGGAAGAATTGCATAATGCCACTTGTTTGAACACAAAAATGGACTAAAAAATGGCGTTAATGCAAGACATGTTCAAATGGAGGCTTCAGAATCTTCAAGAACAAGAAGACGATGAGAGTGAGGGTGATGACATGGATGAAGATCCAGATGAAGACTCCGAGGAAGAAGATGACACAAGTGATGGATACTTCTTGGATAAAGTACCTTCTGACGAAGAGTTTTAATTTTTTTTCTTCTGTGTAATATTTTTTTTAAGATAATTAAATGATATATTTATCTATTTATTTGTAAAACGCCAAAAAAATACTACAAAAAGTTGTTTCTTACAAAACGCCAGAAATAACAAAAAATATTTTTCCTGCTTAATATTTTATTTTCTCCGTTATTGTATTTTGTCATCTTGGTCTGCATAACGACATTTAAAAAAAAGCCAAACTTGGAAGGTGGGACGTCTATCACCCTAGAAACTGATAAAGCTGATCAAAACAGTAAATACAAACAGTAACTGAAAAGACGGTTACTTTATTTCTATCATTTATTATAATAAAAAAAATCCCGCCTAAACTACGCACCAAAAAACTCATATAAGAGAGGGGTCTATACACAATGAATTGATCACACCCAGAGAAACAAACGTCATATTCTCTAGAAACCACTCACTTTAAAACGCCAAAAAGGTTAGTTAAAATAACCACAGATGGCAAAACTTTCACTGAATCGATTCTTCTCTGAGGGGGGTTATCTCTATAATCTTTTGCTGAATGAGATGGACAAATATTCAAGAAAAAGAGACTGTTGACAGTGATATGTCATCATGTGAGCTTTGTTCTTGATGACTATATGCATGACATAAAGGGATCAACACAAATGTAAAATGCTATTTTGGACTCCATTATTATAAATAGCATCAAGCAAGAGTTGATCTTCAATGACATGCCACCAAACAAGAATATCACACAAAAAAAGGATGCCACTAAGAAGCTTCGTCTAAAAAAGACGAGGTTTATGTAGGAAAGTTGGCATCTAGCTAAGGTATTCAGAGGTTCAAAACAGCAAAACAAATTCAAGAAGAAGAGGCTGATAACAGTGAAGATTCGAATGAGAAATTAGATTACCATTTTTAATTTTTAATTTTTTTCTTTTTAATTTTATATTGTTTTGTTATCAAATTATCTGTTGTTTTGTTATCTAATTCTCTACAAAAAATACATTATTATATAAAACGCCAAAAACTACAAACACCAAAACGCTAGTAGTATGAAAACTGTGAGAACGGGTGCCAGCAAAGCACCTTGTTAAATGTATTAAACGCCAAAAAAATTGACTAAACGCCATAAAAAATATTTGGTCTTATTGTAATCTTATGAAAATATTAATGACTCGTAGTGAATTATTATACAACGCCACAAAACGCCAAAAAAATTGACCAGAAAATGCTATAACGCCAAAAAATTATCTATGTGACACAAAAACAATTAATTCAACGCCAAAAAGTTTAATGAATACAATTAACGCCAAAAGTGTGAGAACGGTGAGAACGCATTCTGGCCCAACACGTGGCGCGGACATGATCAGGGCGTGAGGGTTTTTTTTGTCTTTTCAATCTTCTTTTATTTTCCCAACGCGCTATAACATTTCTGGCGTCTAAGATTATTTTGGCGTTAATTGTATTCATTAAACTTTTTGTCGTTGAATTAATTGTTTTTGTGTCACATGGATAATTTTTTGGCGTTATAGCGTTTTCTGGTCAATTTTGTTGGCGTTTTGTGACGTTTTGTATAATAATTCACTACGAGTCATTAATATTTTCATAAGATTACAATAAGACCAAATGTTTTTTTTGGCGTTTAGTGAATTTTTTGGCGTTTAATACATTTGACAAGGTGCTTTTCCAGCACCCGTTCTCACAGTTTTCATACTACGAGAGTTTTGGTGTTTGTAGTTTTTGGCGTTTTATATAATAATGTATTTTATTTGTAGAGAATTAGATAACAAAATAACATATAACTTGATAACAAAACAATATAAAATGAAAATAAAAAAAATTAAAAATGGTCATCTAATTTCTCTTCCGAATCTTCACTGACATTAGCCTCTTTCTTCTTGAATTTGTTTTGGCGTTTTGAACCTTTTTGTATACCTTAGCTAGATGCCAACTTTGCTACATAAACCACGTCTTTTTCAGACGAAGCTGCTTAGTGGCATCCTGTGTTTTGGTGTGATATTCTTGTTTGATGGCATGTCATTGAAGATCAACTCTTACTTGATGCTATTTATAATAATGGAGTCCAAAATAACATTTTACACTTGTGTTGATCCCTTTATTCCATGCCGATATTCATCAAGAATAAAGCTCACATGATGGCATATCACTGTCATCGGTCTTTTTTTCTTGAATATTTGTCCATCTCATTCAGCAAAATATTATTGAGATAACACCCTCAGAAGAAGAATCCATTCAGTGAAAGCTTTGCCATCTGTGGTAATTTTAACTAACATTTTTTGGCGTTTTAAAGTGAGTGGTTTCTAGAAGATATGTCGTTTGTTTTTCTGGGTGTGATCAATTCATTGTGTATAGACCCCTCTCTTATAGGAGTTTTTTGGCTCGTAGTTTAGGCGGGATTCTTCTATCGTAATAAATGATAGTAATAAAGTAACCGTCTTTTCAGTTACTGTTTTTGTTTTGATCAGTTTTACCAGTTTATAGGTGATAGACGTCCCATCTTCTAAGTTTGGCGGTTTTTAAATGGCGTTAGGCAGACCAAGATGACAAAATACAATAACAGAGAAAATAAAATATTAAGCATGAAAAATATTTTTTGTTATTTTTGGCGTTTTGTAAGCAATAACCCTTTTTAGTATTTTTTTGGCGTTTTGCAAATAAATAGAGAAATATATCATTTAATTATCTTAAAAAAAGAAGATTACACAGAAGAAAAAAAATAAAAAAAATTAAAACCCTTCGTCAGAAGGTACTTTATCATAAAAGTATCCATCACTTGCGTCATCTTCTTCCTCTGAGTCTTCATCTGGATCTTCATCCATGTCATCACCTTCACCTTCATCGGCTTCTTGTTCCTGAAGATTCTGATGCATCCACTTGAACATGTTTTGCATTAACACCAATTTTGAGTCCATTTCTATGTTCAAACAAGTGGCGTTATGCAATTCTTCCATGAAACCAAGCCCCTGCTTTGTCATGATGTTTTCAAGCCTGTAGACTTCCTGCTCTCTGTTGTCCTATATAACGGTCACCATGTCTGTATCATCATCAAAACGCCATGATGTCATGTCAGGGTCCGGCTTTACATCTGCTTTGATTGGTCCAAATTTCTTTGTTAATGCTTTCATAAGCATATGTGTTTCATGGCATTCGTTGTCCAGAGCGATGCCAAGGGATAGGATACCCCTCTGTACCTCTTCTTCCATCTTCAAAATTGCCTTGATTGTTCTAACATACAACCTCCTTCTATTGTCAAAACGCAGGACGAATCGCCTGATTACCAGAGTGTATCTCCACAAACGATTGTTGTCATTTTTGGCTTTTTGGTTAAATTGGCGTTTTTGGTTAAAGATGTTTTTGCAGAAATGGATAGATTGAAGTGATTATGGAAGCGATGTTTTTACGTCGTTTATATAATGATGTTTTTGGCACGTAATTTATTAGGGAATTTCTTCTAATAAATGTGAATAACTCAGTTACTATATTATTTCCTCTTCCTGTAATATCCAACACGTTTTATCACTAATTTTTGGCGTTTAGTTTTTAATGGCGTTTTTTTTAATGGCGTGTTATCATTTGATGGTGTTTTGAATTTGAGCGGTAAAAAACCCTTTTACCCTTAATGAAGCGCGTCCCACATAATAGAATTGATGTTATTTACGAAAACGCCACCGCGCAATCTAGTACATGGATTGTATGGATCTGACGATCCATAAGCGTTCTCTCCGTTCTCACACTTTCCACTGTTTTCCCTAAATCCTGGCCCTATATATATATATATATATATATTTGTGTGTGTGTGTGAGAACGATGAGAACGCATCCTGGGCCAACACGTGGCGCGCGATATAATTAGGGCGTATGGTGTCACACCCCAACCGATGGCGGATACATCGGGGTGAGGCACTGAGCGAAACAGATTGTCCAAGAGAAATACACAACATCTAAATTACCGGATAATTAACATTATGTCCCATACCATAATTTATCAAATAAAGCAGTTATTACAGACATAGATATCTCAAAGAAAAATCATAGTCTCGACAACTCAAATATTAAATGTTTTTGTTTCTAAACTCTTCCTAACTTGATTCCACAAAATCTTGCGAAGCACATCATCCTAAACACCAGTTACATACGTTAAAATAGAGGTCAATACACATAGTGTAAAGGTGAGCATACAAGTTTAATAGTATAATAGATAGCGAAATCGTTTTACGCATAACCGGTATATAACATGTAGCAAAGTGAAGCTCGTAGGTTATCGACAATGAAATATGCACAGACGTGACTGCGAGTTGTAGAATGCGCAACACATATCACCACTGTGACATGTGAAGTAAGGCCCTTAACAATCCCTATCCACGACATGTGCTGAGTCTAAACTATAGTACTATCGTTGCTAAGGTGTCAGGCCTTAGCAACAATCACTGTGTAAACATAACATACAAGCATTCATCGAATAACACGTATAACATGCAATAACGGCCAACGTTTAAAAGTATTTGCGTTGTGTGTCGATTGAGTTTGAAATAGGCAATGTATGTAACACCCAAAAGTGCGTAAAGCAAAAAGGGTTTGAGTATACTCACAGATCGTGTTTAACAAGTAAACATAGTCTTGGATTGAAGGGAGCGCTGGAAAGTTAGCCTGATTACAGAATGATAGCGTAAGCGATGAACAGTGCTTAAAACGGTGTGGCGTGAACTGAGTGACGAAGAGTTATTCGATCGGATGACAATCCAGACGGATGGTCATCCGGTCGGATGGCCATTCAGTTGGATTGTCATTCGTTTTGGATAGATGTGTTTGTGTATGATGGATTTTAAGTTTTCGTTGTTGCATTTTAAAATCAGAGAAGTATCTCTACCTTTCAGGTCGTTTGATCGAACGGTCATCCGGATGGATGGTCGTTCGATCAGATGGCGATCCATTCCAGTGAGACATTTCTCAAGAACAAGTTCACAGCTGGATGGTCTTTCGATCAGATGGTCGTCCGATCTGATGACCATTCGCTTGGATAATGACATGTATTAAAAACTTGTAAAATGTTTAAATATTTGAGGCCACAAGTCATCCAATCGGATTGTCGTTCGATCGGATTGTCGTTCGATCGGATGGCAATCCGATAGGACGACAGTCCGTTTGGTGACTTGCTCGTTTTGAAATTTGAAAATTTCGTTAAGTTTAGAAAGTTTACGGTTTGACCGAGACGGTATGACAATGTTTTAAACAACGGAAAACTCCACCAAGTCCAAGTCATCCGATTGGATGGGAATCACCCCATCCAAGTCAGTTAACTGTTCTTGGCGGGTGTTCATGTTCAACCCGTGAATCGGTTGTCTCTTTGATAGGACTCAGTTCTCAGACCGACACTTTGCTAGAGAAAGAGTGGAAGGCCTGAATGAGCTCCGATTCTATTGGTTTTGAGTATATGAGTGTAATAGAGTTGAAAGAAACTTGAATCGGTTTGAAAATGTTTAGATTTAGGTGAAATCAGTGTTTAAACATGTCGAAATCACTTAGATCTGAGTTGTTCTTGGTGGAATGAGGTCACACTTTGAAGTTTATGAGAACCCATGATGACATCACCCTAGAACAACCCAAATCGATAGATTTCATGGTGAAAAGTTAAGATTTGATGGTGAAGATGATGAGAAAGTGTGTGCTGATTGAGAAAGTACAAGATTTGAGGCAGAAACTTACAAGAATTGCGAGAAATCGAGAGAAAATAGCCTAAATGCGTGCTGGTCGGAGGAGGAGCTGTCAAATCACTGTTCATGATGTGACAAGTGCTATTTATAGGTGAAAGGAGAGGGAAGGCGATGTAGGTGTGTGATCGGAGGGCAATCCGGTCGGATGGCCATCCGGACGGATGACCATTCGATCGAAGGGCTCCAGCGGGTTAGTTTCTGACTTTTCATTTCGTGCGTTGGGCATTGGGCGTTGCGAGGTGTTTAAGCGAGTGTCAATTAAGCGATGCGATAGGTTTAGATAATAATCACACAAATAACATAACTAACATTTAACAACATAAATAAACTTGCGTTTCCAGTTCGCGATGAGATTGCGATGCGATAGAGTTGCGATTGCGTTTTCATTTAATCACCACAAACATAATATAAACATGCACAAGTAACACATAGATAACTCACACACGTAAAACAATATCTAGAACCTGCGATTCAAGTTGCGATGCGATAGCGATGCGATTAGCAATAAGTAGGTTAACGATTAAACTGCGATTATTATAGGTACTCCACCTAATACAACTAAAGTACACAAAACTAGGATATTGATTACAAGTCAAGGTGTACAATCAATAATTATGCAAGGAGTGACAGATCGCATTTAGCAATCTTTTCTTCCTTTGACTTTGACTTCAAAGACGCGGGTTGTTACAACCTCCCCTACTTTAGGGAATTTCGTCCCGAAATTAGGCCGCATGCCTAATGAACAACTGTGGATACTGCGCCTTCATGTCACTTTCGAGTTCCCAGGTGAACTCTACACCACGTTTACCTTCCCAGGGAACTTTCACAATGGGAATGCGGGAGCGTCTGAGCTTCTTGGTTTCTCGATCCATAATCTTGACAGGATTTTCCACGAAGTGTAATGTTTCGTCCACTTGTAGATCCTCAAGTGGTACTTGTAAATTCTGCTCGGCCAGGCACTTTCTGAGGTTCAATACATGGAAAGTCGGGTAGACGTTGCTAAGTTCCTCCGATAGTTCGAGTCTGTAGGCCACCTTTCAAATCCTTTCTAGAATTTTAAAGGGTCCAACATATCGAGGCGCGAGTTTCCCTTTCTTGCCGAATCTGACCACCCCCTTCCAAGGTGAAACCTTTAGAGTACGTGATCGCCAACGTCAAATTCAAGGGGCTTGCAGCGTCTATCGGCGTAACTTTTCTGACGACTCCAAGCTTTCAGCAGATTGTCTCGAATTTGGAGGATTTTGTCAGTCGTTTCTTGAAGCAGCTCAGGACCGGTTATTTGCGCATCTCCGATCTCATGCCACACAATCGGCGATCGACATTTTCTTCCGTATAGTGCCTCAAATGGTGCCATTTGAATACTAGAATGATAACTGTTATTGTACGAGAATTCGACCAAAGGCAAGTGCGTGTCCCAATTACCACCGAAATCTATGACACACGAGCGAAGCGTGTCTTCAAGGGTACGGATCGTTCTTTCAGTCTGACTGTCGGTTCGGGGATGGAAAGTGGTACTTAGATTGAGAGTAGTACCAGGGCAGATTGAAACGTTTCCCAAAGACGCGAGGTAAATTGACCATTGCGGTCAGAGATGATATCACGAGGCGTCCCGTGTCGACAGATAATTTCGTCGGTGTAGATCCGTGCTAATCGTTCTACCTTGTAGTCCTCTCGTATCGGCAGAAAATGAGCAGATTTAGTCAAATGGTCAACGATAACCTAGATGCTATCGTGACCTGAAGGTGTACGCGGAAGTTTCATTATAAAGTCCAAGGCTATGCTTTCCCACTTCCACATAGGGATCTCGGGTTGCACAAGCAAGCCAGAGGGTCTTTGTTGCTCGGCCTTGACTTTCGAATAAGTCAGGTACTTCGAAACATAGATGGCGATATCCTTCATCATTCCAGGCCACCAATATCATAGACGAAGGTCATGGTACATCTTGTTGGTGCCAGGATGAATGGAATATCGAGACTTGTGCGCTTCAGTCAACAATATATCTCGAAGGTTATTGCGACTTGGAATCCAGATGCGATCTAGATAGTAATAGATACTGTTCAATTTGGTGACAAAGTGTGATTCAGCACCACACTTCTCCATTTCCTCTCGCATGGTATCTTCAATGAAGCAAGCGTGTTGGGCATCACGAATCAAGGCTTCGAGGTCGTGCTGGGCATGATTATTACAAACGCTATGCAAATAGCTTCGTCTACTTAGAGCATCGGCCACAACATTTGCTTTGCCCAGGTGATAACGAATCTCACAGTCGTAATCGTTGAGAAGCTCAACCCAACGGCGTTGGCGCATATTCAGTTCCTTTTGGTTGAGGATATGCTGTAGGCTCTTATGGTCGGTGAAGACCGTACACTTGGTACCGTAAAGGTAGTGTCGCCAAATCTTCAACGCAAAAACAATTGCGCCTAGCTTGAGGACGTGGGTTGTATAGTTCTTCTCGTGGATCTTGAGCTGACTAGAGGCGTATGCGATAACCTTGTCCCATTGCATGAGAACGCAACCTGGACCGAGGTTTGAGGCATCGCAGTAGACAACAAAGTCATCGTTTCCGTCGGGTAGAGCGAGAATAGGAGCATTGCAGAGCATATGCTTCATAGTTTGAAAGGCAGTCTCTTGTTCGGTTCCCCAAACAAAAGGCTTATCTTTATGCGTCAAAGAAGTAAGTCAGAACGACGTTTTTTGAAAAGTCAGCGATGAATCGACGGTAATAGCCCACCAATCCGAGGAATGAAAGAACATCGGATGGTGATTTTGGAGTAACCCAACTTTTAACAGCTTCGATCTTCGCGGGCTCGACATGTATACCTTGACTATTGATGATGTGACCGAGGAATTGAACCTCCTCTAACCAAAATTCACACTTGGAGAATTTGGCATAGAGTCGATTCCCTTGGAGTAGCTCGAGAACCAAATGTAGATGTCACGCGTGTTCGGTTTTCGACTTCGAATAGATAAGGATGTCGTTGATGAACACTGTGATAACCCTCAAAATTGCATGTATCCGTACGATTTATTAATGATAACTAAAGTGCTTGATGACTGTGCTGAATTATTTAACTGCTTTCTGATTACTGTGTCATACTTACACGTGCTTTTTAACATACTAGTCTTGTGCAGAAAATTGACTAAATAGTTCTATATACTCTCCTAAGTGATTGGGAATTAAAAATGTTACAAAAAGATATATATAGGACACTATATGGAGTAACTTAGCACTTTAACGAACCAGTATCAAACCAAACAACCGGACACTACCCGGAATACTAAAATATTATCAGAAACATTGTTTCACTTTTCTGAGCTAATCATGGTCCCCGAACACTTAAACACACTACATAATACATGGTACACACTTAAACACAAGACACTTACACTTAACACCCTATTACTTAACTTACCATTTGAATTTTCATTTAACCCCCCTTGCTAAATCACGGCTCACACAAGGTGGCCCCACCCAAAGATCAACCTAATCTTCCTAAATCTCCTCCATATCTCTTCCTTGGGAATTGTTGGATCATGAGTGTACTTTGGGGGAAAAGAGAACCAATGGTTAATAGAATTTAGGGAATTATAAGATCATAAGCACCTCTTCATCTTCATCAAACTTCCTCTCTCCCTCCCCACATTAAGCTCGGCCGAAACCCCCCATCATCACCACCATTGTTTTCGATTTTCAATCAAGCTTTCCAAGGGCATCTCAAGGTGTATCAAGGTGAATAACGAAGGGTGGAACTCACGGATCATCAAGGACCTCTCTAGCTTGCTTTTATCCTCTACATTTTCACCTTGATCTTCCCTAGCTTACAAGCTAGCAGTAAGCTTCTTTGATCCTCATTTACTTCATGTTTATGGTGGTTAATAGTTATTTTATGATGAAATCTCTAAAACACTAAAAGACCATAAACAAAAGTCTTGAACATAAAGCTAACATGATGATGAAATGAGATGAAATCTTGATGAAATAAAGTTGTTTTGATGTTGTTGTTGTTTATTTGACGATTACTAGTAATAGGATGTTGAACATCATGGTTGAACTTGTTAAAGTAAGATTTAAAAACTTAAGTTAACAAGTTCGGAGGTGATTAGTGATCTACATAAAAGAATCACCTCCATGTTTAGACATGAACTTGGTGATAAAATGATTTCTTGTAAAAATAATAAATAAAGTGATCTAGTAATCTTGTAGATCTAAAACTTGTGAATGATTTTCCTAAAGGAACCAAGTTTGAAAAGCTGATTCTTGAAGGATCATGATTTTTAGTAAACCTACACTATTTTTAGTAACAAAATAAGTGTAGAAATATTTTTGGAACAAGAAGATGTGGTAAATAAATATTTTTGTAAAAAGTACCTACAAGTTGTAAACATCTAGAAATCCCGAGAAAGAGATTTTCACAAAAGTAAATACACTTCGGGAGGTAACTAAGACCACTAAATACCTTACCAAGTTACTACGCGTTTTTATGAAACATCAAGTTCATGATGGTTTGTAAATAGAATAGTTTGCTCTTGGTGAATTGTTGTTGATTGTTGAATGATTTTTGGAAAAGAAAATGACATGCTTATTAGCATGGACACCTCCGTTTAAAAGGAAACTCTGGCGAAATTTTCTAAAAATTCCAACACTAAGAAAATATTTTTCTAAGCAAGCGTTACAAGTATATTTTATAACTTGTGTTTCGAATATAAACTTCGCCATAATTTTTGTAACAAAATACAAAGTGTCGGAGGTTGATTTTTGCAAGCCTTACCTAGAAAAGTTTGTCATTGTATTCATCGATGACATCCTGATCTATTCTAAGAGTCAGGAGGAACATGAGCAACACCTGAGGCTTATTTTGGAACTCCTTCGAACAGAGTAGTTGTATGCCAAGTTTTCGAAATGAAACTTCTGGCTTCGCGAAGTCCACTTTCTAGGCCACGTGGTAAACAAGGATGGGATTCATGCTGATCCATCCAAGGATGACTCGATCAAGAACTGGCCTGCACCCCGTACACCAACAGAAATCCGCCAATTCTTGGGTTTGGCAGGATATTACAGAAGGTTTATAAAGGATTTCTCAAAGATTGCGTAACCTCTCACTTCACTAACTCAGAAGGGTGTCACCTATCGTTGGGGTGATGCACAGGAATCTGCTTTTCAGCACTTAAAAGATAGACTTTGTAGCGCACCTATCCTCTCATTGCCTGAAGGCACAGATGATATTGTGGTTTATTGCGACGCTTCCATCCAAGGACGTGGTTGCGTGTTGATGCAACCTGACAGGGTCATTGCCTACGCATCGTGCCAACTTAAAGTTCACGAAAGGAATTACACTACTCACGATCTGGAGCTGGGAGCAGTTGTTTTCGCACTTAAGATATGGAGACATTACCTGTACAGTACCAAGTGCACCATTTACACCGATCACAGGAGTCTTGAGCATATCTTCAAGCAAAAGGAGTTAAACATGCGACAACGCCGATGGGTCGAGCTCTTGAACGATTACGAATGTGCGATCAAGTACCATCCGGGAAAAGCCAATGTTGTGGCCGACGCCCTCTGTCGAAAGGATACTATACCTAAGCGTGTACGAGTGTTACAGCTTACCATTTACTCTAGCCTTCCCGCTCGAATTCGTGATGCTCAGGTCGAAGCATTGAAAGAAGAAAACATCAGGGCTGAGTCCCTACGAGGATCAAGGAAACGGTTAGAACAAAAGGAAGACGACGCCTACTATGTAAACGGGCGCATCTGGGTTCCACTCTATGGAAACTTACGCGAGCTTGTGATGGATGAAGCGCACAAGTCTCGTTACTCAGTACATCTGGGTTTGGATAAGATGTACCATGACTCAAAAATTACATACTGGTGGCCTAGCATGAAAGCCAACATAGCAACCTACGTCAGTAAGTGTTTGACTTGTGTGAGAGTAAAGATTTAATATCAGAAACCATCAGGCCTACTCCAACAACCAGAGATCCCGAAATGGAAATGGGAGCAAATTCCCATGGATTTCGTTACTGGCCTGCCTAGATCTTGTTGGTGCACACATCTGTCGTCTTCGTCTTGTATCGAGTCTCGGGTTCGGTGCGGTTCTAAACGAGTGTGACATCATCATGCTTGATGATGACATCACACATGTGGCATCATGCTTACATCATACTAGTGACATCATTGATTGCATCACATCAAATGAAGACAAAATTGCATAGAATCAGATTGTTGAAGTCTTGAAAGATCTCGCTTGAAGACAAAGTTAAATTTGTAGATTTCGCTTCAACATTGTTAAAGGATTTCGCTTGAAGCTTCAAGCGAAATCATGATTATTATAAATAGGTTAGTGTCATTTCACTTGTAAAAAGTTCGAACAGTTTTTTGGCCAAGTGTACCGAAGTGCTGCCGGTTTCTCTTCTGATTGTAAAGGTTGTAATATCAATATAAAAGAGGGTTAAAGTGTATATCAAGCTGTTTACACGTCCGTTTCTTAGTTTCCGCCTCTGAAACGGACTAGAACTCTTCCGAACGACTCGTTTAGGTCGCAATCCGATCCTACAATTGGTATCAGAGCTCAGGACGAGGAGTTCTTGCCAAAAACAGCCTGTGTTCATCACGATTTCTGTTTCTACATCATTCTTTTTCGAAATTTCAAACTTTTTACGGTTAAAATCGGACAAAATTCACATATATTGTGCGCATACATGGTTTAATCAATTCTTGAAAGTTTCAGCATCAAAATCAGCCTAAAACTTGTAATTTTGTGTGATTTCGCTTCAATTGTTCGAACATATAATGACATCAGCAACTATTTTACACGATTTCGCTTGAATAGTTGAAGCGAAATCGCTTGAAAAACTGTTAGGGTATCGCTTGAATATATGTGAATCCTGTTTGATTTCGCTTCAAGATATATTAAGGTTTCACTTGAAAAGTATATCGTGAATCGTGAAGTTACATTGAATTTTGTGAAACTTTAATCAAGTTGTCAGTAGATAGGTAAAGAAAATCACGTGTTTATGTCAGTAGGAATGTGATCCTAGTAAACTGTCTTGGTCATTTCATGTTGTCGGATAAGTATTGAAATTGATAATCATCAGATAAGTGGCCTAATAGAATGTTATAAAAATCGTTGAAAACAGATTTATTACATCAGCTCACATGTGATTTTTTTAGCCATCATTTAGTTGATAAGTCTTGCATGTGAATGTATCCATCTTTTCTGCCATCTTAATTGAATACATCAAATATTCACATAAATCAAAGAGTTTAATTGTCAGATATTAATGTTTGCATGTGAGATTTATTAAAAAGAGAATTGTGATTGCATGTGATCATTAATACTTTGCATGAGAATGATATAAGTGTGTTCGCCACTTTTATTGATTAGTCAAACCTAAAATCAAGTGATTTAGAAGATGGTCAAATAGTTGTGAATTGATTAATGTGTGGTCAGATGTGCATGTGATTACATGTAATTTGTGTCATGTAATGAGATTGTTTCTAAAAAGTGTATTATATTAAGTGTCGGCTGCATGTTATTGATTTGTGTGATGGCATGAGATAACAATCATTTTAGTGTCATAAGGTCACGTGATAGTGTGATTCAAAACATTTTACAACATCTTTTAAAGTGGTTGGTCAGATTAAAATCATCGCAAGATCTCATAGTTTGAAATATTGTTGTGTAAGATACCGAGTCTGCATCAGAATCAGTTCAAGTCACAAGGATTGATCAGTTCACTTATCAGTCAAGTTGTCAGTAGTCAGGTCACAAGGTTTGGAGTTTAGTCGGTTCGCACGGTTCGATCAGTCATTTTGTCAGTCAAGTCGCGTATTAAAGTCATCGACTCGCTTGAAAGTTTCGTACAGTTTGGAGTTCAAAGGTTTAAAAGAGTCAGGTCATTTGATTTCGATTCGGGTTCTAGAAGTACGCACAGTTGGTCAACGTTCAGTCCGTACAGAAAATCATCAGTTCGAGTACTAGTTTGTTTCAGTTTATTGAAAAATCTTTAAACTAATTGTGTTTGTGTTTGTTGATTGTAAAGGTACTTACCGAAGTATTTGCCAATTACTAAAGCATGGAAGAGGATTTCTACAATGCGTTTGCCACACCAGTCGCTCCGGTTACAGCTGCTGAAGCATTGTTCAGTGAAAATGAGACGGGAACTCATCAAAAGCCGCCAAAGCTCATGTACATTGAAGATTTTAAAGGATGGCAGAATCGATTTGAGAACTGGGTTCAAGCTTACAGATTCGATGCTTGGTGTTCGTTGGAGAAAGACTATGAAAAACCAACAAATGAACGTGGGCTTGTAAAGGATTTCTGTGACTTTACGGAAGCTGACAAATTGAAGTATACTAGTGAAAAAATGATGATCAGTATTCTTCAACAGGCAATCAAAGAAGATATATTTGTTTTGCTTCAACACGCCAATACAGCTAAGTCGATTTGGGAAGCATTGATTCAGAAATTCAAAGGAAGCGCGGATATGATTAAAAACAGAAAGGCATTGCTAAAGAAATCATTCGATATGTTTGTAGCCTTTGATTACGAATCAACGAAACAGACAATTGACAGATATTGTCATCTTGTCTTGGAAATGGGGAGATTGGATATAATGAAGGATGATGAGGAATGGGTGGATAAACTTGCTGAGGCATTACCACAACAGAAATGGGGAACTTATTTGTTGATTATCAAACACATGAGAAAATCTGAGAATATGAGTTTAGCAAAGTTTATTCAAAAGATTGAAGAGCATGAGTTGGATATTCAGAAAACAGCTATCATGACGAATCCAAATGCCAAACAAGACGTCAGTTTGTACTACCGAGGGAACAAGTTTGAGGCTACCCCCAGCCCTAGCCCAAAGATTCAAACTGGTTTCAGTGCAGATGGTTCATCCGGAACAAAGAGTAATGTTACTCAAAGTGGTGGATCTTCATCATTCTCGAGTTTTGATCCAAACTTTACAAAATCAAGTCCTCAACAATCGAATTCAACAAATCTTCAATGCAATGTTACCTTAAATATTCAAAATGGTCAGAATCTGTCTCCGGAAGTTGCCAAGCAGCACATGGCATCATTGGTTACTATGTTAGAGTCTTATGAAAGTTTGATCGGTGGGAAAATTGGTAATCCGATGCTTACCAAAGAAGATTACGACCAAATTGATGCTGAAGAACTTGAAGTGATGGATATCAAGTGGTGCTTAGCAAGTGCTTGGAGGAGAGCTGAAAAATTTCAAGAGATTACTGGTAGAGATGAATTTCGAGGAATGGCTACTTCTCAGTTGGGTTTTGATAAATCAAAAGTTACCTGTTTCCGTTGCAAAGGAAAAGGACACTTTAAACGAGAGTGTAAAAACCAAGTAGCAACCGAGAATCAAGAAAAGAACAACTATTATCAGAAATCAATTTTTCATCAGACTTCTCAACAAGCTCAAATTACACATGCTCATGCTACTGGTGATGTAAAGAAGAAAGCTTTACTTATTCATCAAGATGACGAAAAAGTTGCCGAGGGATTTAGTTGGGATAAATACATTCCATCAGAATCAGGCTTTGTTGCTCGAATTCTAGGTGAAGATGAGGTTAATCAGAAAAGAATCCCAATTTTTCCAGATCTTGGAAGCGATGTGGATACCGATGATGAGGAAGAACATCTCAACAGAGCCAGAAAAGGCATTGATCCTACTAGTTTTAATTTGTTTTTTGCAGATAAAATGGAGATGCTGTATCAGAAGAAGATGGCAAGATTGAGGAAAGAGCTGGAAGCAACAAAAAGGCAAGCTGATGAAAAGACAAAGACAGAAGCTGGAGAAGCAAATGTTGAACCAGTGACTGAGAAAGTAGTTGAGAAAATTGTTGAAGTGGAGAAAGTGGTGGAAAAACTTGTTGAAATTGAAAAAATAGTTGAAGTTGAAAAACTGGTCGAAGTTGAAAAAATTGTTGAAGTAGAAAAAATTGTTGAAATAGAGAAATTCGTTGAAGTTGAAAAGACTGTCGAGGTTGAAAAGATAGTTGAAAAAATGGTTGAAGTTGAAAAACCATGTGTGAAGTGTTCAGAGTCTTTCAAAGCTTGTGAAGAGAAAGATACGAAGATTGCTGAATTAGAGAAGATTAAAGAAGACTTACTGTCTGATGTGAAGTACATTAAAGAATCATATGATGTGCTGAATAGAACAGTTGATAGTCTGAAGAAGACGAATACTGAAACCGAAAAAGAAATGGATAAAATGAGTGCAACATTAATGACAAAGCAAAAAGTCATTAATGAGTATATTGAAGATTGTGCACAGTTAAAGAAAGAAGTGGAACTTGAAAAGATTGAGAGTGAAAGGATTAAACGATTACTGTTGAGTTACACTACATGTGATTACTTGATTGATCGTGTTTATCCTACTGTTACAGGTCTAGAAGCGTTCATGGACAAAAAGACTGAAGATACTGATACTGGTAAGAAACCAAGTGTCAAGTATAACAGATGTCCGCCCCCGATCCATGAAACTTATTCTCCAAGGAATCCAAATGAAGAGCGTCTAAAAAAGGCAGTCAACATCAAGTTAAAGTCTGAAATCATTGATGAATTACCAGACAATATTGATGTTACATTCACAGCATCTGACACTGATCATGAGTCTGAGTTATTAAAGAAAGTTGTCGATCAGGTGTTGGATACGGATGAGGAGTCAAAACCGGAGTCTAAGTCTGAAAGTCCGAGTTCATCATAAAAGAGTCCGAGTTCACCGGTTAATAGGGTTTACAATAGAGAATTCCTGTTATCAAAATCTAATTTGAATGACGGATCAATCAAAGTGGCTTATACTTTGAATGATTCAGACAAATTATATTCTGATGAGGAATTTCCAATCAGAAGTGTAAAAACTGAAATGATCAAACAGGTTTTCAAATCAACAGAAATTAATATTTCTGATATAAAAGATTTAAATCTTGATGAAAAACCTAAAAAGTACACTTCAAGAGTTCAACAAAGATTGAACAAGAAAAAGGGTTATGGTTCTGGTTATGGTTTTCAAAAGAAACCAAACCATAACAAAAATTTCAAAAAGAAAGGTTTAGGATTTATTCCTCCTGAAAATTATCAAAATCAGAAAACTTATAAACCAAATACAAAATTTGTTGCAGGTGGAAGTTGTGAAGATGAGCAGAAGAAACCATTCTGGAAACAATCCAATCAAGAGTTTCTTGCTGAAGTGAAGAAGAATGTGAGAAAGTTTGCTCAAAGAGTTGATAGAAGAACTTGCTTCAAATGCCAAAAAGTTGGACATATTGCTTGGAATTGCCAACAGTTCAACAATACAAAACAGGAAGTTACTTCTAACTCAAAACTGAAAGAAAAACTTGTCTTTGAGAAGAAACAATCAACTGAGAAATCAAAAGTGTTTGAAAATTCTATTTCTGAAAAAGGTGAAAGTTCAAAACGGTTTTACAAAAGAAGTGTCGATTTAAGCAAACAAAAATGGGTTGTAAAATCTCAAAGTAGTTCTGACAATGAATCTGATTCCATAAAATCAGAGGAGTCTTTGGTTGAGAAAAAGATTGTGAATTCCGTTCCTGAGTTGAACGATGAGAATTTTCCTTCATTGTCAAAGGAAAATTGGAAGTCAAAAGTTGGGAAGGTAGAGATCTCAAATCAATTCTTCGCTGATAAGGGAGAATTTGATGTTGAGAAGGCTTTCAATGGGAAAGTCAAACATATTTTCGGTAAGATGGTTGACAGAAAGGTAAAGGGTGCTCAAGAATTTTATAAATCAAAATGTTGGTGGGACAGATGTTTGCCACCAAAGACACCCAAGGAAGGTCAGGCTTGGGTGGATATATTTTTCAAAGAGTAAAAACCTGACTTGCCGGAGATCCCAAGTTTGTAATTGCGGATCAGGAATCGGCATCTTTCTTAGTGATTGATTGTGTGATTGAATCTTAAAATTGTTAGCATTTTTACAGGTTAAGTATGACTTGCCGGAGCTCCCAGGTTGCTAAAAGTGGAGCAGGAATCGGCACATTTCTTGAGAAATTCACGAAAGTGATTTCGACTTACAAGTGGTAAATCAGGGACATTAAGTTGTACTTGATTTTCTATAAGTGGTTTTGATATGAGAACAAAATGATGAGTTTAACCCCTAACCTACAATTGGTAAAATCAAACTTATTTTCCGGAAAAACCATTTGATTAATACAAACTTAAGTGTTTTGAAATCACAAGCGATCTGATGTGTTTTGATATCAGTTGTCATTTTATTGTACAGTTTGTTTTCAAATTTCCTAAAATGTGTTTGCATTTTAGGGGGAGTAAATTTTCAGAAAATTCAAAAACATTAGAAAATTTGAAAAAGACAAAAACATGATAAAATTCAAAAATGAGTTTCGTTGTGAATAGAGGAAATGATAGTACATCAGTGGACGATCACGGCATGCTAAAGAAATGGAAGGTATAAATGTGATAAACAATCTCACTGCGGATATGCCAGTAGGTTTTTGCACATTTAGTAGATTGTGACGAGATATAAACCTAAATTTCAAACTTGCATCTACGTGGGGAACACCTCCAGGATATATAGGTAACCCCTGAAATCTTGTTTGAAAGGTCCCTTATTCTGAGATACTAGGTCTTTATGCTCAGTGATATCTGGGGTATTATCCCGGGACTTCTGATTTTGCGGAAGCAATGGCCTAGTCCCCGGAGAATACTTTCCGCATGCTTGAAATATAGCAACACCCTCAGCTAAAAATGATGAAACATTGAAAAATGCTAATCATGGCTGTTGTAATTCAAAAGATCCTCTAAAGGGGACACACCTAAAAGTCAACTAGGCTCTCTGCTGAACGGAAGTTCTGACCTGAGCTATCACGGTTGCATAATTTATTCCCCTTACAGATATCATCTGTGGTATACTCACCTGTAAGACTGAATATTGGGATCTGGATACGGGAGTATATACTGAGGTGGGACACATGTAGATGTTTAAGTCCTAAAACACTAATTCGTATCTCGAAGCAGTTGAACTTTGTGTGAAAATTTAAGTGGATCAGTATACTGACAATCTAAGTGAATCGTTTAGAGCTTAAAATGAAATGAAGCTTAATGGTGTTGGTGATTTGTCTCAAAAACTGATATGATCCTCTTACACAAACTCACAAAAATATTGTATGTAAATATTTCTTTGCTGCATTTCATTTTTGTTATTTCAAAATCCAAAAAGATTTTCAGTGTGTTTTAGCATAAAGTTTGAAAAATCCAAAAAATATTTTAGACAACTGATGTTGAAAAGCGGATTTTCAAAAGTCCGAGTGCTAAACATGACGAACAGGTTTGGGAAAGTTTGTTTGAAGAGGTTTGAAATGAAAATGATCATTGTTAATGTTTGTTTGTTTATTGATTGGAGAAAAGTCGATGTTGGTGCATGAAATTTGATAAATTGTTAAATATTTTTTTTGTGAATCTTATTTTTGGGTAGAGGATGTGCAGGATAGCAGATAGAGTGCCAGGTTCCGATACCTGAGGATTCTGAAATACTGTAAAAGCCAGACTACGATCCCAGCATGTTTTGAGGGGGAATCTGTTAGAGAGAGAGAGAATTGGAGATAGAATAGAGTCAGGTAGAGATCCTGAAGAAAGCTCAAAGACTGATAAAGACTGAAGATTGAGAAGACTCGACACTTAAGACTCGTCAACATCTGAGGGGGAGTCTGTTGGTGCACACATCTGTCGTCTTCGTCTTGTATCGAGTCTCGGGTTCGGTGCGGTTCTAAACGAGTGTGACATCATCATGCTTGATGATGACATCACACATGTGGCATCATGCTTACATCATACTAGTGACATCATTGATTGCATCACATCAAATGAAGACAAAATTGCATAGAATCAGATTGTTGAAGTCTTGAAAGATCTCGCTTGAAGACAAAGTTAAATTTGTAGATTTCGCTTCAACATTGTTAAAGGATTTCGCTTGAAGCTTCAAGCGAAATCATGATTATTATAAATAGGTTAGTGTCATTTCACTTGTAAAAAGTTCGAACAGTTTTTTGGCCAAGTGTACCGAAGTGCTGCCGGTTTCTCTTCTGATTGTAAAGGTTGTAATATCAATATAAAAGAGGGTTAAAGTGTATATCAAGCTGTTTACACGTCCGTTTCTTAGTTTCCGCCTCTGAAACGGACTAGAACTCTTCCGAACGACTCGTTTAGGTCGCAATCCGATCCTACAGATCTCAACGCGGAAATGACACTATTTGGGTGATAGTGGATCGATTGACTAAGTCTGCACACTTCTTGGCTATCAAGGAAACCGACAAGTTTTCCACTCTAGCAGACATCTACCTAAAGGAAGTAGTATCAAGGCACGGAGTGCCAACCTCCATCATTTCTGATCGTGACTCATGTTTTACATCTGAATTGTGGCAAGCTATGTACAAGTCCTTTGGTTCTCGATTAGACATGAGCACGACATATCATCCACATACGAATGGGCAATCTGAACGCACCATCCAAACCCTTGAAGACATGCTTCGGGCGTGTGTAATCGACTTGGGTAACGGCTGGGAAAAAACACCTCCCATTAGTGGAGTTTTCGTATAACAACAGTTACCACACTAGTATCCAGGCCACTCCGTTCGAGGCATTGTACGGACGGAAGTGCCGATCACCTCTTTGTTGGGCAGAGGTTGGCGACAGTCAACTCACTGGCCCAGAACTTGTGGTAGACACAACTGAGAAGATTGCTCAGATACGACAACGAATGGCGGCAACTCGTGACCGTCAGAAAAGCTATGCTGATAAGCGAAGGAAACCACTCGAGTTCCAGGTTGGGGATCGGGTGCTACTCAAAGTCTCACCTTGGAAAGGTGTAGTTCGTTTTGCCAAATGAGGCAAACTCAACCCACGATATGTTGGACCCTTCGAAATCATTGAGAAAATTTGCAAGGTGGCCTACAAGCTGAATCTACCGGCAGAACTCAGCGGGGTTCACAATGTTTTCCATGTGTCGAATCTAAAGAAGTGTCTGTTGGATGAGACCCTCATAGTTCCTCTCAAGGAGCTCACTATCGACGACCAGCTGCGATTCGTCTAGGAACCAGTAGAGATTACCGATCGAGATGTTAAGGTTCTCAAGCGTACCAGAATACCTCTTGTTCGAGTTCGTTGGAATTCCCGTCGTGGCCCAGAGTATACCTGGGAACGAGAAGACCAAATGAAACTCAAGTATCCCCAGCTGTTTAGAAAAAGTTCAACAACTACTGAGACTGAAGCTACTGCAGAATTTCGGGACGAAATTCCAAACTAACTGGGGGATGATGTGACACCCCAGGAAAACCAGGAAACCACGCAACTTAACTAGCTTCCTCAGTAACCACGTGCTAAATTTCGGGATGAAATTTTCTTAACAGGGGAAGAATGTGACAACCCTCAAACTTGCATGTATCCGTACGATTTATTAATGGTAATTAAAGTGCTTGATGACTGTGCTGAATTATTTAACTGCTTTCTGATTATTGTGTCATACTTACACGTGCTTTTTAACATACTAGTCTTGAGCAGAAAATTGACTAAATAGTTATATATACTCTCCTAAGTGATTGGGAATTAAAAATGTTACAAAAAGATATATATAGGACATTATATGGAGTAACTTAGCACTTTAACGAACCAGTATCAAACCAAACAACTGGACACTACCCGGAATACTAAAATATTATCAGAAACATTGTTTCACTCTTCTGAGCTAATCATGGTCCCCGAACACTTAAACACACTACATAATACATGGTACACACTTAAACACAACACACTTACACTTAACACCCTATTACTTAACTTTACCATTTGAATTTTCATTTAATCCCCCCTTGCTAAATCACGGCTCGCACAAGGTGGCCCCACCCAAAGATCAACCTAATCTTCCTAAATCTCCTCCATATCTCTTCCTTGGGAATTGTTGGATCATGAGTGTACTTTGGGGGACAAGAGAACCAATGGTTAATAGAATTTAGGGAATTATAAGATCATAAGCATCTCTTCATCTTCATCAAACTTCCTCTCTCCCTCCCCACATTAAGCTCGGCCGAAACCCCCCATCATCACCACCATTGTTTTTTATTTTCAATCAAGCTTTCCAAGGGCATCTCAAGGTGTATCAAGGTGAATAACGAAGGGTGGAACTCACGGATCATCAAGGATCTCTCTAGCTTGCTTTTATCCTCTACATTTTCACCTTGATCTTCCCTAGCTTAAAAGCTAGTAGTAAGCTTCTTTGATCCTCATTTTCTTCATGTTTATGGTGGTTAATAGTTATTTTATGATGAAATCTCTAAAACACTAAAAGATCATAAACAAAAGTCTTGAACATAAAGCTAACATGATGATGAAATGAGATGAAATCTTGATGAAATAAAGTTGTTTTGATGTTGTTGTTGTTTATTTGATGATTACAACATGGTTGAACTTGTTAAAGTAAGATTTAAAAACTTAAGTTAACAAGTTCAGAGGTGATTAGTGATCTACATAAAAGAATCACCTCCATGTTTAGACATGAACTTGGTGATAAAATGATTTCTTTTAAAAATAATAAATAAAGTGATCTAGTAATCTTGTAGATCTAAAACTTGTGAATGATTTTCCTAAAGGAACCAAGTTTGAAAAGCTGATTCTTGAAGGATCATGATTTTTAGTAAACCTACACTATTTTTAGTAACAAAATAAGTGTAGAAATATTTTTGGAACAAGAAGATGTGGTAAATAAATATTTTTGTAAAAAGTACCTACAAGTTGTAAACATCTAGAAATCCCGAGAAAGAGATTTTCACAAAAGTAAATACACTTCGGGAGGTAACTAAGACCACTAAATACCTTACCAAGTTACTACGCGTTTTTATGAAACATCAAGTTTATGATGGTTTGTAAATAGAATAGTTTGCTCTTGGTGAATTGTTGTTGATTGTTGAATGATATTTGGAAAAGAAAATGACATGCTTATTAGCATGGACACCTCCGTTTACAAAGGAAACTCTGGCGAAATTTTCTAAAAATTCCAACACTTAGAAAATATTTTTCTAAGCAAGCGTTACAAGTATATTTTATAACTTGTGTTTCGAATATAAACTTCGCCATAATTTTTGTAACAAAATACAAAGTGTCGGAGGTTGATTTTTTGTAAATAAAAAATGGGTATATATATATATATATATATATATATATATATATATAGAATATATATCTTATACTAGAACACTTGTGTGGATACTTGTTTATTTTGTGAGATATTTATATTATTTTAGGGTAAAATAATATAACTTAACAAAGTTCCTTGACATGAGAATTGTGTGGTACGTGATAGAAGTAATGAGTAGATAAACCGTACGTAGGATACGTGTTATGCATGAGAAACTGATTGTTATCTGTACCTTATTAGGACGTGCTTGATTTCTGATTATTAGAGTAACTAATCTAACCGAGCAAACCAAGGTGAGTTCACACTTTCTACAAGGCATGAGATTCCCGGTGGTTTGGGAATGGGTTAAGAAACTAAAATGGAACCTACATATCCTTCTTGGGTAGGATATGTACCGCCATCCTCCATAGGTAGGATGCCAATATTAATCCTGCATATTCTCCTTGGGTAGAATACGTACGTTCGTCCTCCTTGGGTAGGACAACAACCTTAAACTACTAGCCAAAACTCTATCACCTAAGTCCCTCATTTTATATCGACTTAATCGCCGAGGCCGATGGCGAGCGGGTCATTAGTTAATAGCGCTATTAGGTTTAACAAACCTCACACCGTGCCGTTCGGACGGGCGTGTACTAATGGGCTATGGCAAATTGTCAATGATGATAGACATTGACGTAGGGCACAACTTACTTTCGATAGTAGTCGATATCGTAACGGTCTAGTGGTTCACATGGGGTAGCCCCCACTAATTATGGGTATGGTTTGGGAAAGAAGGATTTGGTTAATTATATTTTCAACTATGGGGTAACCCCCACGGCAAGTAAGCCAACTAAACAAAAACTATGTTTTTGAAACAACTTAAAATGAACACCCAACTGTGAAATCGCTCAACTTTATTGTTGACTCGTTGTTACATGCCTTACAGGTCGTTAGAGACTTATGGAGCTTGCACGGAGAGGAGGTCGTTGTGGGATACGGACTGTTATGTTCCGTGCTTAACATTTTATCCTTATGAACTTATTAAACTTACGTTTTGGACTTTAAACTTAGGAACTATGGAACTTATGTTTTGGACTACGTTTAATGCTTACGCTGTTAACTTAGAGTTGGTTACTTCCTTTTGGTCACCAATTGTATTGTGGTTGGTTTTATTTACTTAATTACATTGTTCAATATGATTGGTGGCTCGATCCTTGTCATGTCACGCCTCCAAGCGGTGATACTCCGCCTGGTGGATTTTGGGGGTGTGACAAACACGATGACGAAGCGATCGAAAACTGGTTTACACACGCGATTCATCAAATCCATGAAAACTGTGGGTGCATTGGTTAAACCAAAGGGCATTACGACGAATTCATAATGGCCATATCTGGTTCGGAAAGCAGTTTTCGGTATATCTTCCTCCTGGATTCGTAACGGGTGATAGCCTGAGCATAAATCGATCTTCGAGAAGCACGTAGCACCTTGCAGTTGATCAAACAAATCATCGATTCGGGACAGGGGATAGCGATTCTTGATAGTCAGCTTACTCAACTCCCTATAGTCGATGCACATTCGAAACGACCCGTCCTTCTTTTTGATGAAAAGAACTGGTGCGCCCCAAGGAGAGGTGCTAGGGCGAATGAAGCCTTTGTCAAGCAATTCCTGGAATTGACTCGAGAGTTCGCGCATTTCAGATGGAGCGAGGCGATAAGGAGATTTAGCAACAGGATTGGCTCCAGGGATGAGGTCAATACAAAAATCAATATCACGACTCGAGGGTAAACCAGGTAAATCATCAGGAAAGACGTTAGGAAAATCACGAACCACAGGCATCTTATCCATTGCCTTCTTTTCCTTTTCCTCCGCTACTACGATGTGTGCCAAGAAAGCTTTGTATTCCTTTCGGAGATACTTGCTCGCTTGGGCACACGACATGAGTTTGAGATTTTTCGATGCGACTTCACCAAAAATACAAAGTTGATCACCATTTGCGAGCGAGAAATGAATCATATTATCAAAGCAAACGACTTCAGCTCGATTTTCACGAAGAAAATCCATGCCTACTATGATATCGAAACTACCAAGCTGCATTGGGATAAGATCGATAGGGAAGACGTGATTATTGAGTTCAAGCGTACAATCACGTAGAACATAATGGACAGTAACGGTTCTTCCAGTGGCAACTTCAACGTCGAACGTCGTAGGGAGATGGGCGCACTTACAATTAAGGAGCTTTTCGAATTCTAACGACACACAACAGTTATCGGCTCCAGTATCAAATAAACACGAAGCATAAATACCATTTACGAGGAACGTACCATTAACCACATTGTTATCTGTTTGTACCTGTCGGGCGTTAATGTTGAATGCACGTCTACGGGCTGCTGGCTGCTGCTGTTGATGTTGAGGCTGTTGATTCACCACTCTGTTGGGGCACATGTTTGCAAAGTGGTCGGGATCACCACATGCAAAGCAGGCTCTTGCATGTGCTGCGGGGGAACGAGCTGCTTATTGGCCCTGGGGAGCAGGAAGGAGAGCTTGTGGTGCAGGAGCTTGAACCGGGGCTTGAGCTTGGCGAGGACTAGTACAGAAATTGGCAGTGAAGTGGCCATACATGTTGCTATGAACACAAAACCTGCATGCAATCCCCATGGGATGATGATAGGTGCAGGTAGGGCAGACCGGGTGTGGACCAGTATAAGCATGCTTGGCTGGTGGTGCATTGGTCACTGGTGCCGCTACTTGGCGGATCTGGGGTTGTGGTTGAGCAGGTACAGCTTGGAGCGGAGCGGCGGCTGTGACAACACAATTCTTGCTGTTGTTGTTCTTTCTCTTGCGGCAGGAGGACTTGGAAGCTTGCGGTGCGGTGGCGGTTTCAGTGATGGGAGCGGCGGTTGCTTGATGAAGATTCTTCAGAGCGTTCTTGAAGTACCCAGTGAGAACTCGCTTGTCATTAATCTTAGTTGCGAGTAGGTAGGTCTCTTCGATCGTCGTTGTCTTCACGGCTTGCACGAAGTCAGCTACGCGATCCGGTATAGCATGAATGTATTTCTTGATCGTCATATCAGGTGTTGCCACCTGGCTTGGATAAATAATACTCAACTGTTTGAAGTGGGCAGTTAGACTGGCGTTATCACCACCATCCTACTTGATGTGCCAGAACTCATTCTCCAGCTTCTGGAGCTCGTGGGGTGGGCAGAATTCCTTCGTCATGAGTTCCTTCAACTCATCCCATGTAAGCTCATAGGTTGCATCATTCCCACGTTTGTTCCTTTCGGCAGTCCACTAATCCAGAGCCCTGGATTGGAAAACGCCAGTTGCGTTGACAATTCGTAGGTGTTCGGGACATCCGCTTTGGCGTAGCGTGACTTGGATTGAGTCGAACCATTGAAACATTACGCTTGGTCCGTCTTCGCCCGTGAAGTCTTTTGGGCTACATGCCTTAAACTGCTTAAAGCTGAAAGTAATCTTAGGCGAGTCAGTCCTTGATTCCTCCGAGGACTTACTGGCGTTCTCATTAAGCTCACTGACGATTTGCAGGATAACTTTAGCCATCTGCTTAGTGACTAGAGAAGCGATTCGCTTGTCAGCGTGATTGCGGCGAGCAGTTCGAGAGTGATGCGATCCAAATAATGACAATGTCTGCAACAGACATTGTCATGGGACTCAGACACAAGTCGATTAATCCTAATATAGTCTACCGTGCTGCTCAAAACTACTTTATCTATAAAGCATAGGAACACGTCCAAACACATAGGCACATAGTCACGTAAGCACATAAGCACGTAAACACATAAAACACATAGCTCACAGAAACCACACTATATTTTGCACGTATTCACCTACATATATTGCACGTATTCACCTATCATTCAAGTTCACGAGACCCGTTCAAGAGTAGCGATTGCGAGTATCGAGTACACAACGAGTAGCATAGCGAGTACTATAGCGTAAGCGAGTAACATAACATGAGATTTGTTAGCGTATTGAGATAGATGTGCAGTGCGAGTTGTGCGTGTTGATCAAAGAGAAAAGTGTATAAATCACCAAATCAAAACACATAAACATGTAAAACCACATAAATCACATAAAAGTTCTCATAAAAATGATAAATCACAGAGTCAGCGATTGCGGGCTCAGAATCAAAACACATAACAACCAGCGATTGTGAGTTTGAAATACAAAAATAGAGTGTCTCGGCTGACAGACGTTGACTATCCAAAGTGATTCGACTATTCTCAAGGACTTCGAGTATGCGTTTTGACCTAATAGACTGTGCTCTATCATCGGAATACGGTGAATGGCACGCATCTTTTTGGTTATTTACGCAACTCGAGTCGTTGGAATCCATTGAGACTTTGGTGGGAGTTTTGCAAAACCAAAATAGAGAACGGAACAAGTCATCAAGATTCGGGTTTCACCCCTAACTTAGCGACTTTATTCCTGTTGATGTGATAGAATCACGAGATAGAGAGGGAGAATTGCGTCAAAGTATGGATGTCACTCCTGATTCAATGCAAATTCTCGTGTTTATAGTAAAAATCATGCGTCGAACAAGCGATCTAATCAAGAGTTTGTGGTTTTCACACCTAGTCTCGATCTGATCACTCGTTCATTTTCAAAAATAGCGTGCGGTGTGCCTGCCTTAGGAAAGGCAGAGTGATAGTATTCCAACCTTAATAAAGGCGGATAGAGTATAGTATAGTTGCGAGTCGATCGAATAATAGAAATAGGCTCGTGCGGAACCCCTACCGGGTTCGCACAAGGCGGTCTGTTGGTGCTTAGACTATAGACTAGGTCGTTTCTAAGACATCGACCCGGACTAGGTCGAGTCTTCCCTAATTCCCTATAGTATGGCTCTGATACCAATCTGTCACACCCCAACCGATGGCGGAAACATCGGGGCGAGGCACTGAGCGAAACAGATTGTCCAAGAGAAATCCATAACAACTAAATTACCGGATAATTAACATTATGTCCCATACCATAATTTATCAAATAAAGCAGTTATTACAGACATAGATATCGCAAAGACAAATCATAGTCTCGACAACTCAAATATTAAATGTTTTTGTTTCTAGATTCTTCCTAACTTGATTCCACAAAAGCTAGCGAAGCACAACATCCTAAACACTTGTCACACACGTTAAAATAGAGGTCAATACACATAGTGTAAAGGTGAGCATACAAGTTTAATAGTATAATAGATAGCGAAATCGTTTTACGCATAACCAGCATGTAACATGTAGCAAAGTGAAGCTCATAGGTTATCGACAATGAAATATGCACAGACATGACTGCGAGTTATAGAATGCGCAACATATATCACCACTGTGACATGTGAAGTAAGGCCCTTAACAACCCCTGTCCACGACAGGTGCTGAGTCCAAACTATAGTACTATCGTTGCTAAGGTGCCAGGCAACAATCACTGTGTAAACATAACATACAAGCATTCATCGAATAACACGTATAACATGCAATAACGACCAGCATTTAAAAGTATTTGCGTTGTGTGTCGATTGTGTTTGAAACATGTAACGTATGTAACACCCAAAAGTGCGTAAAGCAAAAAGGGTTCGAGTATACTTACAGATCGTGTTTAACAAGTAAACACAGTCTTGGATTGAAGGGAGCGCTGGAAAGTTAGCCTGACTATAGAATGATAGCGTAAGCGATGAACATTGCTTAAAACGGTGTCGCGTGAACTGAGTGACGAATAGTCATTCGATCGGATTGTCATTCGTTTGGGATGGATGTGTTTGTGTATGATGGCTTTGAAGTTTTCGTTGTAGCATTTTAAAATCAGAGAAGTATCTCTACCTTTCAGGTCGTTCGATCAAACGGTCATTCGGACGGATGGTCATTCGATCAGATGGCGATCCGTTCCAGCGAGACATTTCTCAAGAACAAGTTCACAGTAGGATGGTCGTCTGATCAGATGACCATTCGCTTGGATAATGATATGTATTAAAAACTTGTAAAATGTTTAAATATTTGAGGCCACAAGTTATCCGATCGGATTGTCGTTCGATCGGATGGCAATCCAATCTGACGGCAGACCGTTTGGTGACTTGCTCGTTTTGAAATTTGGAAATTTCGTTAAGTTTAGAAAGTTTACGGTTTGACCGAGACGGTATGACAAGATGTTAAACAACGGAAAACTCCACCAAGTCCAAGTCATCCAATCGGATGGGAATCACCCCGTCCAAATCAGTTAACTTTTCTTGGTGGGTGTTCATGTTCAACCTGTGAATCGGTTGTCTCTTTGATAGGAATCAGTTCTTAGACAGACACTTTGCTAGAGAAAGAGTGGAAGGCCTGAATGAGCTCCGATTCTATCGGTTTTGAGTATATGAGTGTAATAGAGTAGAAAGAAACTTGAATCGGTTTGAAAATGCTTAGATTTTGGTGAAATCAGTGTTTAAACATGTCGAAATCTCTTAGATCTGAGTTGTTCTTGGTGGAATGAGGTCACATTTTGAAGTTCATGAGAACTCATGATGACATCACCCTAGAACAGGCCAAATCGATAGATTTCATGGTGAAAAGTTAACTTTTGATGGTGAAGATGATGAGAAAGTGTGTGCTGATTGAGAAAGTACAAGATTTGAGGCAGAAACTTACAAGAATTGCGAGAAATCTAGAGAAAATAGCCTAAGGGCGTGCTGGTCGGAGGAGGAGCTGTCACATCACTGTTTATGATGTGACAGGTGCTATTTATAGGTGATAGGAGAGGGAAGGCGGTGTAGGTGTGCGATTGGAGGGCAATCTGGTCGGATGGCCATCGGATCGGATGGTCATCCGGACAGATGACCATTCGATCGAATAGTCATTTGATCGAAGGGCTCCAGCGGGTTGGTTTCCGACTTTTCGTTTCGTGCGTTGGGCGTTGCGAGGCGTTTAAGCGATGCGATAGGTTTAGATAATAGTCACACAAATAACAAAACTAACATTTAACAACATAAATAAACTTGCATTTCCTGTTCGCGATGAGATTTCGATGCGATAGAGTTGCAATTGTGTTTTCGTTTAATCACCACAAACATAATATAAACATGCACAAGTAACACATATATAACTCACACACGTAAAACAATATCTTGAACATGCGATTCAAGTTGCGATGCGATAGCGTTGCGATTAGCGATAAGTAGGTTAACGATTAAACTGCGATTATTATAGGTACTCCACATAATACAACTAAAGTACACAAAACTAGGATATTGATTACAAGTCAAAGTGTACAATCAATAATTAAGCAAGGAGTGACAGATCGCATTTAGCAATCTTTTCTTCCTGTGACTTTGACTTTGACTTGTACTTTGACTTCAAAGACGCGGGTTGTTACATATGGGCTTTTTTGTCATTTTATCTTCTGCTATTCCAATTCCGCTTTTCACAATATTGATTTATTTTTGGCGTTAACCAAATTCAATAATTACATGGCGTTTTAATGGTTTCATTGTATTAACATTTTGTCGTTTCTAGCGTTTTTCAAATCGTAGGCCATTGGAACCCCAAGGGTCAGAATATCTCTCTGAATGGCTTCATCCATACTAAGTATGGCCAAGACTTTTTAGGATGATACCCCATTATTTGTTCTTAGATTCAAAGGCGTTTTAGACAAGATGGCCCATTGTTCTATTATTTTTATATACATTTTGGCGTCTGTGGTATCTTGACGTTTTACAATCAGAAAATTATATTACAATCACAGCGGAAAAATAGAAGCGAAAAAAATAAATTAAAATCCTAATCGGATCTCTCTTCACAATCTTCACTGTCATCAGTCTCTCTCTTCTTTAATACTACAAGAACTGTCACCAAATATATGGCGTTTTATGTAAAACTTAACAAACCCATCAGTTTGATTATTTTGTCTGCTCGTCTGTTGAAGTGGCTTTTGTGGATGTTTGGGGACATAGATCAATGACGTGTGTAACAACCCGCTTTTTGGAAAGTCAAAGTCAAAGTCAAAAGAAGAAAAGATTGCTAATTACGATCTGTCACTCCTTGCTTCACAAGTAGATTGTGTTTCTTGACTTGTAATCGAATTCTATTATTTATTTGCTTTAGTTGTATTATGTGGGGTATCTAATAATAATCGAGGTTTAATTGATGTTTATCGTTAATCGACTTATCGCTAATCGCATTGCTATCGCATTCGCAACTTGAATTATGTGTTCTGGATATTGTTTTACGTGTGCGTGCTATTATGTGTTACTTGTGCATGTTATGTTTATGTTGAGGTGTTTAATCGCAATCGCAATTCTATCGCAACGCAAGCTAAATCGCAAACGCTAAACGCAAGTTACTTATAGTGATTGTATGTTAGATATAGTAGTTAGGTTATTTGTGTAACTAATGGATAATACTATCGCATTGCTCACTCAAATCGCATCGCAACGCTCAACACGCAAAACAAAATATCGAAACGCAACTCGTCGGAGCCACCTGATCGAATGGCTGTTCGATCGAATGGCCATCCGATCGGATTGTGTCGCAATCCCCGTCCCCTAACAATTCGGGAACGGGCGGCTGCGGCCAGTTTCGGTGGTACCGTTGTTTTATCATTTTGGCAGCGGAAATTTCATCAGGACCGTAGTTGGGAAATATTTTATCAGAGTAAAATACCACATTTTATAATATTAAACACATGGAAAATTCCCAATGGCTTTCGTCTATTATCTGCATAACTCTTCTGTTGATCACGTGCTGCTTTTAATCGTTCCTTGACTTGAATGATCTTGTCAGTTGTTTCTTGTACTATCTCGGGTCCAGATAGTTGCTTTTCTCCAATTTCTGCCCAACAGACTGGCGTTCGGCACTTTCGTCCATAAAGTGCTTTGAATGGTGCAATATTGATACTTGTGTGATAGCTGTTATTATAAGAAAATTCTTTTAATGGTAAGTGATCGTCCCAATTACCTCCGAAATCAATTACACAAGCTCTAAGCATATCTTCCATTGTTTGAATTGTTCTTTCGCTTTGTCCGTCCGTTTGAGGATGGTAAGCTGTGCTTAGATTTAGCTTGGTTCCCATTGCTTTTTGGAAACTTGTCAAAAAATGAGAGGTAAAGCGGCTATCTCTGTCAGAAACAATTGATAAAGGAATCCCATGTAATGAAACTATTTCATTTACCTATAATTTAGCTAACTGTTCCATACTGAAAGTTTCCTTCATTGGTAAGAAATGAGCTGACTTAGTTAGCCTGTCTACAATCGCCCAGATTGTACCATTATCTTTTCTTGTTTTGGGTAATTTAGTAACAAAATCCATTGTTATCAATTCCCATTTCCAAACTGGTATCTCTAACTGTTGCAATAAACCTGAGGGTTTCTGATGTTCAGCTTTAACTTTTGAACAGGTTAGACACTTTGCAACATATGCTGCTGTATCCTTTTTCATTCCTATCCACCAAAAATTCTTTCTTAAGTCTTGATACATCTTATCACTTCCAGGATGCATCGTATACTTAGATTTATGGGCTTCTTCTAATATATGGTGGCGTAGGTTTCCTAATTTAGGTATCCACATTCTTTTCTTATGGAATCTCCAAATTCCATCTGTTCCTTGTTCTAGTTCCTTAATCATTCATTTCAACTTTTCAGTATCTTCCTTGATTACTGATTCTTGTGCTTTTCTAATTTGTTCATTTAAATCTACTTGTAGATTTATTTTAAGAGAACATACTCTTTTTGGTTTTTCATGATACTTTCGACCTAAAGCATCAGCTACTATGTTTTCCTTTCCTACATGTTACTGGATATTGCAATCATAATCGCTTAGTATCTCCATCCAGCATCTTTGTCTCATATTCAATTCCTTTTTCCTGAAAACATACCTTAAACTCTTATAATAAGTGAAAATGGTAAACTTACTACCGTAAAGGTAATGTCTCCAAATTTTAAGGGCAAAAATTATGGCTCCTAATTCTAAATCATGGGTTGAATAATTTTTTTTCATGATTCTGAAGTTGTCTAGAGGTGTAAGC
Organism: Helianthus tuberosus; assembly: GCA_030545235.1. Taxonomy (NCBI): domain Eukaryota; kingdom Viridiplantae; phylum Streptophyta; class Magnoliopsida; order Asterales; family Asteraceae; genus Helianthus; species Helianthus tuberosus. The sequence continues at coordinate 147,050,362 of CM060367.1, read as the reverse complement.
TATAACCTTTTGACGTTGCATCAACACACATCCATAACCTAGTTTAGAAGCATCACAATAGATTATAAAGTCTTCAGTTCCTTTTAGTAACGCTAATATGGGTGCATTAGTCAATCTTTGCTTAAGGATTCTAAAGGCTTCTTCTTATTTTGGTCCCCATTCAAACTTAATAGATTTACAGGTTAACTTAGTTAAGGGAATGGCTATTCTAGAAAAATCTTGAATAAACCTTCTATAATAACCGGCCAATCCTAAGAAATTTCTAACCTCGGTTGGTGATTCAGGGGTTTTCCATTTGGTAATCGCCTCGATCTTGGTGGGATCCACATGAATTCCTTCATGATTGACTAAATGTCCAAGAAACTGTACCTGTTCTAACCAAAATTCACACTGTGAAAACTTTGCATAAAGCTTTTCCTTTCTCAATAAACTTAGAAGTGCGTGCAGATGCGCTACATGTTCCTCTTTGCTCTTAGAATAAATAAGAATATCATCTATAAAGACAACTATGAATTTATCCAAAATATGGCTTACATATTCGGTTCATCATGTCCATAAATGTAGCTAGGGCATTGGTTAAACCAAATGGCATGACAGTAAATTGATAATGGCCATACCTTGTTCTAAGAGCGGTCTTAGGAATGTCTTCTTCCTGTACCTTTAATTGATGATATCCTGTGTCACACCCCCAAAATCCACCTGCGGAGTATCACCGCTTGGAGGCGTGACTGACCAGGATCCAGCCACCAATCATATTGAACAAGCCAGTAAGTAATTATAAAAGTTCAACAAATACAATTGGTGTCCAAACAAAACATAGTTTAAGTTGCAAGCGGAAGCATAATGTTTAAACCAAAACATAAGTATAAGTTTAAATGTTTCAAAGTTTAACATGGCACACAGTTGTCCATGTCCCACAACGACTCTTCCCCATGCAAGCTCCAGCTAAGCACCTATTGACCTGCAAAGCATGTAGTAACGAGTCAACAATAATGTTGAGCGAGTTCACAGTTGGGTGTTCGTTTTAAGTTGTTTCGAAAACAATTTCCTTTATCTGGCATCCTGCCGTGGGGGTTACCCCATAGTTGAAAACGTGATTTGTTTAACCCATTTACTCTGGCAATCCAGCCATGGGGGCTACCCCATGTTTAGTTATCTAGCTTTTCGGCCGTGGGGGCTACCCCATGTATACTACTAGACTCGTTACCATATCGACTACTGACTGTAGTCATGTTTATTTGCCCTGAACTGTCAATGTCTATCATCATTAACGTGCCCAGATCCATTAGTTCACGCCCGACCTCTGCGGCACGGTGTGAGGCTTGTCAAACCTAAATAGCGCTATCTAACTAATGACCCGGTGATTAAGTCGATATAAAAAGGAGGGACTTCGTGATAGATTTTTGGTCTAGTAAAAGTTAACTGTCCATGAGGACGAGGAATTATATTCCTGAACCCGTACTGTCCTACCCAAGAAGGACGAGGAATCCATATTCCTTAACCCATTCCCAACCCCTGGAAATCCCATGCTTTGTAGAAAGTGTGAACTCACCTTAAATTAGCTCGGGAGATAATCAAAGGTCACTTGAGCTAATTGTGGTCAACCACGTCCTAGTATGGTTACCACACAAGTCAGATTCAAACCAAGTAATGCACGTGTATTTTCTACACGTATACTAGCAAGTTGCATACAAATATTATTCATGGCAGTCCAATCAACAGTACACAACATACATGTTCAACAGTAACATATAAAGTCCATGTATTCGGCCCAAATACTTAGGCCTGTAACAGTGCAAGTCCAAACAGGATATATAATCGGGTGGTCTCGAGTCGAGACCAGATGATCTCGAGTCAGGTCTCGAGTCGCAACAAGACCCGCAACCGTGGTTTCGAGTCCTGTTGTTTGTGTGCTGGCTATGTGTGGTCTCGGGTCGAGACTATGTGGTCTCGGGTCGCAACCACTGTCGAGACTAAAAGTGTAACAACTTTCCAAAATCCCAGCCCATTATCACCGTAACATTTGCTAACAGTTTCCAAAACCAAACATAATCGATCAAACAATTGTTTTAACATTGAATCTCTATGAACCCTAATATCAAACATCACAACAATTCATAGCATAAACAATAACTTATCAAATCATATTATCTGGTCCGATTACATGAACATACAACTGATTACATACATTCGATCCAACATCATCAAGCTAACAATCCGAATCATAGAACATAACAGCCGATGTCACAAGCATTCGGTTCTCAATCATTAACAATATCAAATAATTAACAACCCTATGTTGATCTACAATAATATACATTTGAGCCGCCTATCATCTATTCATAACATAAATCGATAATATCTTATCCGCAAAACATCACTAAGGAACATATGAATCACAACATCCTCAAACATACAATCAAATAATAATAAACACTAACCGGTTAAGAGAGTATAACAAGGATGATCCGAACAATAAGATCTTCGATGTAGAGGGTGTGTTTGCCGTCGGGTTCTAGAGAGAAGAAAGAGAGCACTAGGGTTTGGTGTGTATTATGAGATTGCAACAATGAGGAGTATACACTCTCCCCATGCGTTATGCGACACAAGGGGGTGTGGGCCGAACCTAAAGTGTGGCCCGAATGGGATAGTGTAATCGGGTTGTGTTGTGCGTTTACATAATACATACACTCACATAACATATAACACATATCATCTTATTAAATCAACATATCAAGTAATTACACTAAGTTCACATACATTACATAAGTTCAAAACATGCTACACTAAGCACAAAGATAGGTTCTGAAATACGAGTTGTCACATTATCCCCAAGTTGAAAGAAATTTCGTCCCGAAATTTAGCACGTACTCACTGAGGAAGCTCGTTAAGTTGCATGGTTTTCTTGGTTTTCCTGGGGTGTCACATCCTCCCCCCGTTGATCTGGAATTTCGTCCCGAAATTCCATAGCTTTAGCCTCAGTAGTGGTTGTATTGTTTGCGAACAGTTGGGGATACTTTTGTTTCATTTGGTCTTCGCGTTCCCAGGTAAACTCTGGGCCGCGACGTGAGTTCCAACGAACTCGAACGAGAGGTATTCTAGTGCGCTTGAGGACCTTAACATCCCGGTCCGTGATTTCAACTGGTTCCTCGACGAATCGTAACTGCTCGTCGATAGTGAGCTCCTTCAAAGGAACTATGAGGGTCTCATCTGACAGACACTTCTTCAGATTCGACACGTGGAAAACGTTGTGAACTGCACTGAGTTCTGCTGGTAAGTTCAGTTTGTAGGCCACTTTGCCTATTTTCTCAATGATTTCAAAAGGTCCGACATATCGTGGGTTAAGTTTGCCTCGTTTACCAAAACGAACCACACCCTTCCAGGGTGAGACTTTGAGTAGTACCCGCTCCCCAACCTGGAGCTCGAGTGGTTTCCTGCCCTTATCGGCGTAGCTTTTCTGACGGTCATGAGCTGCCACCATTCGTTGTCGTATCTGAGCAATCCTTTCTGTTGTGTCTACCACAAGTTCTGGGCCAGTGATCTGACTATCCCCCACCTCTGCCCAACAAAGAGGTGACCGGCATTTACGCCCGTACAATGCCTCAAACGGAGCAGCTTTAATGCTGGTGTGGTAGCTGTTATTGTACGAAAATTCCACAAGTGGCAGATGCTTTTCCCAGTCGTTGCCAAAGTCAATCACACATGCCCTAAGCATGTCTTCAAGGGTCTGGATGGTGCGTTCAGACTACCCATCCGTTTGCGGGTGATAAGCTGTGCTCATATCTAAACGTGAGCCAAAGGACTTGTGCATTGCTTGCCACAGTTCAGAAGTAAAACGTGCATCACGATCAGAGATAATGGAGGTGGGCACCCCGTGCCTCGAGACAACTTCCTTAAGGTATACGTCTGCTAGAGTTGAGAACTTATCCGTTTCCTTGATAGCCAAGAAGTGTGCAGACTTTGTGAGTCGATCCACGATCACCCAAATAGTATCGTTACCACGTTGAGATCTAGGCAGGCCAGTAACAAAATCCATGGAAATTTGTTCCCATTTCCATTGTGGTATCTCAGGTTGTTGGAGTAGGCCTGAAGGTTTCTGGTATTTGACTTTGACTCTCGCACAAGTCAAACACTTGCTGACGTAAGTTGCTATGTGGGCCTTCATGCTAGGCCACCAGTAGGTAGTTCTGAGGTCATGGTACATCTTATCCGAACCAGGATGTACTGAGTAGCGAGACTTGTGTGCCTCATCCATCACAAGCTCTCGTAGGTTGCCATAGATTGGGACCCAAATGCGTCCAGTTACGTAGTAAGCACCGTCTTCCTTTTGTTCTAATCGCTGTCTTGAGCCGCGTAGGGCTTCAGCCCTGATGTTTTCTGGTTTCAATGCTTCTACCTGAGCATCTCGTATCTGGGAAGGAAGACTAGACTGTATAGTGAGTTGTAAAGCTCGTACGCGCTTAGGCGTAGTGTCCTTTCGACTGAGGGCATCAGCCACAACATTGGCTTTGCCTGGGTGGTACCTGATCGAGCATTCGTAGTCATTCAGTAGCTCGACCCATCGTCGTTGTCGCATATTCAGTTCCTTCTGTTTGAAGATATGCTCGAGACTCCTGTGATCGGTGTAAATGGCGCACTTGGTACCGTACAGGTAATGTCTCCATATCTTAAGCGCAAAAACAATAGCTCCCAGCTCTAAGTCGTGTGTAGTGTAGTTCTTTTCATGAACTTTGAGTTGGCGTGAGGCGTAGGCTATAACTTTATCCCGTTGCATCAATACACAACCAAGACCCTGAATTGAAGCGTCGCAGTAAACCACAAAGTCATCTGTGCCCTCTGGCAATGAAAGAATAAGTGCGCTGCAGAGTCTATCCTTTAAGTGTTGAAATGCTAATTCCTGTGCATTTCCCCATCGATAAACAACGCCTTTCTGCGTTAGTAAGGTGAGAGGTTGTGCAATCTTAGAGAAATCCTTGATAAACCTTCTGTAATAACCTGCCAAGCCCAAGAATTGGCGAATTTCCGTTGGTGTACGGGGTGCAGGCCAATTCTTAATCGAGTCTACCTTGGATGGATCAACGTGAATCCCATCCTTGTTTACCACCTGGCCTAGGAAATGGACTTCACGAAGCCAGAAGTCGCATTTTGAAAACTTGGCGTAAAGCTGTTCCGTTCGAAGAAGTTCCAAAATGAGTCGTAGATGCTGCTCGTGTTCCTCCTGACTCTTCGAATAGATCAGGATGTCGTCGATGAAAACTATAACGAACTTGTCCAGGTAAGGCTTGCACACTCGATTCATCAAGTCCATGAAGACCGCAGGTGCGTTTGTCAGCCCAAAAGGCATGACCAAAAACTCATAGTGTCCATAACGAGTTCTAAAGGCTGTTTTAGAGACGTCCTCTTCTCGGACTCTCAGCTGGTGATATCCTGATCTCAAATCAATCTTCGAGTAAAAGATCGACCCTTGCAGATGGTCGAATAGGTCGTCGATGCGTGGAAGAGGATAACGATTCTTTACCGTCACTTTGTTGAGCTCGCAATAGTCGATGCACATACGGAAGGTACCGTCTTTCTTCTTCACGAATAGAACTGGAGCTCCCCAGGGCGAAGAGCTAGAACGAATTAAACCCTTATCCAAGAGTTCTTGTAGTTGCTTAGAGAGTTCTTCCAACTCTGATGGAGCTAGGCGATAAGGTGCACGAGCTATAGGTGCTGCTCCAGGAGCTAGCTCGATGTGAAACTCGACCTGACGATGAGGCGGAAGACCAGGTAGTTCCTCAGGAAATACCTCAGGGAAGTCACGTACAATCGGAAAATCTTCTATCTTCTTCTCTTTCTTCGAGGTGTCAGTAACGAGAGCCAGAATAGCAGTGTGGCCCTTTCGCAAACATTTCTGGGCCTTAAGGAAGGAGATGATGCTCACAATAGCACCACGAATCAATAGAGGTTCATCCCCTGGCCGAGGAATATGGACAATCTTTTCGTTGCAAAGAATTTCTGCTTGATGTTGGGATAACCAGTCCATCCCAATAACAACGTCGAAACTACCCAGAGTGATAGGAAGGAGGTCGATAGAGAAAGTGTGGCCAACAAGAACAAGATTACAACCCTTGACTACGTGGGTGACCTCTAAACTTTTACCATTAGCTAGCTCTACAGTGTGTTTGGGGTTCAATAGTGTTGGGGTACGCTTAAGCATTTGACTAACCTTTTGGGACACGTAGCTAGTATCAACACCCGAATCAAATAATACAGTAACGTAAAAGTCGTCGAGAAGGAACTTACCCGTCACCACATTGGGATCGTTCCTTGCTTCACCTAGACCAATCACGAACACCTGCCCCCTGGCACCATTGCCGTTGTTACCCCCGTTGTTTCCATTCCCCTGGTTTTTGTTGTTGTTGTTGTTCTGGTTCCTGTTCAGTTGGGGACAATCTCTCTTGAAGTGGCCTTCAGCTCCACACTGAAAGCACCCTTTGTTGTTACCTTGTTGCTGCTGCTGGCGTTGATTCTGTGGGGCTTGTTGTTGTTGACGATATTGATTCGCGGGGTATAAACTCCTGCAATCCTTTGCGGCATGACCTGGCTTGTTGCACCGATGACAGTTACCCCTGGTGCATGGTCCGCTGTGGTGGAGATTACAACGATTTCATTTGGGGTGATTTCCCTTGTACCCACCATGACTTTGACTACCAGATGATTGCTGGCTAGGACTCTTGTAGTCGTCAGTCCTTCTCTGCTGAGACTGAGATTGAACAGAAGTCGAACCCTTGCTCGATGCCTCATCCCACTTCCGTTTGTTGTCACTAGGAGCATCTGAAGTAGCTGTAGCACTAATACGTTTTGGTAACCTGTTCTGCTCCACTGCCTGATCAGTGAGACGGTGAGCGAGTTGAACAACTTGCTGGATGGTGGCGAGATTAGATGAAGTCACATGACTTTGAATCTCTGGCACTAAGCCCTTGAGATATAGTTCGATACGCTTAATGGGAGGGTCCAACATAGTGGGACACAGAATAGCAAGTTCATTCGATCTTTTCGTGTACGCTTCAATTTCTGACCCCGTCATCTTGAGATTGAAGAACTCGACTTCCAGTTTGTGAATTTCATCACGATTGCAATACTCCTCTTTGATCATTTCCTTAAAGTTGTTCCATGGGGTGGCGTTAGCAGCAACCAACCCCAGCAATTGAACCTGAGCGTTCCACCACGTGAGCGCTAAACCCTCGAGAGTACCAGTAGCATACTTCACCCTGCGAGCCTCAGGGCATTCACACATCTCGAAAACAGATTCAAGCTTTTCAAACCAGTGGAGGAGACCTACAGCTCCTTCAGTGCTGCTGAAAGTAGTGGGTCGACAGTCCATAAAGGTTTTGAAGGTGCACACAGGTGGCTGAGCATGTTGACCTGTTGTGGGTGTAAGAAAGGACAAAGTTTAACACAAGGTTGGTTCACGAGAGTAGGACCTAAAGATCCTAGAATGAGTTTTAAACTGCAGGGTATACCTCCTGCTTGTGCGGCTGCAAGTGCCGCAGCAACCTGTTCGTTAATCAGAGCCGTCAACTGGGCTTGTGTCATGTTAACGCGTCCAGACATGATCTTCATATCAAGGGAAACATGAGTGAGAGGGGTTCACAAAAGTGCGATGATAGAAGGGAGTAAGCACACACGTGTTTTCAAAATATAGTTGCTACGTTTATCTAAGCATACCATAGGCAAAGTTCTATGTAATCTAGCAAGTAGGCAATAAAACATAAACCATATCACCTAGAATGTCGAGCCTTGCACGTGGAGTGAAGCGTCGTTGTGGACCGTTGAGCACTGTACAGGTTATAGTCTGGTTTTAACAAAAACATTTTCCCTTATTAAAACCAAGTTCACTATAACCAATGGCTCTGATACCAATCTGTCAGACCCCCAAAATCCACCTGCGGAGTATCACCGCTTGGAGGCGTGACTGACCAGGATCCAGCCACCAATCATATTGAACAAGCCAGTAAGTAATTATAAAAGTTCAACCAATACAATTGGTGTCCAAACAAAACATAGTTTAAGTTGCAAGCGGAAGCATAATGTTTAAACCAAAACATAAGTATAAGTTTAAATGTTTCAAAGTTTAACATGGCACACAGTTGTCCATGTCCCACAACGACTCTTCCCCATGCAAGCTCCAGCTAAGCACCTATTGACCTGCAAAGCATGTAGTAACGAGTCAACAATAATGTTGAGCGAGTTCATAGTTGGGTGTTCGTTTTAAGTTGTTTCGAAAACAATTTCCTTTATCTGGCATCCTGCCGTGGGGGTTACCCCATAGTTGAAAACGTGATTTGTTTAACCCATTTACTCTGGCAATCCAGCCATGGGGGCTACCCCATGTTTAGTTATCTGGCTTTTCGGCCGTGGGGGCTACCCCATGTATACTACTAGACTCGTTACCATATCGACTGCTGACTGTAGTCATGTTTATGTGCCATGAACTGTCAATGTCTATCATCATTGACGTGCCCAGATCCATTAGTTCACGCCCGTCCTCTGCGGCACGGTGTGAGGCTTGTCAAACCTAAATAGCGCTATCTAACTAATGACCCGCTCACCATTGGCCCGACGATTAAGTCGATATAAAAAGGAGGGACTTCGTGATAGAGTTTTGGTCTAGTAAAAGTTAACTGTCCATGAGGACGAGGAATTATATTCCTGAACCCGTACTGTCCTACCCAAGAAGGATGAGGAATCCATATTCCTTAACCCATTCCCAACCCCTGGGAATCCCATGCTTTGTAGAAAGTGTGAACTCACCTTAAATTAGCTCGGCAGATAATCACAGGTCACTTGAGCTAATTGTGGTCAACCACGTCCTAGTATGGTTACCACACAAGTCAGATTCAAACCAAGTAATGCACGTATATTTTCTACACGTATACTAGCAAGTTGCATACAAATATTATTCATGGCAGTCCAATCAACAGTACACAACATACACATTCAACAGTAACATATAAAGTCCATGTATTCGGCCCAAATACTTAGGCCTGTAACAGTGCAAGTCCAAACAGAATATATAATCGGGTGGTCTTGAGTCGAGACCAGAGATCTCGAGTCGAGATGGCGTTGTCTCGGTTTATAGCCTTCATCACTCGAGACCAGATGGTCTCGAGTCAGGTCTCGAGTCGCAACAAGACCCGCAACCGTGGTTTCGAGTCCTGTTGTTTGTGTGCTGGCTATGTGTGGTCTCGGGTCGAGACTATGTGGTCTCGGGTCGCAACCACTGTCGAGACTAAAAGTGTAACAACTTTCCAAAATCCCAGCCCATTATCACCGTAACATTTGCTAACAGTTTCCAAAACCAAACATAATCGATCAAACAATTGTTTTAACATTGAATCTCTATGAACCCTAATATCAAACATCACAACAATTCATAGCATAAACAATAACTTATCAAATCATATTATCTGGTCCGATTACATGAACATACAACTGATTACATACATTCGATCCAACATCATCAAGCTAACAATCCGAATCATAGAACATAACAGCCGATTTCACAAGCATTCGGTCCTCAATCATTAACAACATCAAATAATTAACAACCCTATGTTGATCTACAATAATATACATTTGAGCCGCCTATCATCTATTCATAACATAAATCGATCATATCTCATCCGCAAAACATCACTAAGGAACATATGAATCACAACATCCTCAAACATACAATCAAATAATAATAAACACTAACCGGTTAAGAGAGTATACCAAGGATGATCCGAACAATAAGATCTTCGATGTAGTGGGTGTGTTTGCCGTCGGGTTCTAGAGAGAAGAAAGGGAGCACTAGGGTTTGGTGTGTATTATGAGATTGCAACAATGAGGAGTATACACTCTCCCCATGGGTTATGCGACACAAGGGGGTGTGGGCCGAACCTAAAGTGTGGCCCGGATGGGCTTGTGTAATCGGGTTGTGTTGTGCGTTTACATAATACATACACTCACATAACATATAACACATATCATCTTATTAAATCAACATATCAAATAATTACACTAAGTTCACATACATTACATAAGTTCAAAACATGCTACACTAAGCACAAAGATAGGTTCTGAAATACGAGTTGTCACATCCTGAACGTAAGTCGATCTTTGAGAAAAATCGAGCTCCTTGCAGCTGGTCGAACAGATCATCGATTCTCGGTAATGGGTAACGATTATTAATCGTGACTTTGTTCAATTCACGGTAGTCAATGCACATACGCATTGATCCGTCCTTCTTGACGAATAAGATCGGTGCTCCCCATGGGGATGAGCTTGGCTGTATAAATCCTTTCTCTAACAATTCGTCTAACTGTTTCTTCTGTTCCCGCATTTCTGCGGGTGCCAAACTGCAAGGTGCTTTGGCAAGTGGTTCTGTTCCTAGTAATAGGTGGATTCTGAATTCAACTTCTCTGTCTGGCGTTAGTTATAACAACCCTCCAAAATATTTTTCGACGCCCTAAAATATTTTAAAATGTCCCAAAATGTCCTAAAATACATCCCGTATGCGAAAACGGATCCCGAATATCTTTAATATTATAAAAATTAAATAAAAACAAGAAAATTGGGGCTGTCGCGGGGCGTGTAGCCTTTGGCTACCTCCTACGCGGGCTGTGAGCGATCATCAACAAGGCATCACCCCGGGCTGCCACGTGGCAGCCACATGTAGAAGCTAGAATGTTGATCCGGCAACCCTAGGCCCTACTTCCCCTATGTCGCGGGCCGCGTAAGCCCCAGCCTAATCCTTCGCGGGCCGCGAGGGAAGGAGAAGGGTCGCCTATAAATGGAGACCTCCAGTCTTCAGTCGAATTTGTTCTTCTCTCGAGCCCTCTCTCTAATTTCTGAATAGCAATTATACTTTCCGGGCATAATACCCCCTAAATAACGAAGTTTTGCTCCGTTGTAAGTATCATAACTCCGGTTACGTATTAGATACGTTGCCCGATTGATGCAGGGTTCCGTAACGCCTGTCGTGGTTCTGCCCGACGTAGTCGTTGGAAGGCCGTCTCGGGGAGGGTATTACTAATGTAAATATTGGGTTATTATACTAACGCGTGTGCATTTGTGTAAATTATAGATAATCACCAGGAAACCCTTAAAGAAAACCTAAGACAACAATGTGAGTAATCTCCTTTTTGTTAACTGTTTTTACAAAACCTCACCTAAATTAAATTATATTCAACAGTGATTGAGTATTTGTATTCTACAATTATTGTCGGTATGTTGGGGTTTTGTATACAAAATTTGTTACTACCTTACGAGGAGTAACATGACCACAAGTTGGGTTGACGGTACCGTGGGTGGTAATTGAATAGATGGAAACAAATGTAATTACGCGACCGCCCTCAATACTGTTGGTGCATATGTCTGTCGACTTCGTCTTGTATCGAGTCTTGTAATAGAATGATAGATTAGGGCACGATAAACGAGGAATTTATAGATTGTAACCATTTCGCACGAAATGGAACAAGACCATTTCGCACGAAATGGACATTGTCTATTTCGTACGAAATGAGACTTGATCATTTCGTACGGAATGCTAAGTCGTTAAATATCCAGCTTGTCCATTTCGTTTGTAACTTTTTGATTCCAGAGCCGAAGTGCTGCTGAAGTGTCTACTCGCTGTAAAACGTTGTTATATCAATCAAAAAGACATTTAGAGTGTATATCAAGCTGTTTCTAAGTTGATACATTAGTTTCCACCTCTCGTATTGACAAGAACTCTTCTGAACGAGTCGTTTTGGTTGTGCAAACGATCCTACAATTGGTATCAAAGCTCAGGAGGAAGAGTTCTTACCGAATTCAGCTTGATTTCATCATATTTCTGACTTCTACACCTTCTTTTCAAAATTAATTGTGAAATCTTGGATAAAATGGCTTGATTTTCTCACATTATATGCGAAACTGTGTTTTAACAAAGCCTTGAAAGAATTAGATCTAAAATCGGACTAAAATCTATTCAATTTGTAAAAAATATGACCGATGTGATGACGTCGGCAACATTTCGCACGAAATGAACCTTTCATTTCGCACGGAATAGTTCTTTAGGGTCATTTCGCATCAAGTTATTTCGTTTGAAAGTCAAAATTTGTGAAATTTTTAAAACTGAATCATGGAAGAAGAGTTTTACAATGCGTTTGCTACTGCCCCGGGTACTCCTATTACCATTGCTCAGAGTGTAAACATGGAAAATGAAACGGGAACTTTGCAAAAACCCCCGAAGCTAATGGGCATTGAGGAATATTATGGTTGGAAAGACCGGTTCGAAAATTGGGTTCAAGCAAATCATTTGAGGTCTTGGGAGTGTATTGAGAAAAAGTATGTTAAGCCTCATACGGATGTGGGTGTTATAAAAACTATTTCTGAGTTGCCGGACAAAGAAAGAGACATGTACAAGGTAGAAAAGATGATGATTAGTCTACTCCATCAAGCAGTGAAAGAAGATATCTTCATATTACTTCAACATGATAATACTTCACGTTCAATTTAGGAAGCACTTCGAGTTAAGTTTGAGGGAAGTGAGAAGATGATCAGGAGCAAGAAATCTTTGTTAAAGAAAGAATTTGACTTGTTTACAAGTTTACCGTGTGAAAATACAAAGAAACTGATTGAAAGATATTGTCACTTAGTGCGATCAATGTCATTGTTGGATATTAATAAAGATAGAGAAAAATGGGTTGACAAATTAGCTGATGCTTTACCTCAGAAAGAATGGGGTACATATCTGATGATCTTAAAGAACACTGGAGAATATGATAAGTTGATAATTTCTCAGTTTATTGAAAAGATTGAAGGACAGGATCTTGAACAACAGAAGATTGCTAGAATGAACAGTCCAAGTGGTCAACAAGACATCAAGATGTATTATAAAGGGAATGTTCAGGATATTGAAGCAAGTCCGAAGATCCAAACTGCTTTTAGTGCAGAAAACTCATCTGGATCAATCAATCAAAGTTCAAAAAGCAACAGTGGTTTTTCTTCATACTCGAGTGTTAATCAGAATGTTTCAAGCACAAGTCATCAGTTCCAAAGCTCAAATAGCAGTAATGGTCATGTATTACACTGCAACATCGCGTTGCATCTTCAGAATGGTCAAAATTTCTCTGAAGAAGTGGGTAAGGGTCATATGGCATTACTAGCTACTGTGTTAGAATCATATGAGGGATTGGTTGCAGGAAGGATCGGAAATCCTATATTGAGAAAAGAGGATTACGATCAGATTGATGCTGAAGAAATGGAGCTTATGGATATTAAGTGGTGTTTAGCAAGTGTTTTGAGGAGAGCTGATAAATTTAAGATGATTACAGGAAGAGATGATTTCCGTGACGCTAATGTTTCTACTTTAGGTTTTGATAAATCTAAAGTTACTTGTTTTTGATGCAGGGAAAAAGGACATTTCAAGAGGGAATGTACCAATCGAGAAGCAGGAGGAGCTCAGAATCCATTCGGGAATAATGATTATTATCGGAAAGCTATATATCAACAAGTTGCTCAACCACCATCATCATCAAAAGCAATTGAAGATGGAAAGAAGAAGGCAATTGAAGAATCAACAAAGAGAGCTTATTATGGTATAATAGATCAAGATGATGAAAAAGTGGCAGAAGGTTTTAGTTGGGATAAATACAATCCGCCTGATTCAAAGTTAGGAGCATTTATTGCTCAAGTAGTTCAAGAACCAGATTTGATGAAAGAGTGGATGGATGTGTTTGCCAACAATGATGGAAAAAGACAAGATGGAGAGTTTGTTTCTTCAGAAGAAAGTTCAGAAAAGACCCAAGTGTTTGATCAATCGTCATCTGATAATAGTGATGATGAAGAAGAAACACTAATAAACACTGGAAAAACCCAATTATCTCCTGAAAGTTTCAAATTTTATTTTGCTGATAGACTGGAGAAGCTAAAGGAGAAGCGAGCAGCAAAAGAACAGAAAAAGGTAAAATGTAAGAATGTTGTTCAGGAAGAGAAGCATGAACAAAGTGAAGAAGTTAAAGTTGTTGAGAAGATAGTCGAAGTTGAAAAGATTTTTAAAGTTGAAAAAATTGTTGAGATCACGAAACCTTGTTTAAAATGTTTGGAACCATGCAAACAATGTGAAGAAAAGGATGAGAAGTATAGTGAGCTTGACAAGATGAAGGAAAAATTATTGTTTGATGTCAATTATGTGAAAGAATCATATGATGTTTTGAACAGAACGGTGAATAGTTTGCAAAAGACAAATTCAGAAAGAGAAGATGCTTTAACCATGATGAATGCAGTGATGATGTCAAAGCAGAAGGCTATCAATCATTATATTGAAGAATGTGCAAAGTTGAAGCAAGAGTTGGAGACTGAAAAAATAGAGAATGAAAGAATCAGACGTTTATTGCAAAGTTATTCAAGTTCTGATTATCTGATTGATAGAATTTATCCAACTGTTGCAGGTTTTGAAGTCTTTCAGGACAAGAAGACAGAAGAAAAGGATACTGGTAAGAAACAAAGTGAAAATTATAACAAGTGTCCGCCTCCGATCTGGGAAGGTTATTCTCCTAGAAAACCAAATGAGGAACAAGTCAAAAAGGCAATCAATATAAAGTTAAAGTCCGAAACAACTGATAAGTCACCAAAAAATATTGACGTTACGTTCACATCATCTGAAACTGATCATGAGTCTGAGTTAATAAAAAAGGTGGTCGATCAGGTGTTGGATAAAGATGAGGAGTGATAGTCATAGTCCGAATCCGGGAGTTTGAGTTCATCAGTTGACAGTCCAAAATCGTCGGTTAAAAGGGTTTATAATAAAAATTTTCTGTTATCAAAATCTAATTTGAATGACGAACCAATCAAAGTGGCATATACTTTGAATGATTCAGACAAATTATATTCTTATGAGGAATATCCAATAAGAGGTGTTAAAACTGATATGATTAAAAAGGTTTTCAAACTAACAGAAATTAATATTTCTGAAATAAAAAATGTAAATTTTACTGAAAAACCTAAAAAATACACCTCAAGGGTTCAACAAAGGTTAAACAAGAAAAACAGGTTACAGTTCTGGTTCTGATTTTCAAAAGAAACCAAACCATAACATTAATTTTAAAAAGAAAGGTTTAGGATTTATTCAACCGAAAAATCATAAAAATGAGAAAATTTCTAAACCAAAAACTGTATTTGTTTCAGGATCCAGTTCCGAAGAAGAAGAAAAGAGCTCATTCTGGAAGCAATCAAACAAAGAGTTCTTTGCAGAAAAACAAAAGTTTGAGAAGAATGGATCTTATCAGAGAAAAGAGACAAGAACCTGTTATAGATGTCAAGAAGTTGGTCACATCGCCTGGAATTGTCAAAAGGCAACCAACACAAAACAGGAAGTTGTTTCTAAACTCAAAGAAAAAGTTGTTGATAAAACTGAACCACCAACTGAAAAATTTAAAGTGTTTAAAAACTCAACATATGAAGTTGGTGAATGTTCGAAAAGGTTTTACAAGAGAAGAGTAAATCTTGACAACCAAAAATGGGTTGTTAAGAAATCTGATGTAAAATCTGGCAATGAACCTGACTCATCAAAGTCAGAGGAGCCACATGTTGAGGTTAAAAGTGATAATTCAGTACCGCCAATGGATGATGTCAACTTTCCACCATTGTGTGCTGAAAATTTTAAACAAAAAGTTGGAAAAGTGGAGATCTCGAATCAATTCTATTCTGAAAAGAAAGAATTTGATGTCGAAAAAGCTTTTAATGGAAAAGTAAAACATATTTTTGGGAAAATGATCGATGGGAAGGTCAAAGGGGTAAAAGATTTTTATGAATAAAAAATAAATGTTGAAACCCCAAGTGAGACTGAGAAAGTCACACCCAAAGATAGTCAGTCTTGGGTGTCTGTTTTCACATATAAAATTATGACTTGCCGGAGCTCCCAAGTTGGTAATCGTGGAGCATGAATCGGCAACTTTCTTGAGAAATTCACGTCAGTGATATTTCGACCTTCAAGTGGTGGTATTATTCTTGAATATTGTCATATGTTGTTTTACAAGTGGTATGGTTGATAGAACAAAGTGACGAACAAATCCTCGATCTTTCAAGTGGTTTAAACAAAACTTATTTTCCGGAAAAACCATTTTGATTAAAACAAACTTAAGTGTTTTGAAATCATAATGGGAAAATAGTTTGTTGTAAGGGGGAGTTCTGATTGTTTATGCTAAAGAGGATGGCTAATTGAAGCAATTCGATATCAGTTTGTCGCTTTACTTTGTACAGTTTGTTTTCAAAATTTCTCAGAAAAATCAAAATTTGAAATATAATTTTTGATTTTAGGTGGAGTAAAAAATTTTAGAAATTCAAAAATTTGAAAATTCAAAAACATGACAAGATATATAAAAACCAAAAACATTTGAAAAATCAAAAATGAGTTTTGTTGTGAAAAAAAAGGAAATGATAGTACATCAGTGGACTATCACAGCACGCTAAAGAATTGGAAAATTCAAATGTGATAAATGGTCTCACTGATGATGTGTCAGTAGGTTTTTACATGCTTAGTAGATTGTGTTCGAGATATAAACTTAAATATCATACTTGCTTATTTCGTGGGGAACATCTCTCGGATATATAGGTAATCCCTGAAATCTTGTTTGAAGGGCTTTCTATTTTTGACATACTAGGTCTTTGTGCGTGGTGATATCTGGGGTATTATACCTGGACTTCTGATTTTGCGGGAGCAATAGCCTAGTCCTCGTATAATACTTTGCATTGCTTTAATCTTAAAGCCCGCCCTCAGCATAAAAAGTGATGAAACATTACAAAATGCTAATTATGTGCTGTTGTAAAAAAGATTCTCTAAAGGGAACCCACCGAAAAGCGAACCATCATCTCTCTGATTTTGCGGAAGCAATAGCCCGAGCTCTCATGATCTCGCATTTAACCCCTTTACAGATATCACTAGTGTACATTCACATGTAAGACTGAATATAGGAGTCTGGATACGGGAGTATATTATGTGGTGGGACACGCGAATAAGTTTAAGTCTCTAAAACATTAATCTCGTATCTCGAATCAATTGAACTTTGTGTGAAAATTTAAGTGGATCAAGTATACTTATAATCTAAGTGAATCGTTTAGAACTTAAAATGTTTAAAGCTTAACAGTGTTGGTGATTTGTCTCATAAACTAATATGATCCTCTTTCACAAACTCACAAAAATATTGTCTGTAAATATTTCTTTACTACATTTCTTTAACATCAAAAATCCAAAAAGATTTTAAGTGTGTTTTAGCATAAAATTTTGAAAATACAAAAAGATTTTTATTTCATCTCATTTTCGACAACTGAAGTTGGAAAGCTGATTTTCAGAATTCCGAGTGTTAAACATGATGAACAATAGGGTTAGGAGAGTCTGTTGATATGAAAAATGTTTGAATGGTTCAAATTTGAATGTTATTCTTATATGTGGTTATCAGAAATTTTTAAATGATAAATTATTTTGAATGTTTTCTGCAAGTGGTATATAAATTTGTCAAATTTTTAAATTTGTGAAATTTATTTTGAGGTAGAGAATGTGCAGTTTAGCCAGGTTCCGATACCTGAGGATTTTCCACAAAAGGATATGCAAACTGTGATCCCAGCTTATTGAAAGGTGGAGTTTGAAGAACCTAAGGAATCAAGAGATCTGATCAAGAGAATTAGAGAGAAGATAGAGTCAGATTGAGATTCTAGAAGAGAAAGAGATTGAGGATGCTTACACTGTCAGATACTTTGGAAGAGCACGCGAAGACTGATAAAGATTGAAGACTCGACATACTGAAGACTTGTATTGAAGACTCGTCGACATCCAAGGGGGAGTCTGTTGGTGCATATGTCTGTCGACTTCGTCTTGTATCGAGTCTTGTAATAGAATGATAGATCAGGGCACGATAAACGAGGAATTTATAGATTGTAACCATTTCGCACGAAATGGAACAAGACCATTTCGCATGAAATGGACATTGTCTATTTCGTACGAAATGAGACTTGATCATTTCGTACGAAATGCTCAGTCTATAAATATCCAGCTTGTCCATTTCGTTTGTAACTTTCCGATGCCATAGCCAAAGTGCTGCTGAAGTGTCTACTCGCTGTAAAACGTTGTTATATCAATAAAAAAGACATTTAGAGTGGATATCAAGCTGTTTCTAAGTCAATACATTAGTTTCCGCCTATCGTATTGACAATAACTCTTCTGAACGACTCGTTTTGCTCGTGAAAACGATCCTACAAATACTGTACAATGGTTTTTATTTAAACTTGATTAAACTGGGATACACTCACCAGTATTTCCCACTGACAAAATGTTTTTAAACGCGTTTCAGGTAACAAAATGTGAAAGCCAAATGGAAGCCACCTGGACAGCACTAAAGGCTTGGAAAAGTGGCAATAAAGTTACCTAAAAATAAAGAGATGTTTTTATTAAATAAAATAGGATTTATCCCTATAGAAATGCGTGTACTTAAAACTTGGGATTTTTCCCACATGTTTAATGTTATGAAAGTGTGGTATTTTACTCTGATAAAATATTTCCTAACTACGATCCTGATGTAATTTCCGCTACCAAAAATGGATAAAAACAGATACCATCGAAACTGGCTGCGGCCACCCGTTCCCGGGTTTAGTAGGGGAAGGAGGTTGCGACAGAAGGTGGTATCAGAGCCAAGCCACTGATTCAGCCACAAAAGTGTTCTGCTGACACCAAGATATTATTCAAAATGGAAATAAATTATGGAAATACGTGCATATTTGTATTTTATTGTTGTGGGTTATTTGACTATTTGTTAGGTTACAATATGAGCGACCAAGGACCTTCCGACGCGTATCGTCAGTTGTCCGGCTCACCTAGGAGCGAAGGCACATCTTCACAGCCTGCCCTCTCAGGGTATTCTGCTGATAATGAAGAAGGGATATTTGTATTTAAGGCTCAGTCTGAAGAGCCATTCCCTCAGAAAAAGAGAGGATGGTTCAGTAGGGGAGCACACGAGCGTAGGAAAAAGAATGAAAAAGTTGCAATAGCAGCGAGTCCTAGCAGCCGCTAAGCGAGAGACAGATGCCCACACACAAGATATGCTTAATAGGAGCTTAGCCAATTTTCATATCCTAGCAACCACAGCTGCCGACCCAAACCTGGAGCAACTTATAGCCCCTCAACCATTACCCTTGTTTCCCACGCAGCCGATGGAGATAGAAAATAACCCAGAAAACCAAGTCGAAATGCATGATTTCAACCCAGAGGAGATACCTAAGGTACCAGCACCCAATCCCTTATACCCAGACTATGATCCGTGGTTTGATGATCATTGGGATTATGTGCAACGCTACCATTTAACAGACCTACCCATGCCAAACCTAGCATCTTACCCAGGTCTGGACCCTCTAGATCCCTACTATGATAATGAAGAATACATTAGGGAAATATTAGAGAATCCGTATCCTCGGGAGGAACCCATGCCACAATACCCAAACCCAGTCCCAACACCTGCACCCCCAATGTGTGAAGAAAATGTGAAAGAGCTCCGAACTTTCAGAGAAGAAATTTTAGAAAGTAGCGAGAGAATGAGGTAGGTCGGAGAGCGACTCGTCTGGAAGTACGACGAGCGCAATATGGATTTCTGGATGAATCCATATCAGTGAAAGTGATGGTGGAGATGGTAATAATAATAATATAATAATAAAATAATATAATAATATAATAATATGTGTGTTTGCTTAAAGTATATATATATATATATATATATATATATATATATATAATAGTAATCTAGATAATAACTACGGATGCCTACTAGTAGTCTAATTTCAATTCCAGTTGTATTGTAATATTTATTTTCAGTAATGGTTTGTATTAGATGC
Organism: Helianthus tuberosus; assembly: GCA_030545235.1. Classification (NCBI taxonomy): domain Eukaryota; kingdom Viridiplantae; phylum Streptophyta; class Magnoliopsida; order Asterales; family Asteraceae; genus Helianthus; species Helianthus tuberosus. The sequence goes on along the minus strand of CM060367.1, from coordinate 147,030,478 downwards.
ATATTATATATAAGAAAGAGTAAGTCGCAATGATCGACGTTTTTGATCAACATGCGTGTCATGTGATTGACTGAATTAATACGTGGTAAATGTTTAAAATTCAGATGGAAAACGAAGTGAACCAGGAAAACCAGAATGACAATAACCCGAATAACGATAACCTGAATAATGAGAATCCGAACAACAACAACAATGGAAACCAAGTGGATAATAGTGCCATCCAACACATAGTGGCACAAGGAATTATAGATGCAATGCCATTTATTATTCAAATTATTAAGGAAGCAGATAATAAAAGTAAACATAGCAGTAAGCGACCAACTGAACTGGAACACAACGTAAACAATGGACCCATACTTCAAGCACCCATTCCCAAAAGAAGAAGAACCATGCCTTATGGTTTTTCTTATAAAGAATTCTGGTCCTGCAAACCAATATAATTCTCGGGCAATGAAGGATCCATAGCAACTCTACGCTGGATAGAAAAGACTGAGACTGTCTTAAAAATAAGCAAATGTGCGGAAGAGGATAAGATAATGTTTGCTTCCAATCTGTTTAAGAATTTCACACTAGAATGGTGGAATACTATCCTCCAGTCTAGGGGAAGTGATAGGGTTTACAATATGGAATGGGAGGAATTTAAAAACATGGTGGAAAGGAAATTTTGCCCTCCCAATGAAAAGGAACAGATAGCAAATAAGTTTCTAAACCTCAGGATGACTGGGGTGGATAGTAAGGGATACACTACATTATTCTTTGAATATGCTAGAATAGTACCAACCCTTGCATCACCAGAACCAGTATTAATCTCCCGTTACATCTGGGGATTAATCGGGGAGATTAGGCATGTAGTCAAGGCAGCTAGACCCCAAACCATAGAAGAAGCTGTAGAACTAGCAAACACCTTGACTGAAGAATTAGTACGTACACGAGAAGAAGAGCAGAGGAGAAACCTAGCTCAAAGACTTACCCAAGAATTTCGTTATGGAAATTCCAACCGTAGGAAAGTAGGCTATACCTCTGTACCTTACTGCAAAGCCTGCAAGAAAAAAACATTTAGGAAAATGCTCCACTTACTGCAACTTCTGCAAGATACCAGGGCACAAGGAAGAAGATTGCAGGAGGAAACCTAATAATGGAATGTGCTTCAACTGTGGAGAAAAAGGTCACATCAAGCCCAACTATCCGAAACTAGTTCCAGCCATGGGCAACAAGAACACTAAAAATGCTAGAGCATTTGTTCTGACTGCAGATGAAGCCAAGATGATTCCGGACGTGATAGCCGGTACGTTTTTAGTTAATGATGTTTTTGCTAAAGTATTATTTGACTCTGGTGCAAACCAAAGTTTTATTAATACTTCATTTTGCAAATTTCTCAAGCAACCATTAACTAAACTCCCACAAGAATGTCTAGTAGAGACAGAAAATGGAGAAACCATTAAGATTTCTGAAATCTTGTAGGGAGCAAGAATAGAATTTTTAAATCAAAAGTATGTTGCAAACCTTTACCCAATGAATCTGGTAGGATTTGATGTTGTATTAGGAATAGATTGGTTAATAGCCAATAAAGCCAGCATTTTATGTGATCAAAAGTCAATTCAAGTAAATTCACCCAAAGGTGAAAAGATCACAATTAAAGGAGATAAGTCATCTAGATCCACGCAAATTCATCTCTGTGATGAAAACAACAAGTTATATACGAAAAGGATCTTTAGTGTATTTGATTTCCATAATCACTAACACTAAAGGAAAGGAATTAAAGGATGTTTCAGTAGTATCCCAGTTTTCAGATATATTTCCAGAAGAATTACCCGGACAACCTCCAAACAGAGTAGTTGAATTCAGAATTAATCTGCTACCAGGAACAACACCAATTGCCAAAACACCTTACTGTTTGGCACCCGCAGAATTGCAGGAACTGAAGAAACAATTAGACGAATTACTAGAGAAAGAATTCATACAGCCAAGTTCATCACCTTGGGGAGCACCGATTTTATTCGTTAAAAAGAAAGACAGATCGATGCGTATGTGCATTGACTACCGTGAATTGAACAAGGTCACGATTAAGAATCGGTATCCATTACCAAGAATCGATGATCTGTTCGATCAGTTGCAAGGAGCTCGATTTTTCTCGAAAATCGATTTACGGTCAGGATAATTGAAGGTACAGGAAGAGGACATTCCTAAGACCGCATTTAGAACAAGGTATGGCCATTATGACTTTACTGTCATTCCATTTGGTTTAACCAATGCCCCAGCTGCATTTATGGACATGATGAATCGAATATGTAAGCCATATTTGGATAAATTCATAATCGTTTTTATAGATGATATTCTCATTTACTCTAAGAGTAAAGAAGAACATGCAAAGCATTTGCACGCACTTCTAAGTTTATTAAGAAAGGAAAAGCTTTATGCTAAGTTTTTAAAATGCGAGTTTTGGTTAGAACAGTTACAGTTTCTTGGACATTTAGTTGATCATGAAGGAATTCATGTGGATCCCACCAAGATCGAGGCTATTACTAAATGGAAAACCCCTGAGTCACCAACCGAGGTTAGAAGTTTCTTAGGATTGGCCGGTTATTATAGAAGATTTATTCGAGATTTTTCTAGAATAGCCATTCCCTTAACTAAGTTAACCTGTAAATCCATTAAGTTTGAATGGGGACCAAAACAAGAAGAATCCTTTAAAATTCTTTAGCAAATATTAACTAATGCACCCATACTAGCGTTACTAGAAAGAATGGAAGACTTTATAGTCTATTGTGACGCTTCTAAGTTAGGTTATGTATGCGTGTTAATGCAACGCCAAAAGGTTATAGCTTACGCATCTAGACAACTTAAGAATCATGAAGAGAATTATTCAACCCATGATTTAGAATTAGGAGCCATAATTTTTGCCCTTAAAATTTGGAGGCATTATCTTTACGGTAGTAAGTTTACTATTTTTAAAGACCATAAGAGTTTAAGATATGTCTTCGGACAAAAGGAATTGAATATGAGACAAAGACGCTGGATGGAGATACTTAGTGATTATGATTGTGATATCCAGTACCATGCTTTAAGTCGAAAGTATCATGAAAAGCCAAAAAGAGTACGTTCACTTAAATTAAATCTACAAGTAGATTTAAATGAAAAAAATAGAACGGCACAAGAATCAGTAATCAAGGATGATACTGAAAAATTGAAAGGAATGATTAATGAATTAGAATAAGTAACATATGGAATATGGAGATTCCATAAGAAAAGGATGCGGATACCTAAATTAGGAAACCTACGCCACCGTATATTAGAAGAAGCCCATATGTCTAAGTTTACGATGCATCCTGGAAATGATAAGATGTATCAGGATATAAGAAAGAATTTTTGGTGGATAGGAATGAAAAAGGATATAGCAGCATATGTTGCAAAATGTTTAACCTGTTCACAAGTCAAAGCTAAACATCAGAAACCCTCAAGTTTGTTGCAACAATTAGAAATGCCAGTATGGAAATGGGAATTGATAACAATGGATTTTGTTACTAAATTACCCAAAACAAGAAAAGGTAATGATACAATCTGGGTGATTGTAGATAGGCTAACTAAGTCAGCTCATTTCCTACCAATGAAGGAAACTTTCAATATGGAACAATTAGCTAAGTTGTATGTAAATGAAATAGTTTCATTGCATAGAATTCCTTTATCAATTGTTTCTGACAGAGATAGTCATTTTACCTCTCATTTTTGGACAAGTTTCCAAAAAGCAATGGGAACCAAGTTGAATCTAAGCACAACTTATCATCCTCAAACGGACGGACAAAGTGAAAGGACAATTCAGACAATGGAGGACATGCTTAGAGCCTGTGTGATTGATTTTGGAGGTAATTGGGACGATCACTTGCCATTAATAGAATTTTCTTATAATAACAGTTATCACACAAGTATCAATGCTGCACGATTCGAAGCACTTTATGGACGAAAGTGCCGAACCCCAGTCTGTTGGGCAGAAATTGGAGAAAAGCAACTATCTGGACTAGAAATAGTGCAAGAAACAACATACAAGATCATTCAAGTCAAGGAACGACTAAAAGCAGCACGTGATCGACAACTGAGTTATGCAGATAACAGGCGAAAGCCATTGGAATTTCAGGTGGGAGATAAAGTGTTATTGAAAGTCTCTCCTTGGAAAGGAGTAGTTAGATTCATCAAAAGGGGAAAGCTAAGCCCCAGGTATGTTGGACCTTTTGAGATTATTAGAAGAATAGGACCTGTAGCCTATCAGCTACAACTGCTAGAGGAAATGGCAGGAATACATGATGTATTTCATGTATCTAATCTCAAGAAATGCTTAGCTGATGAATCGCTAGTAGTACCTCTTAAGGATATAGAGGTAAATGAACAACTTAAATTTGTGGAAAGACCTCTACAGATTGAAGACAGAAAAGTTAAGAACCTCAAGCACAAGAGATTAGTTCTGGTCAAAGTGAAATGGGACTCCAAAAGAGGATCATAATACACATGGGAGCTTAAATCAGAAATGCAAAAGAAATACCCGCACTTATTCCAGTTAGATCTCGAGGACGAGCTCTAAAATAAGGTGGGGAGAATATAACAACCCTCCAAAATATTTTTCGACGCCCTAAAATATATTAAAATATCCCAAAATGTCCTAAAATACACCCCGTATGCGAAAACGGATCCCGAATATCTTTAATATTATAAAAATTAAATAAAAACAAGAAAATTGGGGATGTCGCGGGGCGCGTAGCCTTTTGCTACCTCCTACGCGGGCCACGAGCGATCATCAACGAGGCATCACCCCGGGCTGCCATGTGGCAGCCACATGTCGAAGCTAGAACAATGACCCGACAACCCTATGCCCTACTTCCCCTATGTCGCGGGCCGCGTAAGCCCCAGCCTAATCCTTCATGGGCCGCGAGGGAAGGTGAAGGGTCGCCTATAAATGGAGACCTCCAGTCTTCAGTCGAATTCATTCATCTCTCGAGCTCTCTCTCTAATTTCTGAATAGCAATTATAGTTTCCGGGCATAATACCCCCATAAATAACGAAGTTCTTCTCCGTTTTTAGTATCATAACCCCGATTACGTATTAGATACGCTGCCCGATTGATCCAGGGTTCCGTAACGGCTGTCGTGGTTCTGCCCGGCGTAGTCGTTGGAATGTCGTCTCGGGGAGGGTATTACTAATGTAAATATTGGGTTATTATACTAAAGCGTGTGCATTTGTGTAAATTATATATAATTACTAGGAAACCCTTAAAGAAAACCTAAGACAGCAATGTGAGTAATCTCCTTTTTGTTAACTGTTTTTACAAAACCTCACCTAAATTAAATTATATTCAACAGTGATTGAGTATTTGTATTCTACAATTATCGTCGGTATGTTGGGGTTTTGTATACAAAATTTGTTACTACCTTGCGAGGAGTAACATGACCACACGTCGGGTTGACAGTACCGTGGGTGGTAATTGAATAGATGGAAACAAATGTAATTGCGAGACCGCCCTCAATACTGTACAATGCTTTTTATTTAAACTTGATTAAACTGGGATTCACTCACCAGTATTTCCCACTGACAAAATGTTTTTAAACGTGTTTCAGGTTACAAAATGTGAAAGCCAAATGGAAGCCAGCTGGACAGCACTGAAGGCTTGGAAAAGTGGCAATAAAGTTACCTAAAAATAAAGAGATGTTTTTATTAAATAAAAAGGATTTATCCCTATAGAAATGCGTGTACTTAAAACTTGGGATTTTTCCCACGTGTTTAATGTTATGAAAGTGTGGTATTTTACTCTGATAAAATATTTCCTAACTACGATCCTGATGTAATTTTCGCTGCTAAAAATGGATAAAAACAGATACCACCGAAACTGGCCGCGGCCACCCGTTCCCGGGTTTAGTAGGGGACGGGGGTTGCGACAGTAGTCCTGGTAATTCTTCTGGAAATACATCTGAAAATTGGGATACTACTGGAATATCTTTTAGTTCTTTTCCTTTAGTGTTAATGATTATGGAAATCAAATACACTAATGACCCTTTTCTAGCATAACTTGCTGTTTTCATCACATAGATGAATTTCGTGGATCTAGTGGGCTTATCTCCTTTAATTGTGATCTTTTCACCCCTTGGTAAATTTACTTGGATTGACTTTTGATCACATAAAATACGGCTTTATTGGCTATTAACCAATCCATTCCTAATACAACATCAAATCCTGCCAGATTCATTAGGTAAAAGTTTGCAATAAATTTTTGAATTAAAAATTCTATTCTTGCTTCCTGCAAGATTTCAGAAATCTTAATGGTTTCCCCATTTGCTGTCTCTACTAGACATTCTTGTGGAAGTTTAGTTAATGGTCGATTGAGAAGTTTGCAAAATGAAGTATTAATAAAACTTTGGTTTGCACCAGAGTCGAATAATACTTTAGCAAAAACATCATTAACTAAAAACGTACCGGCGATCACATCCGGGATCATCTTTGCTTCTTCTGCAGTCCGAACAAATGCTCTAGCATTTTTAGTAGTCTTGTTGTTCGGGGCTGGAGCTAGTTTCGGACAGTTCGGCTTGATGTGACCCTTTTCTCCACAGTTGAAGCACATTCCATTATTAGGTTTCTTCCTGCAATCTTCTTCTTTGTGACCTGGTATCTTGCAGAAGTTGTAGTAAGTGGAGCATTTTCCCGAATGCTTCTTCTTGCAAGCTTTGCAGTAAGGTGCATAGATAGAATCTACATTTTTCCCACGGTTGGAATTTGCATAACGAAATTATTGAGTAAGCTTTTGAGCTAGGTTTCTCCTCTGGTCTTCTTCTCGTGTACGTACTAATTCATCAGTCAAGGTATTTGCTAGTTCCACGGCTTCTTCTATGGTTTGAGGTCTAGCTGCCTTGACTACATGCCTTATCTCACTGATTAATCCCCAGATGTAGCGAGAGATTAATACTGGTTCAGGTGATGAAAGGGTTGGCACTATTCTAGCATATTCAAAGAATAAAGTAGTGTACCCCTTACTATCCACTCCAGTCATCCTAAGGTTTAAGAACTTATTTGCTATCTGTTCTTTTTCATTGGGAGGGCAGAATTTTCTTTCCACCATATTCTTAAATCCCCCCCATTCCATATTTTAAATCCTTTCACTTCCCCTAGACTGGAGGATAGTATTCCACCATTCTAAGGCCGAGTTCTTAAATAGATTGGATGCAAACATTATCTTATCTTCTTCGGCGCACTTGCTTATTTTTAAGACTGCCTCAGTCTTTTCTATCCAACGTAGAGCTGCAATGGCTCCTTCATTGCCCGAGAATTCTATTGGTTTACAAGACCAAAATTCCTTATAAGAACAATCATAAGACATGGTTCTTCTTCTTTTGGGAATGGGCACTTGAAGTATGGGTCCATTGTGCACACTGTGACTAGGTTCTGTATGGGTTCGTTTACTTCCATTACCACTTTATCATTATTTTCCGCATCCCAAACATTTTGGATAATAGCTGGCATAGCATCTCTAATTCCTTGGGTTACAAGGTGTCGAATTTCACTATTATTCATTTGATTTTCATTATTCTTGTTTTCTGGGTTTGCTGCGTCGGCCATCTGGATTTTAAACAATTACCAAGTATTAATATCACAGGACAATATCCAATACAAACAATCACACGGCAAGCATGTTGATCAAAATCGTCGAGCATTGCGACTTACTCTATTTTATAGTATGCATCTATAATTATTACAATACAACTGGAATAAAAATACAATACTAGTTTGCATCACTAACCACGAGGTGGTCTATACTACAACATATATATTATCATATATTTTTTTTCAAACATACACACATATTATATATATATATATATATATATAGGGTTAGGATCACGTGAGAAGCACTAGGCTAATTGAGAAACTTGAGAAGAATTCTGGACCACACATTTTCCCTAAGCTTTTCGTAATATACACATATGTATAGTTTAAAATTGACTATATACATATGTGTATAATTCAAGATTTGACAATATACATATATGTATATAGCCAATTTTATACTATACATATGTACATATTAGGAAAAGCTTAGGGAAAATGTGTGGTCCGGAATGCTTCTCAAGTTTCTCAAATAGGGTGGTCTTCTCTTAGGATCCCTACCCTATATATATATATATATATATATATATATATATATATATATATATATATATATATATATTATGACTAATGATAGGGGTTCATCCAAAAGTCCATATTACGCTCGTCATATTTCCAGACGAGTCATTCCCCTATTTGCCTCATCCTTTCGCTCTCTTCTAAAATCTCCTCACCAAAGGTTCGGAGTTCTTGCACATTTTCTGTGCTCATTGGGGGTGCAGGTGCTGGTATGGGATCTGGGTACTATGGCATTGGTTCTTCCTGAGGATAATGGATTTTCTAGAATTTCCCTAATGTATTCATCATTATCATAATAGGGATCTAGAGGGTCCATACCTGGGTAAGCTGCTAGGTTTGGCATGGGTTCTTCTGATATTGGGCAGCGTTGCTGATAATCCCTATGGTCGTCAAACCACGGGTCGTAGTCTGGGTCTAAGGGATTGGGTGCTGGTACTCTAGGTATCTCAGTCAGGTCAAAAGCTGGTGGTGGAATTTGGTTTTCCGAGTTGACTTCAATCTCCATTGGTTGTGTGGGAAACAAGGGTAATGGTTGGGGTGCTATGAGTTGCTCTAAATTAGGGTCTGCAGCTGTAGTTGCTAGAATATGAAAGTTTGCTAGACTCCTATTGAGCATATCTTGGGTGTGAGCATCTGTCTCTCTCTTAGCGGCTGCTAAAACTCGCTGTTGTTGTAACTTTTTAATCCTCTTCCTACGTTCATGCGCACCTCTGCTGAACCATCCTCTCTTTTTAGGAGGGAATGGCTCTTCAGATTGAGCCTTGAACACGAATATCCCATCTTCATTGTCAGCAGAATACCCTAAGAGGGTAGGCTGTGAAGAGGTACCTTCGCTCCTAGGTGAGCTGGACAATTGACGGTAGGCGTCGGAAGGTCCTTGGTCGCTCATATTGTAAACTAACAAATAGTCAAATAACACACACCAATAAAATACATATATGCACGTATTTTCGTTATTAATTTCCTGAAAATTTGAATAATATCTTGGTGTCAGCAGAACACTTCTGTGGCTGAATCAGTGGCTTAGCTCTGATACCACCTTCTGTCACAACCCCCGTCCCCTAACAACCCGGGAACGGGCCTCCGCGGCCAGTTACGGTGGTACCGTTATTTTATCATTTTGGCAGCGGAAATTTCGTCAGGACCGTAGTTAGGAAATATTTTATCAGAGTAAAATACCACGTTTTATAATATTAAACACATGGGAAATTCCCAAGTTTCAAGTACACACATTTTCATAGGGATAAACCCTATTTTATTTAAATAAAAACATCTCTTTATTTAGGTAACTTTTAATGCCACTTTTCCAAGCCTTCAGTGCTCTCCACCTGGCTTCTATTTGACTTTCACATTTTATTACCTGAAACGCGTTTAAAAAACATTTTGTCAGTGGGAAATACTGGTGAGTGAATCCTAGTTTAATCAAAACAGGTTTTATCAGTCTACAGCATTGAGGGCGGTCGCGCAATTACATTTGTTTCCATCTACTTTAATTACCACCCACGGTACTGTCAACCCGACTTGTGGTCATGTTACTACTCACAATGTAGTAACAAATTTTGTATACAAAACCCCAACATACCGACGATAATTGTAGAATGCAAATACTCAATCACTGTTTAATATAATGTAAAACATTTGAGGTTTTATAAAAACAGTTTACAAAAAGGAGATTACTCACATTGCTGGCTTAGGGTTTTCCTTAAGGTTTTCCTGGTGATTATCTATTAATTACACAAATGCACACGCGTTAGTATAATAACCCAATATTTACATTAGTAATACCCTCCCCGAGACGGCATTCCAACGATTACGTCGGGCACAACCACGACAGCCGTTACGGAACCCTGGATCAATCGGGCAGCATATCTAATACATAACCGGGGGTTATAATACTTACAACGAGGCAGAACTTCGTAATTTTAGCGGGTATAATGCCCGAAAATTATGTTTACTATGCAGAAATTCGAGAGAGAAAGAAAAGACTGAACGATTTGGACTGAAGGCCTGTTGACTCAATTTATAGGGCTGAAACAGGGGGCCCTCGTGCCCCACGTAGACCACATAGGGGTCCTTCGAACCCCGCGAGGCCAGCTAGGGTAGGCCCTAGCTGTGCTGATTCGGCCACTAGGCTTGACACGAGGCTGCCACGTGGCGGCCTAGGGGCTCGCCCTGACTACGAGCTGTCGCGGCCCGCGTAGATCACCACCAACTCGTTCACGGCCCGCGAGCGAGGACTGGATTTTGTTTTTATTTTATTTTTAATGATATATGGTATTTAGGGTCCGGTTTTCGCATACGGGGTGTATTTTAAGACATATAGGGACATTTTAAATATATTAGGGTGTCGAAAATTATTTTGGAGGATTGTTATAGATTGCCATCCGATTGGAGTGTCATCCGATCGGCACGCCATCCGACGCTTGCCCCACACTTTCCCTTTTTGGCAACCTATAGACAGCTCTCTCTCACTCGACCAACACACTCAAGGCCTTCTTTCTCTCGATTTCTCACGATTCTTGTAAGTTTTCAACTCAAACCTTATACTTCTATGATCTACACGCACTTCTTAATCATTTTCACCTTTGAATCTTGACTTTTAACCGTGAAATCAACGGATTTGAGGTGTTCTAGGGTGATGTCATCATGGAGTTCTTGTGAACTTCAAGTTTTGGCATTATTCCACCAAGAAAAACTCAGATCTGAAGGATTTCCACATGATTTCACAATGATTTCTCATAGATCTAAACATTTTCAGAGGTAAAAGGATTGAAAGATACTTTTCCAACTTTCTTTCAACTCTTTTAAACTCAATGCACTCAAAACCGATATAATCGGAGCTAGTTCAGACCTTCTACTCGTTCTCTAGTGAAGTGTCGGTCTTAGATCTGATTCTTTCGAGTGACCATCCTGCTGAGAACTTGTTCTCACTAAGTGTCCTACCAATCGGATCGCTATCCGATCGAGCGACCGTTCGATCGATCGATCGACCTAAAGGGTAGAGATACTTCTCTGTTTTCAAAATGCTACAACAAAAACTTCAAAGCCATCATACACAAACACATCCTTCTCAAACGAATGTCAATCCGACTGAATGGCCATCTGATCGGATGACCATCCGAACGGATTGACATCCGATCGAGTGACCATCCGATCGGATTGCCATCCGACACTTGTTTACTTTTTACCGTTTTACGCGCCACTTTTCGCTTATGCCATCGTAAACTGTTTAGGCTAACCACTCTAGCGCTCACTTCAATCCATTAACTTCCATCGCTGTGAGTATACTCGATCCCTTTTTGCTTTACGCACTTTTGGGTGTTACATATGTTACTTATTCTAAATCACATCAATCACACAACGCAAACACTATTTATACGCTGACCGTTATCACATGTTACTTGTTACTCGATGAATGCTTGTATGTTATGTTAACACAATGATTGTTACCTGACGCCTTAGCAATGATAGTACTATTTGTTTGGACTCAGCACCTGTCATGGACAGGGGTTGTTAAGGTTACATCTTCATGTGTCACAGTGGTGATATGTGTTGCGCATTTTACAACTCACAGTCTTGTCTGTGCATATTTCATTGTCGATAACCTACTAGCTTCACATTATACATGTTACATGCTGGTTACGCATAAACACTTTCGAAACATATTATTACTATTAAACGTGTATGCTCACCTTTACACTATGTGTATTGACCTCTATTTTAACGTATGTGACAGGTGCTTAGGATGTTTGCTTGTTATCTGCTGGAATCGAGCTAGGATGGGGTCTAGAAACAAATTAAATAAAATTTGAGTTGTCAGAACATTTGATCTGTCTTTGAGAAAACAATGTCTGTAATAACTGCTTTTATTTGATATATTATGGTATGGGACATAATGATACATATCCGGTAAATTTTAGTTGTTATGGATTTCTCCTGGACAATATGTTTTGCTCAGTGCCGCGCCCCGATGTTTTCGTCACCGGTTGGGGTGTGAGAGATTGGTATCAGAGCCATAACTATAGGGAATTAGGCAAGACTCGACCTAGTCCGGGTCGATGTCTTAGAAATGACCTAGTCTATAGTCTAGGTACCAACAGACCGACTTGTGCATACCCGGTATGGGTTTTGTACGAGCTTACCTGCTATTCCTCGCTCGCACTCGCTGTACACTACACTCTTGCGCGAACATCGCATACTATGGTTCCGCGTAAGATCGGCCTTTCCTAAGGCTAGACACACACAAACGGATGATCTGGTTGAGATTTGGTGTGAAAACCGCAAACTCTCGACCAAATCACTCGTTCGATTCGCTATTTTTACTATAAACAAGAGAATTTGCGTTGAACCAGGAGTGAAATTCATACTTTGACGCAATTCTACTTATCTATCTCGTGATTCTATCACACAAACAGGGATGTAGTCGTTAAGTTAGGGGTGAAACCCGAACCTTGATGACCCATTCCGCTCTATACTTTTGGTTGTACAAAACTCTCACCAAAGTCTCGACGGACTCCAACGACTTGGGTCGTACTGTAACTAGAAGGATGCGTGCCGATCACCCAAATTGAGGTGAGAGCACAGTCCAGAAGGCCAAAGTGTGCACCTAACGTCCTTGTGAATAGTCGAATCGCTTTGGGTAGTCGATGTCTACACACCCAGGACAATCTTTCTTCGATTTTGTGTGTTGCGATTATGGAATCCGCAGCCGCCAACTCTGCTATTTATCAATTTTATGTGAATTTCATGTGATTTTATGCGTTTATGTGTTTCGATTTTGGTTATTTACTCGCTTTTTGATGTCCGCTTTGATCAACACACACGAATCGCACTGCACAACTATCTCAAAACGTTAACAAATCGCATGCTATACTACTCGCTACGCTACTCGCTGTGTAATCGTTGCTCGCAATCGTTATACTTAATCGCTATATGCTGCTATGAATGATAGGTGAATACGTACAAAATATGTGTCTAGGATAGTTATGTGAAGTATGTGCTTATGTGCTTACGTGAAATACATGCTTATGTGTTTATGTGATTCTGTGTTTATGTGCCTACGTGATTTTTGTGAATTGATGTGTTCCTGTGCTTTATATGAAGTACCTTAGAGCAGAGTGAGAGTCTATACTAGGGTTAATCGAAATTTGTGTTTGATTCCTATGGCGATGTCTGTTGCAGACCATGTCGTCATTTGGATCGCTTCATTCCCGAACTGCTCACCGTAACCATGATGACAAACGAATCGCTGCTCTCGTCGCTAAGCAAATGGCAAAAGTCATCCCACAAATCATCAGTGAGCTGAATGAGAATGCTAGCAAGTCTTCAGAGGAGTCCAGGACTGATACTCCCAAGACTACTTTTAGCTTCAAGAAGTTCAACGCCTGCGGACCAAAAGAATTTACCGGTGAAGGTGGGCCTATGACCATGTTCCAATGGTTTGATTCAATCGAAGTCACCCTGCGCCAGAGTGGCTGTCCAGAAAACCTACGCACTTTTAACGCCACCGACGTCTTCCAATCCCGCGTTCTTGATTGGTGGACGACCGAGAGGAACAAACGAGGGAACGATGCAGCTTTTGGGCTAACATGGGACGAGTTGAAGGACATCATGATGCAAGAGTTTTGCCCTCCCCATGAACTCCAAAAGCTAGAGGACGAATTCTGGCATATCAAGCAGGATGGTGGAGATAACGCTGGTTTAACTGCTCGCTTCAAGCAGGTGAGTATCATCTGCCCTGGTCAAGTAACTACCCCTGAGATTATGATCAAGAAGTATATCCGTGCTCTTCCAGATTGTGTTGCAGATTTTTTTCAGGCTGCAAAGACGACAACAATCGAGGAAACCTACCTTCTCACCGCTGAGATTAACGATAAGCGAGTCAGGGCTGGTTATTTTGATAAAGCCTGCAAGAATCTGCATCAAGTCACCGCAGCTTCCACCACTGAAACCACCGGCGCACCGCAGTCTTCAAAGCTCTCACGTCCCAAGAGAAAGAACAATAGCTCCAGCAACAAGAACTATACAGTTACTGCCGCACTGCTCCAAACAGTACCTGCCCAACCGCAACCTCAACACCGCCAAGTAGTGGCGTCTGTGGTCAATGCACCGCCTACCAAGCGTGCATACAATGGACCACACCCGCTATGCCCTACTTGTACCTATCATCACCCGGTTGGTATCGCATGCCAGTTCTGTGTTCATTGCAACATGTACGACCACTTCACCGCTAACTGCCATACAGGTCCACGTCAAGCTCCAACTCAAGGTCAAGCTCCCGCACCACAAGCTCTACTTCCTGCTCCCCAGGGCCAACAAGCAGCTCCTGCACCCGTTGCTCATGCTAGAGCCTGCTTCGTATGTGGTGATCCCAACCACTTTGCAAACATATGCCCCAATAGAGTAGTGAAACAAGAGCCCCAGCAGCAACCGCAACAACACCAACAGCAGCAGTAGTTAGCAGCCCGCGGACGTGCTTTCAACATCAACGCCTGCAATGCTCAAGCAGACAACAATGTGGTTAATGGTACGTTCCTTGTGAATGGTATATATGCTTCATGTTTGTTTGATACTGGAGCCGATAACTGTTTTGTATCATTTGAATTCGAAAAGCTCCTAAATCATAAGCGCACCCATCTCCCCTCGACGTACGATGTTGAAGTTGCCACCGGAAGAACCCTCGCTGTCAATTCTGTTCTACGTGATTGTACGCTTGAACTCAACAATCACGTCTTCCCTATTGACCTTATTCCGATGCAGCTCGGTAGTTTTGACATCATAGTAGGCATGGATTTTCTTCACGAGAATCGTGCTGAAGTTGTTTGTTTCGATAAGATGATTCGTTTCTCGCTCGCTAATGGTGATAAACTTTGTGTATACGGCGAAACTCCTTCAAAAGGTCTCAAACTCATGTCATGTGTCCAAGCAAGCATGTATCTCCGCAAGGAATACAGAGCTTTCTTGGCTAACATTGTAGTAGCGGAGAAGGAAAAGAAACGAAACACAAGAGTGAAAGACGTTCCCATTGTTTGTGAATTCCCTAACGTATTTCCTAACGATTTACCTGGTTTACCACCTACTTGTGATATCGATTTCCAAATCGACCTCATTCCTGGATCAAATCCTGTTGCTAAAGCGCCTTATCGTCTAGCTCCTTTGAAAATGCGCGAACTCTCGAGTCAGCTCCAGGAACTACTTGATAAATGCTTTATTCGCCCTAGCACCTCTCCATGGGGCGCGCCTATCCTTTTCGTCAAAAAGAAGGATGGATCGTTCTGGATGTGCATCGATTACAGGGAATTGAATAAGCTGACTATCAAGAATAACTATCACTTGCCGTCACACCCGACCACGTAAAACAACAAATCATGGCGGAAACGTCGGGGAGTGTCGTAACAGAATCATTGTTTCACAACCATGGATTAAATAGTTTCATTTTATTGAATTATTGAACTCATTGTTTTATTACAATCAGATAAATACAAATAATTGTCTCTCAAGTTTTAAAGTCGCTAAGGCACGAGTCCATCCTATGTGTAGCATACATCAACAATCTGCACATAGCAGTACCTGAAACATATGTGAAAATAGGTACGTCAGCATAAAAATACCTGTGAGTAACATAGGATTTGTGAATTTGATTCATGGCTTTCGATCACACAAGAAAAGGTTTTATGTTTTCAAAATAGCCATGAATCCTAAAAGTTTTGTTTCTAAAATGCATCATTTTGGTAAAATGTTTATAGTATATACAAAAATATACTTTGGTTTTGAGATAAGCGGATGAGTAGTATATCTAAATATACTTTAGTTTTGAAATAGTTATATAGATAGTATATTAGAATATACTTTAGTTTCGAAAATAATAGATTTGGTAGTATATCACAAGTATACTTTGGTTTAATGAATGAAAAACATCGGTAGTATAATACATTATAGTTTGGTTTTGTAAATAACACATCAACTTATGCTTTGGATTTGAAAATAGCACATCAACTATGCTTTGGTAGTATATTAAAATATACTTTAGTTTGTGAAATAACAAGGTCGGTAGTATATCAACTATACTTTAGTAAATAATATCACGTTGGTAGTATGTCGGAACATACCTAAATCGTGGTTTGGTAATATATCAAACTATATTTTAGTAAACAATAGCATATCAAATTATGCTTTAGCAAACAGTATCACGTTGGTAGTATATCGAAATATACCATATATCGCGATTTGGTAATGCATTCAAACATTAGTGCATCAAACTACACTTTAGAGACTATAGAAATACCACAAAGGCAAATTCTATTTGGTTAAAATTTGGTTTCTGACATTCCATACAACAGGAATGGGGTGTCTAGTCCTATAGCGCTATATCATACTACCAATCGGCTTGATCATTGTTAATGAATGTATAAGTAAACATATGAACAAACAAATAGTCGTAACAAACTTTGGAAATTAGTGTTTAAGCCATGGATAATAGTTCAATTCGTCAAAAGATAGTACTATGCACGTGTAATCATATACTCGAAATCATGAAAATAGCGTATCGGCACATATGTATCACCCTAAAACATTTGAAAACAGTAAAAGAGGGGACTATGTACTCACTTTGATTTGGAAGGTATCCTCGATCTAATGAACTTAACGAAGCTCAGGCAAACCAAGGAAATCAAGTAGTACCTAGTAATCAGATCGCTAGTTAAATAATCGACACCTAAATCAGAGGATCGAGTAGAATGAGGTCTTGTAAACCAAATGAGTATTGGAACTCATCTGATATGGTTTAACAAAGCCTACATTCTAAATCGAAACCTATCCTAAGTGCTTTCGACCCGTTACGACTCATTAAGGTAGCTTATGCTACGTTAACGCGTTGTTCGCGCAAATGCGCGTTCGAGACGCCTAACTAGTCCTATGACAAGTATTATATGCCCTAATATGTTTAAATATGTTGCATAATCAGTTTAGGTGACAAAAGTTAGGTTACATATGCTTAAAATCCAATTATGCATGAAAAGGGCATTTTGATCATTTACCTAAGGCATACAAACTACCTATCATACAACTAATTAAACTAAATGACCATAAGGTATAACCTCGGAAGGTTATTCCCTATACAACTATGGTCACTAAATATGCTTGGTCGGATCCTAACGATCGACCAAACGGGTCGGGTTCGAAAGTCTAAGCGGTTTTCAAGACCGCTTGACTTACGACCCTATACAAGCACTAGACTAAAAGTGACGAGTTAAACATGTTTAACTAAGTTAGAAAACAGGTTTTGATATCAAAACAAAGTGTTTTGATACCCGAAGATAGTTTCGTCTCAAAATGCGCATAAACGGCATTTTGACCGAAACTTTGACTCGTCACTTCAACTAATCAACGTGGTAATCAGTAGGTATAGTCACAAGGGACTATAACCATCGTGATTACGCTCACGTTGCAAAGTTCAAACGAACTTTGTGTTGACCAATTCATGGTCAAAGCAGAAAGTCAAACACTGTTTGACTTTCATGCTTGAAATACATAAAAAAGCATGAAAGAAGCTACAAAAGGTCCAAGAAATGAAGATTTGAACTCAAAATTCTCAGGTATGAAGCTTCACAAGTGAGAGCTTCAACTTAGACAAGAAATTGAGATCAAGTGTGAGGAATGAATGAAGAACCCACATCTATTTATAGGAAGTTAGGATCAACAAGATCATTCCAAGTATTTAGAAGGTGTAATCTTGACCCTACACTTGTGGAACATGGTATTTGATATAATGGAAGCTCCAAAACTAGTTCATAGTATTGAAAAAGTTACATAAAAGATCCCCAAGTTCAAACCATTGCTGAAACTGATTTTTCTGCCCAGATGAGGGGGTGGCATGCCGCCACAGCAACACCAAATAGGGGTCGCGCGACGCCACCAATGCCCAGCTCAAGAAACTTTGAAAAAATGGCAGAAATGGTCCATGCAGCTTGTTTAAGCCATTTTCGATGCGTTTAAACCCCGTTAACCCATTTTCAAGGCTCTACAAGGATGTTAAAGCATAGGGGACTTGAAACATGCTTGGAATTATCTCGGATGTCGGTTCGTTTGGTCGTACGGTTGCGTTATTCGGTTAATTACGACGAAGACTCGAACGGACGCGAAATCGATCCAAATTGCACGACGAGTGGTATTTTTGCATTCAAATCACTAAAATAAATTATTTTAATGATTACAAATATTTTTGGATGTCCGGATATGTTCAAAACGTAAGATATGCGCGAAAATACAAACTTATGCACTTTTTGACGCTTTTAGTCCCTGTTGATCAAATAAGTTTATTTTCGCATACTGAACCCCTCAAAGCCTATTTATAAGCTATGTAAAGGATATTTAAGGTATGTTTAACTTATGATCAAGTTCCAGAATGTTCGTTACTGTACAAATCGGCATAGTTTCGCAGTTTGATGGAAATAGCCCTGCGATCGAATAAACTTGCTTTCGACACACCAAACCATCCAAAACTTATTCTATGTTATATAAGGGTTATTTAAGGTATGTTAAGCCTATGTTACTGTTCCAGAGCATTTGTTGTGTTAAACTGATTACATTTACGCATCAGTTCGCGTATAACCTTCTAGAAAGCGATTTAAAGCTCGAAATCGAACAAGAATTGATATGTGCAAATGATACACATATTTATACAAATACCATGTATGAAACACAATATTTCATTGGTTTTGTATTCGTATGATGGTCGTAGAGACACAGGTGTCACACTTGCCTTGAATCGATGATTTGTTTGATCAGTTACAACGTGCTACGTGTTTTTCAAAGAACGATCTACGCTCAGGCTATCACCAATTACGCATTCAAGAGGAATATATCCCAAAATCTCTTTTCAAACCCCCTATGGTCATTATGAGTTTGTTGTCATGCCTTTTGGTTTGACTAACGCTCCTGCAGTTTTCATGGATCCAATGAATCACGTGTGCAAACCTTTCTTGACCGCTTCGTTATCGTGTTCATCGATGATATCCTGATCTATTCCAAGTCAAAAACCAAACAATCGTGGAATCTACATTTGGTTCTTAAGTTACTCTAGGGAAACTGTCTCTATGCCAAGTTCTCCAAGTGTGAATTCTGTCTTGAGGAGGTTCAATTTCTGGGTCACATTGTCAATAGTCAAGGTATTCATGTCGATCCTGCGAAGATCGAAGCTGTTAAGAGTTGGGTAACACCAAGGAACTCGTCTGAAGTTCGTTCTTTTCTCGGATTGGCGGGCTACTATCGCCGATTCATCGCTGACTTTTCAAAAATCGTTGTGCCGCTTACCTCTCTTACGCATAAGGACAAACCTTTTGTTTGGGGAACTGAACAAGAGAAAGCCTTTCAAACCCTCAAAGCTATGCTTTGCAATGTGCCCATGCTCTCACTTCCTGACGGAAATGACAATTTCGTAGTCTACTGCGATGCCTCAAACCTTGGTCTTTGTTGTGTTCTCATGCAACACGACAAGGTTATCGCATATGCCTCTCGACAGCTCAAGATCCACGAGAAGAATTATACAACCCACAACCTTGAGCTAGGCACAATTATTTTTGCGTTAAAGATTTGGCGACACTACATTTATGGTACCAAGTGTACGATCTTCACCGATCACAGGAGCCTACAACACATCTTTGACCAGAAAGAACTGAATATGTGCCAATGCCGATGGGTTGAACTCCTCAACGATTACGACTGTGAGATTCGTTACCATCCAGGCAAAGAAAACGTCGTTGCCGATACTCTCAGTCGACGAAGCTATTTGCATAGCGTTCGTAATTCTAAAGACCAGCATAATCTCGAAGTTCTTATCCGTGACGCCCAACATGCTTGTTTTACCGAACGTACTTTGAAGAAGGAAAGAATCATCAACGATGGTGCTCAACTGGTGAATAAATTGAATGGGATATTTCATTATCTAGACCGAATTTGGATCCCCAAGCGTACGAATTTGTGACAAATTCTGATGGACGAAGCCCACAAATCTCGGTATTCTATTCATCCCGGTGCTGACAACATGTACCAGGACATGCGCTACAAGTACTGGTGGCCGGGCATGAAGAAGGATATCGCTATCTATGTTTCGAAGTGTCTGACTTGTTCAAAAGTCAAGGCCGAACAACAAAGACCATCTGGCTTACTCGTTCAACCCGAAATCCCTATGTGGAAATGGGAGAGTATAGCTATGGACTGCATAACGAAACTTCCGCGCACGCCGTCAGGTCACGACAGCATCTGGGTTGTTGTTAACCGTTTGACTAAATCAGCTCATTTTCTACCGATACAAGAAGACTTTAAGATAGAAAAATTAGCCCGAATCTACACCGATGAGATCATTTGTCGACACGGGATGCCTTGTGACATCATCTCTGACCGTGATGGTCGGTTTACCTCGTGTCTTTGGGAAACGTTTCAATCTGCTCTCGGTACTACCCTTAATCTAAGTACCGTTTTCCATCCCCAAACCGATAGTCAGACTGAAAGAACGATTCGTACCCTTGAAGACATGCTTCGCTCGTGTGTCATAGATTTCGATGGTAATTGGGACGCGCACTTACCTTTGGTCAAATTCTCGTACAATAACAGTTATCATTCTAGCATCCAAATGGCACCATTTGAGGCATGATACAGAAGGAAATATCGATCGCCTATTGTATGGCATGAGATCGGAGACGCACAAATTACCGGTCCCGAGCTGTTGCAAGAAACGACAGTCAAAATCCTCCAGATTCAAGACAATTTGCTGAAAGCTCAGAGCCGTCAGAAAATTTACGCCGATAGACGCCGCAAGCCCCTTGAATTTGACGTTGGCGATCATGTACTCCTAAAGGTTGCACCTTGGAAGGGGGTGATCAGATTCGACAAGAAAGGAAAGCCCGCGCCTCGATATGTTGAACCCTTTAAAATCCTGGAAAGGATTGGAAAAGTGGCCTACAGCTCGAACTACCGGAGGAACTTAGTAATGTCCACCCGACTTTCCATGTTTCGAACCTCAGAAAGTGCTTAGTCCACTAGGAATTATATGTCCCTCTCGAAGATTTACAAGTGGACGAAACATTACACTTCGTGGAAAAGCCTGTCGAGATCATGGGACGAGAAACCAAGGTGCTCAGACGCTCACGCATTCCCATTGTGAAGGTTCGCTGGGAAGGCAAACGCGGCGCCGAGTTCACCTAGGAACTCAAAAGTGACATGAAGGCGAAGTACCCGCAACTGTTTGTTACGCCTACTTCTTAAATTTCAGGACGAAATTTCCTAAAGTAGAGGAGGCTGTAACAACCCGCTTTTTGTAAAGTCAAAGTACAAGTCAAAGTCAAAGTCAAAGGAAGAAAAGATTGCTAATTGCAATATGTCACTCCTTGCTTGACTAGTAGATTGTGCTTCTTGACTTGTAATCGAATTCTATTATTTATTTGCTTTAGTTGTATTATGTGGGGTATCTATTAATAATCGAGGTTTAATCGTTGTTTATCGTTAATTAACTTATCGCTAATCGCATTCACGACTCGAATTATGTGTTCTGGATATTGTTTTACGTGTGCGTGCTATTATGTGTTACTTGTGCATGTTATGTTTATGTTGAGGTGTTTAATCGCAATCGCAATTCTATCGCAACGCAAGCTAAATCGCAAACGCTAAACGCAAGTTACTTATAGTGATTGTATGTTAGATATAATAGTTAGGTTATTTGTGTAACTAATGGATAATACTATCGCATCGCTCACTCGAATCGCATCGCAACGCTCAACACGCAAAACGAAACATCAAAACGCAACTCGTTGGAGCCACTGGATCGAATGGCCGTTCGATCGAATGGCCATCCGATCAGATTGCCATCCGATCGGATTGCTATCCGATCGGAGTGTCATCCGATCGGCACGCCATCCGACGCTTGCCCCCCCACTTTCCCTTTTTGGCAACCTATAAATACCCCATGTCACATCACTTGTGATATGACAGCTCTCTCTCACTCGACTAGCACGCTCAAGGCCTTATTTCTCTCGATTTCTCGCGATTCTTGTAAGTTTTCAACTCAAACCTTGTACTTCTATGATCTACACGCACTTCTTCATCATTTTCACCTTTGAATCTTGACTTTTAACCGTGAAATCAACGAATTTGAGGTGTTCTAGGGTGATGTCATCATGGAGTTCTTATGAACTTCAAGTTTTGGCATTATTCCACCAAGAACAACTCAGATCTGAAGGATTTCCACATGATTTCACAAAGATTTCGCATAGATCTAAACATTTTTGGAGGTAAAAGGATTGAAAGATACTTTTCCAACTTTCTTTCAACTCTTTTACACTCAATGCACTCAAAACCGATAGAATCGGAGCTAGCTCAGACCTTCTTCTCGTTCTCTAGTGAAGTGTCGGTCTTAGATCTAATTCCTCTCAACGAGACAACCGACTTCGGGTGGAATATGAACAAACCGTCAAATAACAGCTGACTGGTCGGATCAGGGTGATTCTTGTTCGATCGGACGACTTGGGACTTGACGAGGTTCCGTTGTTTAGTACGTGGTCATACCGCCCTGAGCAAACCGCAAAACTTAGCAAAATAATCAAGTTCAAGAAGATCAGATTCGTTGGGACAAATTGTCGTCCGATCGGATTGTCGTCCGATCGGATTGCCGTCCGATCGGATTGCCGTCCGATCGAACGACCATCCGATCAGTTGCCATTTGGAACTTTGACACTTAATCAGTTTCATAATTTTCAAAGACCATCAGTTTTAACGGATTTCCATTTGATCGGATTGCTATCCGATAGAGTGACCATCCTGCTGAGAACTTGTTCTCACTAAGTGTCCTACCAATCGGATCGCTATCCGATCGAGCGACCGTTCGATCTATCGACCTTAAGGGTATAGATACTTCTCTGTTTTCAAAATGCTACAACGAAAACTTCAAAGCCATCATACACAAACACATCCTTCTCAAACGAATGTCAATCCGACCGAA
Source organism: Helianthus tuberosus (assembly GCA_030545235.1). Lineage (NCBI taxonomy): Eukaryota > Viridiplantae > Streptophyta > Magnoliopsida > Asterales > Asteraceae > Helianthus > Helianthus tuberosus. Next base: position 147,007,332 of record CM060367.1, on the reverse strand, counting down.
TGGCCATCCGATCGGATGACCATCCGAACGGATTGACATCCGATCGAGTGACCATCCGATCAGATTGTCATCCGACACTTGTTTACTTTTTACCGTTTTACGCACCACTTTTCGCTTATGCTATTGTAAACTGTTCAGGCTAACCACTCTCGCGCTCCCTTTAATCCATTAACTTCCATCGTTGTGAGTATACTCGATCCCTTTTTTGCTTTACACACTTTTGGGTGTTACATACGTTACTTATTCTAAATCACATCAATCACACAACACAAACACTATTTATATGCTGACTGTTTTTGCATGTTACTTGTTACTCGATGAATGCTTGTATGTTATGTTAACACAGTGATTGTTGCCTGACGCCTTAGCAACGATAGTACTATTTGTTTGGACCCAGCACCTGTCATGGACAAGGGTTATTAAGGTTACCTCTTCATGTGTCACAGTGGTGATATGTGTTGCGCATTCTACAACTCGCAGTCTTGTCTGTGCATATTTCATTGTCGATAACCTACTAGCTTCACATTATACATGTTGGTTATGCGTAAACGCTTTCGAACAATATTATTACTATTGAACTTGTATACTCACTTTTACACTATGTGTATTGACTTCTATTTTAACGTATGTGACATGTGCTTAGGATGTTTGCTTATTATCTGCTGGAATCGAGCTAGGATGGGGTCTCGAAACAAATTAAATAAAATCTGAGTTTTCGGAACATTTGATCTGTCTTTGAGAAAACAATGTTTGTAATAACTGCTTTTATTTGATATATTATGGTATGGGACATAATGATATATATCCGATAAATTTTAATTGTTATGGATTTCTCCTGGACAATCTGTTTCTCTCAGTGCCGTGCCCCGATGTTTCCGTCATCGGTTGGGGTGTGGCAACGTGTGGGTGAGTTTTTCTCTTTGTTCTTCAACTTGATCTTCATCTTTATAATCATCCCACTCTTCAGTGTCATTGATCTCTTCTCCTGATCCAAGCCTTCTTCAAGAACAAAGAACAAAAAATGACATGTGACTGTCATCAGTATCTTTTTTCTTGAAGATTTGTCCATCTCATGCAGCAAAATCTTACTGAGTTACTCCCCTCACCTAACAATCCAGTCAGTGAAACTTCACAAAGAACAATACTGAATATCCAAGAAAACATATTAGCCATCTTTGATTTTTTTTATTTTTTGGCGTTTTACAGTAAGTGATATTTAGTAGTATTGTCGTTTATTTTTTTGGTTTGATCAAATGGAGGTTGCTGAGAGGTATCATTTTATAGGATGTCTTTTGGCGCGTAGGTTAGGCGGTGAATTATTATAATAAAGTATTCATCATTTCAGTTACTGTTTGTAATTACTGTTTTTTGATAAGCTTTATCTATGAAGTCTGTAACACGTCCCATCTTTCAAGTTTGGCGTTTTAGATTTTAATATAATAAATTTTTCGTCGCTTTAGTTTTACTGTTTTGTAGTTACTGTTTCTAGTTACCTTTTCAAGTTTGGTTTTTATTTTTTTATTTTTTGGGTTTTTTAAATACTTGTCCAAAGTAATTTTATTATAGTGTGGTAGTTTTTGGGGCGTTTTATGGCATGATGGCGTTTTGACACGCATTTGGCTATGTGGCGTTGTTATTATATAAAAATCAACTGAAAAAGAAAATTAAAAAAATATAAACAGTTGATCTTCCAAATCTTCACTGTCACCAGTCTCTTTCTTCTTTTGAAGCATCTTCACTGGCTGTTTCAACTTTCGTATGATTTATTTTGATTTTTTGTTTTTGAAGCAGCTTTTTTGTTGCCGTATGGAAGCACAAAGTCTGAAATCAGCCTTTTTTTTCTTGAAGATTTGTCCATCTCATGCAGCAAAATGTTTTTGAGTTACACCCTTCAGCTAACAATCCATTCAGCGAAACTTTCGCGTAGAACAATATTGAATTTCCAAGGAACTATGTTTGATTTTTTTAACTTTTTGGAGTTTTACCGAGAAAAAGAACGCCACTAAATAAAAGTACCTTAAACCTCTAAATTTGATCATGCTAAAATCAATAATGTTTTGTTGTATGAGATGGACAACATTGTTAATCCTCAGTTAAGAAAGATGTCTAACAATATTGTCCACCCCATACAGCTAAACTTTATTGAGAACAAACCTCAATAATGTTTTTGTGTGTTTTGGCGTTATAAATTGGATGGAAGTTGAGGATAAAGTCAATAAGATTTTACTCAATGAAATGGACAATATCCTTAGTAAAGATTTTGTTCATTAGATTGAGCGAAACCTTACCGACAACCAAACTGAATTTCAAATAAACGTTTTGTTTTAGAGGATATTTGATGTTTGGTTTTTTGGCGTTTCTAAGACGAATGGTATATATTAAATATGACGTTTGGGATTTTGTGTGTTTTAATGGAAGGTCTGCGATGTTGTATATATAGGATTTTTTTGGCGGTTTTTGTAGGCGGGATTTTATTATAATTAAGTTTGGCGTTTTATATCTAATGGCGTTTTAGATTAAGATGGTTTGTGCTATGTAGGTTAAGGCAGTAATTGTAAGACCCTCACATTCACTTTATAATTTATACCATACTTATTGCATTTATACTTCATTCATTGATTAAAAACGTCGAATTAACGCATTTATACAAGTTTCAAACCTTCAAAAGATGTTCACTAAAATTTCAAAACATACTTAACGTTCAAAACATATTTACTAAAGTGTTATAACACAACCCCAAAGTGTTTGTAACAAAAGTAATTGTTTTCATTTGCGGAGGCTTCTTGGCACAAGTGTTCGGTCCTCTAGCATAGCTTGATCTTCATCCGCAAGTTCCTACATTTTACCTATAACCAAAATCATCCAAAACATTAGTTACATAAGTTTGTAAGATGATTAAACAAGTCCTAGATGTCAAAACACATGAAAAACAAAATTTTCCAGCTCTGGTAGGCTGTCGCGGGCCGCGACAGAGAAGGACTTGGCTTTCGAGGCCGCGAGCCATGTCGCGTGTCGCGACGGAATTTTGTGTTGCTGTCGTGTGGCGCGATAGTGACGTTTTTCCAGCGAATTCAGGTTAAAAACCTGCATTTCCCAGCTAGGATCTAGTTTACGAAATCGTCCATAACTTATTCACTTTTGGTCCGATTTGGGTCACGTTTCTTTCTACGTGATCGTAATTAGATCATCTATAACATGGAATAAAAATCCAACATTCACATTAACAACTTTTCTTAATTTAAACCCTCGGCTTAAATGAATTTTCATAATTATTCGACCCGTTTCAGATTATGGACCATAAATCTTATTTATGACCTCAAAACTTCCATTAGATTCAATCCTATAATCATATTAAAATAATGACATGTTATACATACAACTTATGCGCTCTTATGTATATATGTATGCTTAATCAACCTGTTTCAACCTTAATTACTTAAATGGATTTAACACGAGTCCTTTAATATGGATTCGCCATCTTTTAGTCATACTCAATCCTGAGTTTATGACTCATATTCATCATTAACCGTTTCTCGGCTAACGAACCTAATGAGTATTATTTAAGAATTCGGGCATTATTTGAAGTCTTATTATTGTGCGACCTTTCCGGTTCGCATCGAGACAACAATTTGACCCGTTTAACTTTCCTAGCGACATCAATCACCTTATTTCACCAAAGTTCATTACTTTGGTTATTTTGAGCCGTTTGGTTTTATTGGCAAATTCTATTGCTTTCCCATAACCAAACGTGTATAATTCGGATCACTTTGACCCATTTCAACATTATAGTGGAATCCACCACTTTTTCCTTTGTTCTATCGCTATTCACTAGTTAATCCCTCTGGTTAATACTCACGGAATCCTCCGTATTAGAAATAACCAAATTTCATAACGATTCAATTATCATTCAAATAACTAAACATAGAATACTAGCGAAATATTACGAAGCGTATAGCCACGTACCTTTAACGCTTTCCTTTCAAATGGGTATCCGATCTTCCTTGATTACTTGAGGTTCCACCCAATTTGCCTATAGAATTTAATTCGGACATATAGCTTAGAATTCATACTTCTATATTCAACACAAATTCTTTTAACTAGTCAAATAAGTGATTCTTTCATATTGTCCACTTATTTCAAGTTCATTCAAGCATTTCATCAAATATCTTATGTGCGAAATGAGTATTCTAACAATATCAAGTTCATGATTAATAATTTTAACCATGTTAAATCATAATATTCCAATTCATATGTCAAGAATACCAATTTAACACTTAAACTTATATCATATCTATCAAGTAACACTAAATCATCACTATAATTCAAGTGTTTTTCATATTATTCACAAAACCCACATAACCCACATATGATAAACATTGAAATCACTAGGTTATGACATGAATTCATCAATTTCTTATCTAGGAGTTGTTCCTAGACATATAACCATCCTAATTTAGTCATAACATCTATCAATTCTTCAAAATTTTCATTTATGAGAATTCAAGAATCATCAAAACATCATCACATATCAAAATTTAGCATACCTTTTGATCCCCTAGGGTTAGTGATCAAGATTCTAGCTTGAGATTGCTTTCTAATCGAATTCTTCTTTGAGAATTGAAAGGATTTGAGTGAGATTAGGGTTTTGAGATGAAGTCTTTGTTTCTCCTGTGGTTTGGTCGATCCCAGCTCACACACAAGTTGTGTGAGTTTTGAGTTTATCCAGTGTTTTAAAACACTTATTTCAATTTGCCCAACTTTAGTCCCTCTAAGTTGTTATTTTATAAAAATGGCTAAAATTTTTGATTTCCCATCTTTTTATAACAAGATTTTAACTAGGTTTATTATTCCGAATTTAAAATCTCATTATTTTATTTTCAACATGCATATATATATATATATATATGTATAATTTTAGGGGTGTTATAGTAATTTAATGGCGTTTTATTCATGAGATGGCGTTTTGTGTAGAAAAGTCAAAAGACATTTTTACCCTTAATGAAGCGCGCCACACTAATAAAAGTGATGCTATTTACGAAAACACCACCGCATCATCTAGTTCATTGATTGTTTTGATCTGACGATCCATAACCGTTCTCTCTGTTCTCATACTTTTCACCGTTTTCTCTAAATCCTGACCATATATATATGGAGAGGATCATGAGAAAACTACATATATATAAGAAAACTAACTAAAAAAACCTAAAAAAAGCCAAAAAAAACATACCAATTTTTTTTTACAATTTTTTTATAAAAAAGTTCGCTACTTTTTATATATAAAAAAATGTTCAATTTTTTTTTCTTGTACTGCACATGTGCGTTATATGTGATTATATGTGTACTACACATGTGCATTATATCCGTAATACTGCACATGTGTAATACAACAAAAAAAAATTATTTATTTTATTTTTTTTTTGAAAATTTTTTCCATTTATAAAAACTAACGATTTTTTTATAAAAAAAATGTAAAAAAAAATTGGTATGTTTTTTAGGCTTTTTTAGTTAGTTTTTTGGTTTTCTCATTTAAACTAGTTTTCTCATGATCCATATATATATATATATATTTGGAAATGATAATGAGAAAACTACATATAAATGAGAAAACTAACTAAAAAAGCCTAAAAAACATAAAAAAAAAGTACATTTTTTTAATAAAAAATCACTATTTTTTATATATAAAAAAATTTTCAAAAAAAAAAACTTGTACTACACATGTGCATTATATGTGTACTACACATGTGAATTACATGCTTAAAATTAGCTTTTGAGTTTAGTTTAGCTTTTAGGGTTAGGTTTTTTGGAGGTTTAGGATTAGGTTTTTGAGTGTGGGGGAGGGGGGTTTAGGTTTTTGGGGGGTGGGGGTTAGTTTTTTTCGGGTTTATATTTAGGGTTTAGTTTTATGTTTTCGGGAGGGGGTGGGGGGGTTTAGGCTTTTGGTGGGAGGGTGAATTTAGGTTTTTTTTTTTGGGGGGGGGGGGGGTTTAGGCTTTTGGTGGGAGGGTGAATTTAGGTTTTTAGAGGGTGGGGTGGGAATGTTTAGGTTTTTAGGGGGTGTTGGTGGGGGTGGGTTAAGTGGTTTAGGTTTTCCGTATTAGTGCACATGTGCAGTACAAATTTTTTTTTTGCAAATTTTTTTATATATAAAAGCTGCGAAAAAAATAATAAACATGTAAAAAAATTTGGTAAGTTTTTTTGGTTTTTTTTGTTTTCTCATTTAAACTGGTTTTCTCATGATCCATCCCCTATATATATAAGATTAGGTTCATTTGTGAACAACATCTTCATAGTGAACTGTGTGAACTAATCAAGACCATTGATTTCCATTTTAGTTGTTAAGGGTAGGGTTGTAATTATACAATAAATTAGTTTTAAATCTTTATTTTAATCATTAAATTTAAGTTACAGTTTTAATTTTGGTAGTTTTCTTAAATTGCATAATTATCTTCTCCATTTCTGTGTACGTTCATGTCGTTCAGCAGGCCATTGATAAGGGATAATTATATTCACACAAGACTAATAAGTATTATTTTTAATAAATGAATTCATCTGTTTGTGTTATTTATTCTTTTTTTAAATTGCATATTCACTCAAGAATAGATTATTTACAGAACGTTTGATTACATATTTTTTTTTATTTTTGGATTAAATATTCAATTTTTTTACAAATGCATATCCATGATTATTCTTCATGTACTCATCATGAATCTTGTGTGATAATGTACACTTGTTCTGAACATTGGTGTGATAATGTACATATGTGTACATACGTGTTAAGAATATGACTTATTAATGTACATATATGTATATACGTGTTGAGACTGTTATGAACATATATGTACAATGCCGAACAATCATCTCAGATACTTGCTGTACACATATGTACCATGTTGAACAACCATATCATTAACTTCTTTTTTAGAAGTATATTATGAATGTACATATGTGCACATTACAAATCGGAAATGTACACTTAAAGAAGATGATCGGATGGAACAATATTTGTTAATATACATATATGTACATACGTTTTTAAATTGTGAATACGTATAATACATATATGTACATTCACTTCTACAGAGTTTTTAATCATGTTCTAGATGGAACAATATATTATACAATAGTTATATTTTTTAGAATTAAAAATTAGTTAATTGGTGAGAAAAAAATGAGAGAGAATGTAATTAGTTATTTAATTGGAGAGAGAAGTAGTTACAATTTACCTTTATACCTTACATATAAATAATTACAAAACTGTCATTATTAAAATATCCAATATCTAAACAATTAATGGCTCAGATTAGTTCACACAGTTCACTCTCAACCTATTGTTCACTCTAGAACCCTACCCTGTATATATATTTAGGGGAAGGTTCATTTGAGAAGAAAAAGAACAAAGGGTAATTTTGTAAAACACTAAATAGTTTTTCCACTTATCTCATTTATTATCATTTTTGACAAATTATTAGTCATAAATACTATTATCCTCCGCATTAACTTTTTTTGCCTACACACATCAAAAGTTATCATACATATTTCGAAATTCATCCTACACGTTGAAATTTATCCTACACAACTCGTAATTTATCCTACACTTTAAATTATTTTATTTTATTTTTTTGAAAAAATATATATTTTGAAGATAAGTTACAAATTATTTAATGTAGTTAGCTATTAAAGAGGAAGACTACAAATTAATTACCTATGTAGATTTACCAATGTACCCTTATAGTAACATTAAATGATTATATTAAATGAAGTAAAATAAAGCATTCTTATTGGTTGAAATTTCTTCTTTTTTCTTCTTCCAAAAAATTTCTTCGCATTTGATTTCTCCAATATATATATATATATATATATATATATATATAGGAATAAGTTAAAATGAGAACCACCTCGAGTTGTAAGAACCAGCGAGAACCACCCCCGCGGGGGGCCGTTGACCACGAATTTTTTTTTACACCTAGATCCGTATATTTTAACACGGGGGGTAAATTTTGGGTTCAAACGGCGCGCCCGAGGGGGTAGTTTTTTACGCCCAAAGTTTGGTAAAAAAAAAGAAAAATTAAAAAAATTAAAAAAACCCAAACTTTGGGCGTAAAAAACTACCCCCTCGGGCGCGCCGTTTGAACCCAAAATTTACCCCCCGTGTTAAAATATACGGATCTAGGTGTAAAAAAAATTTCGTGGTCAACGGCCCCCCGCGGGGGTGGTTCTCACTGGTTCTTACAACTCGAGGTGGTTCTCATTTTAACCTTCCCCTATATATATATAGGATTAGGTTCAAACGTGAACAAAATCCCAAGAGTGAACTGCGTGAACTGATCTGGGCCCTTGATTTTTATGATCTTGAGATTAATGTGAGTGGCATGATGGTAATTATTTGGTTAATTTTTTCCATTTAATTAAATACAAAAAAGGTATATGTGTAATTTCAATCTTAAATTGATTGCATAAATCTCTCACAAATCAATTAATCAATTATCCTCTTAAATTGGTTGCATAAATCTCTCACAAATCAAATCAAGGATTAGGAAAGATGTAACATAATTCAATTATTAAAATAATTATTTGTTTAAATGCGATGTACACATGTGTATTCTGATTTTGCCCTCTTTTTAATGCGATGTACACATGTGTATATCATCTATTTTTGTGATATCTCAGATTTTTTTTTGTATTGAATGTTGATGTACACCTGTGAATTACTGTACACATATGTACGATGCTGAGTACACATGTGTACTGTTCTATTTATATCCAAGTACACATGTGTATACCGTTGAAATATGAAGGTTACGTGGATCTTAAAAATCAAAATTTGAATTCTGATGATCAATCTGAAATAAAAATTAAAATTGAAATCTGGTGATTTATAGTTTGTTTTGATAATTATCTTATTAATAAATAAACATAATGTGGATAATGAATTTAAATTAGGAAAGATGTAACTTAATTCAATTATATAATGATTTAAATCTAATTTTTTATATAATTGCAATCCTACCCTTAACAACTAAAAAGGAAATCAAGGGTCCATATCTGTTCACGCAGTTCACTCTTGGAAGTTTGTTCACGCTGGAACCCTACCCTATATATATATATATATATATATATATATATATAGGGGGCCGCTAGAATGAGAACCACCACGAGTTGTAAGAACCATGAGAACCGCGCCCCGCGGGTGGCCGTCGGCGACGAAATTTTTTTTACACCTAGATCCGTATATTTTAGGGGGGGTGTAAAATTTTCGGTTCAAACGGCGCGCCCGAGGGGGTAGTTTTTTACGCCCAAAGTTTGGGTTTTTTTAATTTTTTTAATTTTTCTTTTTTTTTTTACCAAACTTTGGGCGTAAAAAACTACCCCCTCGGGCGCGCCGTTTGAACCGAAAATTTTACACCCCCCCTAAAATATACGGATCTAGGTGTAAAAAAAATTTCGTCCCCGACGGCCACCCGCGGGGCGCGGTTCTCATGGTTCTTACAACTCGTGGTGGTTCTCATTCTAGCCATCCCCTATATATATATATATACACACACTCCTTTGATGCCGCCTTTATATTAATTCGTCCAAGCAGTAGATCTCGTAATATTGGATGGGATATATCGTAGTAGGTTATCAATTATTATAATGAGATAATATTGTTGTTGCATGAACATCTCATAATAATTGATCTCTAGGTTTTCTTTGTATAATAATTAATGATTAATGATATGCTCCTTGATTATTTTTTTTATCATATATGCATATATCCAGTAGGTTTGAATGGTATTTTCTAATATGTATTAGAATTTGCATCATGAATTTAAATGGTATTATAACAACCCCTTTCTCAATAATTTGATGTGCTCGTGTGTCGTGATGTAGATAACCCATGGATCTCGCGACTCGTGAACAGCTGACCACATCTAGGCGATACGCGACACGCCCTCCAGCCTAATCTCCGCGACGCTCCTGATGGCCTTTTGGCATGGAAAATTATTTTTCAATTCCGGTTCCACTTGTGTATTCGTTTTAGTTCCTGTTATACACCGGGACCTGCCAAGACATAAATTACTAAGATACAAGTCTATAATGACTAAAAATGAATAAAAAATATAAAAATAATATACAAAATACAAGGATAAATGATAGTGTCTTGCAACACATCATTAGCTCTCCCGTCTCTTTATGTATATATACAGCCAGTAGGTGCATTGTATCAGTATGTTACACACATTTACATTCTATGAGATGAATAGTTGATTTCTGATTATCATCAACGTTTTTAGTTTGAATAAATGGCTTGATTTATTATCTCTTTTAAGGCCAGTTCTAGGTAAGGGTGCACAAATAACTGGAATGGGCCTGAACCTGGTAAAAAAAATCTGGAACATGTTTTTTTAGAACCAAGTATTTAGGAATGGAACTCGGAACAGATCCTACCCATAAGGAATGCATAGAGTATACATTTAGACCTTAATACCTGGAATCAAAATTGTGCCCATTTCATACCAAAACTTTTTAATTATTCGAGTTTTATCAACAATATGTACAAAAAAGAACATATTTTGTTATAAAACTTTGGAATACCAAGTTTGTGTTTGCATGTTCTTAGATAGTTTAATTAAATCATTTTTCTTATTCACTAACTTATATTTCAACAGTTTACAGCTTTATCAATTCCGGACGACCAACTTAAAAACTACGCTTTGTGCGAAATTGAGAAGTTTTTAGGTAGAAGTAATTCATCACTACAGAGGTTTGCAACAATGTCTTGCCCAGATGATGCCCAGATAGCTAATTTGAACAATCGTTTAATTTACGAGGAACATACTTACGACATAACAATCTCGTAGATGATTACATTTACCAGTTGAATCTGTTAACTAATGAACAATGGTCAGTATTTGAAGAAATAATGAAAGTTGCCGATGGTAACAATGGAGGGATTTTTTTGCCTACAGATATGATGGAAGCGGAAAAACCTTTTTATGGAAGACATTGTCTGCGACAGTAAGATCAAAAGGACAAATTGTATTAAATGTCGCTTCGAGTGGAATTGCATCGTTGTTATTGACAGTTGGCAAGATTGCACATTCCATATTTCATATTCCTTTGAATCTTAATGAGGATTTTGTATGTCATATAAAACAATATAGTGATGTCACTAATTTATTGCATGAGACCAAGTTAATTATATGGGACAAAGCACCTATGACCCATAAACATGCATTTGAAGCGTTGGATAGAACAATGAATGACATTTTCAATTGGGACACTTCCCTAAATTCTGAAATCCCATTTGGTGGTAAGGTTATTGTGTTTGGTGGGGGTTTTAGAAAAATCCTTCCTGTAGTTCCAGATAGTGGAAGACAAGAGATTGTGAATGCCTCATTACGTTTGTCGTATTTGTGGAGTAAATGTAAACTACTAAGGTTAACAAGAAACATGAGGTTAACCGTTGGAAGATCTGCATCCGAAATTGAGGAAATAAATAATTTTGCCAAATGGCTTTTGGATATAGGCGAGGGAAATGTAGGGGGTCCTAATGATGGAGAAGCGATAATCGAAATACCACCTGATCTTCAAATTAAGGATACGTCTGATCCTATTTCCAGTTTAATTGAATTTGTTTATCCATTAATTCTCGAAAACTTCAATAATCATAGTTGTTTTAGTGAGAGGGCTATACTTTCGCCTAAGAATGAGGTTGTTCGCGAGATCAGCGATAGGTTGTTAGCACTCATCCCAGGTGAAGAAAGAGAGTATCTAAGTTCCGACAGTCTTTATCGCACTGAAAATGTTAATTCAACACAAGAAAAAATATACTCACCGGATGTTCTCAACGGGCTTAAAGTATCAGACTTGCCCAATCACATGTTAGTGGTAAAATTTGCTTATCACTTATAATTAATAATTACGTTAGTATTTGAACGTTTATTTCATTCAAAGGATTATTTCAACACTGTTAAGTAATATATTTTCGTGTTAGTCCACCCATGTAATACACGGGTTCTTAAACTAGTATGAATCTATACTATATAATAAAGTAACCTCTGGGGGACACGTGTCGTATTACTATTCATCCTCGGAATTGTTTTCCCAACTTTTTTTTCTCTAATTTAGTTATTATCCTTTAGGTTTAAATATAATTTATATATTTCCTAACTAACAAGTGATAAGCAATAATTATAGATAAGTTTTATTGTTTATTTTACATATTCTTTAGGTCTAATTATTATTTATACATTTCCTAACCGATAACTGATTTGCCATAATTATTTATAAGTTTTTTTTATTTTACGTAGTCATTAGGTTCAAATATTATTTATATATTTTCTAATTGAATTCATTGGATTACTTTACAAACTTCATAATGATATTACAATTCTTACGGTTATGTTTTTTCTTTTTATTCTTACTAAAGAAAATTCAATTCATTCATGATCTATTATTATTATTATTATTATTATTATTATATGTGGTTCTATGATTAGAATATTACACAAATGAAACTACATAAAAGTTAACTGCCTTATAGCCTAGCGCTATAATGATGTGATCAATGTGTTCCTACAAATTATCTACCAAACCGCATAAAATACTTTTTATTATTGTTATTATTATTATTATTAATATTGTTGTTGTTGTTAGTATGAAAAAGTCTATAGGCGTTTGAAAATCAAGGGAGAAGTAGGTTTATGAGTCAACAATATTGGATTTTTCTGTTTTGCCATTTTCGCCACTTGTTTCCCTTCTTCTAGTTATGTAAATTAAATATTTGGGGACCACTTAATCTCAACCATTGATCTAGCAAATCAAGGGTCAAACTTCTCTCCTGCATTTCGTACACTTCTTTTCTGTTGTACAATAACCTTTAAATAAATAAATAAATAAAAACACTTTGCTTCTTAAAGTGTATATATGTCGCAAGAGATGCATATCAAACATTTGTTGCTCCATAAACATATTTAATAACATATCAAATATATTTATGCGGTTGATAAAAGAAACAGCAAAAAATATATTGTGATATCATAAAGATAAAGGAACACATAACCAGAGAGCAAAACAGAGATAGTCAACTTGAATATAAGATTGCCGAAAGTTATAAAATTTAGGGTTTACATCATGTGTAGATAGACCCGGTTTTTGTTTAGTAAAGAGTAAATTATAAGTTTTGTCCTTTATGTTTGTCCCAAATTTTAGGCGCTGTCCTTTACCTTTAAAAATTGACGACTTTTGTACTTAATGTTTGAAAATGTTACACGTTATGACCTTTAGGGCAAACCTAGTTATAATTTTCAGTTAAGTTTGCGCATGAGGTTAGAACGGTTATTTCACCTCCCCACTTGTCTTTTCCCCCTTTTAATACCCTAATTTACTTCATCTTCAACCTTCATACTCATCTGAACCATCATCCCCTTCGTCTTCAGTTTGGATCAATCACTCAGGAACAAGAATCATAATCTGAACCATCATCCCTTTCATCTTCAGCACCGCCACCTGCATATTTTGCAGTCACTTTGCTCACTCACCACCACCCACCTATTACTTTACACCTCAATCTCTCTCTATACATACCCATTTATGTTTCTTCCCCCTCTTATTTCCAACATTTACTGAAAAACTAATTATTTGTAACTTTGTTAATCTCTACGATGATGATGTTTGGTTTAATTGATCTGAACGACGATACAGTCAAGGTGTATGCGTCTCCGTCAGTAAATTTGTCTCTGTTTCCGAAGACGACGACATCTTATTCTACTCAAGTGGTGTGTTCTTTGGAGTTATGGCATGCGTGTACTGGACCTCTGGTTTCGTTGCCGAAGAAAGGAAACGTCGTCGTTTATCTGCCACAAGGCCACCTTGAACAACACCACATTTATGATTCTCTGTTAATCACCAGCGTTAATCTTGTGGCACCTGGGGAAAATCCACAGTCATCCTGACCTAACACTGTGCTGCTTTGGATTGCTTATCAAATTTCGGGACGAAATTTCTTTCAAGTGGGGATGAGGTGACAACTAGAGATTTCTAGGTTTTTTCCTCTATGCATCATTTGTTTCACAGTCCTGTTTTAACAACTTATTTATATGGTGTAATGTGTTGATTGTGTTAGTGATTATAAGCATCCTGGCAATTGGTTGTTAAAAGTGTATTGTTTAATTGTAATGTGTAATGGAAACCCATCAATCTTCGCCACAATCCATTTTAGACGAAGATTGAACCTTCGTCACCATCATTTTGAACGAAGATTTATTCTTCGTCGAACAGGACTTCGCCGATGAGGAGTCTTCGTCGGCCCAGCCCCAGCCCAGTTCACTTACTTGAATATATATTAAGTAAGGGTTCTATCATACCACATAACTGACACATTGCAAACCCTAGACCCTTTCTAAACCATTGACGGCAGCAAGCTCCTTTGAGGAATCGGTTTCTCGGTTAAATCTCCCCAAGTACGTATCCGGTACCATTCTAGCGCACGACTTCATCCTCTCTTGGTTAGTAGATTCGTACTAGTGTTATTTCTTGATTGATTGTTGATATGTGTCGAATCAGTTATGGATTATTATGTTGTAGAGAAACTGAAATCGTTCATGATGTTAGTCGATGAATTAGTATTGGCATATTGGTAGTTTTGATGATTAGGATTTGATGAGTTAGCGTAACACACTGAATACGTTTGATGCAATTGCGTTGGTTACCTGGTTGAATCAATGATACTATTAATTGTTAGAATATTGATTAGGGTTGTCATGAGCATGAATAGTAACTGATTTAATTTTAAAGTTTGATCCTTTTGGGAGTATGGTCGTTTATTAGGGTTTAGCGACGAATAGCTTCCGATGAACAATCAAAGTTGACGAAGGATTTCATTCTTCGTCGACATGCCTTTTGACGAACATTGGGATCCTTCGTCACACTTAAATCCGATGAAGGTTAAACCTTCACCAGGGGATTCTTCGTCACCCATGCACTCGATGAAGAATGATCTTCGCCATTAGTAATCTTCGTCGTTGAGGATTCTTCATCGGTAAGGAACCTTCACCGTTAGATAAACAGTCAAACAGTAGCAATGTATTTGGTAATGGATTATGTGTTTATAAGATTCTGTTGGTTGCATGATTATAATGTAAAATAGAAACGAGGGATCTGAATTGACTATGTGATTTGCACACTTGCTAGCTAAGTGACAATATGTAACATGCACATGGAATGTGGACTTGCATGAGAATTGAGCACTTGATACATGTGAAACAGTGACCTTTGTGACTGAATGTAATCTGTGTGATATACGTGACTTGGTTGATTATGAAACTGATCTTGATTGGTAACCACGGTAGGGTTGGTTGATTAACTGGAATGGGTAACTTGAAAAATACCGAACAAATCTAAGGTGAGTTCACTGCTCTTTTTCCAAGCATGCGTCTCGGGGAGGGACATCGGGTAAACATTCCGGGGAGGAATGTCGGGTAAATGGGTTTGACTGGAATGTTAAACCTGGGATGTTGGTTAATACACCCATATCTATCATTAAGTCCCATCATATACCGAATTGGTTGCCGGGGAGGCAACGGGGTTATTAGTTGATAGCGCTATTAGGTTTGGCACCCTCACACCCTACCGGAGAGGACGGGCATGAAGTAATTACCTTAACCACTTGACCAATGTTTGATAGAGCATTGGGGAAGGGCAAATAATCTGGAGCCATCTGCGGTAATCGAGTTATTAACAACATCGAATCTCTGAAATGTTTTAAACTCATATCTGGTAACTAGAAATCTCGGGTTGTCACAAATCTCCCTCCTCACGTTTTTTGCCACTGATAACCTCGAACCTGTTTGAACTGGGCTTACCGCCCAAGACAACCACGAGGATGGAAAGATTTCATGTGATACTTCGGGATCTCGTCATCAAAAGCAATCCTTTGTTCCCATGTGATTACACCGATGTAAATCCATACAGTTGCACTGATATACATCTATTGCTGCTAACTATCCAAACAATTGCATTATTGTAATTTGATTGCCGTTAATGATTCATGTGGTTGCACATAATATGTTGATTACTGTAAATTATTCAAAAAATAATTAGAGTGCCGTTAAAAATTCATAAGATTGCACTGATATACTTAGTTATCAAACAATTGCACTGTTATAGTTAGATTGAGGTTAATTATTCATACGAATCACACTGATATATGTTGATATACGTTGAGTGTTCATCAAGATTATGATTCTTGTTCTTGAGTGATTGATCCATACTGAAGATGAAGGGGATGATTGTTCAGATGAGTATGAAGGTTGATGATGAAGTAATTTAGGGTATTAAAAGGGGGGAAAGACAAGTGGGGAGGTGAAATGACTGTTCTACCCTCATGTGCAATGCATATAAAATAACTTAACTGAAATTATAACCGGGTTTGCCCTAAAGGACATAACGTGCAACATTTTCAAACTTTAATTACAAAAGTCATCAATTTTAAAGGTAAAGGACAACGCCTGAAATTTGGGACAAACATAAAGGGCAAAACTTGTAATTTACTCTTTAGTAAAATAGCAAGGTCTAAACCTTTCGGTTCTCACTATTTTCACATCCCTATATCTTATTCTCACACTCATTTTCACTCTATCTCTCTCTATACATATCTATGTATATATATATATATAGAGAGAGATAGAGAGGAGGGGTGTGGGAATATTAACTCCAAACCTTTATTTGTTGGCCATTTTTAACAGCTAATGAATAAAGCCCGACTATCAGGGGTAACCCAATGCCAAAAGGCGACCCCATACTCTCACCATCGCAGACAACGTTGGGTAGCCCAAGCCTACCATCTCCAGTTCTAGGAAAACTCTTCGCCCAAAGGCCTATTGCGGTAAAACCGAGTTGAGATCAAATTCAAATTTAAGACCGATTTTCAGCACAAATCTTCACTTTCCCTCCAATATTAATTATGCTATAGCTGATTGATGTTTGTGCACCATTTTTGACAAACAAATTTTTACACATAAAAATCACTCCATATGTCAATTTAGAACAAAATTGTGATATTTTTTAATAACTTGGAATAAATATTTCTTTGATAAATTCCATCTTTGCAATAATATTACAAAAACATTGCACATCGGTGATGCCAACTTTCATTTAATATTTGACTATTTAACTTAGAGTCGATAAATATATGATTTAAAAGAGAATACCTTATAATATATATATATATATATATATATATATATATATATATATATATATATATAATGAATTATTAGAGAAAGTGGCTGTCACACCCCAACCGATGGCGGAAACATCAGGGTATGGCACTGAGCGAAACAGATTGTCCAGAAGTTTCCATAACAATTATCATTACCAATCAATTTAAAATAACATGTCCCATACCATGTCTCAAAAGGTAAACAAATTATTACAGACAAAATCTAGGCAATAGTCTATTCCGACAACTCAGATTTTCAAATAGAGCAATTGTTCATCTGCTTCTAGAGACCCTTGATTAAGTTTGTACAGACAACTATTTGTTGGCCTCTAGAGCCTTATTCTAGCTTCGATTTCCTACCAGATGTGCATCCTAAGCACCTGTCATATACGTCAAAATAAAGTCAATACATATAATGTAAAGGTGAGCATACAAGTTTGATAATAGCATATAGAGTTTGAATTTCATTTACGCATAACCAGCACGTACACATAGTGAAATGAAGCACGTTAGTTATCGACATAGATCCATCGATACCACTGACTGCGGGTTTGATTGCCAGAGGCAGTTCGCAATACATGATTACCACCGTAATTTATGCAAGTAATTGTCCTTAACAACCCCTGCGAACAGGTGCTGAGTCCAAACTATAGTACTATCGTTGCTAAAGCAGGTAGAAAGCATTCCATGTGTAAACATAAAAACAAGCATTCAAAAGCCACGTATAGCATGCATTAACGGTTAGCGTTAAACTAGTATTGAGTAATGTGTTTGATGTGATTTGAATAGTTGTAACGTATGTAATACCCAAAAGTGCATAAAGCAAAAAGGGATCGAGTATACTCACAGTGATGATGGATTAAAGGGAGCGCTTAGCGAGTAGGGTCAGCCTGAATGGTTTGATAGTATAACGATAAGTGACGCGTAAAAGCGGTGCAAAGTATCAGCAGTTCGGTCGGATGGTAATCCGATCGGATGGCTTGTTCATGCGGAGGACAATCCATTCGGATGGTCATCCGTTCGGACAGGTTGTCCGATCGGATGACTATTCGAGTGGATTGTTTCTTCCTTTGATGTGTTTGTGTATGATGGCTTGACTTTTGAAGTTTTCATTGTAGCATTTTGAAAACATTGAAGTATCTTTATCCTTCAAGTCGGTCGATCGGACGGTCAGTCGTGCGGATGACAATCCGTTCGGATGGTCATCCGGTCGGACGGTAGTCCGGTCGGACGGCGAATCTAGTGATGAGGTTACTTAGTGGGAACAAATTCACAGCAGAAGAGTCACTCGGTCGGATGTCCATCCGACCGGGTGGCAACCCTGTTAATGAACATGTTGAAAATTGTTTAAGTCTTTAAAGTCCTAGTATCTCATGATCCGAAGAGTAATCCGGTCGGATGGCAATTCGTTCAATACTCAAACTTAAGATAAAGTTGATTAAGTGTGGGGCACAAGGTGTGATCCGTTTGGATGGCAATCCGTTCGGGTGGCTTTTCCACTCGGACAGTAGTCCGGTCGGATAACACTCCGTCCTGGTTGCTCCGTCCGTATTACACTTGGTCGTTTTGTTTGTTTGTAGTTTTATCGAGACGTTTTGACATTGTGTTAACCAACAGAACCCCATCTTGACCCGAGTGACCTGATCGACCAGGAATCACCTTAGTTCGGCCAGTTAACCGGTTCAAGACAGTTGTTCTTGTTTAACCCGAAATAGGTGGTCTCGTGAGTAGAATCCAGATCTTGAGCTAGCACAACACTAAGAATGAGCAGGAGACTAGAAAAAGACCCGATTCTATCGGTTTTGAGTGCATTGAGTGTAAAAGAGTTGAAAGAAAGTTAGAAACCATCTTTCAATCCTTTTTCACCGTGAATGTGTTTAGATCTGTGTGAGATCTTTGTTTATTTGTGTGGAAATCTATTAGATCTAAGTTGTTCTTGGTGGATTGAGGCCAAAACATGAAGTTCTTCAAGAACTCATCATGACATCATCCTAGAACACCTCAAATCTAGTGATTTCACGGTTAAACGTTAAGATTCAAAAGATAGAAAGGTGTAGGAGTGCGTGTAGATCAAGAAAGTACAAGATTTAGGGTGAGATCTTACCGGAATCGAGAGAAATCGAAGAAAAGGTGAGGAGAGCGTGCTGGTCGGTCAGAGAGTTTCCAAAAGTAGAAAGTTTGAGAGTGACATGGGTATTTATAGGATTCCAAAAGGGGAAAGTGTGGGTTGGTCGGATGGCATCCCACCCGGATGACTATCCGGTCGGATGTCATCTCGGTCGGATGGCATCTTGACACCGTGGCCAAGTGGCAGCCCGGTCGGATGGCTATCCGGCCGGATGGCACTTCGTTTGTGGGTTTGACGCGACGATTTTTGCTGATTCGATTTCGATTGCGAGCGATGCGATGCGATACGATGGAGTTTCCTATTCAAATTACTTTTAATCCCATCCACTCATATCTCGCATTGTCCCTTCTCCACTAATTATTATAGTTCGATTTCGATTGAGTTCGATTGCGTTTCAAGTTCGATTGCGATTCGATTGATTACCACACATAACATAAATGAACATGCACAAGTAACACATAAGGCACACACACACACGTATAACAATAACTAAAATGCGTAGTTCGAGTTGCGATTCGATTTGATTCGATGTCGATTTGATTAGCATAGTTTGATTATTGCTTAGTTAACTTTATCGCATTGTTACTTCCTATAGTTCATAGTCGTAAGTCGATTAGATTGCGAGTAGTATACGTCGATTATTGTAATTATTAACACTTACTCCACATAATACAACTAAAATAAACATACAAAAGGAATCTACTACAAGTCAAGTCGCACGAAATCGGTCGTTGACTTTGACCTTGACTTTGACTTTGACTTCTTGAAAACACGGGGTGTTACAGCCTCCCCTTGTTTAGGGAATTTTGTCCCGAAATTAGGCTGAAGCCGTAACAAACAACTGCGGGTACTTCGCCTTCATGTCGCCTTAGAGTTCCCAAGTGAACTCTGAGCCTCGTTTGCCTTCCCATCGGACTTTCACAATAGGAATGCGTGAGCGTCTGAGTTGCTTGGTTTGGCGATCCATGATCTCAACAGGCTTTTCCACGAAGTGTAATGTTTCGTTCACCTGAAGGTCATCTAGTGGAACATGTAAGTCGTGGTCGGCCAGGCACTTTCGAAGGTTTGACATGTGGAAAGTCGGGTGGACGTTACTAAGTTCCTCCGGTAGTTCGAGTCTGTAGGCGACTTTTCTGATCCTTTCCAGAATCTTAAAAGGTCCAACATATCGAGGTGCGAGCTTCCCTTTCTTGCCGAATCGGATCACGCCCTTCCAAGGTGATACCTTTAGGAGTACGTAGTCGCCAACGTCAAATTCAAGGGGCTTGCGTCGTCTATCGGCATAACTTTTCTGTCGATTCTGAGATTTTACCAGGTTGTCTCGAATTTGGAAAATTTTGCCTGTCGTTTCTTGTAATAGCTCAGGACCGGTTAATTGCGAATGCCCGATCTCGTGCCACACAATAGGCAATCGACATCTTCTTCTGTATAAAGCCTCGAATCGTGCCATTTGAATGCTGGAATGATAGCTGTTGTTATACGAGAATTCAACTAACGGCAGGTATTTATCCCAATTGCCACCGAAGTCTATGACACACGAACGGAGCATGTCTTCAAGAGTACGGATCGTTCTTTCAGTCTGACCATCGGTTTGAGGGTGGAAGACGGTACTTAGATTAAGCGATGTACCGAGTGCCATTTGAAATGTTTCCCACAGTCGTGAGGTAAACCGAGCATCATAATCAGAGATGATGTTGCGAGGCGTCCCATGATTACAAATGATCTCGTCGGTGTAGATTCGGCCCAATCGTTCTACCTTGTAGTCTTCTCATATTGGCAAAAAGGGAGTTGATTTAGTCAAACGGTCAACCACAACCCAAATGCTGTCGTGACCTGATGACGTGTGCGGTAGCTTTGTTATGAAGTCCATAGCTATACTCTCCCACTTCCACATAGGGATCGGTGGTTGTTCGAGTAAGCCAGAGGGTCTTTGATGTTCATCCTTGACTCTTGCACAGGTCAGACATTTTCCAACATAGAGAGCAATATCCCTTTTCATGCCCGGCCATCAGTACTTATAGCGAAGGTCCTGGTACATTTTGTCGGCACCGGGATGAATGGAATACCGGGATTTGTGGGCTTCGTTCATCAGAATCTGTCGCAAATCAGTCCGTTTGGGGATCCAAATTCGGTCTAGAAAATGGAATATCCCATTCGACTTACTCACAAGCTGGGCTCCATCGTGGTAGATTCTTTCCTTCTTCAGAGTATGTTCATTAAAACATGCATGCTGAGCTTCGCGGATAAGGGTTTCAAGAACGTGTTGGGCTTGAATATTACAAGTGCTAAGTAGATAGCTCCGTCTGCTGAGTGCGTCGGCAACAACATTTGCTTTGCCTGGGTGATAACAAATCTCACAGTCGTAATCGTTGAGAAGTTCTACCCATCGGCGTTGACGCATATTAAGTTCCTTCTGATTAAAGATATGTTGTAGGCTCCTATGATCGGTGAAGATCATACACTTGGTACCATACAGGTAGTGTCGCCAAATCTTTAACGCAAAAACAACTGCGCCTAGCTCGAGATCAAGGGTTGTATAGTTCTTCTCGTGGATTTTGAGCTGACGAGATGCGTAAGCTATAACCTTGTCCCGCTGCATAAGGACACAACCGAGACCGAGGTTGGAAGCATCACAGTAGACAATGAAATCGTCGTTTCCGTTGGGCAATGTGAGAACAGAAGCATTGCAAAGCATGTGCTTGAGGGTTCGAAAGGCAGACTCTTGTTCAGTTCCCCAAACAAAAGGCTTGTCTTTATGCGTGAGAGCGGTAAGCGGCATAGCGACTTTGAGAATCCTTCGATAAATCATCGGTAATAGCCCGCTAGTCTGAGAAAAGAACGGACTTCAGATGGGTTCTTAGGTGTAATCCAACTCTTAACGGCTTCAATCTTCGCAGGATCGACATGAATACCTTGACTATTTATGATGTGACCCAGGAACTGAACTTCCTCCAACCAGAATTCACACTTGGAGAACTTGGCATAGAGTTGGTTCCCCTGGAGTAGCTCGAGAACCAAACGTATATGTTACGCGTGTTCGGTTTTCGGTTCGGAATAGATCAAGACATCGTCGATGAATACGATGACGAAACGGTCGAGATATGGTTTACACACGCGATTCTTCAGATCCATGAAAACCGGTGGTGCGTTGGTTAAACCAAAAGGCATAACAACGAATTCGTAATGGCCATATCGAGTGCGAAACGCTGTTTTGGGTATATCCTCCTCTTGAATACGTAGTTGGTGATAGCCTGAGAGTAGATCGATCTTCGAAAAACACGTAGCACCTTGTAGCTGATCAAACAAATTGTCGATGCGAGATAGGGGATAGCGGTTCTTGATAGTTAACTTATTCAATTCCTGATAGTCGATGCACATCCTGAACGACCCATCCTTCTTTTTGACGAAAAGGACTGGCACGCCCCAAGGAGAGGTGCTCGGGCGAATGAAGCCTTTCTCAAGTAATTCCTTGAGTTGGTTTGAGAGTTCGCGCATTTCGGTCGGCGCGAGTCGGTAAGGAGCTTTGGCAATAGGGTTGACTCCAGGAATGAGGTCGATACGAAAGTCGATATCACGGCTTGGCGGTAGCCCGGGAAGATCCTCTGGAAAAACGTCAGGATATTCTCGAACCACAGGAACGTCTTTCACTTCCTTCTTCTCTTTCTTTTCCTTCTCCGCTACTACAATATTAGCCAAGAAAGCTCTGTATTCCTTGCGGAGATACTTGCTAGCTTGGACACACGACATGAGCTTGATACCTTTCAAAGTAGTTTCACCGTAAACGCACAATAGATCACCATTTGCGAGCGAGAATCGAATCATCTTATCAAAGCACACAACTTCAGCATGGTTTTCGTGATGAAAGTCCATGCCTACTATGACATCAAAACTTCCGAGTTGCATCGGAATAAGGTCGATTGGGAAGATGTGATTGTTGAGCTCAAGGGTACAATCACGAAGAACAGAATTAACGGCGACGGTTCTTTCGGTAGCAACTTCAACATCAAACGTCGAGGAGAGTCGGGAGCGTTTACGACTAAGGAGCTTTTCGAATTCGAACAACACAAAGCAATTATCGGCTCCAGTATCAAATAAACATGAAGCATAAATACCATTCACAAGGAACGTACCATTGACCACGTTATTGTAGGCTTGGGCTTGACGCATGTTGATGTTGAAAGTTCGTGCGCGTGCTGCTTGTTGCTGTTGCTGCTGGTGAGGCTGCTGTTGGGGCTCTTGTTTCACAACCCTGTTTGGGCACATGTTGGCGAAATGGTTAGGATCGCCACATGCGAAGCAGGCTCTGGCGTTGACCGCGGGTGCCGGAGGAGCTTGTTGACCCTGAGGGGAGGTGAGTAGAGCTTTATGAGCAGGAGCTTGTCGAGCACGGCACTTGGTAGTGAAATGGCCGTACATATTGCAATGAGCACAAAAACGGCAAGCAATGGTAGTCGGGTGGTGGTAGGTACAAATAGGGCAAAGCGGGTATGGCCCAGTGTATGCACGCTTAGCAGGCGGTGCAATTGCCACAGGCGCCGCTACTTGACGCTGTTGGGCTGGTACAGCTTGTATCGGTGCAGCAGTGATCGCATAGTTCTTGTTGTTGGAGTTGTTCTTTCTCTTGTTCTTCCTCTTGTTGCTCGATGAGGTGGTGGTTTCAGTAGTTGGTGCGGCGGTGGTAGCTTGATGCAGGTGCTTTGGATTTTTATCCTAGACACCAGCCTTGACCCGCTTGTCGTTGATTTCAGCGGCCAGTAGGTAGGTCTCTTCGATCGTCTTAGTCTTAGCCGCTTGCACGAAATCTGCAACACAGTCAGGCAGGGCTCGGATGTACTTCTTGATTGCCATGTCTGAGGTCTTGACTTGGTCAGGACAGATGATGCTGAGCTGTTTGAACGAAGCAGTGAGAGCAGCATTTTCACCTTCCTTCTGCTTTATGTGCCAGAATTCATCTTCTAACTTTTGGCGCTCATAAGGAGGGCAAAATTCTTCCAACATGGCCTCCTTGAGTTCATCCCACGACAAACCGTAGGCTGCATCGTTTCCCCGCTTATTTCTCTCAGCCGTCCACCAGTCTAATGCGCAGGACTGGAAGACGCCGGTAGCATTCAGAGTGCGGAGGTCGTCGGGGCAACCACTCTGTCGTAGAGTCACCTCAATGGAATCAAACCATTGGAACAACGCTGTAGGGCCTTCCTCGCCAGTGAATTCCTTTGGCCCACAAGACTTTAACTGCTTGAAGTTGAAGGGAGCTTTGGTGGTAGCTTTAGGAGCTTCGGTTCTCGACTCCTCAGATGATTTGCTGACGTTCTCGTAGACGTCACTCACGGCTTTTGCTACTTGTTTAGCGATGATAGCAGCAAGACACTTGTCTCTCTTTCTTGACGAGAAAGTGGTGTGTGACGGGATCCAGATTACATTGTCTGCAATAGACATCGTCACAGGACTCAACACATCGTAATCGAATCTCACCTCACACGTCTACTACTTACTAAAGCCTAGGAACACGCAATGTAACATGTATCGCGCAGACACGTAAACACATAATCATAGATTCATATAAACACAGAAACACATAAGCACGTAAGCACGTAGAGCATAGAATCCACAAAAGCACATAAGCGCAAATTCACAAGATGCATATAGAGACACGTAGGGCATTCTGACTGCATCTATTATCTAAGGTCTACGCGCGTTCAAGAATAGCGATTGCGGATAACATATCGAGTAGTGTAGCGTAAGCATATAACATAGCATAAGGTCATCCACAATTTAGCGATTTGTTAACGTTTTGAGGTAGGAATGCAGTGCGAGTCGTACGTGTTGATCGAAGTGAAAGCAAAAATCGAGTAAATCTCCAAAATTTAAACACATAAACAGGTAACCACACCTATAAGCATATAAAATCGATGAATCATCAGAGTCGGCAGTTGCGTGCTCAAAATCGAAACACATAAAAATTAGGAAATAGATTGTCTGCGGCTAGTAGACTTTGACTAACCAAAGTGATTCAACTATTCACAAGGATGCACAACAAGTCCTTGTTGACCTAATAGACTATGCTCTATCACCGTCATGCGGTGATTGGCACTCGTTCTTTCGGTTGTTTAAGCACTCGAGCCCTTGGAATCCATCAAAACTTTGGTGAGAGTTTCGTAAAATGGGCGGAACAAGTCATCAAGGTTAGGGTTCCACCCCTAGCTTAACAACTTCGCTCCTGTTTTGATAAAATAGAGGAGATTATTCATCAAAATACGGATTTCACTCCTGATTTGTCATAATTCTCCTCGTTTGTAGATAAAATGCGAGTCGATTAAGCAACTCTAGTCGAGAGTTTGCGGTTTTCACACCTAATCTTGAATTAATTACTTATTCATGATTGAAAATTCGAGTGCAGTAATAGTGTAGCATAAGCGAGAATAGCGAGAGATAGCAGTGAGCTCATACATAATCCCTAACGGATATGCACAAGTCGGTCTGTCGGTTCCTAACTATAGACTATGTCTCTAAGACATCGACCCGGACTAGGTCGTGCCTTGCCTAATTCCCTCTAGTTATGGCTCTGATACCAATCTATCACACCCCAACCGATGGCGGAAACATCGGGGTATGGCACTGAGCGAAACAGATTGTCCAGAAGTTTCCATAACAATTATCATTACCAATCAATTTAAAATAACATGTCCCATACCATGTCTTAAAAGGTAAACAAATTATTACTGACAAAATCTAGGCAAATAGTCTATTCCGACAACTCAGATTTTCAAATAGAGCAATTGTTTATCTGCTTCTAGAGACCCTTGATTAAGTTTGTACAGACAACTATTTGTTGGCCTCTAGAGCCTTATTCTAGCTTCGATTTCCTACCAGATGTGCATCCTAAGCACC
Source organism: Helianthus tuberosus (assembly GCA_030545235.1). Classification (NCBI taxonomy): domain Eukaryota; kingdom Viridiplantae; phylum Streptophyta; class Magnoliopsida; order Asterales; family Asteraceae; genus Helianthus; species Helianthus tuberosus. Next base: position 146,981,113 of record CM060367.1, on the reverse strand, counting down.
TGTCACATACGTCAAAATAAAGTCAATACATATAATGTAAAGGTGAGCATACAAGTTTGATAATAGCATATAGAGTTCGAATTTCTTTTACGCATAACCAGCACGTACACATAGTGAAATGAAGCATGTTAGTTATCGACATAGATCCATCGATACCAATGACTGCGGGTTGACTGCCAGAGGCAGTTCGCAATACATGATTACCACCGTAATTCATGCAAGTAATTGTCCTTAACAACCCCTGCGAACAGGTGCTGAGTCCAAACTATAGTACTATCGTTGCTAAGGCAGGTAGACAGCATTCCATGTGTAAACATAACAAATAAGCATTCATAAGCCAGGTATAACATGCATTAACGGTTAGCGTTCAAGTAGTATTGAGTAGTTTGTTTGATGTGATTTGAATAGTTGTAATGTATGTAACACCCAAAAGTGCATAAAGCAAAAAGGGATCGAGTATACTCACAGCGATGATGGATTGAAGGGAGCGCTTAGCGAGTAGGGTTAGCCTGAATGGTTTGATAGTAGAACGATAAGTGACGCGTAAAAGCGGTGCAAAGTATCAGCAGTTCGGTCGGATAGTAATCCAATCAGACGGCTTGTTCGTGCGGATGACAATCCGTTCGGATGGTCATCCGTTCGGACAGGTTGTCCGGTCGGATGACTATTCGAGTGGATTGTTTCTTCCTTTGATGTGTTTGTGCATGATGGCTTGACTTTTGCAGTTTTCGTTGTAGCATTTTGAAAACATTGAAGTATCTCTATCCTTCAAGTCGGTCGATCGGACGGTCAGTCGTGCGGATGACAATCCGTTCGGATGGTCATTCGGTCGGACGGTAGTCCGGTCGGACAGCGACTCTAGTGATGAGGTTACTTAGTGGGAACAAATTCACAGCAGAAGAGTCACTCGGTCGGATGTCCATCTGATTGGGTGGCAACCCTGTTAATGAACATGTTGAAAATTGTTTAAGTCTTTAAAGTCCTGGTATCTCATGATCCGAAGAGTAATCCGGTCGGATAGTAGTCCGGTCGGATGGCAGTTCGTTCAATACTCAAACTTCAGATAAAGTTGATTAAGTGTGGGACCCAAGGTGTGATCCGTTCGGATGGCAATCCGTTCGGGTGGCTTATCCGCTCGGACAGTAGTCCGGTCGGATAACACTCCGTCCTGGTTGCTTCGTCCGTATTACACTTGGTCGTTTTGTTTGTTTGTAGTTTTATCGAGACGTTTTGACTTTGTGTTAACCTATAGAACCCCATCTTGACCCGAGTGACCTGATCGACCAGGAATCACCTTAGTTCGGCTAGTTAACCGGTTCAAGACAGTTGTTCTTGTTTAACCTGAAATCGGTGGTCTCATGAGTAGAATCCAGATCTTGAGCTAGCACAACACTAAGAATGAGCAGGAGACTAGAACAAGACCCGATTCTATCGGTTTTGAGTGCATTGAGTGTAAAAGAGTTGAAAGAAAGTTAGAAACCATATTTCAATCCTTTTTCACCGTGAATGTGTTTAGATCTGTGTGAGATCTTTGTTTATTTGTGTGGAAATCTATTAGATCTAAGTTGTTCTTGGTGGATTGAGGCCAAAACATGAAGTTCCTCAAGAACTCATGATGACATCATCCTAGAACACCTCAAATCTAGTGATTTCACGGTTAAAAGTTAAGATTCAAAAGATAGAAAGGTGTAGGAGTGCGTGTAGATCAAGAAAGTACAAGATTTAGGGTGAGATCTTACCGGAATCGAGAGAAATCGAAGAAAAGGTGAGGAGAGCGTGCTGGTCGGTCAGAGAGTTTCCAAAAGTAGAAAGTTTGAGAGTGACATGGGTATTTATAGGATTCCAAAAGGGGAACGTGTGGGTCGGTCGGATGGCATCCAGCCCGGATGACTATCCGGTCGGATGTCATCTCGGTTGGATGGCATCTTGACACCGTGGCCAAGTGGCAGCCCGGTCGGATGGCTATCCGACCGGATGGCACTTGGTTCGTGGGTTCGACGCGACGATTTTTGCTGATTCGATTTCGATTGTGAGCGATGCGATACGATGGAGTTTCCTATTCAAATTACTTTTAATCCCAACCACTCATATCTCGCACTGTCACTTCTCCACTAATTATCATAGTTAGATTTCGATTGAGTTCGATTGCGTTTCGAGTTCGATTGTGATTCGATTCGATTGATTACCACACATAACATAAATGAACATGCACAAGTAACACATAAGGCACACACACACGTATAACAATAACTAAAATGCGTAGTACGAGTTGCGATTCGATTCGATGTCGATTTGATTAGCATAGTTTGATTATTGCTTAGTTAACTTTATCGCATTGTTACTTCCTATAGTTCATAGTCGTAAGTCGATTAGATTGCGAGTAGTATACGTCGATTATTGTAATTATTAACACTTACTTCACATAATACAACTAAAATAAACATACAAAAGGAATCTACTACAAGTCAAGTCGTGCGAAATCGGTCGTTGACTTTGACCTTGACTTTGACTTCTCGAAAACACGAGGTGTTACAGTGGCAGACATAGACCCCACCAGTTTTGTTTTATTTCTTTTTCTTTTCTATCTAACGAATATAATAGATTCGATAGAAAGTGTAATTGTGAAAAGAAGAGAGGAATATAGAGAAAGATATATTGAGAAAGTTTTAATCTCAATCTCTTTGTTTTATAACACGTTATCAGCACGAGGGTTCTCTACCAAGCAAATCAACAAAAGCAAAGGAACTATTACCATACTCAATGTAAGAATTTCATACATTTAAATACATACATATGTGTACGTATATATATATATATATAGGTTGAAATCCTAAGGGTGCACCAGTGGATTGTAAAACTATACACCTTTAGGATGATCTTTTAGATCCCGTTTCTCCTTTATATATATGTATATTTATAATATAGTTCTTTGATAAATAAAAATTAGTACAGGGTACCTATTGCTATGGGAATATAATAATAATAATGGGACTACTAACCATCTAACATTTATTTATGAATTTAACCTTTATACATCTAACGTTTATTTACGCATCTAACATTCATTTATGCAAGCTAACATTTATTTATGCAACTAACATTTTAATTATGTGTATTGTTATATTTTATCTCATTTTAATAAGTATGTAATCCTAATATTTATATATTTGTATTTAGTAACAAAATGGCAAACATCGCGAAACTTGAATTTCCAGCATTGAATATCTCCGGAGAAAATTATATGACTTGGACAGCAAATGTCAAAAGACACCTAAAAGCAATGGGTGTAATAGAAGTCATAAATGAAGAGAATAATTGTTCGGATCAGGAAAAGGCCAAAGCTGATGTGTTTATTCATAAACACATTGATAATTTACTACAACATGAATATTTCAATTATGGTGATCCATATGAATTATGGACGGATTTGAAGAACATATTTAATAATCAAAAGGAAGTTTTACTTCCTACAGCTAAAAATGAATGGAACAATCTGAGGTTCCAAGATTTTACAAAAGTAAATGATTACACATCTGCTTTATTTAAAATATGCTCAAAATTAGAGTTTTGTGGGCATCCTATTACTGAGGAAGAAAAATTGGAGAAAACTTACTCCACATTTCATGCATCACATATAAGTTTAGCACAACAATATCGATTGTTGAGATTTTACAGATATTCTTATTTGAATGCACATCTCCTCGTAGCAGAACAACATAACATACTTCTGATGAAAAATCATGAAGCCCGTCCCACAGGATCATTAACTATACCTGAAGCAAATGTTGTTAATAATTATCAAAATAAAAGGGAACAAGGCCGTGGGTGAGGCCAAGGACGAGGCGGTGGCCGAGGTCATGGGTATTTTGGTAAAGGTCATTATAATGGTCACAACCATACTTTCAAAGGTAATAAGAATTACCGAGGTCGTGGACGCGGTCGTGGCCGTGGCCGAAATCAAAGAACTACAAATTATCATGCTCCACAAGATAATACTTCCAATTTTCATAATCAAAGGAATGAAGCCGGTGTGTCCAAAAAAAATGATAACTCTTGTTATAGATGTGGAAGTATAAATCACTGGTCAAAAACTTGTAGAACAGATCCACATCTATGTGAGCTTTACAAAGCCTCTCTTAAAGGAAAAGAGAAGGAAGTAAACTATTTGGATAAATTCGATAAAAATGTTGAGCTAAACGCCGCGGATTTTGATGAAGACATTTAAACAAAATGTTGCTTGATCTCAATGATTTTATGTAACAATTAAATGTGTATTTTTATTATGTCTTTCTTTCATATAATGTTTTTTTTAATAAAGTTATTATTAATAATTATAATATGTTAATCATACTCTTATTATTTTTCTTTTTATAATTGTAAGATTAAAATGGATATCATTGAAGCTCAAGATCGAATGAATGAAGCGAATATTTGTATAGCGGATAGTGGAGCCACACACACTATATTTAAATCTAAAAAATATTTTTTATGAATTGAAACCAACAAGGGAAACTGTCAATACAATATCAGGTCCTAAGAACTTGATAGAAGGAGTGGGAAAGGCTAATATAGCACTACCAAATGGAACAACACTTGAAATAGAAAGTGCTTTATTTTCCCCCAAATCAACAAGAAATTTGTAAAGTTTCAAAAACATATATTATAATGGATATGATACTCAGTCAAAGACTGTTGATAATGAAAAATATTTGTATATCATGAGCAAAGATCAGATATTGGAAAAATTGCCAATGTTTCAATCTGGTTTGCATTATACATATATTGATGTGCCTCAAGCACATATGGCAGTAAAAGAAAATTTTTGTGATCCTGAAACATTTAACTTATGGCATGACAAATTAGGCCATCCAAGATCTACAATGATGAAAAGAGTGATTGAAAATACGCATGGACATCCATTGAAGTATAAAAAGATCCCAAAATCTGATAAAATTCCTTTATGTGTATCTTGTTCTCTGGGAAAATTAATTACAAGACCTTCGCTTGTAAAAGTTGAAAAGGAAATTCCAATGTTCCTTGAAAGAATTCAAGGAGATATATGTGGACCAATCCATCCACCATGTGGACCATTTAGATACTTCATGGTTCTAATAGATGCATCAAGTAGATGGTCTCATGTGTCTTTATTATCAACTCGCAATATGGCTTTTGCACAAATTATTAAATTGCGAACACATTTCCCAGATCATACTATTAAAAGGGTGAGACTCGACAATGCTGGTGAATTTACATCACATGCTTTTAATGATTATTGCATGTCTGTAGGAATTATTGTTGAGCACCCTGTTGCTCATGTGCACACACAAAATGGTTTAGCTGAATCATTAATTAAACGTCTACAACTAATAGCTCGACTATTAATAATGAGGACAAAACTTCCTGTATCCGTTTGGGGTCATGCAATCTTACATGCTGAATCATTAATTCGCATAAGACCAAGTGCAAATCATGAATACTCTCCCCAACAAATTGCATCTGGCCAACAGCCAAATATTTCCCATATTAGAATTTTTGGATGTGCAGTTTATGTCCCAATTGCACCACCACAACGCACAAAAGTGGGACCTCAAAGAAGATTGGGAATATATGTTGGATATGATTCACCTTCTATAATAAGATATCTTGAACCTTTAACAGGTGATGTCTTTATAGCACGGTTTGCTGATTGTAAATTTAATGAAACAACTTTCCCTGTGTTAGGGGGGAGAATAAGGATAAAAATAAGGAAAAGGATGTCACATGGTGTGAACCTTCATTATTATATCTGGATCCAAGAACTAAATAATGTGAGACAGAGGTTCAAAAGATAATACACTTGCAAGAAATTGCAAATAAATTGCCTGATGCATTTACTGATATAAATAGGGTTACTAAATCTCATGTACCAGCTGCTAATGCTCCAGCTCGAGTTGAGATCCCTAATAAGGCAATAGATAATAATATGACTCATGAGTCTCAGAAACGTTTAAAACGTGGAAGGCCAATTGGTTCGAAGGATAAAAATCCTCGAAAAAGAAAAGCGCTTATAAATGAAATTGACAAAAAGGATAAAAATCTTGATCAAGCGGTAAATACCGAAACCTCTCATGAGGAAGATGTTGATGATACTAACAAAGAGATATCAATCAACTATGGTCATACACATATAATATGGAACCGAGATGAAATGGAAAATATGGATGAAATATTTTCATATTCGGTTGCCAGAGAGATTATGAGCGGAGATGATGCTCCTGAACCAAAGTCTGTCAATGATTGTAAAAATAGACATGACTGGGGAAAATGGAAAGATGCTATGCAAGCTGAATTAAATTCATTAAACAAATGAAAGGTTTTTGGGCCTATTGTTATCACACCTAAGGCAATAAAGCCTGTAGGGTATAAATGGGTTTTCATACGAAAACGAAATGAGAAAAATGAGATTACAAGGTATAAAGCGATACTTGTAGCTCAAGGTTTTTCGCAAAGGCCAGGGATTGACTATGAAGAAACATATTCTCCCGTGATGGACGTGATAACCTTTCGATACTTAATCAGCTTAGCAATATCTAAAAAGTTAAAAATGCATCTTATGGATGTTGTTACAGCTTACTTATATGGATCACTTGATAGTGACATATATATGAAAATTCCTGAAGGATTTAAACTCCCTGAAGCGTTAAGTGCAAAACCCAAAGAAATGTATTCGATCAAATTACAAAGGTCTCTATATGGGTTGAAACAATCTGGGAGGATGTGGTACAATTGTTTGAGCGATTACTTGATAAGTAAAGGTTATACAAATAATCTTATATGTCCATGTGTCTTTATTAAGAAGACAACGTCAGGATATGTGATCATAGATGTATATGTTGATGATCTAAATATAATTGGGACTCAAAAGGAAATTCATGAAGCAATTATTCTTTTAAAGAAAGAATTTGAAATGAAAGACCTTGGAAAAACCAAATATTGTCTTGGTTTACAAATTGAACATATGAACAATGGAATACTTGTTCATCAGATGAATTATACTGAAAAGCTATTGAAACGTTTCAATATGGACAAGGCAAATCCTTTGAGCACCCCAATGGTCGTTAGATCACTTAATGTTGAAAATGATCATTTTCGTCCTTGTGAGGACAACGAAGAAGTTCTTGGTCCAGAGACACCATACCTTAGTGCAATTGGAGCACTTATGTATCTTACTAACTGTACGAGACCTGACATTTCTTTTGCAGTAAATTTGTTAGCAAGATTTAGTTCAGCTCCCACTAAAAGACATTGGAATGGGATTAAACATATTTTTTGATATCTTCGAGGTACTGTTGATTTAGGCTTGTTTTATCCTAACGATTCAAAAGAAGGGTTAGTTGGTTATGCAGATGCAGGTTATTTATCTGATCCCCATAAAGCAAAATCTCAAACTGGATACATATTCAAGACTAGAGGAACTGCAATTTCATAGCGTTCTCAGAAACAAACACTCGTTGCAACATCTTCAAATCATGCCGAAGTCATTGCACTACATGAAGCTTCAAGAGAATGTGTATGGTTAAGATCTATGACACAACACATACTAACATCTTGTGGACTAGAGAAAAACATAAATCCAACTCCAATCTATGAAGATAATGTAGCTTGTGTCGCGCAAATGAATGAAGGGTATATCAAAAGTGTTAGAACAAAGCATATACCACCAAGATTCTTTGAATATACTCGAGACCTTATTAAAGACAATCAAGTCGAGATGAGATATGTCCAATCCAGCAACAATTCAGCCGATCTTTTCACAAAAGCACTACCTACAGCAACTTTCAGGAAACACGTTCATGATATTGGGATGCAACATGTATGAAAAATGTGATAATCCACACATGACATTTTGAGGGGGAGCATTATACACGTTGCACATTTTTTTTCCTTAGCTATGGTTTTATTCCACCGGGTTTTTCTTAGCAAGGTTTTTAATGAGGCAACATATCTGATCCACTGTGTATAATGCAAGCTGCACTCTTTTTCCCTTAGCAATGGTTTTGTCCCACTGGGTTTTCCTAACAAGGTTTTTAACGAGGCAGTATTTCAAAGCTAAGCACCAAAACGGAAGAACAACATAAAACAAAGAGCTAATGATTTATTCATCAGATAAATAAATGGGCATATGTCTGAGGGGGAGTATTATGAATTATTAGAAAAAGTGGTAGACATAGACTCCACCAGTTTTGTTTTATTTATTTTTCTTTTCTATATAACGAATGTAATAGATTCGATAGAAATTGTAATTGTGAAAAGAAGAGAGGGATATAGAGAAAGATATATTGAGAAAGTTTTAATCTCAATCTCTTTGTTTTATAACAGCTATATATTTAAAGCTTTAACATTTAAATTTATATATTCTAATCAAATAAAAATATAAATATAAATAATAGATAAATATGAATTCTTTTTTTAGGGTTTTCCTAACCACAAGGGCGGAATACGATTCTATTTCTATCATTCTATGAGTACCTTATGATTGAACGATTAATTGGTTGATGAGTACCTTATGATAACCCGATTAAATGGTTGATGATATAAAATAACATTAACCAATAGGTGGTTGTTGGTTAAGAAACCCACCGTTAAATATACTAATGTTCTTGCAATAATAATTGTTTCATAACTGTTAACATGAGGATATGAGATAGCATAATATTACATCTGACTTTTTTTTGAACAGCAAAGAATATTTTATTCATTATCAAATTATACGTACAATGCTTGAGTAAGCAAGACTTTAAACCAAAAAGACAGTTGCTTCCTAAATATCAATCAACATTGTTCATATTGTTCACAACGAAGTTTATAGATTTATTTCTGATTACCTATCCTGAGTTGCTTTAATTGAAACATGTCTTCTTTGATCAACACTCAATGCAACCAACCACAATGATAGTGTTTGAGGTCAAAGATTCCTTACAATCCACTATCTCCTCATGTGGACGAGACAATTTTGGATTTACTTAAGGTGTCTAGCATTCTTTTAAGGGGGACGGGGTGCCCGTTATGGGCTCAAGACATAGCTAAAATTGATGGAATAATGCTTGATGACATAGCTGAAATTGAATTGGATGTTATGAGTGATGAGTGTGTAGTGAGTGATGGACGCCCCTACAGCCCTAATACGAACTTTGTTGTCATCTTTAGTTACCCAATATCTTACCCAATTTAAGTTGTTTGGTTTTTTGTATTATGTAACAATCTGATTATCCAATTTAAACGGTTTGTTTCTTACGTTAGGTTCAAAGACTTCTAGCTAGGAGTGTTTAAGATCAGATTATCTGATTTTTAGATATCCGAAAAAATTTCAGATAAAGAATATTAATATACGAATCCGTATTAGAAATTTTGAATATCTGAAATTTCGAATACGGGGTCTGATATTTGAATGGATACCTGAATTTAAAAATAAAAAAATGTGTTTTTCTTGCATAAATTTAAGCTAAACCTATATTCGAATTTTCAAGTTTCCAACATTAAAAACAAAAATATTCAAACAAATTCATGGATAAATTTAAACAACCAAAAAAAAAATCAAAACAAATTCATGGTGCACATATAATATATATTTACTATTTTTTTTAGTTTCCGGATATCGAATAATCCGATTATCCAAACTTTTTAGAAATCTACATTCGAACCTAAAAATTCGGATTATCTGATTTTTGGATATTCGAAATTCTGAATATTTCGGATACAGATTTCCAGATATATCAGGTTCGGTTTCGGATCCGGATTTTTATAAACACCCGTACTTCTGGCACGGGTAGCCCATCTAGTAGAACATAAGGTTTTTAAACAAATAATCATATCAACCCATGTCTTTTAAAACTTCAAAAACAAGATTTTAACATTTTTAATAACCTCAAGAATATAATCAACACTTTTTTCCACAAAATCCTAAAAGCTTATAACTTTGATACCATTTTCGCTAATGGAATGGAGAATCAAGTTCCCACATATAAAAGATTATTATTCTGATGAACTTTGATGGAATCAAGTTCCCATATATAAAAGACAACAAGAAAGAAAGGGTTGTTTATGTATCCTTCAATAAAGTAAGCAACAAAGAACTTGATAAAACCTTAAATGGAGCATGAAGGCTCAAGCAGGAGACATTCATCAACACAAAGATTGGTGGCCATAAGCTTGGGACTCATATGTGTCATCTCGCCGTTATTCATCGATAAAAAACCGCAAACGCTTGAAGAGCTCGAGCTAGAAGAACAAGAGCTTCTTAGCATTTCCACCTGTCTGGTTCTTGTTGTGTTAATCTTGTTCATTGTTGCAGTCTTTTCATGTTACTTGGATCATAGCCTTACAAGGTTTGATCCTTATTGGATATATCGAGTCGGAGGTTCTTCGGGTGGTATCATTGCTCTTTTAGTAGTTCTTATGTTCATATTGAAGTGTAAAGCTTTTTAGGGTTTAATTTAGGTAAAGAATACATAAAATTTCATGCATGTATCTTCTTTTTTTAAGAAACCTGTATTGATCTGGATTAAGATGTCCCTATTCGTAAATGTTTGATGAATCAATGTCACTCGAGTGTCGGATACATATATAAACATAGAAAATGAGTATCTGATACTTTATAACACATATTTTATGCATGTTTTTTTTCTTTCGACCGTAAGAAACTTGTATTGATGTGGATCAAGATGATGCGAGACAATGAGACATAAAAAGACTATAACCACGGGGAGTCGCGTCTATGGACCCACAAGATCGATCTCGTGACCATCCTAGACCTTAGATTTGACCAATCTAGAACACGCTCCAAGCTACATAGGCAAATGACAAAATGCCATATCCGACCACGTATAAAAACATGAAACAAACAAATCTTTATCTTTCGAGCTAGCTCCAGGCAATAGATTACGAGATCCATGACACTGAAAAACCAACCTCAACACGCATGAACAAATATGGTTGGCGAATATACAGCCAACGATTGAAGCTTTCTTTCAAGCGCGAAAGAAAACATATGATGAGCCCAAAAACTTGTAGGGATTATTTCATATCCCCTCAAAATTTGGCATATTTTCCAGGCAAAAATCATAATATGAAATATACCCATTCAAAATACTAAAACCTTCGTCTTTACTAGCTAGTATAAGTTCATATCATCTTCATATGCTAGAAAATAGATTATTATGCATTTTCTTAAACTATACTTAGCGACTTATATCAGTTTAGAAGCGAAAAACATCAAGCTACAGGCCATTTTCGGGAGTCATGAGAGCGGAATGACGAAGCAGAATCTCATCAGGCTCTAACATATTGACACGGTCCATCAAAGAAAGGCCGCGTCCCACAATACTCACTTGTGAATTTGCATGCCCAAGTAGAAAACTCGCGGTCAGCTGCACAAATAAAACATGTGTTCGGTTATTGCTTTGCAAGCACAGACCAGATGGCAGTCACGGTCATGGTCAGGGTTGGAAGACAAATGATGTTAGTCAACAACATGAAATCAACACAAGATGTAATGCAAACTGGATTTGTGTTTCTAAAAAGATCATATGCTATTGAATAACGTATTAGAAAATAATGCTTGAATGAACTTGTAATAATCATGTCCTAAATTTATTATACGAAGTAGTTACGCCCAAATATTTTATCCGTTATTCATATAATAATTCAAAAAGACCCGTTTTGACCCGACACCAATATTACCCAAACCTGTTTTGACCCATTACCCGACCCGCCTGTTTTCTAGGCTTAAGAATAGTAGATAAGACTGAGTACGAATCTTTGAAAGAAAAAAAAAAAGAAGTGATAATTCCGAGTTCAACTCATAGTTTACCTGAGTACATCCAAAGACTTTTAGAAGCTTTAATGATGAGCAGTTATCGGTAATAAACCCAATTGCCTCGTCAGTTAATTCACGGCACCATGATACATCCAAACTTACCAAATCTTTTGAAAATTTGGCAAGGGAGAAGGCAGTGTTTAAACTAACCTGCAGTTGATTCTCTTAAAAATTGTAAGCAATGCGCATGAAATGGAAACATCCATTTTGCAAAGTGCACCAAAAATGTTGCACATGAATTGAAGATTATATATACATATTATACATATATATATAGAGAGAGAGAGAGACACACACACACACACACACCTTGCTGACATGATTGAGAGAAAGTTCTTTTAACGATTTCCCAGAAGTTTCCAGAAAGGCAGCAATAAGTTCATCACTGTCACATCACAAAATTCACCATAATCATGATAGCACTTTGTTAATAAAACAGAGGATCTAAACAGACTATCACATGACTCGTCAACCAAAATCTTTCGGGTCTATTACTAAAACCCCATCATCACCACCCATGTTTCCATCTATAACATGAACACCAACAATCTAAAGGATTCAATGGATCAAGGGCTGCAAACGAACCAAAAAAACGCGAACAAGACCATGTTCGTGTTCGTTTGTTAAGGATATATATGTGTTCACGAACTGTTCATAAACACTTACCGGACGGGATTTTATATTCGTGTTCGTTTGTTAAGGAAATAAACGTGTCCGTGTTCATTTGTTAATTTTAGGTAACGAACGTTCATGAACACAAACGAACACAAACTAATGTTCATGAACACAAATGAGAACAAACGAATTCATGAACAGAACATATAAATATAATACGCTGATACTTATTAAATATTTTATTTGTCAAAATTTTGAAGTATTTAAATAAAATATAAAAATTAAAAAAAATAATAATGAACTATTGAACACAAACAAACATAATTGAACATGTTACACAACGTTCAGGAACATAAATGAACGAACGCAACTTATGTTCATGTTCGTTCATTTATTAAACATACGAACCGCTGAACGGTTCACGAAATGTTCGGTTCGTTTGAAGCCTTAGATGGATGCTTTTAGATCCACTTTCTTGCATGTGAAATGTCATGTGGGTGTTTTACTCGACAATTACGCAACGTCTATAATATAAATCAAGATAACTAGAAAGGGTACCTGAAATCAGTACGGGCAACATTTAGTGATTTGAGTGACTTACATCCAGCAGCAAGATAACACAAACCCAAATCAGTCAAACGACACAGATGTGAAAGATTCAGATGACATAAATTGGGGCAATAGTACCCAATAGATTTCAAGCAGCTATTCGTCAACATTCTGCAAAAAACGATAACCAAACTTATTTCAAACCACATAACCGAATTAAAATATACAAATAAATCAAAATTCAACAAAAACTACTCACACACAACCGGCGAGATTAAGCTCCTTTAATTTATCTCCAAGAGATACAACAAAGGGTACAACAAATTCATCACATACGGTTACAATTCCAGCTATTGACAGAACTTCCAAATGCTCGAGTTCGATGATTGAGCGTGAGCAAAGGTGGGCGTCTATTCTCGGGCACTCGTCTATGTATAGTTCCTTCAAATTATTTTTCAAATAAGAGACCATATGTTTAATGGCAGTATGCGTGAGGAGAGTGCACTGGCTTAAATTAATAGATTGAAGTAATGGTGCTGAAATAAAAAGAGGTTTCAGAGTGTTGTCGGATAAACGGGCTGCACCCTTTAGCGACAAAATTCCTAAAAAGGGTAAGCTGTTTGGAGACCGAGCTAAGGAATTAGGTATGATATCGTCAAACGAGCATTGACCACAATAGTCTAGTTGTAGCACCTGCTTGTAACCAAAGGAAGTTAAAAAAATGTCAAATCATCAGCATTTAATATATTTGAGCTTGTATTTTTCTATATAGTTAGATAGCAGAAACTACATTAACCAGCTTTGGCCCCTCAACTTTGGCATTAACCAACTTTAGCCCCACAACTTTAATAATGACATGTTTAGCCCCTTAACTACATCAAACAACTTTAGACCCTCAACTTTAATAATAAACAACTTTAGCCCCACAACTTTGATAATGACATGTTTAGCCCCTCAACTTTAATAATGACATGTTTAGCCCCTTAACTAACACAACTTTAGCCTCTCAACTTTAATAATGACATGTTTAGCCCCTTAACTAAAACATCAAGCAACTCTAACTCTCGTGATTTGCTTATTTTTATCTACGTTTTGAACCCGCTGTGGTAACCCACTAGTTATGTAACAAAAAGTCAACAGGTTATTATTGATAAGGGTCAAACGGGTCGGGGGTTCAACCTGAGACATTTTTGTCCAATAACTTCCAGATTTATTTTGCTTAACTGTACCAAAATTTAAGGAACTTTACACATTTTGTAATTGTGTGTGGCGAACTAAAATGACATATTTTTATCGGTTTGGTACGTTAATATAGAAGGATATTTGTTCTACACAATTACAAAACGTGTCAAGCTGGATACATTTCAGTGCAATAGCCCAATTTATTTTTAAATAATCAGTGTGTTAAATATGATTACAAGAACTATATTATTTCAATACTAACCTGATATTTCAGATACAATGAATTTGTATTTTTTTTTAAATAAATAAATAAATCATTTACAGAACTGGACATGATGATTTCCCGGGTATAAAAAAGATGGAAGCAAGTTTATTAATATGTAAAGAGTAATACCAGCATATTGTAAACTTATCATAAATCTATAAATTTCTAATAGAGTAAAATGCCAAAATCGTCCCTTAGGGTTGGGCTGATTTGCCTATTACATCCAAAATAACTTTTTTTGGGTTTCTGGACACCTCACATTTTGATTTTGTTGTCATTTCCATCCAGATCACAAACCCAGTTATAACGTATCGTTAACTTAAAAATAAAAATTAAAAAAATAATTTTCATGGTTTTTTATTTAAAGGTAAAAAAGAAAATTAATAAAATTAACAAACAAAAAAATAAATGGGTAAATTGCCAAAAGCGTCCCTGAGTTAACGATACATTTTAACTGGGTTTGTGATTTCGATGGGAATGACAACAAAATCAAAACATCAGGTGATACACAAAAAAGTTATTTTGGATGCAACATGCAAATCAGCCCAAACCTCAGGGACGATTTTGGCATTTTACTCTTTCTAACATTATCTATTAGAAACACATAAATATTAAACTTACTCTTAGGTTTTGCAAGCACGAATTTCCAAGCGTCTGCGTGAGTTGTTGTTGTGTCATCCATGAACAATTTTTTACGCATATTTCACTAGGAGAATCTTTAAAAAGCAACTGGAGTATATGAATATCCATTCTATGTGTATCACACAGCAAATTGGTCAACTTTCTTTTTAGCCATTCAGGAACATGGTCAAAGGAAGAAATCGCATCAGCATTCTTGACAAGAACATCCAAACTAAGATCCAACAATGACGGGACAACAGATGGACGGAAGTCAACACGACAAGGACTCCAGTCAATCAACTTTTCAGCTTCGCGTTTTGTAATTTGATCTATCACAGCCTTTAGTTCGCCACAAGCTTTTGACATTTTATCAGAATCCACCATCTTATTCAAAAAATCATATACCGAACCGAGATGTGAATAATCACCACCTTTTTTTTCTTGATTTTTAGGGATTTGTAAAACTTTTTTTAAAACTTGTGGGTGCACTGTCGACGATGTCGTTGCTGCAATTGGCTCAGAAGTTTCTCTGGAATTGAGTTCCGGAGCTTCTGCAATTGGCTCAGAAGTTTCTCTGGAATTGAGTTCCGGAGCTTCGTAAACTCTATCCGCTTGTTGGACTTCACTTGTGAGCGATAACGACAAAAAATCATCAACTTTTGCCTTTCCTTTTTCTTCTTTTGTGTATTTTCTCTCAACGAAACTTCCATTCTCAAATCCCAAATGAAGATCAAAAAGAGAACTATTAACTAACTTTTTATCATCATCGTCGTTATCGTCAGACGAAATGTCAATAACCTCATTGACCGGCCTGTTGAGATCAAACCCGTGAACAAATTGGTTATGTTTTTCAACATCATCAACACAGTTTTCTTCCCCGATCGAGCCATTGAGATCAAATTCAAATTCAAGATTTACACAATCCTTATTTTTCTTGTTCACAGAAACTGAATCATCACTGCTTTCTTCACTGCCCCGTTTGGTTCCACTCAAATTAGAAACTTGCTTGATCTTTAGATTCTGATCAGATTCCATTAGCGAGACTGCAATCAAATCCCTGAAACGAATTTGGTGATGAACACTTTAAACTAGACCCTAAGGGTGTTTCAAAAAATCAGAAATCCAAATAAAACCAAAATCCAAACTGATTCCGAAACCGAAAAAACGATCCAAAATCTTATTTGGATAATAGGATTGGATCTATCCGAATCCGAATTCTTATTCGGATTTTAGAACTAAAAATATTCGGATTATTTGGATCATTCGAATATCCGAATAAACTGAATATGTTTAATATATGTTTTTAAGTTTGGACTTTTTTTGGTGTTTTAGGACTAATTTATATTATGGAGACTCCGTTTTGAAGTTAGAACTTTGTATTTGTGTTTTAAGACTATTTTTCAGGTTTTGTATGTTGATTGTGAATCTAAATTAATAAATGGAATAAACTGAATAAATTTAACATATGTTTTGAAGTTTGAACTTTTTATTTGTGTTGACTAATTTATATTATGGAGACTCCGTTTTGAAGTTAGAACTTTGTATTTGTGTTTTAAGACTATTTTTCAGGTTTTGTATGTTGATTGTGAATCTCATCATCATCATCATCATACTCAGTATATCCCACCAATAGCAAAGCTAAGGTAGGGTCTGAGGAGGGTGAGATGTAGACAGCCTTACCTCTACCCCGTAGGAATAGAGAGGCTGCTTCCAATGAGACCCCCGGCTCGATTGTGGTTTTGCATCAAGCCTTGGACATAAGGCACATAACACTCAGCAATTGAGACAAACGCCGATTAGTGCATGCACCCCTTTGTCTTTTGGCTATCAACGCCACCACATGATGCATGATTAACCGTCCCCCTCTTTTAACGTTATTTTCACGAAATTAGTAAAATAACGTTAAAATTAGTGCACTTTCACTTTTGCCCCCCGAGCGCCCACGCATGTATACATTATATGAGCATACCGCAAGCGGGGCGTAATGTTGATTGTGAATCTAAATTAGTAAAATGTTAGGAACCAGAAACTAGGAAAAAATCAAAAACTTGGAAAAGTGTTATTCGGTTTAATTTGGATTATTTGGATGTTTGGATATCCGTTCGGATTATTCGGATTTATCCAAATCCGATCCGAATTAAATCCAGATAGATTTGGATTGGATGGGAATATTTCCAATTAGGATCGGATTTCGGATAGGTTCCTAAAGTTTTCAAATCCGAAAAATCTGTTATTCGATCAGATGAACACCCCTACCCGACCTCAAATCCTAGAATTACAATGGAGAAATAAATAAATTAATATGAAAGCAACGGTGTAATCACAGTAAAAATGAAGACAATTGGCAATCAGCTTCCTTTTATGAGAAGATTGAATAAGATCACATTGGCGACAACATTTGTTTCTCATATTATAGTTACTTTTGTCTCGCGAAATAAATTTGAAACGGCCCCTAAAATAAGGAAATCTAATTCAATCTACTAAACAATTATAAATTCTTGAACTTTAAACAGTGAATTGGATTAATTGCCATGTTATATGTATACAAAATACTTGATATAGAACAAGAAAAGCTTATATTTAAATTACCTTTTGTTGATAGCTTCAACATCTAGCAAAGAATATATTTGAGCACAAAGAAAGAAAGAAAGAAAGATAAAGATTAGAGATTTTACCAAAATTACAGATATGCAAGAAAATGAAAAACTTATACTATTCATATATAAACACATACACAAAGATGATCAAATATGTGAGAGCGACTGTGAGAAACTCAAGAACAATAAAGACATAATAACTCATATTCTTGTAAGTTGCATTTCTTGTGATACATAAAGAAAAGAAGAAAGAGAAAACAAGAAAGAGGAAAGTACGAATTAGCGGTGTAACGGTGCAAAAGTTTGAAATAATCATGAGAACGAGACAAAGCACAATAAATGCATGTATGCCTTGGTTTTAAAAAGTGTGTGGTGATCCGATGGCGTTTTGATCCCAAAAGCTGAAACGTGATGTGCAACACTTGAAGCATGCACATCACGTATGTGAGGTGCTTGTTATTAGAAAATACTAAAAAGTTATTTATAAATATTATTTTAACTTGTTAACTTTTAAACACTAAAATACAAGACATTCTCAACATCTCTAGCAAGATTTGTTCAGTTGATAGTCTAATTTGTTCAAATACTCAAACCATCGCTCAATCGATGGTCAGATTTGTCCAATCATATTTAAAAAAACTCAAACCACGGCAATCACGGTCCAATTTGTTCAAATACTGGTCAACTGCATAAGGAGTTGCATCAAACCAAATCAAGTGATACGCGCATCATGAAATCGCATTACGCGGTGCGATCTTATCCATGGTTGTTAATAGCGAATAGCGGACGATAGCGACAAGCAACCTATATGCTACGTAGCGATGAAATAGCAAGCGCTATTTTATGTTTAGCGATACACTAGAAGAAAATTTTAGAAATGTTTATATGTATATTATATCCAAATACGGTGTTTCTATACGTATATTTAACAAAAAAACCTAAAATACAGCTATTGTATATTTTATCGCTATTTATATTAAAAACCAAAAAAACTTGATATCCCGCTAATTACTCGCTATGAAGGCACCAAAATCAGATAGCGATAAATGAGCGCTTCGCTACGATATTCGCTATAGCGCTTCGCTACGATATTCGCTATAGCGCTCGCTATGAGCGCTATTAACTATGATCTTATCACCACATCATGTGATGCGCGTGTTATACGCTCCTAATGCGTGCTTTTTAAAACCAAGATGCATAAGAGATATTGAGCAAAATTATTTTAAAGCCAACAGTTTAGCCCACAAACATAATACTTGACATAGAACAAGAACAACTTTATAGAACTAAAAGTACCTTTTCTTGATGGCTTCAACAATAAAGCGAAGAATGTATCTGGGCACAAAGAGGGAAAGAAGGTTCATGATTAGAAATTTTACCAAAATTACAGATATGCAAGAAAATGAAAAACTCATATATTCATAAACAAACACATACACAAAAATTGATCAATTATGTGAGAGCGACTGCAAGAAGCTCAAGAACAATAAAGATACATAATAACTCATATTCTTGTAATTTACATTCCTTGTGATATATAGAAAAGAGGAAAGAGAAAACAAGAAAGAGGAAAGTACAAGTTCGCGGTGTGCCAGTGCAAAAGTTTGAAATAATTATGAGAATGCGAGAAAACACAATAAATGCATGTATGCCCTGGTTTTAAAAAGCATGCGATCCCAAAAGCCGAAGTGTGATATGTAATGCGTGAAGCGCGTACATCAAGTATGTGAGACATTCACTATTAAAAAAGTACTAAAAATTATTTATAGATAATATTTTAACTTGTTAAGGGTGTTAGGAGTGGTTAAACACTTGAGAGTGGCAAACTAAAAAATCAACCAATGAGAGTGCGCCACGTCAATCAGTGAAAAGTGTTTAAACTTTGCTGAAAAGTGTTGGCAATGGTTTAGACACTTGCTGAAGTGGTAAGCTTTAAAAAAAAGGAAAGGGGTGTGATTGGTTGAGAGATTGTATGGACCCCACCCCACCACACACACACCCTCCTCACCGAATCGTCCACCTACCACCGATTTGGTAAAGTTTGAGTGGTAAACTATTGTTGGTGGTGGTGTTTACCAAGTGGCAAACTCTAGCACCCTTAACTTCTAAACACTAAAATACAATATATTTTTGAATACTCATACCCTTGCTCAACCGATGGTCAGATTTGTTCAATCAGGTTTGAAAAACTCAAACTCTAATCACGGTCCATTTTGTTCAAATACCGGTCAACAGCATAAGGAGGTGCATCAGACCACATCATGTGATGCAGCACATTATGCGCTCCCGATGCGTGCATTTTAAAACCAAGATGCATGCATAAGATACACTGGGCAAAATTATATTCAAGCCCATGCTTTAGCCCACAAACACACATTGTACCTTAAACGTTGAATTGGATTAAACTTTATGCTAATTATGTATGCAAAATACTTGACATAGAACAAAAACAACTTATATAGAACTAAGAATATATCTGAGCACAAAGAGGGACAGAAAGTTAATAATTAAAAAATTTATCAGAATTACATTTATACAAGAAAATGAAAACTCATATTATTCACAAATAAACACATACACAAAGATTAATCAATTATGTGAGGGTGACTACTAGAAACTCAAAAACAACAAAGATATATAATAACTCATATTCTTGTAAGTTGCATTACTTGTGATATAAAAAGAAAAGAGGAAAGTAATGACAACTATTGACAAGTAACAAATTAGCGGTGTGACAGTGCAAAAGTTTGAAATCTTTATGAGAATGCGACAAACACAATAAATAGATGCATGCAAATGATGTACTGGGTAAAACTATTCTGCCCATAACACATACATTGTTCGAAATTGGGCTCAAAATTACCTTTATATAATTTTTTTTACCACATACTACATTGAAATATGACAAAATAAACCTTCACAAATGCTCATCCCACTCCTTAGAGGTTTGAGATGTGCCTAAAAAGAAAGGGTGCGTGTTTCTGTGTGTGTGTGTGTGGGGGGGGGGGGGGGGGGGGGGGGGGGGGGCTGTATCTGTTAGGATTGACGAAACTAAACACACACACGAAAGCAATAAACGAACACGAAGATTTAAAGTGGTTCGGTTGGCACTCGGCTGACCTACATCCATTGTGCTACAACTAGGGTTTCTTTTATTATTTGGGTGCTACAAGGAATTACGAGTACAAAACAATCTTTATATAAAGACTAATCTAGGGTTAGAAAACTAAATCCCCATATAGACATGTGGGCCGGCCCTCCCTTGATCGGGCCCGCATAGAGATAATTAGGGCCGGCTAAAATGAAACCCTAATTTAACTTCCAAAATAAACATGTGGGCCGGCCCTCCCTTGATCGGGCCTCCACACCATTTCGCCCAACGGTATCTATGATTAATGATAGTATTGTTATATATGACTATATCTCTCTAGTTTGTTTTCTTATGCATGCCAAACAATTGCCTGATTTATTCGTGTTCTTCACATTTTTTCTAACTTTAGGGCGCAAAGTAGATCTTCGTGATTGAGGGGTTGTAGGTTCTTAGTGTGTTTGCATCTATACTATATAATAAAAGAAACCACTTTGGGGACACTTGTCATCATATTAGGGCATCTCTTATAGATAATTATTATTTTAATTTAATCTTTTCTAATTAATTATAGATAACCCTCTTATTAAATATTATTTAGTTTAATATCTTATGGATAATAAAAGTTTAATCTTCTTCTCATTTATAATATTATTTAGAGAAAATTACGATTTTGGTCCTTATGGTTATATCACTTTTACCCTTTTAGCCCAAAAAAAGAATTTTTTAACATCTGAGCCCCCAACGTCTTCTTTTCTAACATTTTTGGCCCCTAACACTAACCCCATCCATTAAATGTTAGGGGCCAAAAGGGTTTAAAAAAGACGTTAGGGGCCAAAAAGGTTAGAAAAGAAGACGTTGGGGGCTTAGATGTTAAAAAAAATCTTTTTTGGGCTAAAAGGGTAAAAGTGATATAACCATGGGGGCCAAAATCGTAATTTTATTATTTGATGTATAAAATTAGATTTATTCAATTCGTACAATACACAAGGTTTTTTAAGGATATATATATTTTTTATTATTTAGTACAGAAAATTACATTTATTCAAACCGTGTAATACGCATATTTTTAAAGATGTAATTTTTTTATTATTTGGTATATAAAATTACATTTATTCAACCCGTGTAATAAATGAGGTTTTTTAAAGATGTATTATTTTATTATTTGGTAAACAATATTACATTTATTCAACTCGTGTAATACACGTTGTTTTAAAGATATAACTTTTTTATTTGGTATATAAAATTATATATATTCAACCTGTACAATATTGCTCTTATAGATATAACTTTTTATTATTTAATATATAAAATTATATTTATTCAACTCGTGCAATAAAGAAGGTTTTTAAAGATATATTGTTTTAGGGATTTTTACATATTTCCCCTTATTAAAAGCTCATATTACATATTTCCCCTTATTAAAAGCTCATATTACATATTTACCCAATCTCTAAATTCAATTACATATTTCCCCTTTTTTGTATGAGATTACCAAATTACCCATAAGAAATTCAATTACATATTCCTTCTTCACTGCTTCCAATCGACCCTGACCCATCCCCTACGCAAACCATACAATAACGGCAAACTTCCTTTTCTTGCAAATACTCCGACCACCACCACCGCTGTCACCATGATGGTGCTACAACTGATGGAAACCCCATTTAAATTGCACCAGTACAGCGGAGAACAAACAGAAAAAACGAAACAAAACAGGGGAAAACAAGCAAACTAATCAAAACAGTTCCTGGGAGAACCTCAGATCTTTGTTCCTTGTGCAGATGTGAGGTAGACTTTAGGAACCACATTTTTGTAAATTGCATTCACGCAGAAAAGGTATAAAGTAAAAACCAACTGTACAAACGAAGACCGATAAATTGTTCTCAATTTATTTAGCTGAGTGCTTCTTTTATATGTTGATACTTATGTATTAAAATGAATAAAGTTGCATAAACTTGTTTTCTTTCGATTTGATTTAAATTCGGAATGATTGTAGCTATATTGGTCGTTTTCAAGATATGTGAAAGTAGTTTAAATTTATAAATTGGCAAAATGTTAGTCTGCATGTTCATATGACACAAATCGGTGATAAAAAAATAATAATAAAAAATAGAGGAATCGAAGAAATATGTAATTAATGGTATAATAAAATAGAAAGGGGAATATGTAAATAGTTGATTAAGGGTAAAATAGTAATTTAATTAGAGTAAATTTAATGAAATGGACAAATATGTAATATATATGATTTAGGAAGGGGAAATATGTAATTAAATTTAAAGTTTGGGGAAATATGTAATAAGGCCTCTTAAGAAGGGGAAATATGTAAATCACCCATTGTTTTATTATTTAGTATATAAAATTTATTTATTCAACCCGTGTAATACACGGGGTTATAACCTAGTTTCGTAATATAGAATAATAGAAACGTTGACATCTAGTGGATTTATCTTTAGGATACGTACATGTATACAGTACAAACAATTTAAAGTTAACACAGAACAAGAGCACAAAGAAATAGAAGTAAAAGTACCTTCTCTTGGTGGCTTTGACAATTCACCAAGGAAGTTCTTCACAATGCCAATCTATTTGCATGCGAAGAAGAAAATTGTTAATTAGTAGAAATTTTAACAAAAGGTATGGACTCCATAAAAGTAAGAAAGCAAACCATTTACTAGTGTACAGATACACAAAGACTACTCATTTATGTGAGAGTGACTTCAAGGGAGTACAAAAAAATGATTCTATATAATATTAACTTATGAGCTTGGTTTTAAAAAACGAGAGGCGCACAAAAGCGACGAGGTCTAAAAATGAGGGGCGATGCGCAAAGCGCAAAAGCGGTGGGTTTTTCGTACGAGGCGCAAGAAGATTATATAAAGTTTTATATATATCCTATAGGTTTTTAGCATCCCTTATCCAAAATATAGTTATAACTAAGATTTATATATGATTTTACCTACATGTACAAGCCAAAAAAACCTATTGTCCAACACTTTCATGCATAAAAACACCCAAAATACATAAGGAGCGCGCCTCAGACCTCAAAAAACCCAAAAAAATGTGCTTTTCTTGCGCTTTGTGGAAAAAGCGCGCCTCAGGGCCTGAGACCTGCGCCTCGCGCCTAGGCGCACTTTATAAACCCAGCTTGTGAGTTGTGGATCTAGTGATGTATATCCAGTGGATATAAAAAGGGATACATAAACAGAAACACACACACAAATTGAAGAATGTATAGCAAAAAGATATAAAGGAATGTTGGTTCAGAAGATTCAAACATGTTTGAGAATGTAAGAATCGTAATAAATTGATACTCGTGTATTGGGTCAAAACATATGAAATACCATATTCTACCCACAAACATATGTTTTTGAAATCGGGCTCAAGAGATGCTTGCATATCAATATTGTCATGATTTTCATTATATACCACTTATCTAGAAACATAATAAGGCAAAATAGCGATGGGTGTCGTGGTATCTAGTTTATTTCTTCTTGTAAACGAATCGCCTACTCACGAAATTCTTTTACCATCTATGCATCACAATGTTGATCTCCACGACTAAGGCATTAGGGTTCTTATTGTGCATGCTTTTAACAAAAAAGAAACATTTTGATAGATCATATTGTTCTTTAAACATTTCCTCAAGAACAATGCCTAGTTTAAAACAATAAAATGATACATGATAACTAAGAAACTCGATTATTCTAAAACAAACGATGCAACTTATATTAATATTAGTAATTCCTATGTTATAACAAAAGAGTACTATATTATGCAAAATGTAACATGTAACATGTTAATGGATTAATTTCCATAAGATTGTTGTACTTGACTTCATCTTGTCCATATATCTTTTTTTGTGACAAGTATCGCATTTGACCTTTTATTGTCGATAAATCACTCTTTTTTTTAAATGGAAAAAAAAAAACTTGTTTTTATATTTACATGTCATAGTTCACACATCTTAATTTGTGTGTATGTGAGGAACTGAGGAAGTGTATGTGAGAGGAACTATAGAAGTGTATGTTTAACACATATGTGTTTCAGCATTTAATAACCATGCAAAATATGCTTACAGCACTCAAATCACGTTAGGAATTGTAAGGGGGAGTTTCAACGGTTGTAACTGTTTATCTACTGAGTGTGTTTGATACAACAAATAAGCAGTTTTGATGGTGTTTGGGGGCTCTTATCCAAATTG
The DNA here is from genome assembly GCA_030545235.1 of Helianthus tuberosus. Classification (NCBI taxonomy): domain Eukaryota; kingdom Viridiplantae; phylum Streptophyta; class Magnoliopsida; order Asterales; family Asteraceae; genus Helianthus; species Helianthus tuberosus. Next base: position 146,956,138 of record CM060367.1, on the reverse strand, counting down.
TCATCTACTTAACTGTGAGCGAAGTAAGCAATTTTGAAATATATATGTATTGTCGGTGACAATGGTGGTGGCATTCATAGGTATTTCTCATGTAATATATTCTTAAATCAACCCACTAGAATCAAACAATTCCAAATCAATCCACCAATCTTGAAGTTATTCTAGATCTTGGAACTTTTAACTAGTGGCATTTAATTATCTCTATGTTATATGTGTATATATGTGTGGGCCATCGGGAAAAGTGCACTAATTTTAACGTTATTTTACTAATTTCGTGAAAATAACGTTAAAAGTGGAGGACGGTTAATCATGCATCATGTGGTGGCGTTGATAGCTGAAAGACAAAAGGGTACATGCACTAATCGGTCTTTGTCCCGATTGCCGAGTGTTATGTGCCTTATGTCCAAGGCTTGATGCAAAACTACTATCGAGCTGGGGGTCTCACTGGAAGCAGCCTCTCTATTCCTACGGGGTAGAGGTAAGGCTGTCTACATCTTACCCTCCTCAGACCCTACCTTTGCTTTGCTATTGGTGGGATTTACTGAGTATGATGATGATGATATGTTATATAAGAAAGAGGGGTGGCATAAAAGAAGTATATGAAATACAAGTATAAATACCTTTCTCGATGACTTCGACAATGTCACCTTGTGAACGTATCTGTATACCAAGAGGGAAAGATTGTTAATTATCTAATATTACATCTACGACATTGTAGATTTACCAAATATGGAAGACGTTGCATTTCTCACAAATATACAAACATAACAATCATCTTTTCTTGTCAAAAATAATAATGTATCTCTCTTGTATTTTTTTCATTTTTGGGTCTTGATGTTATCAGAAAAAGATAGCTAGTAAATTGCAAATAAATTGTTGTCTTTTTTATTATAGCAATGCACCTTTTAATCTAATAATAACAACCTACTTTACATTTTTTTAAACTTATAGCCACATTAGTGTCCATATCTAACTAGTTAAAGAACACTCAGAACACATCTAAGTTACGCTTTACCTGGTCCCACCGGTCAGCAGAGTATTAATGGGTCCAGTAAGTTTATTTTCCTTAACCAATTCTCAAAGTTACCAAAAAAAAAAAAAATCCTAGATCCAAATCTAAATCAAAACGAAACCAAAATCAAGTACTCAACAAGTGAAAATCTCAAAATAAATCCTCACCTAAAACCTAAACATACACCTCTGTTCAACTGTTTTACATGCTTACATCAACATCAGAATAATCAATATACTACAATAATTATTGAAATTGAGAGTAAACAAGTTGAAAAAAAGCAAGTAATCTCATTCACAACTGTTACAAAACACATTATAGAACAATATAATCACCTCACTACAGTTACAAAACACATAGATTAAACAATTATAAGCCTACAATTATCGGTACCTGAATCAGAATCGCTGGGTGAAGAAGACGATCGAGAGTACCAGCTAGTGTGACGTCAGTTAGGGTTTTGACTTGCAGAGGCGGAGAGCGGCGGTTATAGAGAATCTTTCCGGCGGCAATTCGGCTCCGTTGTACGGCGGTTATGAAACCGCAACTGCAATTGCGTGTGGCAGCAGGATTCATGGTTGGAGGAAGAAGAAGAAGAATGGCAAAAGTGTGGAAAGCGTTATTGTTGTGTGGGCCCATTGGGGCTTTTGAATCCAATCATCCATTTGTAACCTAACTTAAGTGAGAAGTTAAGTGAGAAGCATATTATTAACTTTAGCTTTATGGTTTGTAGATTGTTTAATTGTTTTGTTTTGATTTAGCTTGCTAATGGTAGAAGTAAGTATAAGCATATTAAAGTGTATTTAGTGAATTTATCAAGCTTATTTTTTTTAATAATAAACAGAACCTTCATTATACTTATCAAGAAAAAACATCCCACAGCAAGCAGCTATGCGGACATTGATACAAACTCAAGAGACCAAGGAAAGAAAAACTGGAACATATATCAAGAGAAACCCAAAATAGAAGCCTTATACATCAAGGACCGAAAAACTTCTCCACTCATGCTAGGTTACCCCTTGTATCTTTGATCTTCTGCTAATCCAGTCGAAAGTTTCCTCCTTTATCTCCTCAACTAATTTGTTTACCTCCGTTGTCGCACCGTTGAAAACTTTGTTGTTTCTTTTCTTCCAAAGGTTCCATGTGATTGAGAGATAAATGGCAAATATTATTTTAGCTTTCTTCCTAGGCCAATCTGTTCTATCCAGCATCCTTTCTTGTAACGACTCCATGTGATTTCTTGTTGGGATTTTAACGACTCCAAGCTATGATTAGTATTTACATACCCGTGTAGTTTGTTTAAGGCGTACATTGGCCAATAAATGAATAGTGTCTAGTAACTATTTTGTAAGTAAACTAGTAAGATTATCCGCGTTATGCGGCGGAGTTTCGATCGATATCTATTTTGGTTTAGTATAACAACTGAATGAAATATGCTCAAAACGTAAATCAACTTGCATTTGTACAGACTCGTGCATAAATATAAACATGTAAAACTCGATTACAAAGTCTTGAAGGTTAAAGGATTGTCATTGTTAATACTAAAAGTTGATAGATAAAAGTATAAAAAACACAAAAGACCAAAAAAAAAAATGAAAACATTGTTCACAATCTTTCCTAATTGTATTTTATTTCCAAACTATAAATTTCCAACAAATTTTTGTTTTATGTTGCTGTAATATTGGCATTGGGAGTTTTTCAAAAATATTTTACAATTTTCATTTTTAACCCAAAAATTTTAACCTTTTGCATTTTAACCCTTTTGACTTTTTTACTTTTAACAAAAAGCTTTTCATATTTTGCAATTTAAATCCCAACACTTTTTATTTTCAACTTTGTTCCCCCATACTTTTTATCTTTCACAAGTTTTTCGTTTTAAGTTTCGTTATAAATTTTTCGAGTCAACACGCCATAACATGCGTGTATGGTTCAACATTTTTCGTCTGTTTTTCTCGGTTGACAGGCAGTCGCAAGTCACAACACGTCTATTTTTCTTCGTTTGACAAGTTCGTCGCAACACACTGGTCCTGGATCGACTTAGTTATTCTTTTCTACGTTTTACATTTATGTCTAATATTCCGTATTAACACACTGCAACGAGCGTGCGTGGTTCAACTATTTTCCGTCTGTTTTTCGTTCGGTGTTACTTTTTACTTTTTTATTTATTTTATTTTTACGAGCTCTTCTAATGGTGGTGGTTGCTGGCAGTGGTGTGACAGTAGGGCTATTTTGCACGATTTTACAAACGTATTTAACCTATTAAGTTTTTACTAATAATTTGTTTAGAGTTTACAGCTATATCTTCTTTACTTAAGAAAAACTAATTTTTTATGTGCATATTTTTATGTACGTATCGATATAAATTTGATTTGCTCTACATTTCGACGTAAACTTTTTATGGAAACGAGTTTGGTTAAATATAATACGTTTTCGTTACAAAAAAACAAATTTTCCGTACATATTTTTATGTATATTTTGATATAAAATCGAGTTGGTGTATGTTTCGACGTAAACTTTTTGGGAAACGAGTCAGGTCAAATATAATACGTCTTCGTGATTTTTATGAATGTTTTGTAAATTCTATTTCGATCCGAGTGGAGTCAAATTGCGGTTTGATTTTTTCCTTCTTTTTAAGCTTTAATTAATATATTTTAATTATATGTATCAGCATTTCCGTCATAACCGTTACATTTTTTGTGTATGACTTAGGCCACATATAATACGTTATAATTGTACGGTATAAATTTGATTTCTTTATTTTTTTTATCCAATCGCAATGGTTATATAGGTTGCAATGAGTTCAACAAAATCCGTCAAAATGTGTGTTTTAATATGATTAACGCATCACATAACGTTTAGACTAATCCATTTGATGTTTGCGATGTACCCGCGCCGCAACTCGCGCGGGTCTTTTTCTAGTTACTATAAATAAGCAATAAATATATGCAGAGCCGGCCCAATGGGCTTCCTACCCTAGGCACAGGCCTAGGACCACCTAAAATGAAAGGCCTCCAAATTTTTTGATGGTTCTTTATATACTAGGCCCATTTTTATGTTATACTAAACAATAAATAAGTAGCCCACTAAAATAAAGGTGTGAAACTGTGAATCGTCAAAATATTAGGCCCAAAGAAAATAAAGGCCCAAACAGAAACTAAAAAGGTGTTGTACTAAGTCTCTCCCACAGATTTGGTCGTCGCATGCACAGAGAGAACGAGACTACGAGAGAAGAACATTATCACAAACATGTTGGGAAAGTCGATTAGAAAGTGTTAAAGCAATTAGGTTTCAAGCTCCAAAACTAAGAGATGCATTAATGGATTTGTATCGTGATAGTACTGAGGCTAATGTTAAAAGTGAAGCTAAATCTTTAGTTGAAAATGAGTTGGAAAATTTTGAATTTTTATTAGCGATGGTTATTTGGTATGAGTTTTTACATGCTATTAATGTAGTTAGTAAAAACTTACAATCAAAAGATATGTGTATTGATATTTCTATAAAACAACTAGATGGACTTATTATTTATTTTAAAAAGTTTAGGGATGAAGGATTTGAAAATGCTATGATTGAGGCTAAAGAACTTGCTTTAAAGATGGGCATTGAACCTAGTTTTCGTGAAAAACGTGTTATTCGTAGAAATAGAAGATTTGATGAAAATGTTGATAATGAGACTTTGAAAACTCCTATTGATTGTTTTAGAACGGATTACTTTTTATACATAGTAGATCAAGCTAGTGTTTCACTCGAAAGTAGATTTGCTTAGTTTAAAGATTCAAACAGATCAGTTAATGACAAGTGCAATGGCCCCAGTTATGTTCCATTTGCTGATATGCGCTTAGGGTTTCTATATGTTTTCAAATCTGCTTCTACAAATTAGAAAAGAAAAAAAAATTGCACACCCAATTTTTTTGCATATAGTATTTTCTTCTTTGCATTTCTTTTGCATACAAGTAAGATATGCATGTGAAGAAATATATGCAAGCGGTTCTCTACATCAATATAACGTTTGCAATTTTTGATAACCTTTTTAGCGGCGACATGTTTTAATAAGAGGTGATCCATCAGATTGTGTTATGATCGAACGACCTAGGACTAATTGCAAGTATTTCTTGTAGTGAGTGTATGACATTTATAAGACGGTGTTCAAGACAACACCGTCTAAAGGTTGCATAAAATAGTATAAGACGGTGTTTAAGCATTAGACGAGTTTTTTTTTTTTTGAATTTTCTTGAATATTTTAATCAAAATATTGAATTTTCTTGAATATTTTAATCAAAATAGCACAATGGTCATATTGATTTTAAGACGGTGTTATTGCTTTAACCCCGTCTAAAATAAAACTTCAACACCGTCTAATACTCCATTTTGTAGTAGTGTATTATGTCAATCGAAAAAGATTTTTTAGAAGAACTTGATTACGATAATTTCATCAAACAATTTGCCTCGTTTAAAGCTAGAAAAGTAGATTTTATTTAAACATATACTATAATTATAGAAAACATATGACTTAATTTTTTTTTAACTACGCCTTTTAGTTTATAATTGCCAGTCCCAAGCCAGGATAAAGGAGGAGGGTTTTGTTACTAAATATGTTGAAAATGATAATTTTGCAAAAGGGCCACCACTTCATAGTTCGATTAGGGCATTCGAAAACGTAGGAACGGCTCTGAATATATGCAATACAACTTGTAAGTTGTACTTTGGGGTTTTTTCAAAAAAAAAAAAAAAACTTGATTTTTTAGTTTTAAACCAAAGGTTTTTACTTTTTTTACCATTTTAACCCTACATAATTTGTTTTTTAACTTTAACCCAAATTTTTTCATTATTTGTAATTTAACTTCGCAACTTTTGTCACTTGTACTTTTCTTCTTTCGCAAATTTTCGTTTTACGTATAGTTCTAAATTTTTCGAGTTAATACGACTCAACGTACGACTGTGGTTCAACTTTTTTATGTTTGTTTAAAATTTTGCAAGTTAACACGGTGCAACGAGCATGTGTGGTTCAACGTTTTTACCTCTATTTTTTCATGTTTGACAGGTTCGTCGCAACACGCAGATCCTAGGTCGACTCGGTGTTGGTGGTCGATGACGGTTGTGTGACATTAGTAATATTTGACACCGTTTTACGCCCCGTCGCAATGCGGGGTGTTCTTTGGGGGTTTTTCAAAGAAAAAAATGGTAATGCATATGGTTGTTGTAACCTTGGCTTTGGGGGTTTTCCAAATAAATTGATTTTTTTTACATTCCACCCAAAAGTATTTCATAAATTACTTTTAGCCCAAAACTATTTGTTTTTTTAATTTTACCCCAAAACTTTTATCTTTTGCAATCTATGCTCAAAACTTTTTTTACTTTCAACTTTGGTCATTTATAGTTTTCATTTTCCGTAAATTTTTCGTTTATGCTTGGCTCTAAATTTTGTGACTTAACACATCGCAACGTGCATCTTTGGTTTAACGTTTTTACGTTTCGTTCTAAATTTTGCGAGTTAAGACGACGAAACGTGCGTGTGTGGGTGAACGTTTTTTACATCGTCTATTTTTTTCCCATTTGATAGGTTTAACATAACATGCGTGTCACACCCCCAAAATACCACATGCGGGAATACCGCGGGACGTGTGACGTACCAGGATCTAGCCACTAATCACATTGAACTCATAACAAGATTTCTGATAAAAACTTTCATTCATTACGATAAAGTGTTACAAAACATATTTATAACTCGTTGTGTTTAGTGGAAGCGTAATAGAAGTTTGACTAAAACCCTAGTGTATGAAATCAGCTAGTCTCGTTTCAAGTTTCCATGTTCCTCGACCCATGACCACTCCAGCGTCCCAGACAGCAAGTTCCACATCCACAAGTATCAATAACCTGCGAGCATGCACACATGTGTATCAGACAACGCTGGTGAGTTCATAGTTTTACGAAAACGTTAGTTACCAAGTGTTTAGTTCAGTTCATTGATTACAATGTTGATAATACCTCGAATACAAGACGGCTCCTGAATTATTTTGCCCTTTCCCCAATGCTCCTATCAAAGCATTGGGCATGACTGGGTCATTAGTTCACACCCGTCCTCTCAGGTATGGGGTGAGGGTGCCAAACCTAGATAGCGCTACCAACTAATACCCCGTTACCTCTCAGGTAACAAACAAGATGGGACTTAAAGGTGATAGGATGAGTGTATTATCCAACATTCCAGATTTTTACCCACAAGACGTATTCCTCTCAGGAATACCCAATTGATTTACCCAAAACCCTATCCCTCTCAGGGATACCCAATGACTGTCCCAACCACCGAGACGCATGCTTAATAGGAGTGAACTCACCTTAGATTGCTCGGTATGTTACATTACATTACCCATTCCAAGTTGGTTAACCATACCCTACCGTGGTTACCAAGAATAGTCAGTTTCGTAAGCACATATTCAATGCACATATTTCAACAAGTCGCACGTAATACTATTGTCACATAACACATAACAAGCATTTAGATTTCATACACGTTTATAACACAAGTTCATGTTTTCAACAATAGTTGCCAATAACATCAGGTTCATAAAGAAACACGTTTTATTCCGGATTGCATTTATCACAAAGATCACCGTACCACATGTAGCACATATCCTATTCTCATACAAATCCACATCTCATGTGCAAATCACATAACAACATTTACAGTTGTATTGTCTTCCCACAGAAGTCAAGTCAAGATTAACATTGTCATCATGCAACAGATGGAGTTTCACAAGCACAGGTATCTATCATCATATACATCACAATCTACTTACTGTTCTGTTTATAGCTCTTATGGCGAAGAACCTAGGCGATGAAGGACTATCCTTCGTCGGGTTGGAGTATGACGAAGTACCCATTCTTCGTCGAGGTTGCAGGTGATGAAATATACATTCTTCGTCGAGTTGAAGTGTGTGACGAAGTATTATGCTTCGTCGTGGATATCATCAGATGGTTATGGTGCACCTGCAAACCCTAATCGTCGTTCCTCATCTAAACCACAAGGCCACCACAGTTTCCATATCATGGCACACAAGATCATATTACAATTCATAAACTCATATGAACCCTAATCACCACCCAATGATTTGTAACGTCTTTATCATAATTAATCTACATGTTCAAATTAGATATAACATATCATAACATCTTTTAGATAATTCTAGTCATCACGCAATTCCTGATCATGAGCCGAACACCCATCACCATCTCATTCGGATCTGATCAAGACTGGAAATTTCAACATCTTACATGATTCTTATGTATTCTAACAAACCCTAAACCGCAGAACTTTCTACAAACAACCATCATGCCATCACACATAGTCACGTTCAACGTATGCAACTCAAAACATGCTTCACATAACCGAAAACAATCAAAAGTAATCAAACTAAAGATATTTGCACTAACCGAGAGAGATGATGATGATACATTAAGAGGAAAGATTTGATCAAGAAAGGTGATGATGCTTCGACTGGAACCACTACCGTCAACAGTTAAGGAGGAGCTAGGGTTTGAGAAATCACACAATTTTGTGTGAGTTTATAGTGCGAGCAGGGCCTTGCCCAGACCGGGTTTCCCTTGGGCCGAAGCCCATCTTGGCGAACTACATATTTCGGCGGACACAAGGTGACGAAGAACTATCATTCTTCGTCGAATACAAGATGAAACATAAAACATAAACAACCCATAAGTTGTTCACTAACAACCAACATAACAATACATAAATGGTGCACATAATACATCATAAAACGATCTGCTGAAACAGAATTGTCAGACAACTGATATGTAGAGAAAGGACCTTGAGATTTCGGGTTGTCACATCATCCCCAACTTGAAAGAAATTTCGTCTCGAAATTTGATAAGTAGTCCAAAAGCAGCGAGGTGATAGATCAGGATGACTGTGGATTTTCCACGGGTACCACATCATCCCCAACTTGAAAGGGAATATCGTCCTGAAATTCGCTAGTGACAACAAAAGTGGATTCAACCGCCTGAACAATTGAGGATACCAGAGCTTTATCAGATCTTTGTGTTCCCATGTGGACTCCGCTCCACGTCTTGAGTTCCAACGAACCCTCGCGATTGGAATTTGGCTATGTTAACAAACCTTGACTTCTTGGTCCATGTTTTAGATAGATTCCTCGATATCTGTAACCTGTCTAATAAAGGTATCGCAAGTGTTTCATCGGACAAACACCGCCTTCGATTCGAGACATAAATGGCATTGTACACGTTACCCAATTCGTCGGGTAACCCGAGCTTGTAGGCCACGTGACCATTTCTTTCCAGAATTTTGAATAACCCAACGTAACGTAAATTAAGCTTGCCACGCTTCCCAAGCGTACCACACCCTCCCAGGGTGAGACTTTCAACATGATACGATCGCCTACGGCGATCTTCCAGCGCTTCCTAAGCTTATCCGCTTTCCTGATGACGACTCCCTATCCAACCAATTTTCCCAAGAGTTTCGAGTACAAGTCCTGGACCCGTAATTAAGTTGTCAACCACCTTAGTCCAACAAGGAGGTTGGCATTATCGTCCATGCAATGCCTCAACAGAGTTATCTGGATACTAAATGTGACAACTGTCAAAATTGCATACATCCGTACACTTAATTAATATTAAATTTGTGCTTAATGACTGTGCTTGATTACAACTGTGATTAAACTGCTTTCTGATTTCTGATACATACATACATGTGCATCACATTACATACTGTCACTCCATTTATTTCACACAAACTTTAGTGACAAACTTGATGCACAAAAGCACAGTTAGCACAGTGAGCGGATAACCCAGAAAACATGCTGACAATGCCAGCACAAAGACATACAGTATTTTGAGGCCCAGTATGAGTCAGAAATAAAGTATCACACTAGGGTAGTGTGTAGGGAAGTGAGGACCATAAAACTGCGTCACTAGGTGATAGTTATAGTGCCGGGAAGTGCCTAAAACATACTTTAACTGCAAAATTCTGCACTTTTAAATAAAATTCAGCATTTAGATATGCTAGTAATGTGCAAAAACTTGACAAAATGATCCTAGATACCTTCTAAAGTGTCGGGAATTAATTGTGACACAAAAAGTATTATAAAAGACACTTTGCGGATTAATTAAGCACCTTAACGGAACAGTATCAAACCGAACAACCGGACATTACTCGGAACACAAAAAATATTGCCAAACACATTGTTTTTATTTTTCTGAGCTAGTTAGGGTCCCCGAACACCCTAACACACTATATATTAAATTATACACATAAACCACTAACTATAATATTTAATTCTAACCAACCACTAACTACCTAGTTGCAAACCAAATAAATCAACCCCCCCCCCCAACCGGTTATGAAACATGGGGAATCCTCCTTGATTTTTCTTGATTAATTTAATGGGTTTGTGTTGTACTTGGGAAGCACTTAATCTAATGGTTAATAACATGTTGGGAATTTATCTATAAAATCCACTAGACACTAATAACATTCATATCACCTTCACACCAACAACCAAACCTCCTTCCTTTCTCCCATTGTCTACGGCTCAAACCACACACCACCATATCACCACCTTCAATTCTCTTACATACAATCCACATATATCTAGAGGTGCAAGAGATCATACAAGCAAGCTTGGAGTGCTCGGAAGCTCAAGGACCGCTCTTATTTTCTTTTATCCACCACTTTTACTCTCTTGAACTCCCCTAGCTTTATGCTAGTGGTAAGCACTTAGATCCTTCTATTTTACTTGTTATTTAAGTGGTTAATGATGTTTAAAGATAAAAAACATAAGAACTCTAAAGAACCTTAAACAAGTCTTGAACATAAACTAGTCTAGTGATGAAGTATTGTTAAAATGATGAAGTAATCATGATAAATCTGAGTAATACAAACAATAATCTGCTGTAAATAACTTGTGTTATGAGATAAATCGTTATTAGAATAAATGGTAATCGTAGGTGTGCGTTTTAGTAACATTTAACTGATAAACAACTTGCTGATTAGCATTTTCAGCCACCTTCAACTGGCTGTAAACAAGTCAATACTTAACAAAAAACTGATTTTCTCGAGTTTATAACGTTTTATTATGAAATACGGTTCTAATGGCACTGAAATCATAATTTTTGGATTTCGTTTACTATTTTTAAAGTTTGTTTTGTAACAACAGCTCAAGCTGCATTTTTCTGCTGAAAATAGGTGTTATGTTTTTCGTCATAACTTGAAATCTGTGTAGGATTAAGTCATGAAATTTGTACTGTAGATGACCACTGATATATTTGTAATTCTCACACTGAAATTTCATAAATCGGATTCTCGATGAATTTTAAATAAATTATTCCGCGGACTGCAGTCAGAAAAAGATAAATCTGATTTCAGTCTGGAAAATGATTTACTATAAAATATTGGTGATGATTTGGACCCCAATATTTTTACAAAATAATATTTGGATCGTTTAAGACATTCTGTAAAAATTTGGGAATTTTTGGAATAAGATAACTATTTTATTAAAATGACCGAAAACAGCCCAGTTTTGTATATTAAAACTGAAATGATATAAGTAGTATTTTGCATGTCTAAATGTCGGGTTGGTTATTTGAGAACGATCTAACGTGTTATATGTTAAAGAAAATGATATGCTAGTTAGCATGGTCACCTCCATTTACAAAGGAGACTATGGCGAAATTTTCTGAAAATCCTAACACTTAGTAAATATTTTTCTGAACGAGTGTTACAAGTATATTTTATAACTTGTGTTTCAAATATAAACTTCGCCATAAATTTTGTTACTAAATACAAAGTATCGGATGTTGGTTTTTCGCGAATAAAAATGGGTAAATATGTATTTAGAATATGTATTTCATACTAAGACACTTGTGTGATCATTTGTATATTTTGTGAACTAATTATATTATTTTAGGGTAAAATAATATAACTTTCAAAATAACATGGAAATTAAAACTCCAAAATAATACCAAATTGCAAGGAATAAAATACTGAAGTTACACACGTAATATTATGAAACCGAACAAGAAAACGTAACTTATGAAATATTCCGAGATATACCATAACACTATATTTTTGGGTAAAATATTACTTTGGAAACAAAGGAAGTAAAAATATATTATTTTTGGGAAAAATATATATATTTTGGCATACGTTATTTTTGACAAATAAGTTATATATTTTCTAAGTAAGACTTGAAAATATATTGTTTTTGAAAATATATATTGGGAATATATTGGTATATTTTAATGGGAATAATGCACCGAAATACGACGCATTACTTGGCAAGATATACAAATACGAATACGAAAATACACAATGTATGAGATACTCCCCATCCTTGGGAGGGGAATGCGAATACAAATACATGAGAAGTATTACTACAAAAATATTGTTTAACAACTTATTCCAAAAGAAAATGCAAGTTAAAATATTTATTATTTTAACAACCAATTATATAACTTGGAATACTACCAAAGACACTTTTAAACGTAATTCAAAGGCACCGATCAATATTAAGACAAGGCACGACCCGTTCGTCTAATAGACGTTAGTACACATGTAGGTAGTCGTGCGTTCTAGTGGAAGCTTCGAGTTACATTGGATACGAAGACGCAAAACAGTGAGTTCATGTCCCCCTTTTCTCTTAACTGTTTTCAGTTTTATAACTTCGGGGGTGAAATACATGTTACAATTATTACAGACACTTTTATACATGGTATGATTAGTTAAGGAATTTACTGCTAGGTCACGTGAATGGATAGGCTATTATTGTAAGACCATTAATCCTTGTATAAGGACCGAGGGACATGAGTGATAGATCTATTGGGTGTTGCGAGCCCCACACATGGGCCAGCGTGTGGCTGCATGTGGTGACTATGTCGTTCCGCCAGAAGGACCGGTATGAAATACGCGTTACAGGTTTGAGTGCTTCCTAGACCATGTCACTTATTAATGTATTAGCTACACATTAATTGACCTGTTTTTCCTTATTGCTACATACCAAGGACATACATTTATACAGACAAATTTTAACGATTCATGCAGACACACATTAACGATTTATACAAACTCACATACACATGAACTCACTCAACTTTTGTTGATGTTTTTCAATCTACATGTATTTCAGGGAACTAATAAGTGGATCTGGCGGGCGTTGAAAGTTTTTATGCTACGTTTGAAATAAAGATGTCATCCATGGTCTTTGGGTTTGGTCAGTGTGTCTTATTCCTGGACGAGACACGTCTTCCAAGCCTTGATTACAACTAATATCTTTTGACGAGTCCTTAGCGAACTTTTACACAATTCACATGGTTTGTAAAGCTTAAATTTGAAGTCTACGTTTTAGACAATGTTGTTATGTTTTTGTTGGTGCACTAAATGTCTGATTGATTACGTCATTATCAAGTCTTGTGTCTAGGTTTGTTTGAATGATTACACAATAGGGTTTAAGTTAGGGTTTTTAAGGTTTAAACATGGGATTTCGCTTGAAGAGGTTATGTGAATGCTTGAAGCGAAATCAAGAACACATGATTTCGCTTCAGACTGCCTCAAGCGAAATCTTGTACTCTATATATAGATGTGTTGTTCATTTGAAGCGACATAAGAGTTGTCATTGTATGTGAGTCAAGGTGCTGCTGAATTTTTGTCAGAAATTCATTGTAAAGACTCAGAAGGCATTAATAGAAAGAAAATTAAGAGGAACAAAGCTGTTATGACTTTATGTGCATTGATTCCGCCTTTACACATAGAGATGAACGCCTTAACTGACTTTTAGAGGTCGTACAACGGTCCAACAAGTGGTATCAGAGCTCAGGACGAGGAGTTCATACCATAGCAGCGGATTATCTTCTTTCTACTCATTTCTTTTTACATTTTTCAGATCTGAAATAGTTCCAACGGTCAAAATGGTCTAATTTTCGAGTATAACGTGTAAAACTGAGTTTTAACAAAGCCTACAAAGTTTCGGACTGAAATTCAGATTAAAACATGATAAAATTAACCTAAAACAGGGTTTCGCTTGAAAAGTGTTCGAAGGATCTAGTTGATTTCGCTTCAGATCTGACTTTTTAAACTATTTCGCTTGAAAAACTGCTGAAGCGAAATAGATTTTGTTGGATTTCGCTTGAATTCTTCTGAAGCGAAACTGTTTCTTCTGGTTTTCGCTTGAAAACATCTGAAGCGAAATAGTTAGTTTCGCTTGAAACAGATTTGGATTTCGATTGTATTGCTGAAGCGAAATAGCAGATTTCGCTTGAATCAGTATTGCTGATTGATTTCGCTTGAACAGTATCATAGTGTTGTTTTCGCTTGAGATCATTTCATTTCATAGTATTTCGCTTGAACTTGCTAATTTTTCAAAACTTAAAATTTTCTAAGTAATTGACTGATTTTTCAGGTACATTTATGATGGATGATATTTTCTTGAACCCGTTTAGCAATATGTACGCATTCGCAGGAAACTCGGGAGATGATACTTCTACAAACAACAACAATACGAATGAGAACGAGAATACTCCGAAAGAAAAGAAAAAGGAAGCTTGGGAATCTGAAAGCGCATTCGTAACGTTCAATAAACCCCCAAAGCTAATGGCTATTGAGGAGTACAGTAGGTGGTCCAGAAAATTCGAAGACTGGTTGATGGCATTCGCATTTCCTAGCTGGAAGAGTTTGAAAAACGGTTATGAACATGGAAAGAAATATGGTGAAACTTTAAGAGCAGCTGAGGAGATTGAATCGTTTGTAGCTGAACAAAAGTGTGTGGCATTGTTATTTCAGTCAGTTCGGGAAGACATAATCTCACTTATCGACTATTCAAATGCAAAAGATCTTTGGGAAAAGTTAGAAAAGAAATGTATAGGTAGTCAAGAAATTAAGAAAAACAAAAAGAAACTTCTTAGGAAAGAGTTTGATCTGTTTGGATGTCTTAAGAATGAGTCAGTGTGTAAAATGATAGAAAGGTTTGGTCATCTGAAGCTGGAATTAGTAAGACATGATATTGACATTCCTGAAGAAGATCTTATCGACAAATTGTTCGATTCGTTGCCTGACGAGATGGATTGGAGATATTATGCATTGATGCTGAAGAATACCATCAAATAACCAGAAAAGCTGACATTAGATTTGCTGATTGAAAAACTCGAGAGTCATGAACTAGAGTTGAAGAAGACATACAAAATTAATCATTCATCTTATCAGCAGAATCTGGATTTATACTATCCAAAGAGTATGATGCCGAAAGCTACTTCTCCAAAGACTGCATTTTCTGCTGAAAATGTGTCGACAGTCGGCAAAGAAAGTCAAAGTGGTCAAAGCAGTGGAAGCCATAGTGGTTATCACAGTGGATCTACATCTTCCGCAAATCATTCTGATGCGAAGTTTTCTTGCAATATCGCGATAGATCTGAAGAACACACAGAATTTTGATGCGGAGTCGGCCAAGCAACAAATGGTCTTTTTGGCATCTGTTTTGGAATCCTACGAAGGATTGGTGGCTGGAAAAATCGGAAATACAAATTTGACGAAAGAAGACTACGATCAGATAGATCCTGAAGAAATGGAGCTGATAGACATTCGTTGGGCAATGGCAAGTGCAGTTCGACGTGCACAACGCTTCATGGAAATTACTGGAAGAAAAACAATTGGTGGTGCTTCTACCAAGCTGGGATTCGATAAATCAAAGGTGACTTGTTTCAAATGTAAGCAGAAGGGTCACTTCAAACGAGAATGCCGAAACACTTATGCTGATGAATCGGAGAATCCTTTCAGAGATGATTACTACAAGAAGGCAATTTATCACCAGAATAAATCTGAGCCGCCTAGATTGAAGCAGGTTGAAGACAACAGAGAGAAATCTAGAGCTCTTGCAGTGATTTATGATGATGAGGGTTATGACTGGAGTCAAGAGGTTCTACCAGAAGAAGATGCGGTTGGTTACGCATTCATGGCGAAAAATGATGATCCTAAGCCATGGAAAGACGATCGAACTGAAGACCAAAAGTATAGATATAGAAAAATGATAGCTGAAAACAAAATCATTAGAATTTCTCGTATCTTTCTGGAAGCAAGGAGAGCCAATAGATGGGATCCAGATAGAGAGTGCTATCTTGATGAGTATGGAAATATTGCAATTGATGATAGTACACTTGATATCGAAGCCATCATCAAGGAGTACAAAGAAGAAGATGAATATTGGCAACACAAGTGGTGGGGAACTCCAACTTCGAAAATGATTGAAGAAGAGAAAGAGAAAGAAAGGAGAAAGAGGAAAAAGAGAAGAAAGAAAAGCAAGTTGATACAGGCATAATTGATACTACGCAAGAGTTGACAGCTGAAAACCTAGGAGTGATGGCTGACAAAGTGCTAGCTGCAAAAGCACTTGAGGTAGATCCTAATTCTGCTACTAAATCAAAGGGGTCGGTCAGTCAAAGTGTGTCAACAAATGCGTCAGGTAACAAAATTGGGTCAGATAACAAGATTGATGGGAATGCTGACTGCAAAAATTGCACCAAACAATGCAATTTTTGTAGCACTGTCACGTATCTTAACAATGAGAAAATCCAGAATCTGACAACAAAGGTTAGAAATGTTGAAAATCAGATTCTCGATCGTGACAAAAGTGTAAGAGCTTCAACTGAACGGATTAAAGAATTAACGGTTCAAATTGAAAATGATAAAACTGAACGTGAGAAAATAAAATCTGAAAATGAAAAGTTAATTCTTGAAAACCGTCAAATTTCTGAAAAATTTGAGAAATTGAAAAGCATTGTCAAAGATAGTGATGATCGTAATGGCAAAACATTTAAAGAAAATGAACATCTAAGAGCTGTTTTGAGATTAAAAGAAGAATTGATTAATGAACAACTGGATCAAATTGCTAAACTGAAACTTAAATTTCAAGAAGCTGAAATTGAGAATGAACGAATCCAGTTGAAGTTTAACAGCTATAAATCGGCAAGTTTTGTTTTGCAGTATATTGTTCCTAAACCTATAGGGAAAAACAAAGATGGCGAGGATGTGTTTTCTGATGGAACGGGTGTAGGTTTTCACAAAGTTCCACCGCCAATTTTAGACAACTACACGAAAAAGCAGTCTAGTTTGTTGGAAATTGAGGAAGAAAGTGAAGTTAAACTTCCTGAAAACATTGATGTCACGTTCACATCTTCCAATGACGAGGGTGTCCAAAGTGATGTGGTGAAAAGTGTGATAGACAAAGTGCTTAAACCGGATTGTGACACTTCTGAGGAGGATAGGGGTTTCTTGGACAAATACATTCAGAAACCAAAGTCCAAAAACAACTTAAGTGATGAACCGGGTCTTGTAATGTACAAGATGGCTGGATCTGATAAGTTGTTTTCGGATTCTGAATTTCCCATTGAGAATGTTAACATAAACAAGCTGACAAATGTTTTCAAATTGGTTGAAGTTGAGTTGTCAGAAGTGAACAGTTTGAAACAAACAAAAAGGCAAATGAATTTTGAGAAAGATAAAGCTTATTACAAAAAGCCTATTGTTCCACCACGTTTTTATAATAACAATCGAAACAAATGGTCGGGTGGTTATCGAGGTGGTAAGAGTTATCAGAAAAAGAGTTTTCAAAACAAGAG
The DNA here is from genome assembly GCA_030545235.1 of Helianthus tuberosus. NCBI lineage: Eukaryota > Viridiplantae > Streptophyta > Magnoliopsida > Asterales > Asteraceae > Helianthus > Helianthus tuberosus. The sequence continues at coordinate 146,938,501 of CM060367.1, read as the reverse complement.
GTTTGCTGAAAAGAAGGTGTTTGTGAATGGTTCAAGTTCACTTTCTGATGAGGAAAATGAAATTTTTTCAAAATCAAATGAAGAGTTCTTTGAGAAAAGAGCTTCACATTATCAGTCTGAAGGCAAAAGTCTAGGTGTTGATACTCGTACATGTTTTAGATGTAATCAAGTGGGTCACATTGCACGAAAGTGTACCAAGGTGAAGCCTAAGACTGAAAATGTGAAGTATCAACAGAAGAAAGTTGATGTGAAGGGTAAAGCACCAATCGTTGTTGAGAAAAAGAATGTGAAAAATGACAACATCAAATTGAACAATGAATCAGTAAAGAAAGTGGTAACTAAAAATGACAAATTTTACAAGAGGGTTGCATTATCTCAACAAGTTTGGAAACCAAAAACTGAAATGAAAATTTCAACTTCTGAAGTGAAAAAGGCTGACGAATCAATTTCGGTTGATTATGATGCAAGTTTTCCATCTTTGAAGGCTGAAAATTTCAAAATTCAAGTTGCTAGAGTCAAGGTTACACCTAAGGCTGATGAAGCCTGGGTGGACACCATGTTCGAATAAGCAGTTTGAATTGCCGGAGCTTCCTGGATCGCGAAGCATGAATCGGCATCTTTATTGAAATGTTTTAAAATCAATTTGTGATATATGCAGGATCTTCCAAGAGCCATTTCAAGATGGATCATGGATAGTGGCGCATCTCGACATATGACAGGAAAAACTGCACTGCTGTATGATGTGAAGAATATCAATGGTGGTTATGTGGGATTTGCTGGTCATGAAGGTGGTCGAATTGTTGGTGAAGGAACGTTATCCAATGGGATTGTGACGTTTGAGAGAGTTAACTACATCACTGAATTGGAGAACAATCTGCTTAGTATCTCGCAGATTTGTGACAATCAGTATTCTACTCACTTCACTGATAAGGAATGTTTGATCTTGAAACCTGGTTTTGTTGTTCCTGAAGAATGGATTATTATGAGGGCACCTAGAGTAAATGATTTATATGTGTTAGACATGTCTGTAGCAACTACAACTACTGGTCAAGCACATTGTTTTGTGTCTAGAGCAACTGAGAAAGAATCCAGATTGTGGCACCGAAAGATGGGGCATATTCACCTAAGGAAGATGAATCACTTGGTGCACAATGATTTGGTATTGGGAGTTAATATCAAAGGTTTTCATCTGGAAAGGGAGTGCATTAGCAGCATCAAAGGCAAGCAGAAGAAAAAGTCACACCCTACAAAGCAAGTCAATTCAGTTTCGAGACCTCTGGAAAGACTTCACATGGATTTGTTTGGACCTGTGAATGTCAAAAGCATTACAGGAGATTACTATTGTTTGGTCGTTACTGATGATTATTCCAGATTTTCATGGGTTTCTTTCTTGAAGACAAAAGATGAAACATTTGACAGTTTGATGGGGTTGTTCAGGAAGATTGAGAATTTGTACCAAAGGCGTATCAAGAGAATTCGAAGTGATAATGGTACTGAATTCAAGAACAGCAAGATGGAAGAATTTTGTGATGAAAGAGGTATTTTGCATGAGTTTAGTGCTCCGTACACTCCGCAGCAGAATGGAGTCGCAGAACGCAAAAACCGGACGCTAATCGAAACGGCTAGAACTATGCTCGCAGATTCGAAGTTACCAATTAATTTTTGGGCTGAAGCTGTGTCTGCCGCATGCTATACGCTCAACAGGGTTCTCACTGTGAAGAAGTTCAACAAAACATGCTTTGAGCTAATCAATAACCGCAAACCGAATTTGAAGTATCTAGAACCGTTCGGGTCACCTTGTACGGTTATAGAGCCTTTTGGGAAGTTTGGTCCGAAGTGCATTGAGGGTATATTTGTTGGTTATTCAAATCCATTGCGACGTGTCTTCGTTCCAAGTGAAAAGCGGATTATTGAAGCAGCAAATGTTGAATGTCAAGGTTATACTATGCCGCTGCAGAATCCTGGTGATTCATGGCGTTATCATTATGATAAACTTTGGGATTCGTTTGACATGAGAGAAGAATCAGAGGATGAAGAAGATTTCTTTGATGAGTTGGATATTTTGCGTGAATATGAGTCGCAGTTAAGGTTCCCAGCTGAGTATTCAAGAAGACCACAGGAAACTTCAAATGATGATGAAGCAGGTCCAAGTAATGCTGGTGAACATGATGATGTCCAACAGAATGAAGTTGCTCAGGATAATCAGTCGGCTCAGAATGATAATTTAGAAGCTGAAAACATGCCAGTATTTGATCATGGTGATTCAGATTCAGATTCTGAGGAGGAGCAAATTCAGATTTCAGGTCAAACAAACCAAGTTGGTGAACAAGATGCAGAGCAGAATGTTACTAATCTGGAGGGAAATGTAGATGTTCAAAGTGAAGTGATGCTGCGAACTTTTTCATATCATCCAGAGGAGTTGATCATAGGAGAATTGCAAGCAGGCGTTCGCACTCGAAATCAGATTGATAAAGGGCTTACATGTTTTTATACAAAAGTTGCTCCTTTGCAAACTGAATTCTCATTAAGTTGTTTTATCTCGCAGATTGAACCAAGAACTTACAAAGAGGCGCTTACTGAAGACTCTTGGGTCAATGCTATGCAGGAGGAACTTAGTCAATTCGAGAAATTGGGAGTGTGGAAGTTAGTTGATTTGCCAGATGGTTATAGAAAAATTAACACTAAGTGGGTGTTTAAGTGTAAGAGAGACGATAGAGGAGTTGTCGTAAGGAACAAAGCTCGACTCGTTGTTCAGGGATTTAGTCAACAGGAGGGAATTGATTTTACCGAAGTCTATGCTCCTGTAGCACGACTAGAGGCAATCAGAATTTTCCTAGCATTTGCGTCTTGGAAGAACTTCAAAGTATATCAGTTAGATGTAAAATCGGCTTTTCTCTATGGGAAGGTTAAAGAGGAGGTTTATGTCGGTCAGCCGCCGGGCTTTACTGATCCAATCCACAAAAACAAGGTCTACTTATTGGACAAAGCGCTGTATGGTTTACACCAGGCCCCGAGAGCCTGGTACGAGACTTTGTCTCAACACCTACTCGCTAACAAGTTCATTCGTGGAAAAGTGGATGCCACTCTCTTCACTAAAGTCGTTGATGGTCATCTTCTGATAGTTCAAATTTATGTGGACGATATAATATTTGGGTCGACAAATGAAAATCTATGCAAAGATTTTGAATCAGTGATGAAGCAGAAGTTTGAAATGTCATCAATGGGGGAGATGAAATTCTTTCTAGGTCTACAAGTTGAACAACTTCCTGAAGGAATTTTCATTCATCAGTCAAAGTATGTTCATGATATTCTAGAGAAATTTGGGATGTCAAGTTCTACTCCAGCTGCTACCCCACTTGCAACAAATCATGGGATTCACCCAGATCTCACCGGAGACAGGGCTGATGAAACTTTTTACAGATCCATGATAGGTTCTTTAATGTACCTAACTGCTTCACGTCCTGATATCATGTACCCAACGTGCCTCGCAGCAAGATTTCAGTCTAACCCAAGAACATCGCACATGATTATTGTGAAGAGGATATTGCGCTACCTGAAAGGAACTCCTTCATTGGGGTTGTGGTATCCTAGAAAAGGCGACTTTACGCTCGAAGGGTATTCCGATTCGGATTTCGGATGCTGCAAAGTTAATTCAAAATCAACAACTGCAGGATGCCAGTTCTTTGGTCCTAGATTGGTTACCTGGCAGTGTAAGAAACAAACGTCTGTGGCGTTATCTACTTGTGAAGCGGAGTATGTTTCTGCTAGCAGTTGCTGCTCTCAGATCTTGTGGATACAGCAACAGATGCGCGACTACGGTTTGCAGTTTCTTAACACACCTCTTTTTGTTGATAATGAGGCCGCAATAAATATAACTAAAAATCCAGTACATCACGCTAAAACTAAACACATAGAAATTCGTCATCACTTTATTCGTGATTGCTTTGAGAAAAAGTTGATACGAATTGAGAAAATCCACACTGACGAACAGAAAGCTGATTTACATACCAAAGCTTTTGATAAAAATCGGTTTAAATATTTGTTAAAACTGAATGGTATGAAGCTTCTGTCGGTGTCGGATGGCATAATTGGCGTTGATGAGAGTACTGTTGCAGATAAAGACGAGAAACAATCTGCAATGGTTTGTCGAATTTTTACTTGTTTTGGTATTTAGGGGGAGTAGATGTTTGTACATAGTTTATTTTCAGAAAATACAAAAACAGTAAAAAATGCAAAAATACAAAAACATGATAAAATGAAAAAGAGCTTGTGTATATAGGGAAAATGATAGTACATCAGCTAGACGATTACAGTATGCTAAAGATTTGAAAAGTATAAAAGAGTTAAACAATCTTACTGATGATGTGTCGATAGGTTTTCGTACATTTAGTAGATTTATTCGGGATATTAACCTAAAATTCAAACTGGTGAATTTGTGGGGAACACTACTTGGATATATAGGTAACCCCTGAAATCTCGTTTGAAAGGTCTCTTAATCTGATATACTAGGTCTTTATACTCTATGATATCTGGGGTATTATTCCGGGACTTCTGCTGAACGGTAGTTCTGACCTAGTCCCTGGCTAATACTTGCTGCAATGCTTGAAACACAGCATTACACCCTCAGCATGCTGAAACAATAAAATTGATATATGCTGCTGTTGTAAGCAAAAAGATCCTTTAAAGGGGACACACCGAAAAGTCGAAGCTGATATCTCTCTGCGTATACGGAAGTATCGATCTGAGATCCCTCGGCCCTCGCATACCTAAATTATATACAGATATCATTGTAGTATTCTCACCTGTAAGACTGATTATTGAGATTCTGGATACGGGAGTATATTCAAGAGGTGGGACACATGAATGATCTAAGTTCTTAATTCATCTAAATCGTATCCTGAATAAGTTGAACTTTATATGAGAATTTAAGATGGATCAGTATATCGGCAATCGAGGTAAATTGTTTAAGTCTGAGTATGAAATGTAGCTTAATGGTACTTGTGATTTGTCTGAAAAGCTGATATGATTCCCTGACACGCTCACCAAAATTATGTTTGTAAATAGTTTACTTTGTTTACTTTCTGAAATTTAAGTTTTCTGTTTTTCATTTCTTAGTTTAGAATACTTTGATAAAATCCAAAAAGATTTTATTTCTGCTTTATTTTAGACAAACCAAAGTGGAAAGTTGATTGTTGGATTCTCAGTTGTTTGAAGCAGATGCAGGAGATTCTGGACTGAAGAATGAGGAGAGCTTACTTTGATGAAGTTTAAATTGTTTGTAATGACAAAAACAAGTTCATTAACTTGATACTTGTTATTTTCAGAAAATGTTTGAAATAGTTGTTTTAAAATCAGTATTGATTCGTCAAAAGATCAACCAAGGTCATTAAATTGGACTTGGTAGATTAATTGAGTAATCAGGGTCATTAACTTGAAACTGAATACTTGAGTGGATTGTTAAAGCTGATTGAGTTTGTGTTTTATTGTTGAAAAGATAGAATGGTTATGTTTGTTGGTTGAGTAACAGGATTGGACTTCATTATTTCCCACGGAAGCTTATTGTTAAAGCTTGAACCAGATTTCTCAGATTCTAGCATATCGAGAGGGGGAGTCTGTGAAAGGGGGAGTCTGGATCAACGGTCAAAGGGAAGATTGAAGACAAAGATTGATGAGAGTTTTTACAATGTTTGAAGATTGTTAAAGACAAAGACTTGAAGCCAAAGACTTCATCAACATCCAAGGGGGAATCTGTTGGTGCACTAAATGTCTGATTGATTACGTCATTATCAAGTCTTGTGTCTAGGTTTGTTTGAATGATTACACAATAGGGTTTAAGTTAGGGTTTTTAAGGTTTAAACATGGGATTTCGCTTGAAGAGGTTATGTGAATGCTTGAAGCGAAATCAAGAACACATGATTTCGCTTCAGACTGCCTCAAGCGAAATCTTGTACTCTATATATAGACGTGTTGTTCATTTGAAGCGACATAAGAGTTGTCATTGTATGTGAGTCAAGGTGCTGCTGAATTTTTGTCAGAAATTCATTGTAAAGACTCAGAAGGCATTAATAGAAAGAAAATTAAGAGGAACAAAGCTGTTATGACTTTATGTGCATTGATTCCGCCTTTACACATAGAGATGAACGCCTTAACTGACTTTTAGAGGTCGTACAACGGTCCAACAGTTTTAAACTCATTTTATGGATGACAAATCTTTGGTTTTATCATATAGTTGTTTGATATGGTTGAATGCGATGATAACAAGTAAGTCACACCATAATCACGCTTCCGCAAAAGTCAGGGTGTGACAGCTTGGTATTAGAGCTTCGATCGTAGCGAACTAGGATTCTTTCTCGAGTCTAGACTACGATCATTAGGGCTCTCACGAAAACGTTTTACAACATGTTTTCATTGTATACACTAGACGTCCAGATCCAGGGAATACACATTTTTTCACAAACAAAAAGGCACAAATACACATTTCAAACTTATATTTATAGTTCAGTCTTAGAGGCTGAGGGAGGATCAGTCTTCGAGACTGGGAGGTTGGTCTTAGAGACCAGGGATTTAGTCTTAGAGACTGGGAGGTTGGTCTTAGAGACCAGGGATTTAGTCTTAGAGATTGGGAGGTTGGTCTTAGAGATCAGGGATTTAGTCTTAGAGGCTGGGTAGGTTGGTCTTAGAGACCAGGGAGTTGGTCTTAGAGACCAGGGATTTAGTCTTAGAGGCTGGGCAGGTCGGTCTTAGAGACCAGGGAGTTGGTCTTAGAGACCAGGGAGTTGGTCTTAGAGACCAGGGATTTAGTCTTAGAGGCTGGGCAGGTTGGTCTTAGAGACCAGGGAGTTGGTCTTAGAGACCAGGGAGTTGGTCTTAGAAACCAGGGAGTTAGTCTGAGAGACTAGGGAGTTTAGTCTGAGAGACTGGGTGGGATAGTCTGGGAAGACTAGGACGAATATGTGGATACATGATTACATTATGAATTACCCTTATTTACACAAAGTGTTAAAGATTACTGTGAATATGCATGCTATGACTATTATGTACCGGCACACACACGTCACTTTCCTCAGGGAACGAATTGTCAGATGATGAAGACCCTACGACCACCGCCACAAATGATGAGACTGTACCTGCGCCGGAGATATTTACGTCAGACACTGAGAGTGACCCTGACATGTTGACCAAGAACGAGGACGACTGCCAACCATCCGCGCTGCCAGACTCTGGTGATGAATTACCCTTGCTGATGGCTTCCTTGACAAGAGACTTCCTGTCATTCTTGTTTCGGTCCACGACCACCTTATCATTTGGACACTTCGATGACGAGCACATCGTGGCTCCGATTCTCGACGCCGTACCTCTCGTGGTTATTTTCCCCGAGAATCTGCCTCTTTGACAAATTGTTTGATGACGACGTTAATTTGCTTATTGATGATCCTTTCATTGACACCCAGAATGATGGAAAGTTAGATGAGGACGTTGTTACTGACTTTACATTTTGAGATCCCTATTATCAAACTATCCTCTGATTCTAGTATACACTTGATTTCAGACTCCTTTGAGTCTGCGACATTTACGACTTTACAAACAGGCAGGTTACCGCTTTTTGCTCCAGACACGAACGACGACACCGCTTTGACTACTGCACTAACACCTACTCAAGATCACATACCCTCACACACCCCAGGACCTGCCCCTGAGGCAGCTCTAGTTCCTTGCGGGCCAGCTTGATGTTGCACCTGCTGAACCTACTTAAACGTGACCTTATTTCCTTTGGACTACTATACCTTGCACTCCTCTTACCAGACCCAGTACCTGCACCTATTGAATCTCCTTTTGTTGAGACATTTCTACCGCACCTGCACCCGCTGATGTTGCACCTATGAAGACCGAAGTCCATTGCACCGACATGCCTACCGCTTTCTTTCAAGACATACCCGCACCCCGGGAAGGCGCTCCAGGTCAGCACCCGCATAACGATTCTTCTGCTACGGCAACATTTTTCCTAACTTTACAAGTCGCACCGTTTGCTACATTCACCTCTACAACGCTGGACAAGTCATTTCGATGATTCCTATGCTACACTATGTTGATTTTAGACCCTTGTCATCCCTCACATTATAGAGGCTACACACGGGATGAGTACACCTATCACATCAGCTACAGTTTGAGGATATAAGTCGCAGAATGTTGAAGCTTGAGTTGACACCACAACCTCCACCCTGTTTATTGCCAGTATACTTTGATCCTCCACAATTATCAAAGACTTCTTTTGCGCTCTCATCTGCTGCTATGACGCCTTTTCCAGGTTGTTGATGCTCATTTCTTTTACTATCGAGCGGCAGATCAGTTAACTACTTTGATGTATATACAAGCTCGAGGAGGAGTTTACGCGTGCTAGCAGTTACTTTTCTTTCCTCCTCCACCTCAGTCACCAGTGTAGTTGATTTTTGGATTTATGCGGATTGCATTACACTTGGGTAAAGACACTAATGATAAGCCGGGATTGCGAAGACTTTTGAAGACCGCTTCTGACTACGTAATTTTGATACACTAATATACGTGTTAGACAAGGGAAGGGTGACCCTGTGTCCCTTCTGATGTGATACATTATGTAAGACACAGTGATTGTGGCCGGAGGATAACGAAAGCCCAATCATCTTTAAACATGCAACAATACTGATGACCAATAACTAATGAAAAACTCAGTCGCTTTGTTGATTAGCATATTTGTGCTATAACTATAATGCTACATGCTTACTTGCTACGTTCCTATTTACAAGTTGTGCAATAATTGTGATGATACGTGATTGAATGTTATAACGACTGTGTATATACATATATGTAATATACCTCTGAGGTCTTATTCGTTAAATAGAGACTTGTGTGCTCGTGTCCTTAACAAGACCTGACCTAACCGACTTTCTTCTAGGAAGATGTCGACTCAAGGGAACACCGATACCAACAACCCTCTGCCAACGACAGAGGCGGAATTTCAAGAACGCCTCTTACAGGTCATCGCACAGTACGAGGCCCTTCGCTCTGAACGCAACGGAGGTACCTCGGGAAATAACCCACCCAACGGTAATGTTTAGTCCTTTAAGACACATTACAAACGTTTGGACATTTCCACGAGTGCTTTGCTAATACCTTACGCGAATAAAGTTGCTTGTATCGCAGGCTGCACCTACACGCAGTTCTTAGGCTGCCAACCCCTACATTTCGACGGCACTGGGGGTGCCGTAGCCTTCGTGCGCTGGGTTGAGAAGACGGACACTGTTTTTCATACGAGCAAATGCTCCCCAGAGCACCAGGTCACGTACATTTTCCGGACTGTTCCAAGATGGGGCTGTGTCATGGAGGAAACTCCAGGTTCAGACGATGGGCGAGGCTGCTGCGTATGCTTTATCATGGGACGAGCTGAAAGAGCTAATGCATAAAAAGTACTGTTCGAGAACAGAAAGCCAGAAGGTGGAAACTGAGTTCTGGAACTTGAAGATGGAAGGTCCAAAAATAGCTGAGTATGTGGAGAAGTTCCAAGTTCTGTCGCGTATCGTTCCTTACATGGTAGATCCAAAGTTTAAGAATATTGAGGGTTTCATTTGGGGATTGGCACCCCAAATCATGAGCATGGTGACGACATCAAAGCCTGCAACGATCACTGAGGCCGTCAATCTAAGTGTAGCCTTGACTGAAGAGGCAATCAGGATGAACAAATTTTCAACATCTGAGGGGAAGAAGGAGACTCATGTAGAGTCAGCTAGAGACAACAAGAGAAAGTTAGCAAATTTCAAACAGGGTACCCAGACGAGTAGCAACAACAAGGCCAAAAAGAGAAAAGAGTACATGGGTAAACTACCTAAATGCGACAGGTGCCGACGTCATCATACCAGGCGATGTAAAAATGGAAAGTGTGACAACTGTGGCAAAGTAGGACACAACAGGGAAACGTGTTGGCGTGAGACAAAGCGTGGAAAGAAAGGAAAGGGGAAAGGTAAGGGATGTTATAATTGCGGTGATATGGGGCACCTTAGGAAAGATTGCCCAAGGGAGATTAAACAAAATCATGGGAAGAATGTCTAACACCGGAGCTAGGGAAGCACGCCAGGATCCAAACATGGCCATCGGTACGTCTCATAGTAGTCAATGTTATGCGTCTGTGCTATTTGACATTATTGTCAGATTTTAGCTTCAGAATATACTTGTTTTAGCAGTACGTAAGATAGATATCCAGTACTTGATAAGAACCAGTCAAGGAGAAGTCTTGACGTGGTAACGGGAATGGACCAGTTGTCAAGCAATCGAGCGGAAGTTTGTATCCGCATCCCGATGGCGAACCACGGAATGATCGTGGCTCATGGAGCAAGATACGCCCCTACAGATTACTAATTTCTTGAAGGCACAAAAAAATTGTTGCGTAAAGGATGTGTTGCTTTCTTGGCTCATCTCGTGGATAAGGGAGCCGAAGAACCAAAACTCAAAGATATTCCCGTGACAGGGAAATATCCCGAAGTCTTTCCCAAAGACTTGCCAAAAACTACCTCCTCAACGACAAGTTGAATTTCACATCAGATTGATTCCAGGCTTCGCGCCTGTAGTCAATACACCTTAACGACTTACACCTTCGGAGATGCAAGGATTGACAGTGAAGCTTCAGAATTTGATAGAGAAGGAAGATAACAGACCAAAATTCCCTGTTGGGTAATCCTAATTCTGCTCGTCAATAAGGAGGACGGCACCTTTCGAACTGACATCAAACTACCAGGAGCCGAACGACCTAACCAACAAGAGTTGATAACTCTTGCTAAGGATTAAAGAATTATTTAATTTACTGTGAGGGCCCGACTACTATTACACGACTAATCGATGATCGAGTGTCATTGGCGGTAAGTTCAGGAAGAGAGTGTACCGGGGAAATTGTGGGACAATAACTTGTTTTTAGAAATACACAAGAATGGCGTTTCCTACACGATGCACAGAACGATTCTACCCCAAATACGAAACTTTGAGAATCTAGGAAACATGTATTTAGGACCATCGGGAACCAGGTCCAAACTCACAAAGGTTGTTACTTAGGGACCACATCTGTTAACTCACGCAGACACCAGTAACCTGACATATATGCCAGTTCCGTTGACCAAATGGAGAATACTTGAATTTCTTTTACTTCTAGCGAGTAGATGTTTGTATCTCTACTCCCCTTAATGGTAGTTGCATCACAACAATTTTCTCGCTGAGAGCGAACACACATTTGCTTCGATATCTGGTCATTTCTTCACTTTAGCAGATACTCATTATTCCTATTCTTGGAAACTTATTTGACATACATGCATCATTTGCTACGCATGTGGTTTCGTTTCGAACAAACACTTCATTGAAATTTAAATATTATTTTGCTAAACCTAATTACTGATTCATGATTCGAATGACCTACATCATTGTTATTGTTGGCTCTTTTGTTACCGAGTCGACACACTGTCTTGAGACTTCTCTTCTTTCGGGTTACGCTCATGGTTTATTTTCGTAACCATGATGAGATTCCTATGTTGATACATACGTTTATTGCCGGGTTACGCTAAAACCAAGTTTAATTGCTTGAACTTATTCATTTCGCAAATTCAGTTTAAGACGTCATATGATGTATTGAGAGCATCATATTCAAATCATTGGCAAAGATTCTTTTGTTTCGAGGAGTAGTAGACTTGCTTGGTCTACGACTTCACTAAATCATTTGTTGGTTACGACACCTTGTGGGGATACTTTCACAAAATTGACGCTTGCGCTTATTTGGTTACTCATTTCATACACGAATTTAATTGATTATTCGATAACATGCCCTAAATCCGTCATGTTTATCACGATTGAATCGGTCTCAACATAGTTGTGTGTTGAGGCAAAGGTACATAGATTCATTTCATACCACGGTGTACCTCTGAACGGTCCTTTCATTATAAATTAAATACCCTGCGGTATTTATTGCTTTCTCGCCTGTGATAAAAAAACAGTGGCTCTTTGAGGTTCCATACTCAACTGAAAACTCTATGACATTGTGTAAATCAAACCTTCAGATTGACTCAATACACTTTCATTGGATTTCAAACACGGTGAACTTGTTCAGTCACCACTATACTTGAATTACGTCGGTACGACACCTTGTAGTGTCATTACAAACTCGCAGCTTGTGCTAATCATGGTCAACCGTTTCACACAAAACTAAATATACTTTTGTTTGACTTGTCATTTAAACATTCCTGATACAACTACGAATCAAGACATTGATACACCAGACTCGCTTGTACTTCATTCGGTGTATTTTCGTAAATTCATGAATGTCAACACGCTAAACCTCACCATTTATTTATTCGAAAGTTGACAGGTCTTTTTCATTTCCAAGTTGGTGATTTTGAACTCATGTAGCGGATGCTATGGTTTGTGAAAACTCGTGTGCATATTGTAATCGATCGTCTGAGGATCCTATTGGTCAAAACTCCACTTTTGTGGAACCCCTGTAACTAGATTACACTAGATTATACGTCGATACGTCTTGTATCTTTGACAACAAATCTTGAAACACACACTATTTAACAGCTGGGTTCTGATATTAGATATCCTTGGATTCGCCTGACTTGAATAAGTTTTGATTCTGTTTTGGGTTACACTCTTGAACTCCCCTAGCTTTATGCTAGTGGTAAGCACTTAGATCCTTCTATTTTACTTGTTATTTAAGTGGTTAATGATGTTTAAAGATCAAAAACATAAGAACTCTAAAGAACCTTAAACAAGTCTTGAACATAAACTAGTCTAGTGATGAAGTATTGTTAAAATGATGAAGTAATCATGATAAATCTGAGTAATACAAACAATAATCTGCTGTAAATAACTTGTGTTATGAGATAAATCGTTATTAGAATAAATGGTAATCGTAGGTGTGCGTTTTAGTAACATTTAACCTATAAACAACTTGCTGATTAGCATTTTCAGCCACCTTCAACTGGCTGTAAACAGGTCAATACTTAACGAAAAACTGATTTTCTCGAGTTTATAACGTGTTATTATGAAATACGGTTCTAATGGCACTGGAATCATATTTTTTGGATTTCGTTTACTATTTTTAAAGTGTCGTTTTGTAACAGCAGCTCAAGCTGCATTTTTCTGCTGAAAATAAGTGTTATTTTTTCGTCATAACTTGAAATCTGTGTAGGATTAGGTCATGAAATTTGTACTGTAGATGACCACCGATGTATTTGTAATTCTCTCACTGAAATTTCATAAATCGGACTCTCGATGAATTTTAAATAAATTATTCCGCGGACTGCAGTTAGAAAAAGATAAATCTGATTTCAGCCTGGAAAATGATTTTCTATAAAATATTGGTGATGATTTGGACCCCGATATTTTTACACAATAATATTTGGATCGTTTAAGACATTCTGTAAAAATTTGGGAATTTTTGGAATAAGATAACTATTTTATTAAAATGACCGAAAACAGCCCAGTTTTGTATATTAAAACTTAAATAATATAAGTAGTATTTTGCATGTCTAAATGTCGGGTTGGTTATTTGAGAACGATCTAACGTGTTATATGTTAAAGAAAATGATATGCTATTTAGCATGGGCACCTCCATTTACAAAGGAGACTATGGCGAAATTTTCCAAAAATCCTAACACTTAGCAAATATTTTTCTGAACGAGTGTTACAAGTATATTTTATAACTTGTGTTTCAAATATAAACTTCGCCATAAATTTTGTTACTAAATACAAAGTATCGGAGGTTGGTTTTTCGCGAATAAAAATGGGTAAATGTGTATTTAGAATATGTATTTCATACTAAGACACTTGTGTGATCATTTGTATATTTTGTGAACTAGTTATATTATTTTAGGGTAAAATAATATAACTTACAAAATAACATGGAAATTAAAACTCCAAAATAATACCAAATTGCAAGGAATAAAATACTGAAGTTACACACATAATATTATGAAACCGAACAAGAAAACGTAACTTATGAAATATTCCGAGATATACCATAACACTATATTTTTGGGTAAAATATTATTTTGGAAACAAAGGAAGTAAAAATATATTATTTTTGGGAAAATATATATATTTTGGCATACGTTATTTTTGACAAATAAGTTATATATTTTCTAAGTAAGAATTGAAAATATATTGTTTTTGAAAATATATATTGGGAATATATTGGTATATTTTAATGGGAATAATGCACCGAAATACGACGCCATTACTTGGCAAGATATACAAATACGAATACGAAAATACACAAAGTATGAGATACCCCCATCCTTGGGAGGGGAATGCGAATACAAATACATGAGAAGTATTACTACAAAAATATTGTTTAACAAATTATTCCAAAAGAAAATGCAAGTTAAAATATTTATTATTTTAACAACCTATTATATAACTTGGAATACTACCAAAGACACTTTTAAACGTAATTCAAAGGCACCGATCAATATTAAGACAAGGCACGACCCGTTCGTCTAATAGACGTTAGTACACATGTAGGTAGTCGTGCGTTCTAGTGGAAGCTTCGAGTTACATTGGATACGAAGACGCAAAACAGTGAGTTCATGTCCCCCTTTTCTCTTAACTGTTTTCAGTTTTATAACTTCGGGGGTGAAATACATGTTACAATTATTACAGACACTTTTATACATGGTATGATTAGCTAAGGAATTTACTGCTAGATCACATGAATGGATAGGCTATTATCGTAAGACCATTAATCCTTGTATAAGGACCGAGGGACATGAGTGATAGATCTATTGGGTGTTGCGAGCCCCACACATGGGCCAGCGTGTGGCTGCATGTGGTGACTATGTCGTTCCGCCGGAAGGACCGGTATGAAATACGCATTACAGGTTTGAGTGCTTCCTAGACCATGTCACTTATTAATGTATTAGCTACACATTAATTGACCTGTTTTTCCTTATTGCTACATACCAAGGACATACATTTATACAGACACATTTTAACGATTCATGCAGACACACATTAACGATTTATACAAACTCACATACACATGAACTCACTCAACTTTTGTTGATGTTTTTCAATCTACATGTATTTCAGGGAACTAATAAGTGGATCTGGCGGGCGTTGAAAGTTTTTATGCTACGTTTGAAATAAAGATGTCATCCATGGTCTTTGGGTTTGGTCAGTGTGTCTTATTCCTGGACGAGACACATCTTCCAAGCCTTGATTCGAACCATCATGGTATACCACTAGATCACCCGTACACCTGGGTAAAGACGATGCTCAGTGCATTGTAGTGCTGGGTTTCATAAAAAAAACTGAAAAGACATTCTCCTGTTTGTCTCACACGAATACACAACACCCTGCTGTGCTAAAGAGATTAAAGCTGCGAAATCCTTGAAAGTCCTGTGATGAATCTACAATAGTATCCCCGATAGACTCTTTGGGTTCCGATCAATATCTAATAATATGGATCTTTAGTGAGATCTACATGTGTCCCCACTTTGTTGACTACGTGACCAAGAAGGTATACCTCCCAGATCCTAAAGTCGCACTTTAGGACGAAATACAAGTGCCGTTTGTGACAACTGGCACATAACCGGTAACTTCTGTACAATTTTATTATTATTTAATATCTGCAATTATGTGCTTAAATGTCAACATTGTCTGATTTCATGCTATACATGTGAATTCATGCACGTTTTATACTTCAAATATGGCTTTATGCATCACTATTAGCGTTGCGTCAGAAATACTAGTAAACTCACCGGTAAGACACACTGTGTCAGCAATTCTGCAGAAAGCAGTCAGATAATGGAGTTAAGGCCTAGGAGTAGGCCCAACGTCTGAAATACATTAAGACCCAAGTATGGATACAAGGGTTAACATATAGACTTTCCGGAAGCTAGAATATGCACTAAAAATCACCCGAAACGCACCTTAAATGCAGAATTCTGCACAAATCATCAATAAATCAGCTATAATCAGCCTTTTTACACATAAATATCATGCAGAATTCATGTTTTATTATCCAGAATACTTTCCTAAGTATCGGGAATTAAAAGTGTCACAAAAGGGTACTTAAAGATCACTAAACGGAATAGTTTGACACTTTAACGAACCGGTATTTAACCGAACAACCGGACACTACCCAAAACACCATAATTATACTAGAAGCATTGTTTTAATGTTTCTGAGCTACTTATGATCCCCGAACACCCTAACACACTATATAACACCATATATGCTTAACACCTAAACATTTCACTTGAAATCTAACTAATATGTATAACTTACCATTAAACCACAACTTATACCCCCTTCCAATTGACGGTCACAAGTGGGTCCCCCACTTGTGATTTTCTTTGATCTCTTAAGATCACAATCTTGGATATGCTTTGTACTAAGTAGACATATTATACATTGGTTAAAAGTTTAGGATGGTTATAAGAATAAGATGGAGGATCAAGACCTCATAACTTCACCCACACAAAAACACACTACACCCTCTCCCTCCTCTCCTCCATTCTCGGTCGAAACCCACCCAAACACTATCACCATTTTCTTTTCATTCCATTCACTCACAAGAGTGCTAGAAGGTGTCTTTAGAAGTGTGGAGCTTGTGGATCTTGAAGGACCTCTCCTGATTGCTTTTATCCAACACATTTGCCATCATCAACCTCTTGTGTTCATCCCTAGCCATAGAGCTAGTAGTAAGACCCTTATGATCTCTTATTACTTCATATTTTGATGGTTAAAAGTTGATGAACATTGTTAATCTTGAAGAGCACTAAAGAACATAATCACGAATCTTTAATATAAGCTTAAATAACATAAGAATACATGTTGATTGTGTTGATTTGCTTCTTGATGATTTGTGTTAGTGATGTTAGACATCATAAGAAACCTACTAGATTGTGATTAAACACATGATCTAGTAAGTTAAGGTGGTGATCTTGTGAAAGACCAAGATCATCATGCTTTATGTCTTC
Source organism: Helianthus tuberosus (assembly GCA_030545235.1). NCBI lineage: Eukaryota > Viridiplantae > Streptophyta > Magnoliopsida > Asterales > Asteraceae > Helianthus > Helianthus tuberosus. The sequence continues at coordinate 146,921,507 of CM060367.1, read as the reverse complement.
ATGAACTTGAATGATGAAATTGGTTTTCATATGTAAAGATGATTTAAACAAAATACAAATCTTGTAAATAGATGATTACAAAAATAATTTTCTCAAGAAACCACGTTTATTTATGAGATTTACAAAGCCATGGTTTCTAAGCAAACTAATCATATTTTTAGTGTTTAAACAAGACTATAAACATGTTTGTAACAAGAAAAATACAAAAGAAATAATTTTAGAAAAATCATCTTACAAGTTGTAAATGACTAAATCTTTCAAGAGGGTGATTTAGAAACAAATAAATATGTTTTAAAGGGTAACTAAACCTACTAAATAACATGGTAAATTACTACAAGTTTTTACAAAAACTTCAAGTTCATGATGTAATGTAATTTACATCATCTTGGCTTATGGTAAGTCTTGATTGTATTGTTGATGGTTGAGGATGATTTTAAAAAGAAAATAAACACATGTTTTGAAAACATGGGAAACCTCCATTTTTAGGGGAAACCATGTCAAAATTCTATAAAATTTTGACACTTAGAAAAAAATATAAGTTTTGGTGAAACTTATTCCCTAAAAATTTACCTAAAAATATTTACCAAGGTTTCCCTAATTTTTGTGTAAAATTCCAAGTTAAGAAATGATGATTTCTTCAAGATAAAAATTGATACTAAGTATGTATATTTTTGAGAAAAATATATATATTTATTGATCACCAAATTTTGTGCTAAGTGTATGTAATATGTATTATACGTAATAGTGTATTAGACTTGAAAATACACTAAATACTCCCAAGGAGTAGAAATACAAAAATACACATACAATATGCTTAGAAAAATACAAGAAAATATATTTATGAAAATATATTTCTTAATAGATTATGTAACTCGGACAAGTTACGAACTTAAAATGTCTTCTTGGACAAAAATACATAACTCGGGTGAAAAATACAAGATACTTATATTTATTTTTGAGAAAATAATATAAGTAAGATACATAGTTAAAAATATAAATTATTTTTAACAACCAAGAACACATACATAAAAGATGGTGACTTGTACTTATGCGATACAACTCTAGTGACTGACGTTAATAAAACACGTATAGGTCGCGACGCTATATAAGCAAACCCGGTGAAGTTTACGGCGCAAGATACGCAAAGTTGTGAGTTCATGTCCCCACTTTAAACTTTTACTTGTTTTCTAAACTTGGGGAAAATACATATGCTATGGTATGTTGAATACAAAAACTAAGGAATGATACTATAGATCATGTCAAGAATAGGGTGTCATAAGAACCATTAATCAGTTACATACCAAGACCGTGGAATAAAAGGTTAGATCTAATGGGTTTCAGGTAGCCACACTCTTGGTCATACTAGTACCAAGCAGTGCTTTTTTGTCTCTAGTCGTGAATCAAAGTAGTGGATTCGACAGCTAAAAATGCCTATGGTTTGGATGCTTCCTACGTCGTGGCACATGTTAATGGCCTTGCAAACCATTAGCGATCTCGATTTCCTTATATTTACATAAATACTTGTTTCATACAAATTACATACCATGTTTTCATTCAAGTATACAAACGTTCAATACAAAAACTGCATGAATTCACACCAACATTATGTTGATGATTTTCCAAAAACTCACATGTATTGCAGGTAACTAAAGTGGATGTGCGCGCGGTCATACTCTTGCTCCTGGATGTTGTTTATGTTTTTAGCTATCTTGTGTCAAGTCTCAGATGCCGGTTTTTGTGGGAATTGGTTATTATATTTCATCCTATGAGGGATATAAGAACCAAGTTCTCGATGTTGGTCTTTTAAATAAAGTTGTAAACCTTTCAAACAATATGCTGTCTTGTGATGTAAACATTTAACTTATGTTATGTTAATGGCATTTGGAGTTATTTTACAAGCTTGTAGTATGTTTACCTTTAGTATGCAATGAGAACCTTTCAAGATCACACCTCGTGCTTCCGCCTTAGAAAGGGGTGTGATAGATTGGTATCAGAGCTGCGATTGTAGTGAACCAAGATTCCTTCTCGAGTCTAGACTACAATCTTTAGGATCCTCTCACGAAAACAATTTTTCAAAAGTTTTCATTGCATAAAACTTTCCGCGACATCCACTACCTGAAACTGTTTTCAAGGAGTCAAGTAAGGACACTACGAAACTTAGGGTGCACTGGAGTAGCACTTGTCTTTGACTAGAAATTACTTGCAACTATGTGTAATAATTGATATATATATATATATATATATATATATATATATATATATATATATATATACTAGAAACATAATATCTCTGGTACTCGTGTCTTCGCCTGAAAATAGTGGCCTATCTGAAGGAAGTGATCCGAGGATGAAACGAACTGTGTGGACTGTGCAAGGAGTTACGTAATTATGGATGCATACATAATTATGGAATTCAGTGCACAGAAACCACAACAAGTCTTGTCACGTATCAAACGAGATTCCTTCAATGCAAGAAAAGGTCAAACGTGAACCCCCCTCACCTTTCCCCCAGCCTATTAAATGCTCTATTGGAGTAATGATTTAGGGCATAAAGACAAGAACCGCCAATGTGAAGAAAGATATTTTGTCTTTTACATATATTAAACTTGTACTATGGGGTGATGTAACCCTTATCCATTTTGTTTACTTCGCAAACAATGATGTAACAAGTTGCCCTGATATGTGTAAAGACGCGATGAATATCTTATGACACACTAGTATTTATCCATTTATGCATGCTTGTTGTTGTATAAATTGATTTATACGTTTGGCGGATTGTTTGATGTCACTTATGTGGGTATATGTCTGTGTATATATACTACTACTGTCTCGTATGACGATATCAGACAAATGTCTAACCCTATTGTGTTGTGTTCTAACAGAACATGGAACCTAGGAGAGCTGTGAACAATCGGGATTCCGACCAACCCCCTCCTCCTCTTCTGCCGAGGACTGCTGAAGAACTAAACGCCCTACTGGAAGAAAGGATCTTCTCGGCTATCGCCCAATACGAGGCGAACCGCACCGAACAAAGTGGAGGACCCAGCAATGCTAGACGTAATGGACTGGGAGATACATCTAGAGGAAACACAACTCAAGGCTGCACCTTCAAGCAGTTTCTCGACTGCAAACCGCTGAACTACGATGGCACTAGAGGTGCAGTGGCGTTTGTACGCTGGACGGAGAAGACTGATTCCACTATCCATATGAGCAAGTGTATCGCAGATCAGCAAGTCACTTTTGTTACTGGGTTATTCGTTGATGAGGCTTTGACTTGGTGGAATTTGCAAGTCCAAACTCTGGGTGATGATGCTGCGTACGGCATGACATGGGATGAGTTAAAGGAACGAATGAGAGAGAAGTATTGCTCTCGTGCTGAACTCCAAAGGTTGGAGACTGAGTTCTGGCCCTTGACCATGGAAGGTGCAGACATTACTGGTTATACCCGAAGGTTCCACGATTTGTCAAGAGTGATCCCCTACATGGTGACTCCCGAATTTAAGCGCGTTGAACGCTACATATGGGGATTGGCTCCAGAGTTTCGCAGCATGGTAACTTCGGCTAAACCTGAAACGATCACTCAGGCTGTAACTCTGGTTGTCAGCTTTACTGAAGATGCTGTCCCAATGAAGAAGTTATCGCTGAACCCTACTGAGAAGACCGAGTCGCATGCTGAGTCGTCCGGTGACAAGAAAAGGAAGCATGCGAGCCTGAATCAAGCGACACGTAACAACAAGGGTTCCAACAATAAGAAGCGCGACCCCAATCCACCACAGGAGGCGAGAACTCTTGCAGCCATGAATGACGCTCGTGCCAGAGGATATCAGGGCACTCTGCCCATCTGCAACCAGTGCAAGCATCATCATGAAGGAGCTTGTCGCGTTCCAAAATGCGACAAGTGTGGAAAACTGGGTCACCATACTGAGAACTCTTGGGGAAAAGGAAGGAACGGGAATGGAAACCGCAACGGTGCTGGTAATAGAAACGGTGGCGGAAATGGCAATGGCAATGGTAACCGGAATGGCAATAGAGCTGGGCAGAACCAAGGATGCTTTGGTTGTGGAAGCAAAGATCATTTCAAGAAATATTGCCCAAGGGAGAACAATGCTCAAGCTCGAGCATTCGTGATTGGAGCAAGAAACGCACGCGAGGACCCTAATGTGGTCACCGGTACGTTTCTCGTTAACAATCACTTTGCATCCATACTATTTGACACTAGTGCCGATTATAGCTTCATGTCTATGGAATTTAAACGTATGCTTGGAATAGAATCTAGTAGATTAGATATTCCTTATTCCATAGAACTAGCCAATGGTAAACTTGTTGAATCGGGCGAAGTTGTTAGGGGTTGCACATTAGAACTTGGTGAGTGAAGATTAGCATCGACCTCTTACCTATTCAATTAGGTAGCTTCGATGTAGTGGTCGGAATGGACTGGTTGTCCAAGAACAAGGTTGAAGTGGTTTGTCACGAGAAAATCATTCGCATCCCTCTTGCGAATGATGAAACTCTCATCGTGCATGGAGAAAAACGAGACGCGCCTCTGCGAATCATCAGTTGCATGAAGGCGCAGAAGTGCTTAAGGAAAGGATGCGTTGCTTTCCTGGTACATGTTGTAGATAAGAAGGCTGAGGAGCCGAAACTCGAAGACATTCCTGTGGTGAAGGAATTCCCTGATGTTTTTCCTGAAGATCTGCCAGGACTACCTCCGCAACGACAAGTCGAATTCCATATAGACTTGGTTCCAGGAGCCGCTCCTGTAGCCAAAGCACCCTATCGACTTGCACCATCCGAGATGCAAGAATTATCTACACATCTTCAGGAATTGTTGGATAAAGGATTCATAAGGCCAAGCTTTTCGCCTTGGGGAGCTCCTGTATTGTTTGTGAAGAAGAAGAAGGATGGAACACTGCGGATGTGTATCGATTATAGAGAGTTGAACAAGCTCACTGTCAAGAATCGGTACCCACTACCGAGGATTGATGACTTATTTGATCAGTTGCAAGGATCGAGCTACTATTCCAAGATCGACCTTCGATCGAGATACCATCAGTTAAGGATCCAAGAGGAAAGCATACCAAAGACTGCATTCCGAACACGTTATGGGCATTGCGAGTTTCTTGTGATGCCATTCGGACTAACGAACACGCCAGCGGTATTTATGGATCTGATGAACCGCGTTTGCAAACCATATCTCGATAAATTCGTGTTTGTATTTATCAATGATATCCTGATTACTCGCGAATAAAAGAAGAACACGAGCAACACCTCAGGACCATTTTGGAACTACTGAAGAAAGAGAAACTTTATGCAAAGTTCTCAAAATGCGAATTCTGGATTCACGAAGTACAGTTCCTTGGTCATGTTGTGAACGAAAAGGGCATTTATGTAGACCCAGCCAAGATTGAAGCAATAAAGAATTGGGAAGCCCCCAAAACCCCAACTGAAGTTCGACAATTTTTGGGCTTAGCAGGCTATTACCGGCGATTTATCGAGAATTTCTCCAAGATAGCTCAACCGCTGACAACCCTTACACAGAAAGACAAGAAGTACGAATGGGGTGATAAGCAGTAAGAAGCCTTCCATTCCAACTGCTCAAAAATAAGCTATGCGATGCACCGATACTATCCCTACCCGAAGGCACTGAAGACTTCGTGGTATACTGCGACGCTTCGCATCAAGGTTTGGGTTGCGTGCTCATGCAACGCCAAAAAGTCATCGCTTACGCTTCAAGACAGTTGAAGGTGCATGAAAGGAATTACACCACGCACGACTTGGAGCTAGGCGAGGTGATATTCGCTTTGAAGATCTGGCGACACTATTTATATGGTACTCGATGTACAATCTTCACAGATCACAAAAGCCTACAACACATATTTTATCAGAAGGAATTAAACATGCGCCAGCGACGATGGGTTGAGTTGCTGAACGATTATGACTGTGAGATTAAGTACCATCCTGGAAAGGCAAACATTGTAGCAGACGCGTTAAGCCGAAAGGAAAGGGTTAAGACCCTAAGGGTTCGAGCATTGGAAATGACTATTCGAACGAACCTCACTACACGCATTCACGACGCACAATAAGAAGCCCTTAAGGGGGGAAATTGTAGAGCTGAATACCTCCGAGGTATGCTGAAGAATTTGGTGCCAAACAAAGAGGGAACCTTATACTTTAAGGGGCGTATTTGGGTTCCGCTCTATGGCGGTATTCGAGAAGTCATCTTTAATGAAGCTCACAAGTCGAGATACTCGATCCACCCAGGATCGGACAAGATGTATCAAGACTTGAAAGAATACTATTGGTGGCCAAGGCTTAAAAGCGATGTTGCTGTCTACGTTGGAAAATGCCTAACCTGTGCCAAGGTTAAGGCTGAATATCAGAAACCGTTCGGACTACTGCAACAACCAGAGATACCCATGTGGAAGTGGGAACAAATCTCGATGGACTTCATAACGAAATTACCTAGGACCCCTAGGGGGCATGATATGATATGGGTGATAGTCGATCGGTTAACAAAGTCTGCGCATTTCCTACCAATCCGAGAGAAGGATAGCACTGGGAAGCTTGCTGAACTATACTTGAAAGAAATCATGGCACGTCATGGAGTGCCTATCTCAATTATTTCAGACAGAGATGGACGTTTTGTCTCAAGGATCAGGCAATCCTTCCAGGAAGCCTTTGGATCTTAACTAGATCTAAGCACGGCCTTCCATCCGCAAACAGACGGCCAGAGCAAACGGACCATACAAACACTGGAAGATATGCTTCGCGCATGTGTTATGGACCTAGGCGGCAGCTGGGATACTTACCTACCTTTAGTTGAGTTTTCCTACAATAACAATTATCATACGAGCATAAAAGCCGCACCGTTCGATGCTCTGTATGGCCGCAAGTTCCACTCGCCATTATGTTGGGCAGACGCTGGAGACAAATGTATGGTTGGTCCTGAACTTGTGCAAGAGACAACCGACAAAATCATGTAGATCCGAGAGCGCATTAAGGCGGCTCGAGATCGAAAAAAGAGCTACGCTGATTGAAGACGAAAACCCTTAGAATTCGAGGTGGGAGACAAAGTTTTGTTGAAGGTCTCACCTTGGAAGGGCGTAGTAAGATTCGGAAAACGTGGAAAGCTGAATCCATGATACATCGGACCATTCAAGATCTTGGAAAGAATTGGTACCGTGGCGTACAAGTTGGAATTACCGGAAGAACTTAACGGAGTACATGATATGTTTCATGTGTCCAACCTCAAGACTGGAAAGTCAACAAGACCCGGAGGAGTAATGTCAAACTTGTTAAAGTACGTTGGAACTCTAAGCACGGACCCGAGTACACGTGGGAACGTGAAGACCAGTTTAAAGAAAAGTACCCCCACCTGTTCAAGAAAACTCCCGCGAGAGATAGATCAGCCTGAATTTCGGGACGAAATTCTTTTAACGGGGGGAGACTGTGACAACGGGCACAGAACCGGTAACTTCTGTACAATTTTATTATTATTTAATATCTGCAATTATGTGCTTAAATGTAAACATTGTCTGATTTCATGCTATACATGTGAATTCATGCACACTTTATACTTCAAATATGGCTTTATGCATTACTATTAGCGTTACGTCAGAAATACTAGTAAACTCACCGGTAAGACACACTGTGTCAGCAACTCTGCAGAAAGCAGTCAGATAATGGAATTAAGGCCTATGAGTAGGACCAACGTCTGAAATACATTAAAACCCAAGTATGGATACAAGGGTTAACATATAGACTTTCCGGAAGCTAGAATATGCACTAAAAAGCACCCGAAACGCACCTTAAATGCAGAATTTTGTACAAATCATCAATAAATCAGCTATAATCAGCTTTTTAACACATAAATATCATGCAGAATTCATGTTTTATTATCCAGAATACTTTGCTAAGTATCGGGAATTAAAAGTGTCACAAAAGGGTACTTAAAGATCACTAAACAGAATAGTTTGACACTTTAACGAACCGGTATTTAACCGAACAACCGGACACTACCCAAAACACCAAAATTATACTAGAAGCATTGTTTTAATGTTTCTGAGCTAGTTATGATCCCCGAACACCCTAACACACTATATAACACCATATATGCTTAACACCTAAACATTTCACTTGAAATCTAACAAATATGTATAACTTACCGTTAAACCACAACTTATACCCCCCCTTCCAATTGACGGTCACAAATGGGTCCCCCACTTGTGATTTCCTTTGATCTCATAAGATCTCTTAAGATCACAATCTTGGATATGCTTTGTACTAAGTAGACATATTATACATTGGTTAAAAGTTTAGGATGGTTATAAGAATAAGATGGAGGATCAAGACCTCATAACTTCACCCACATAGAAACACACTACACCCTCTCCCTCCTCTCCTCCATTCTCGGCCGAAACCCACCTAAGCACCATCACCGTTTTCTTTTCATTCCATTCACTCACAAGAGTGCTAGAAGGTGTCTTGAGAAGTGTGGAGCTTGTGGATCTTGAAGGACCTCTCCCGATTGCTTTTATCCAACACATTTGCCATCATTAACCTCTTGTGTTCATCCCTAGCCATAGAGCTAGAAGTAAGACCCTTATAATCTCTTATTACTTCATATTTTGATGGTTAAAAGTTGATGAACATTGTTAATCTTGAAGAGCACTAAAGAACATAATCATGAATCTTTAATATAAGCTTAAATAACATAAGAATACATGTTGATTGTGTTGATTTGCTTCTTGATGATTGATGATTTGTGTTAGTGATGTTAGACATCATAAGAAACCTACTAGATTGTGATTAAACACATGATCTAGTAAGTTAAGGTGGTGATCTTGTGAAAGACCAAGATCATCATGCTTTATGTCTTCATGAACTTGAATGATGAAATTGGTTTTCATATGTAAAGATGATTTAAATAAAATACAAATCTTGTAAATAGATGATTACAAAAATAATTTTCTCAAGAAACCAAGTTTATTTATGAGATTTACAAAGCCATGGTTTCTAAGCAAACTAATCCTATTTTTAGTGTTTAAACAAGACTAGAAACATGTTTGTAACAAGAAAAATACAAAAGAAATAATTTTAGAAAAATCATCTTACAAGTTGTAAATGACTAAATCTTTCAAGAGGGTGATTTAGAAACAAATAAATATGTTTTAAAGGGTAACTAAACCTACTAAATAACATTGTAAGTTACTACAAGTTTTTACAAAAACTTCAAGTTCATGATGTAATGTAATTTACATGATCTTGGCTTATGGTAAGTCTTGATTGTATTGTTGATGATTGAGGATGATTTTAAAAAGAAATTAAACACATGTTTTGAAAACATGGGAAACCTCCATTTTTAGGGGAAACCATGTCAAAATTCTATAAAATATACCTAAAAATATAAGTTTTGGTGAAACTTATTCCCTAAAAATTTACCTCAAAATATTTACCAAGGTTTCCCTAATTTTTGTGTAAAATTCCAAGTTAAGAAATGATGATTTCTTCAAGATAAAAATTGATACTAAGTATGTATATTTTTTAGAAAAATATATATATTTATTGGTCACCAAATTTTGTGCTAAGTGTATATAATATGTATTATACGTAATAGTGTATTAGACTTGAAAATACACTAAATACTCCCAAGGAGTAGAAATACAAAAATACACATACAATATGCTTAGACAAATACAAGAAAATATATTTATGAAAATATATTTCTTAATAGATTATGTAACTCGGACAAGTTACGAACTTAAAATGTCTTCTTGGACAAAAATACATAGCTCGGGTGAAAAATACAAGATACTTATATTTATTTTTGAGAAAATAATATAAGTAAGATACATAGTTAAAAATATAAATTATTTTTAACAACCAAGAACACATACATAAAAGATGGTGACTTGTACTTATGCGATACAAGTCTAGTGACTAACGTTAATAAAACACGTATAGGTCGCGACGCTATATAAGCAAACCCAGTGAAGTTTACGGCGCAAGATACACAAAGTTGTGAGTTCATGTCCTCACTTTAAACTTTTACTTGTTTTCTAAACTTGGGGAAAATACATGTGCTATGGTATGTTAAATACAAAAACTAAGGAATGATACTATAGATCATGTCACGAATAGGGTGTCATAAGAACCATTAATCAGTTACATACCAAGACCGTGGAACAAAAGGTTAGATCTAATGGGTTTCAGGTAGCCACACTCTTGGTCATACTAGTACCAAGCAGTGCTTTTTTGTCTCTAGTCGTGAATCAAAGTAGTGGATTCGACAACTAAAAATGCCTATGGTTTGGATGCTTCCTACGTCGTGGCACATGTTAATGGCCTTGCAAACCATTAGCGATCTCGATTTCCTTATATTTACAGAAATACTTGTTTCATACAAATTACATACCATGTTTTCATTCAAGTATACAAACGTTCAATACAAAAACTGCATGAATTCACACCAACATTATGTTGACGATTTTCCAAAAACTCACATGTATTTCAGGTAACTAAAGTGGATGTGCGTGCGGTCATACTCTTGCTCCTGGATGTTGTTTATGTTTTTAGCTATCTTGTGTCAAGTCTCCGATGCCGGTTTTTGTGGGAATTGGTTATTATATTTCATCCTATGAGGGATATAACAACCAAGTTCTCGATGTTGGTCTTTTAAATAAAGTTGTAAACCTTTCAAACAATATGCTGTCTTGTGATGTAAACATTTAACTTATGTTATGTTAATGGCATTTGGAGTTATTTTATGAGCATGTAGTATGTTTACCTTTCGTATGCAATGAGAACCTTTCAAGATCACACCACGTGCTTCCGCCTTAGAAAGGGGTATGATAGATTGGTATCAAAGCTGCGATTGTAGTGAACCAGGATTCCTTCCCGAGTCTAGACTATAATCTTTAGGATCCTCTCACGAAAACAATTTTTCAAAAGTTTTCATTGCATAAAACTTTCCGCGACATCCACTACCTGAAACTGTTTTCAAGGAGTCAAGTAAGGACACTATGAAACTTAGGGTGCACTGGAGTAGCACTTGTCTTTGACTAGAAATTACTTGCAACTATGTGTAATAATTGATATATATATATATACTAGAAACATAATATCTCAGGTACTCGTGTCTTCGCCTGAAAATAGTGGCCTATCTGAAGGAAGTGATCCGAGTTGAAGTGTGTGATGAAGTATTATGCTTCGTCGTGGATATCATCAGATGGTTATGGTGCACCTGCAAACCCTAATCGTCGTTCCTCATCTAAACCACAAGGCCACCACAGTTTCCATATCATGGCACACAAGATCAGATTACAATTCATAAACTCATATGAACCCTAATCACCACGCAGTGATTTGTAACATCTTTATCATAATTAATTTACATGTTCAAATCAGATATAACATATCATAAAATCTTTTATATAATTCTAATCATCACGCAATTCCTGATCATGAGCCAAACACCCTAGTAACCTATATCATGCGATAACAGTCCTTCACCATCTCATTCGGATCTGATCAAGACTGGCAATTTCAACATCTTACATGATTCTTATGTATTCTAACAAACCCTAAACCGCAGAACTTTCTACAAACAACCATCATGCCATCACTTATATTCATGTTCAACGTATGCAACTTAAAACATGCTTCACATAACCGTAAACAATCAAAAGTAATCAAACTAAAGATAGTTGCACTAACCGAGAGAGATAATTATGATACGTTAAGAGGAAATATTTGATCAAGAAAGGTGATGATGCTTCGACTGGAATCCACTGCCGTCAACAATTAAGGAGGATCTAGGGTTTGAGAAATCACACAATTGTGTGTGAGTTTATAGTGCGAGCAGGGCCTGGCCCTGACCGGGTTTCCCTTGGGCCGAAGCCCATCTTGGCGAACAACATATTTCGTCGGACAAAAGGTGACGAAGAACTATCATTCTTCGTCGAATACAAGATAACGACGAACAATATACTTCGTCGAAGACAAGATGACGAAGAACTATCATTCTTCGTCGAATACAAGATGAAACATAAAACATAAACAACTCATAAGTTGTTCACTAACAACCAACATAACAATACTTAAATGGTGCACATAATACAACATAAAACGATCTGCTGAAACATAATTGTCAGACAACTGATACATAGAGTAAGGACCTTGAGATTTCGGGTTGTCACATGATCCCCAACTTGAAAGAAATTTCGTCCCGAAATTTGATAAGTAGTCCAAAAGCAGTGACAGGATGACTGTAGATTTTCCGTGGGTACCACATCATCCCCAACTTGAAAGGGAATTTCGTCCCGAAATTCGCTAGTGACAGCAAAAGTGGATTCAACCGCCTGAACAATTCAGGATACCAGAGCTTTATCATATCTTTGCGTTCCTATGTGGACTCCGGTCCACGTCTTAAGTTCCAACAAACCCTTGCGATTGTAATTTGGCTATGTTTACGAACCTTGACTTCTTGGTCCATGTTTTTTATAGATTCCTCGATATCTGTAACCTGTCTAATAAAGGTATCGCAAGTGTTTCATCAGACAAACACCTCCTTCGATTTGAGACATAAATGGCATTGTATACATTACCCAATTCGTCGGGTAACCCGAGCTTGTAGGCCACGCGACCATTTCTTTCCAGAATTTTGAATAACCCAACGTAACGTAAATTAAGTGCGCTACGCTTCCCAAGCGTACCACACCCTTCTAGGGTGAGACTTTCAACATGATACGATCGCCTGCGGCGATCTTCCAGCGCTTCCTAAGCTTATCCGCTTTCCTGATGACGACTCCCGATCCAACCAATTTTCCCAAGAGTTTCGAGTACAAGTCCTGGACCCGTAATTAAGTTGTCAACCACCTTAGTCCAACAAGGAGGTTGGCATTATCATCCATGCAATGCCTCAACAGAGTTGTCTGGATACTAAAATGGTAACTACTGCAGTAGAACTCAACCATAGGTAAGTGTCCTTTAAGTTTTCACTAAGGCCAATCACACACATGCTCGCAGGGTGTCTTCAAGTGTCAGGATGGTTTGTTTACTCTGCCCGTTTGTCCTATGGTGATAAGTAATGCATCATGTCTAGACGTGAGTCAAGGGTGTTGTGTGTTGCCTGTCATAAATCAGGTATAGACCAGGATCAGAGGTAACAAGAGTTGGCACCCCGAGCCTAGAAACTGCCCGTCATAGGTAACTACTCACAGGATACTAATACTTGTCGATTTTCCTTAATTGCAAGAAAGTGTGCAGGTTACATGAGACGATCAACGATTATCCCGGTGATATTGTTTCCGTTCTGAGTTTTGGGCAGTCCAGTGACCAAAATCTGTGGCAGTATGTTCTTATTTCCAAATGGGTGTTTCTGGTTGTTGACCCGGACCAGAGGGTTTCTGATATCCTACCTTGACTTTCGCACAAGTCAAACACCGTTCACACACATTGCTATGTGGGCCTGCATGCCCGGTTGCCAGTACAAGATTTATAGATCCTAATATCTCCTATCAAAACCCAGACGACTAGAATATCGAGGCCGGTGTGCTTCACTCAACACCAATCTCCATATAGTGGGATCCATATTCGTTTCGTTAAGTAGCGAATATCGTCCGACTTGCCAAAAGTTGCTCCTCCATGCCCCGCATGGTCTCAACTTGAAAATTTTATTTTTTCAGTGCTCCAGTTCGAACAGGGCGAATCTGATCAGGTAGGCTAAAGTCGATGGTGTGCTGCGAGGCTCATACGCGTCTAGGCTTCACAGTCGAAGTCATTCAAAGGTTCCATCCAGTGATGCCATCACGTGTTTAGCTCTTTCGAAACAAGGGTACACGGGAGGCCCTTTTGATCGGTCTAAGTAGTGCATTTGGTACCGTCCAAGTAATGCCTCCAACTTAAATCCAAAGACCATGGCTTCCACCGTAGGTTGGTACTCGTGCAATTCTTCTTTTAAATCCACCACGTAAGCCATCACCTTCTCGTGCTGCATCGGCGTGTAACTGGGACTCTGATTCGAACCATCATGGTATACCCGTACACCTGGGTAAAGACGATGCTCAGTGCATTGTAGTGCTAGGTTTAAAAAAACTGAAAAGACGTTCTCTTGTTTGTCTCCCACGAATACACAGCACCCTGCTGTGCTAAAGAGATTAAAGCTGCGAAATCCTTGAAAGTTGTGTGATGAATCTACAATAGTGTCCCCGATAGACTCTTTGGGTGCCGATCAATATCTAATAATATGGATCTTTAGTGAGATCTACATATGTCCCCACTTCGTTGACTACGTGACCAAGAAGGTATACCTCCCAGATCCTAAAGTCACAATTTAGGACGAAATACAAGTGCCGTTCATGGTGTTCCTTTCTCCTGGTAATGATTCGAAACGTCATAGATAAACTCGGTTGAAAATCTGGCATGACGAGGTTGACACATACTACTCATGTGCTCCCTGAGGCTGCTGGTGTGTTGGATATCTTAAATAACTTGAACATAAAATCGTAGTAGCCGTACTGGGTCTGTAACGCTGTGTTAGGAATCATCCTCCCCTTGGTCTTCCATCGATTGATAGTCCGACCTTAAGTCATTTTCCGGATAGAAGCTTGATCATTACAACAGATCAAGCAGGTCGTCGATGCGAATTATAGGGTGACGGTCTATGATAGCCACCTTGTGATAGTCTGCACACGTACGAAAGGACTCGTCCTTCGTTTTCCACAATAGAGCTCGTTTTCCCCCAAAACGAGGAGCTAGTTCGATAAACTCCCATCCCGTAGTTCCTGAAGTTGATTAGACAGTTCTTGCAACCCTCCTGGTGCAAGACAGTAAGAAGTTCAAGTTGTCAGGGCTGCCTCTTGGTCGTGTGATCAAACTGAGATTCTACCTAATCAGTTGCAGAAGTAAACCTGGAAGTTCCTCGAATAGCGCACTAAGAGGAATCACGAACAATTGGTGGATCCTCGATCCTCTTTCCTTTGTCTTAGTATGAGTGCTATCATAGCGGGGTAATCCCTCCGTAGCCACTTCTGGCTTTCATTGCTGAAATGATGCTAACCTTTACACCACTCTGATACTTTAGGACATACAACTATTCTCCACTAGGCAGAGGGATACACAGGATTCTCTCCTCATAGGGTATATCTATGCGATATCCGGATAACCAATCCACACTATCTACTGCATCAAAACTATTAAGGGTAGCAGAAGGAAGGTGGATGTCGAACACTTGTCCCACAAGGTCGAGTTTGCATCCCAACAAACATATAAGGTTTCAATGGACTTGCTATCAGCCGATTCCACCACAGGTTTGGTTTCAAGAAGCATCAGGGTTAATCAGAACAGAGACGAAACGATTAGTTACCCAAAAACATACAAGCTACTATGTTGCTATCACCCCCGGCGTTACCTACGCCAATCCTAAATGCCCTTCCATGAGCATCATTTCCAGTGTTCGTTGTTTTCGTTACGAGAACTTCTAATACTGCCGTCGTTCCCCTGGGTTGTGGCCGTCTTGATTTAACAACGGCCAATCCATGCCGTAGGCACCTTCATTTCCACACTGTAGGCTATGATTATGAGTACCTTGATGTTGTCGTGACCGTTACCTCGGATGTCGTTGCTTATAACGGAGCCCTACGATTTTTCACCAACAGGGTCCATCTTTTCACATCTCGTGCCACATCCTAGGGTGCCACTCATTGTGCTGGCAGTTACATATTCCACACTATAGTCAATTGTCATCCCTTATGTGCCAATTGATTCGTAAGAGTTGACTCCCATAGGTCGCTGACTAGGGTTAAGGATTCGATTGAAGTCAATTCGCTGGTGTTCGTTGCCGGTAATCGGGGTCGTCCAAATACTGAGGTCGGTAAAGTATTACGCTCATCCTCTTGTCCATCGATGTTGCAAGTTGTTTGAGTAATACACAGTCTGTTGCGAGAGTGTTGTAGAAGTGATCACACTTTGGGATCTAAGACGTCAATACATGAGTTCCAACAAACGAAAGGGAGTAAGAAAGGTATAGATCAATCATTCGACGCTGCGACATCTAACTCAGGGACGTTCGTACTGGCACCTAACATTCTACACAGTTCACCTGGCATTCAGATGAGTGTTCAGGTGATACTCGATAGCATCGAGATTTGTAAGGATTCAGAGAGGAGTGAAAAGATCACATTCGAGTAGGAGACAATCACTGCTAGGACTCCTATAGATTGATTACGTTTCTCACTGATTAAATAACAGAACATAACCCCTTTTTTCATTTGTTAAGCCTCCATGGGACTCACATGCACCCCGCATTATTATTATGTGTGCACCCACAATAATATTGTGATTTGCATGCTCATCTCAGTTCCTCCTAACTCGTATCAAATGGTTCTTTAAACCCATATATCAACAGAGGTTGTCAAAGTAATAAGATCACAAAAATCCAAGGACTAGGGCATACTATCAATGCATCTAAAAGTAAGTAAACAATCTATGCCATCATGCTATAGTGATGAGTGTGTGTTCGTATGTTACGTCATAAACAAATGTGTACTAGTCATGTAATGTATGCAACAAGTGAGAAAGACGGACCTTGCAATCTGCAGCTGAGTGTCATGGTCGTATTCACGTATTCAAAACTGTTCGGTTATAGTCTGGTTTTATAAAAACATTTTTAAAACCAAGTTGACTATAACCAGTGGCTCTGATACCAAACTGTCACACCCCCAAAATACCACACGCGGGAATACCGCGGGATGTGTGACGTACCAGGATCTAGCCACTAATCACATTGAACTCATAACAAGATTTCTAATAAAAACTTTCATTCATTACGATAAAGTGTTACAAAACATATTTATAACTCGTTGTGTTTAGCGGAAGCGTAATACAAGTTTGACTAAAACCCTCGTGTATGAAATCAGCTAGTCTCATTTCAAGTTTCCATGTTCCTCGACCCATGACCACTCCAGCATCCCAGACAGTAAGTTCCACATCCACACGTATCAATAACCTACGAGCATGCACACACGTGTATCAGACAACGCTGGTGAGTTCATAGTTTTTCGAAAACGTTAGTTACCAAGTGTTTAGTTTAGTTCATTGATTACAATGTTGATAATACCTCGAATACAAGACAGCTCCTGAATTATTTTGCCCTTTCCCCAATGCTCCTATCAAAGCATTGGGCATGACTGGGTCATTAGTTCACACCCGTCCTCTCAGGTACGGGGTGAGGGTGCCAAACCTAGATAGCACTACCAACTAATACCCTGTTACCTCTCAGGTAACAAACAAGATGGGACTTAGAGGTGATATGATGAGTGTATTATCAAACATTCCAGATTTTTACCCACAAGACGTATTCCTCAAAGGAATACCCAATTGATTTACCCTATCCCTCTCAGGGATACCCAATGACTGTCCCAACCACCGGGACGCATGCTCAAGTGGCACTCACCTTAGATTGCTCGGTATGTTACATTACATTACGCATTCCAAGTTGGTCAACCACACCCTACCGTGGTTACCAAGAATAGTCAGTTTTGTAAACACATATTCAATGCACGTATTTCAACAAGTCGCACGTAATACTATTGTCACATAACACATAGCAAGCATTTAGATTTCATACACGTTTATAACACAAGTTCATGTTTTCAACAATATTTGCCAATAACATCAGGTTCATAAAGAAACACGTTTTATTCCGGATTGCATTTATCACAAAGATCACCGTACCACATGTAGCACATATCCTATTCTCATTCAAATCCACATCTCATGTGCAAATCACATAACAACATTTACAGTTGTATTGTCTTCCCACACAAGTCAAGTCAAGATTAACATTGTCATCATGCAACAGATGGAGTTTCACAAACAGGTATCTATCTTCATATACATCACAATCTACTTACTGTTCCGTCTATAGCTCTTATGGCGAAGAACCTAGGCGACGAAGGACTATCCTTCGTCGGGTTGGAGTATGCCGAAGTACCCATTCTTTGTCGAGGTTGTAGGTGACGAAATATACATTCTTCGTCGAGTTGAAGTGTGTGACGAAGTATTATGCTTCATCGTGGATATCATCAGATGGTTATGATGCACCTGCAAACCCTAATCGTCGTTCCTCATCTAAACCACAAGGCCACCACAGTTTCCATATCATGGCACACAAGATCAGATTACAATTCATAAACTCATATGAACCCTAATCACCACCCAATGATTTGTAACGTCTTTATCATAATTAATTTACATGTTCAAATCAGATATAACATATCATAACATCTTTTAGATAATTCTAATCATCATGCAATTCCTGATCAAGAGCCGAACACCCTAATAACCTATATCATGCGATAACAGTCCATCACCATCTCATTCGGATCTGATCAAGACTGGCAATTTCAACATCTTACATGATTCTTATGTATTCTAACAAACCCTAAACCGCAGGACTTTCTACAAAAAACCATCATGCCATCACACATATTCACGTTCAACGTATGCAACTCAAAACATGCTTCACATAACTGAAAACAATCAAAAGTAATCAAACTAAAGATAGTTGCACTAACTGAGAGAGATGCTGATGATACATTAAGAGGAAAGATTTGATCAAGAAAGGTGATGATGCTTCGACTGGAATCCACTGCCGTCAACAGTTAAGGAGGAGCTAGGGTTTGAGAAATCACACAATTGTGTGTGAGTTTATAGTGCGAGCAGAGCCTGGCCCTAACCGAGTTTCCCTTGGGCCGAAGCCCATCTTGGCGAACAACATATTTCGTCGGACACAAGGCGATGAAGAACTATCATTCTTCGTCGAATACATGATAACGACGAACAATATACTTCGTCGAAGATAAGATGATGAAGAACTATCATTCTTCGTCGAATACAAGATGAAACATAAAAAATAAACAACTCATAAGTTGTTCACTAACAACCAACATAACAATACATAAATGGTGCACATAATACAACATAAAACGATCTGCTGAAATAGAATTGTCAGACAACTGATACGTAGAGAAAGGACCTTGAGATTTCGGGTTGTCACAGTGCGGGTCGTATATCGACTTAGTTATAACTAAAGAATTCCCGCCGCATTACGGCGGGTCGCAATCCTAGTTATAGATAATATGTATAAGTAAGGCTTTATCATTGTTTATGTATAAGTTTATCTACAGAAATATATAAGAGTTTGACTTGATAAAATCACAAGTATATTTGTACATATCATTATAATCAGTCTAAGTAAGGCTTTATCATTACTATTCTTAAATCATTGAAGTATTAATTGCAATCTCTTTCTTAAATTTGATGACAAAACCAATGACCACGCAACTTAAGAATTATGAGTTATTGAAGAACTAACGTTTTAAGAATTCATTGTTCGTAAAAAGATACCTCTAACTCAATTGTTGGGATTGAACCCTATCAGAGGAACATATAATTAAAGCCAAAACTGGATCAGAGCAGTGGATCCAGAATAAGCAGATGTTATGTATACAAGTCTCTCCCCTTGAAAGTGGTTTCAACATCTGATGACCTCCAATCCACTGATCTTTACAACTGCTGACTTACAACTGCTGATCAAGTCAAAGACAGATGAAGACTAAAGCCCTGCTGCTCAATCTACTGCTATGGGTCAAGCACTGTTGTATACTTCAAGTACTGCTGGGTTCACATAAATGGAAGGATTCAGCAGTAGTTTAGTTTGTTTGTTTTTATGTAATGTATTGTAATCAGTAGTTAGCATAAGCAATGCTTGTATTAGATCAGTTGTTAGAGTTTGTTAGGAGGTTAGATGTCACTTTCATGGTGACGTCAGCAAAGATGCTACAGTGGTTTGTCCGTTCCTATAAATAGAACAGTACCCTGTACTGTTCTATTAGCTCTTCACCATCTTTCTTCCTGTATGAACAAATCACTGTGAGCTCAGGCTGAGGGGGAGTTTGTTACGTGCATGCATTGTAATTGAATCTTGTAATAAATTCAAGCATTTGGTTCTTTGTTGAAAATGTGTGTTGAAAGCAATTCTCCTATTTGATTATGTGCAAAGTTTGTTTCCATTTACATTCCGCTGCATTACTTGTTCATTGTTTATCTTAATTCAAACACAAAACATAATCAATCCAAACTCAGATCCTAACAATTGGTATCAGAGACCGGACAGTCAAACTTGATTTAACAATCATTTTGACATAAATAGTTCAGCTCACAATCGTTGATACTGATAGTTGTTCGTTTTATTGAAAAACAGAGCAAGGTTTAATCACCATCAAAGTTGATTAATCAGTGTCTGTAAAACAACCAGGATGACGTCACAATCACAAGATGATAAGAATAACATCGGCTCACTTTTCAAACCACCCATGCTTAAACGTAATGAATACAACATCTGGGAGAGAAGGATGGGTCACATCCTTGCTCAACAGAATGCTGGATGTTGGAGATCTGTTGTTTTTGGACCACATGTTCCCATGGTGCCAAGTGCCTAGGATTCAAAGAAGTTCGAACCTAAAAAACCTGAAAACTACACTGAAACTGATTTCCAAAAGTTCGAACTCGATGCCAAAACATTTAGCATCATTGCATCTGCATTACCCAGTGAAATTTATCTAGGCTGTTACATTGTAATAGTGCCAAAGAGCTATGGGATGCACTGAAGGAACAGTTTGGGGGAACAGAAGAAGTTATTGAAAATAATAGGGAAATTCTGAATCAACAGTATGAAACCTTTTGTCACATCAAGGGTGAATCATTGACCCAACAGTTTGAGCGATATAGTTGTCTCATTAGTGAGCTAAGACTTGTTAAAGTTACATTTCCTAATTCAACACAAAATAGCAGGTTTCTTAGATCACTACCTGAAAAATAGGATACAATTGCTTTTGTAACTAGAAATTCAGCTGAGTTCAAAGACCTGACCCTGACCCAACTTCATGGTAGGCTCCTGACCTATGAAAAGGAGTTAAACCAGAAAAAGAAGTTGCAAGAGTCTGGTAAAGTTGCTGATGATTATTCATTTGGCAACACAGCTCTTTTTGGTCAGGAAGAATCTGGTAGCAGTAGTAAGGATCAGAGTTATGATCATTTTATTGATATAACTGCTGGTGGAAACTTTAACAACTCTGATTCTCACTCTGCAAATTATGCTTATACTGCAAATTGTGAAAACCAGATGTCAAATAACTTGAGCTTTGAACTAAATGACCTACAACACTTTAATCCAACTGATCTTGAAGAAATGGACATTTTACATCAATTGGCACAAGCAAATTTTACAAAAGGACAGGGAGAAAATTCCCAGGGTTACATGGGAATTTAAAAGTGGGGTTGGATAAGTCAAAAATCAAGTGCTACAAGTGCAATAGGCTAGGACACTTTGCTAGGGAATGTAGGAGTCAAACCACTGGTCCAATTGTTACTCATCCCAGCTCAAACCCTAGACCACAAAATCAAAACACTGTGCACTATTCCCATTATACCCCTACTAACCATGTAAACACTGCTCATTATGCAAACCCTGTTCCTGTGCATTATGTTCAAACCACTGTCCCTCAAATTCAGTATGTTCAGGCTCCTGTACCTCAGGTTCATGTGCAACCAGTTGCACCACAACAAACTGCACCACCAGCAGTGGTTCAACCATATCAGCAAAGCTTTTCCACCCAAGGCTTTGTTGACTGGAGCAGCTTACCTGAAGAGCTAGGAGATGAAAATTTTGCACTCTATGCTATTAATGATGCTTCTAATGATGAATTTTGTCTTATGGCATTAGAGTCAATAACAGAAGAGCCGGATGCTGAAAAGGGGCAAACAAGTGCTGAAACAGTGGATGAAGTTGCTGAAGCAGTGGTTACTGCTGTTGCTGGTGAACTACTGCTGGGAGAAAATTCAGAAACCCTGATTGAACCATTGGTTGACCCCTGGTCCAAAAAAGAAGAAAAAGAAGAAAAGGAAGAAGGTGAGAAAGAAGAAAGAGCTGATGAAGAAAATGATCATCAATGTGATTGTGCCATGATGGCTGCAGCTAAGGTATCATCTCAGGTTCTTGAGAATTTGTGTTCAGACAAGTGCATTATAGCATTTGCTAACATCAAAGAGGTGAATTTAAACCTTAGGGATAGAGTGTTGAATGATGAGGTCAAATTTGAAAAGTCTTTAAAAGAACTTAAAAACAAATTGGCTGAAAAAGACAAAGAAATCTGCAGCTTAAAAGAAGAGCAAAGCATAACCAAGAACCAACTCCAAACTATGGTAGAAAAATATCAAGTTTGCAAAAAGGAGTTGGAATCCACCCAAATCACTTGTGAAAGATGGGTGGAATCTTGCAAAGGTTATGAGGTCATGTTAGAAAAACAGCTTGAAAGCAATGTGAAATTTGGCATAGGCTTTAGAAAATATGATGAAATTGAAAACACTGCTGCTAAACAAGCTGGTTCAGTTGAAATAACACCAACAAACAAGAATGGCCAAGAAGTTAAGATAACTGACAAACTTGGTAACAAAATCACTTTGGAAAGATCTGTGGGATCCTCAACTTTTGAGGAAATTGAGAAATACCAATTTAAACCCACATGGTCTGATGAGTGTGACATTCTTGAGAATTTTAAACCAATGGACTTCACAACCACTGATGGTGTAAAAGCTCCTAAAGCAAAGGTCATTCCTCTCAAAGACATCCCAACAGTGGTTCAAAACTCTGTTGCTAAGGAGTCTGAGAAAAGGAAGAAAAGGGAAAAGATCAAAAACCTGTTTTGTGATTTTTGTGAAAAGAGAATCATCTAACAAAAGACTGTTTTCATCTAAAAGCATATGATCTAAACAAAATAAGTATCATTGTACCTGCTGAGAGCTGCACCATCTGTGGTAAAACAAAGCACAAAACTCAAGAATGTGTGTATCTCAAAAACTTTGATGTAAAAAAGAATGAGTACACTGCAAAAACATCCTTAAGTTCATCAACATCATCTGTCAAGTTCACCAAGAATCAACCACTGTTTGTGCCAGTCCAAACAGCTGTTACAAAATAGCTGAACCAAACATCTGTCAAAAGAGATGTTCAGGTGACTGATGCACCCTATGCCAATCAATACAGAAGAGGTAAGGGACAACCACCATACCAAAGGATCCCACATGTTTATGAGGCTTACAAAAGGCCCTCTAAACCAAAAGTGAGTAGGCATCCTTTTGGTTATCAGCAGATCATTGGGCAAGACCCCCAACAGTGGTTAGAGAAAAACAGTCCCAAAACTGTCCAAACCCCTGACCTAACCACTGCCCATCCATCTGAACTTAACCTAGACACTGTTGAGACCCCATCCAAAGCCATATTGGCTTTGGAGACCCTAATGAACTAATCCTTTTACTTCATGTGCAGGGAGCTTCTGCATGCTTAGATAGCCTTTGGTATATAGATAGTGGAGGCTCCAGGCACATGACAGGATGTAAAGCCCTACTCAAAGATTTCAAAATCCATGGAGGGGGTGATATATCCTTTGGTAATAATAGTAAAGGGAAAGTTATGGGGTCTGGTACAGTACAATCTGGTAATGTAAAATTTGAAAATGTCAATCTGATAGACAATCTAAAATTCAACCTCCTGACTGTTTCACAAATGAGTGATAAGGGCTATGGCTCATTCTTCACAAAGGATTGTTGTAGGATTGTTGGACCAGAAATGGTTGAAAAGATTGAAGCAATAATAAAAACTGGAAAAACCAAACTTGTTGCTCAAAGAAGTGGCAATGTTTATGTGGTTGATATGTCAAAAGAGAGCCCCAGGACTAATGCCTGTCTATTCTCAGCTGCATCAAACAAAGAGACAGAATTATGGCATAGGAGATTGGGGCACACAAATCTCAAGACAATCACTGCCATTTCAAAACAGGGGTTAGTAAGAGGTTTACCTCAAAAACTG
The DNA here is from genome assembly GCA_030545235.1 of Helianthus tuberosus. Taxonomy (NCBI): domain Eukaryota; kingdom Viridiplantae; phylum Streptophyta; class Magnoliopsida; order Asterales; family Asteraceae; genus Helianthus; species Helianthus tuberosus. Next base: position 146,897,581 of record CM060367.1, on the reverse strand, counting down.
TTCACCTGTCCTGAGCATTGTGTTTCCTGCCTAAAAGGAAAACAACATAAAAGCTCATACAAATCAATTGATGAGTCCAAAACAACCAAATGTTTGCAAATGCTTCATATGGATTTGTTTGGCCCAGTTAAAGTCATGAGTCTTAAGAAAAAGAGATATTGTTTGGTTATTGTTGATGACTTTTCTAGGTTTACTTGGACTTACTTTTTACACTCAAAAGATGAGACTGCATGCATTCTGCAAGACTTTGTGAAACAGGTTGAAAAGCAGTTTGACCTTCCAGTAAAAATCTTCAAAAGTGATAATGGCACAGAGTTCAGGAATAAGGAGTTAGATGATTTCTGTGTGTCAAAAGGAATTGTGAGGCAATATAGCATTCCAAGAACACCAGAACAAAATGGGGTTGTTGAAAGAAAGAACAGGACCTTGATTGAGGCTGCTAGAACCATGCTTGCTGATTCAGGTTTGCCATTAACTTTTTGGGCAGAGGCAGTAAACACTGCTTGCTATGTCCAAAACAGAGTTTTAATCAACCCAGACATCAAAAGACTGCCTATGAACTGCTGTATAAAATAAAGCCATTGATTTCATATTTCAAAGTTTTTGGCTACCCATGCTTCATTTTAAACTTAAAAGACTCCATTTCTAAGTTTGCAGCCAAAATTGATTGTGGTTACCATCTGGGATACTCAACCACTGCTAAGGCCTACAAAGTGTTTAACAAAAGGACCAAAACAGTGGAAGAGACTTTGAATGTGAAGTTCAATGAACTTTCATCAATGAAAATCCCAGCAAACCCTGTAGAATTGTTTGATCTTGATAAATTTACTTTTGAAAATACTGTTGTCAAGACTAACAGTGCAGGTCCATCAAAAGATTCATCATCAGATTATGGGTACGAAGTCATCATTCCTCAACAAAGGTCTGTCTCAATGGGAAGAGCAGCAGATGTTCAAAACAGCTGTCAAAGCTCAACCACTACTACCTCAACAGTTGTTGATCAAAGTAGCCCTTTAACCCCTGCTCCCACATCATCAAACACTGTTGATAGTCCTCCATCAGTGGATAAAAGTCAGCATGTTTTCACACCAGTCCCACCTATTCCTCCACCTCCATTTGAAGCCACTGCTGGATCATCAAAGTCACCAGCAGAGGTTAGCTCAGATGATTCACATCTGCAGCCTTCACCATTAGATGCCATTATTCCATACCAAGGAGATCTTATCTTCTTGAAATCCCATCCACCTGACCAAATCATTGGCAACATCAATGAAGGGGTGCTCATAAGAAGTCAATCCCAAAACATTTGTCTTTTTGTTGGTTTCCTATCTCTCCATCAGCCAGTCAAGTACCAAGAGGCACTAAAAGACAACAACCGGGTAGAAGCCATGAAAGAGGAGCTCCAACAGTTTAGAAGACAACAAGTTTGGGAGCTTGTACCATTGCCAGAGGGTGTAAGTCCTATTCGCACAAAATGGGTCTTCAAAAATAAAACTGATGAAAGGGGTATTGTTGTCAAGAATAAAGCTAGGCTTGTGGTTCAAGGGTTCAGAAAAGAAGAGGGCATTGACTATGATGAAACATGTGCCCCTGTAGCAAGACTTGAAGCTATTAGATTATTTATGGCCTTTGCTGTCAACCACAAAATCAAGGTGTATCAAATGGACATTAAATGTGCATTCCTCTATGGTAAGATTCAAGAAGAGGTTTATGTTTGTCAACCTCCAGGCTTTGAGGATCCATTTAATCCAAATCATGTCTACAAGCTAAATAAAGCTTTGTATGGCCTGAAACAAGCACCAAGGGCCTGGTATGAAACTCTTTCCACTTTCCTACTATCCATTGGTTTCACAAGAGGTAAAATAGATAAAACATTGTTTTTAAAATGGAGAGGAAAGGATTTGATGATTCTCCAGATTTATGTGGATGACATCATCTTTGGAAGCACATGTAATAAAATGTGTGAAGAGTTTAGAAAACTCATGACAGCTGAGTTTGAAATGAGTGCAATGGGTGAGCTCCAGTGCTTTCTTGGTCTCCAAGTAAGGCAACTGCAAAATGGCACCTTTATCCATCAAGGGAAATATGCCAAAGAACTTTTAAAGAAATTTGAGATGGATGATTGTAAACCATGTAGTACACCCATTGCAACCAATAAAATAGTCATGTCTGATGAGAAGGATGAGTTCGTTGATTAAACTTTATATAGAAGCATGATTGGGTCTTTATTGTACCTAACTGCATCCAGGCCATACATCATGTTTGCAACATGTGTTTGTGCAAGATCCCAATCAGCCCCTAGAAAGTCAAACCTTATTGCTGTAAAAAGGATATTCAGATACCTAAAAGGTGCTCCTACACTTGGTATCTGGTATCCAGCTGATGGTAAAATTGAGCTTTCAGGTTTCTCAGATAGTGACTTTGCTGGATGTGACAAGACAAGGAAGTCCACTTCAGGAGGGTGCCAATTCCTAGGCAGCTGTTTAGTGTCTTGGTAAAGCAAAAAGCAAATCTTTTTGGATTTTTGATTATGATAAGCAGGAAACTGTACACACAATATTTTTTCGAGTGTGTTAGGGGATCATATCAGCTGCCGACAAGATACAAGCACCGTTAAGCTTTGATTACATTTTTAGTATTAAACAGTTTACAGTGATTGCCGATATACTGATCCTTTTAAATTTTCACACAAAGTTCAATCTGTTCAGGATACGGATTTAGTGTTTTAAGGCTTAACTTTTACATGTGTACCACCTCAGAATATACTCCCGTATCCAGATCCCAATATTCAGTCTTACAGGTGAGTATACCTAGATGATATCCGTAAGGGGTTAAATTGCGAGACCGTGAGAGCTCAGGTCAGAACTTCCATTCAGCAGAGAGATGGCGGTTCGACTTTTGGTGGGTCCCCTTTAGAGGATCTTTTCTTCAACAGCACATGATTAGCATTTTTCAATGTTTCATCATTTTTTATGCCGAGGGGAGGCTTATATTTCAAGCAGCGTAAAGTATTCTCCGGGGACTAGGCCATTGCTTCCGCAAAATCAGAAGTCCCGGGATAATACCCCAGATATCACTAAGTATAAAGACCTAGTATCTCAGAAAGAGGGACCTTTCAAACAAGATTTCGGGGGTTACCCATATATCCGAGATATGTCCCCCACATAAAATTAAGAAATTATTTATGTTTATATCCCGAACAAACCCACTAAATGTGTAAAAACCTATCGGCATATCATCTGCAAGACTGCTTAACACATTTAGACTTTACATTTCTTTAGCGTACTGCATCTATCTAGCTGATGTACTATCATTTCTCCTTTTTACACAAACTCATTTTTACTTTTTCAAATGTTTTTGAATTTTGAAATTTTATCATGTTTTTGTATTTTTCTGGAAACTTTCTCCCCCTAAAAACAAGAGCATATTTTTGTGTTTTTGGTTTTATCGAAAGTAGAAAATAAACTGTACAAAAACTTGACAATGTAACGCGGATCACATCAGATCGCCGTCCTCCTCGGCTTCACATTCCACCACCCTCCCAGAAAACAATTTTTTCATCCCATTTAATTTCAAAAGATAATTAAATCTCTTTTTATCAAACGGTTTGGTGTAAAAATCAGCCTTCTGTTCATCGGTGTGAATATGTTCTATTCTAATCAATTTCTTCTCGTGACAATCACAGATGAAATGATGTCGAATTTCTATATGTTTAGTTTTAGAATGGTGAACCGGGTTTTTCGTTATGTTAATCGCTGCCTCATTGTCCACAAATATGGGTATGTCCAAGAACTGCAAACCAAAGTCTCGCATTTGCTGTTGGATCCAGAGGATCTGAGAGCAACAGCTCGAGGCCGAAACGTATTCAGCCTCGCATGTAGAGAGCGCTACTGAGGTTTGTTTCTTGCACTGCCAAGTAACTAATCGAGTTCCGAAGAACTGACAGCCTGCAGTGGTGGACTTAGCATTTTGCTTGCAGCTACCATAATCAGAATCAACAAAACCTGTGAGAGAGAAATTATTAGACTTAGGATACCACAAGCCGGTGCTTGGGCAGCCTTTCAAATACCGTAAAATGCGTTTCACGATCGTCAAGTGTGACTGGCGTGGGCTGGACTGATAACGGGCGCATAAACACGTCGGATACATGATGTCTAGGCGAGAAGCAGTAAGATACATCAAAGATCCAATTATCGACCGGTAATACGTCTCCTCCACTTTCTCTCCACTCTCGTCTGGATAAATCCCATGATTCTGAGCTAAGGGGGTTGATGCTGGACTAGATTGAGCCATGTTGAACTTCTCCAGAACATCGTTAACTTATTTGGTTTGATGAATGAAGATTCCTTCGGGCATTTGTTCCACCTGCAACCCTAGGAAGAACTTCATCTCCCCCATTGAGCTCATCTCGAATTTTGTTTTCATCACCTTCTCAAAATCTTTACACAACTCGTCATTTGTTGAACCAAAAATGATGTCATCGACGTAGATCTGCACGATTAAAAGATGTCCTGCAACCTCTTTGGTAAACAACGTACTATCAATTGTCCCTCTGATGAACCCGTTGTCCAACAGATGTTGGGAAAGCGTCTCATACCAGGCTCTCGGGGCCTGGTGAAGTTCGTAAAGAGCTTTATCCAGAAGATAGACTTTGTTTTTGTGTAGTGGGTCAGTGAACCCCGGCGGTTGTCCCACGTACACTTCTTCGTTGATTTTGCCGTATAGGAATGCAGACTTGACATCCAGTTGGTAGACTTTGAATCCTTTCCAAGATGCGTATGCCAGGAAGATTCTTATCGCCTCAAGTCGAGCAACAAGCGCATATACTTCAGTAAAATCAATGCCTTCTTGCTGACTGAATCCCTGCACTACCAGACTTGCTTTGTTTCGAACAATGACTCCTCTATCATCTCTCTTACATTTGAATACCCACTTTGTTTTGATCAACTTTTGATTTTTAGGAAGGTCTACTAATCTCCAGACTCCCAGCTTCTCAAACTGCTGCAACTACTCCTGCATAGCGTTGACCCAGCTTTCTTCGGTTAAAGCTTCTTTATATGTTTTAGGTTCAACCTGCGAAATGAAACATTTAAGTGAGAATTCTTCTTGTAAAGGAGCGACAGATGTATAGAAACAAGTAAGAGCTTTGTTGATCTGATCCCTCGTCTTTACTCCTCTCTGTAGATCACCAATAATCTGCTCTGAAGGATGATATGACAAGGTTCTTGGCATAGCAGTGTCAGGCACAACAACTTCCGATTGCAAGTTCGTGATGTCTTGATCACCGGTGTGATCCTCAGCTTCTGTCGATGCAACATTTGGTTCCTCGTAAAAAATCAGACCGTCTTTCGATTGAGTCGTCATAATTATCAAATGATGGAGCTGGTTCCTCTGGGTCTTCGTGTGTCGTTCCACTTGGACCGGCCTCGTGATCATTAGAACCCACGTTGGGTTGAGAAACTACCAACGGTCTTGGCACCTGATCTTGTGAACTAGATTGTTGCTCTACACTTGGCTCGGTCGGCAACTGGAAAGACTCCCAGAGTTTGTCATAATCGAACAGGAGTCTTTGTCCGGGAAGTTGCGGTGGCGCAGTATGTTTCTGACAATCCACATGCTGAACCTGAATTACCTTCCCCAGGCACGGTACAAACACCCTCTTGAGAGGACTTGTATACCCTACAAAGAAACCATCATTACTTTTAGCACCAAACTTACCATCTGGATCTATGAAGGTACAGGGAGATCCAAAAGGTTCTAAAAACTTTAAATTTGGCTTATAACGGTGTAAAAGTTCAAAACACGTCTTCTTATATTTTTCACAGTGAGCACTCTATTCAGTGTGTAACATGCTGCAGCAACTGCTTCACTCCAGAAGAATATAGGTAACTTGGAATCAGCGAGCATTGTTCGAGCAGTTTCGATCAAGGTGCGATTCTTTCTTTCAGCTACACCATTCTGCTGTGGAGTGTATGGTGCACTGAATTCATGAAGAATCCCTTTCTCGTTACAAAACTCAAGCATTTGATTATTCTTGAACTCTGTTCTGTTATCACTTCGTATTCTCCTGATCGGCAGCTTATACAGCGTTTCCATCTTTTTGAATAAGATCATCAGTGACTCAAACGTCTGATCTTTCCTCTCCAGACACACCACCCAAGAAAATATGGCGAAGTCATCAGTGACTACCAGGCAGTATAAATCTCCACTGATGCTTTTCACATTAACTGGCCCAAAGAGATCCATGTGGAGTCTCTCGAGCGGTACTCTGATCGAATTCAGCAACTTCTGTGGGTGTGACTTCTTCGTCTGCTTTCCTTTCTTACATTCTACACAATCATCATTTAAATTAAAACTTTTAAGATTCACACCTTCAACTAAATCATTGTGTACAAGAAAGTTCATTTGTCTAACATGAATGTGGCCCATCTTTCGATGCCACATTATCTACTCTTTTTCTGTTGCTTTTGTTTTTAACACAAAACACTGTTTTTTATACTCTGTTGTTGTTGCGACACTCATATCAAGAATGTACAGATCATTTTCTCGTGGAGCTCGCAACAACACCATCTCCTCAGGAATTTTGAAACCAGGTTTTAAGACTAAACATTCGTTTTTAGTAAAGTGGACGGTAAATGATTTGTCACAGATCTGCAAAATACTCAGTAGATTGTTTTCGAGTTCGATTATATAGTTCACTTTATCAAACGAAATAACTCCATTCGTTAGAGTCCCTTGACCAACTATCCTTCCTCCCTGATTCCCAGCAAATCCCACGTATCCACCATTGATAGATTTGACGTCATAAAGCAAAGCTAGCATTCCAGTCATGTGTCTTGATGCTCCGCTGTCTATTATCCACTTTGAGATGATCGACTTCGGCAGCCCCTGCACACATTAAAGAAATTCATTCGAACAATGAGGCCCATGATTTCTTAACAGTTGAAACACTACCAAACACTAGATCACAATCCACTTTAACTTTCGGAATACTAAAAATGACATTTGGAATCACAGGTTTAGATTTTGGCTTTGACTTTCCCTCTTTGATTGGAGGAAATTCCTCAAGCAACTTATCAAGTTCAAATTCAAGTTTATCCCCATCATTTTCAAAAACTTTTAGTTCAGTTTTCAAAACACTTTCCATCTTTTTCTCTTCAACTGATGATTTTGGTTTCACCATCCAAGATTGATTTTCAAAAACTTTCATTTTTGGATAAATCTTTGAAGTCTTTTGGACTTTCAAAGATTCGCCAACCTCAAAAGTTGATTTTGGTTTTTCTTCGGACTTCAGAGATTCACCTCTCTTCAAAATACGAACTGGTGAAATCATTGGTTTTTTACCCTTGTTATCAGTTGGAGCTTTAGGTTTTGGTTTTTGCAAAACTGGTTTTTTTAAAATGGGTTTTTCAATCTTTTTGGTACATTATTTTGCCATATGACCAATCTCATTGCAGCGGTAACAAACTCTTTTGTCATACTCAACAAAAGTAGATTTGTAGGTCTCTTCTTTCAGCTTTTTCGCTGCATTGAAATCGTCAATAGCTTTTTGACTAAAAATATACGCCTTTTCATCAACAAAGTTCATTCCTGCCACAAAAACATCATTCATCCTTTCCTTTGGCTTTACCTCATGTTTAGCCATCTTCTTTTCAAAACCAACACCTTTTCTTTTCAAATTGTTACCATTTTTCTTGTTAGACCCATTGTTACCCACCCAATCTTTCTTTCCAGAGTTGTTAGATTGTTGAGTTACAAAAAACTTTTTAGGTTTTGAAAAGAACTCGTTGTTGTTTACCTCAGAAATGTCAATTTCAACCAATTTAAACACCTTTTCAACATTCTCAATTCTAGCATTTTGGAGCGGATACTCAAAATCAGAATAAAGCTTGTCAGTTCCAATCATTGTGTAAACCACAATGATCGGATCATCATTCGTGACTTTGTCAGATTTTGGTATGAATCTGTCTAAGAAGTTACCATCTTCTTCAGACTCAGACATGGAGTTCTCAAAATGAGTTTTCACAATCTCAGACTCCGAGTTATCACTCTCTTCGTCTAACACTTGGTCAACAACGGTCTTAATAACATGTGACTCATTGTCAGTGTCGGACGGAGAGAATGTAACATCAATACTTTCAGGTAACTCATTCTCAATGGTTTTCAGTTTGAGGTTCAAAGCAGCTTCCACCCCATCTGGATACTTTTGAGTGTAATGATTCCACATTGGGGGTGGAACACTGTTAAAAACAGGTGTTACATATGGTTGTTGCGGGACAATCTGTTCAATCACATATGAAGATGCAACATAACTCATCAACTTCTTGTCAATTCTTTCATTCTCAATTTTGGTTAACTCTAATTCTTTTTTTAAAGAAGCAATCGTGCCCAAATGAAAGTTGATTTCTACTTGTTTATCAAAAACTGTTGCTTTTAACAATTTTGTGGCTTTATCATTTTCAAGACTCTCTTTTTGAATCATTTTGATAGATTTAGCTAACTTGTCATAAGCTTCTTTTACTTCACTTAGGTCAAATTTAACCTCATCAGTGTATTGTTTCAATTCCTGAAACCTTTTGTCTTTTTCAAGACATTCCATGCATGGTTTTGAACAGTTTTTGCATGAAGTTTCAGAGATTGAATCAATCTTTTCAACAATCTTTTCCTCTTGCTCAAAATCAACATCCTGTTTACCGACATTATCAGACTCTGACTCAGACACTCCTTCAGTTTTGACCTCCTGACTTTCGGATTTCCCATCAGACTCCTTTTGACTTAACTCTGTTTTGACCGACTCAGTATCAAAAAACTCTGGTTTTACAGATTCTGTGTCTACCTCTTTCAGCTTTGCCATTAAGGCTTTGTCAGCAATCTCTTTCAGTGTTTCTTCAGTCATTTCTTTGGAGACATCAATTATTTCTTCAACCGGAGCCTTCTCAACATCATACTATGAGCAAGATCCTGTTGTTGGCTCACTGAAATAACCTGCAAAAGAATTAAACACATTAGGAGGCATAATTGATTTTAAAGAACTAGCTAAAATCTCCTGTTCGGACTGATAATAGTAGACTTCTACAGCAATTTCTTCAAGATCAACCGAACTTTCTTCAGACACATCTTCACTAACAACCTCTATTTCAACAACACTCTCCGATACCTCCATAATCTCAGCCATCATTGCTCTACTTTCACTGCTCGGGATATACTTATCCCAACTGAAACCTTCAGCTACCTTCTCATCATCTTGGTTGACAATAAGAGCTTTTTCCGGCTTATCTTCAATCTGAGGTCTTTGAACGACAGGTTGTTGATATGTCTTGTGATAGATCGCCTGTCTGTAGTAATCGTTGGTAAAAGGATTTCTGATGGTTATTGACCTCTCTATTCTGACACTCACGCTTAAAATGTCCTTTCTCTTTACATCTGAAACAAGTCACTTTGGACTTATCAAAACCAAGCTTTTGATCTGGTCCTGACAAACTACTCTGGCCCGTAATTTCCATAAATCTTTGGGCTCTTCTAACCAAGCTAGCCATTCCCATTTAATGTCAATCAGCTCTAGCTCCTCTGGATCGATTTGATCGTAATCCTCCTTCGTCATGTCTGGATTACCGATCCTCCCCGCTACCAAACTCTCATATGACTCCAGCACGGAAGCTAACAGTGCGATGTGTTGCTTTGCAGCTGCTTCTGTAAACTCTTGTCCATTTTTGATGTTTACAGCTATGTTACACTGTATCCCAGAAACATATCCCTGATTGTTCGAGCTTGATGAGCTTTATGGAGACATTTGTTCTAAAGTCTTGAGATTCGGCTCATAACTTGTAAACGGTGAAGACTTGTTGTTGTGACAACTGGTAATTTACGCCCTTAATTACGTAATTAACTGGCGATTAACGCGATAATAAATAGTGCTTACGACGCTAATTAACTTAAACAAGCCCTTGGAGTGCCCAGAAACGTTTGTTCAGCTCTACAGTACGCGTATGAAGATTCACGTAGAATCTGCGGAACATTAAATGACAACGGACTGAAACCGTACGAAATACTGACGATACCGACAAATATGGATGTTACACGAATATTTTATGCTTATGAAATTTGGGTCGCGATATCGGGACTCGTAGGAATTGCGGGCCACTTACACATGAAATGGGCATGTGGGCCCTGGGCCCAAGCCCAAAACCCACAAAACCCAACCTACATATAAATATGAACTGTTGGTTCTTTCATTTCATTTTCACACAAACAAAACCAAACACACAGACACAAACAAACCCACCCGATGCTCCCTCTCTCTCTTCCGGCGGCACACCGGCGGAGCCGGTGCCGGTTCACGGCGGCGCCGCCGCTTGCGGCGGCGGTGGAGATGTCCGGCGAGTGTTTTCAGCGCGCAAACCCCCCCGATCCTTGTTCTCCGACCAAACACCCCCCCTCTTTCCGAACAACAGAAACGACCACCACCACAGTCGGGTGGTGGTGCGGCGGTCTGACAGACGAGAGAGAGACCGAGAGAGAGAGCCAAGAAGAGTGAAGGAACCGGCGGTCGGTACCATTGACCGCCGGGCATTGCCATTATCCGGCGAGTCCACCGGCTTCGGGGTCGATTTGGTTTAAGTTCGAGGGTTCGAGCAGCAGAAGGAGAGAGACAGAGACTCGATCCGGTGGTCGGTTCAATTAACCAGCGGTCGGTTCATTGAACCGGTGGTCCTTGTCCTGACCGACTGTTATTCCGGTGATGATTGATGTTGAAGATGACGGCCGACGATGCGGTGGTTCTGTTCCTCACCTTCTTTCTGTCTCAGTTCCGTTCAAAACTAAACACAGGTGAGTGGTTCAGGTTCCGTATTAGTTGTATCAAAGTTTGGTTCGGGTGATGTATGACTCGGGTTTTCAGGTTCGGGATCTAATGGATCAGATTTTAGTTCAACTCAGTTCGACTCGATGCATTTCGGCTCGACTCAGTGTAGTTCGGCTCGACTCGGTCTAACTCGGTCAACCGAGTCAACTCAGTCAGACCCGGTCAACTCAACAAGTCAACGCGGTTGACTCGGTCAACTATCAAAGCGGCTCGATATGCGACACGAAGACTTGGTAAAAGTAAACGATGCCTTTAATATTTATGATTTTATAAAGTTTGATTAAATACGCGATATCGAGCTCAAACCGAACGAATTAGTGTTTAAGTTTATATTTTGTCGCTTTTACAAGAATTATGTATATTGGTGGTTTGAACATTGATTGAATGTTGTAAAAATAACGACAACCTGTGTTGTCGGGGCGTCCAAAAACAGAGGAAACTCTGCCCGTTTTTCGAGAGAATCCGTAAAATAAAACGAGTTTTATTATAAAATAAAACGAGTTTTATTATAAAATAAAACGTGCTTTTGATATAAAGCGACTTTTGAAAAACAAGATACGAATGTAAAGCTTCTTTCGACCACAACTTACGAGAACAACGATACGGAAATTATTTCGACAACAAAAATAAATATAGTTATTATTATATTTATTTCAAACGAACTCGAATCCTTTTATAAATAAATATAGTTATATATTTATTTTCCAATATAAGTCGACGATTCTTTTACAAAATAAATATAGCTGTTATATTTATTTTATACGCCTAGACGGCACATACGTATATTTTTGGCAAATATACACAAGACGCAATTTATATAATAAGAGTTTATTATATATTACTTTCATACGAATATTCCTTTATATCAACATACGACTTCTTAAAACGAGCTAACAAGTATAACTTATTCGCTTCTTTTAAGTTGACAATTTACCGTCATATCGTTCGGTCAACGATTCGGTAGAGCTCGATTACACGTAGTTAGTTACTGCGTTATTTAGAAACTTATTAGATATTCCGTGTTAGGAATATTGTAGAATGCATGATAGCGAGTCACGTCTTGGAAACGACATCGCGAAGTCATAATTAGCTAGCTTTGCACAGGAATATTCAGGTGAGTTCATAACCCCACATTTTATGGTTTTACATTTTTATGTAAATGTTTTTGGGGTGGAAAGACATGCACTTTATGCAAAACATACAAGAATTACATACTTATAAACCATTTTACAAGCAAGTTGTAACTGACAGAAATGGTTTACGAAAAGCTTATGTTTTATACCGGTTTTTCAGACAAGCGTATTTTCGAAATGTGCATTCATACGAATTCTAGTTTTCTAAACTACGGGGAATTGCAAATACAAGAGTTTACAAATGTTACAATGTTTATAAATGATATGATACAAAAACAATAAGCACTCTTGGTGAGAACGAGTACCAAGTATGATGCGTTTTAAGGAGTCAGAACGAGTACTCCGATAAGGAATCAAAACGAGTATTCTGCCAGGGAGTCAGAACGAGTACTCCGATAAGGAATCAGAACGAGTATTCCGCCAGGGAGTCAGAACGAGTACTCCGATAAGGAATCATAACGAGTATTCCGCCAGGGAGTCAGAAAGAGTACTCCGATAAGGAATCAGAACGAGTATTCCGCCAGGGAGTCAGAACGAGTACTCCGATAAGGAATCAGAACGAGTATTCCGCCAAGGAGTCAGAACGAGTACTCCGATAAGGAATCAGAACGAGTATTCCGACAAGGAGTCAGAACGAGTACTCCGACAGGGAGTCACAACAAGTACTCCCCATGTACGTGGTGTACACAAAAATACTTGATTTACACATGATACATACAAAAAAAGACTTGATTTAAACAAGATACATGTAGAAAGACTTGATTTATACAAGAAAACATGATACATACAAGAATACTTGATTTATAACTTGAAGTACGTGGGGTACTCAAGAAAAACTTGATTTATAACTTGAAGTACGTGGGGTACTCAAGAAAACGGGAATTATACTTGAGTACGTGGGGTACACATGAAAACTTGTTTTATATATGAAAATGATTTTAAATTCGTTTTCACAACAATACTTCAAAAACCGGTTATTCAAAGAGATTTATTTCAAATCTTTTACAAACAAACTATGAACTCGCTCAACTTTATGTTGACTTTTTCGCATGTTTCTTTCTCAGGTTGCATTTCTAAGACAAGGCACGGTTGGAATAGGAGAACCATCTGGAGTCGAGTACTTAGTGGCATTCATTTTCTAAAAGACTTAGCTTATCTGCTTCCGCTGTGCAATGAAGATACCAGTCCAGTCACGCCAATGCTCTGATATTTCGGGGTGTGACAGATTGGTATCAGAGCTATAGGTTACAGCGAATAGGGTTTTCTGTAAAGATACCTAGGCTCTAACCTCACTTTCCTCTGGGAACTTAGAATATTAAAACCTGAATACATACAGAACGCATAGTACTCGAATATGGTCTCCAACCGTTGCCGAAAAACAAACAGTGAAGATTTTGTTTTCAAACATACGCTATTGTGGTGTTTTATACACGATACACAAAACAAATACATACAGTGCACAAAACTCTGAAAGTTTAGGAAACATGCATTTAAGACCTTCAGAAACTCATGTTGAAGTTCATTAAAGGTCATCACGTAGGAACTGCAAATATTAATTCGGGCACACACAATTATGCATATTGTCTATGATGTTTTAACTTCCCGAGCAGGCAGCCTACGCATAACGAAACGCTAGTGCACGAAAATACATAGAACTCAAATTTTACGTCAACAGATGTCGGAGTGCATCACATTCTACGCGAAACGAAACGAAACGCTAGCGCACAGGTATACGTGAGACTTAAGCTATACATCAACGGAGGTTGAAGTACGTCACATGCGACTATCAATCAAGAAGCGGCAGTGGGCACACGGTCCTGCAAACGACACGAGTTATGCTAAGGAAAAGACGCAAGTCACCGTATTCCCCCTATTTCAGCTAACGATGAGTACGCTATATTCGACATTCTATGGTAATGTCACCTAACAACCAGTTATCACATGCAACCCCAGGTAAAGTCCTTAAATTTCTTTTATTGAAATTTCGACTTTCACATTTACTGAGTAGATTTTCGTATCTCTACTCCTCTTAATGGTCATTGTATCACGATCATTTCTTTCAGTATAGCGAATACTCATTTGCTTCATTTCTTGAAAATTCATATGTTACGCATGCATCGTTTGTTACGCATGTGATTTCGTTTTGAATAAGCGTTTCATCAAAGTTCAAACATTGTTTCGCTAAATCTAATTATTGATTTGTGATTCGAATGACCCGCATTATTGTAATTGTTGGCTTCTTTGTTATCAAGTCAACACACTTTCTTGAAATTTCTTTTCTTTTTAAGTTACATACATGGTTTTTTTTTTCGTTGTGACCATGCCGAAAGTTTTCTTGTCGATACATGTAATTATTGTCGGCTTGCGCCAAAACCAAGTTCAATTGTTTGAACTTGCTCATTACACATATTTAATTCAAAACACCATATGATGTATTGGAAACATCATATTCGAATTCGTTTTAACAAGCGTTTCATTGTTCTGAGTCGTGGTAGAATTGTTCGGTCTACGACTCCAATAAGTCATTTGTTGATTTCGACACCTTGTGGTGTCAGTATAAACTTGTAGCTTGGGCTAATCATGATTGAGCGTTTTATGCAAAACACAGGTGATACTTGTTCGATCACCGCTATATTTGAATTGTTTCATTCACTACGACACCTTGTGGCGTCGGTAGAACTTACAGCTTGGGCTGATCATGATCGAGCGTTTCATGCAAACTATTACATTTGAGCTTGTTGAAATCTAAGTTCATTTATTGATGTAATCATTTCTAGAATTCAATTGCATCTTGTGATACGTACTTGAATTCACATCATTCGAATAAGTCTTTATTCGGTTTCATGATCATTCACTTTGGTACTATTCGCATTTTCTACGCATAATGTAACTCTAAGGAGTTAACGTAAACTAAATTTCGAGGACAAAATTTTATTAACAGGGGGAGAATGTGACAACTGGTAATTTACGCCCTTAATTACGTAATTAACTGGCGATTAACGCGATAATAAATAGTGCTTACGACGCTAATTAACTTAAACAAGCCCTTGGAGTGCTCAGAAACGTTTGTTCAGCTCTATAGTACGCGTATGAAGATTCGCGTAGAATCTGCGGAACATCAAATGACAACGGACTGAGACCGTATGAAATACTGACGATACCGATAAATATGGATGTTACACGAATATTTTATGCTTATGAAATTTGGGTCGCGATATCGGGACTCGTAGGAATTGCGGGCCACTTACACATGAAATGGGCATGTGGGCCCTGTGCCCAAGCCCAAAACCCAACCTACTTATAAATATGAACTGTTGGTTCTTTCATTTCATTTTCACACAAACAAAACCAAACACACAGACACAAACAAACCCACCCGATGCTCCCTCCCTCTCTTCCGACGGCACACCGGCGGAGCCGGTGCCGGTTCACGGCGGCGGTGGAGATGTCCGGCGAGTGTTTTCAGCGCACAAACCCCCCCGATCCTTGTTCTCCGACCAGACACCCCCTCTTTCCGAACAACAGAAATGACCACCACCACCACCACAGTCCGGTGGTGGTGCGACGGTGTGACAGACGAGAGAGAGACCGAGAGAGAGAGCCAAGAAGAGTGAAGGAACCGGCGGTCGGTACCATTGACCGCCGGGCATTGCCGTTATCCGGCGAGTCCACCGGCTTAGGGGTCGATTTGGTTTAAGTTCGAGGGTTCGAGCAGCAGAAGGAGAGAGACAGAGACTCGATCCGGTGGTCGGTTCAATTAACCGGCGGTCGGTTCATTGAACCGGTGGTCCTTGTCCTGAAAATGTTTTTGCCAGGGAGTCAGAACGAGTACTCCGATAAGGAATCATAACGAGTATTCCGCCAGGGAGTTAGAACGAGTACTCCGATAAGGAATCAGAACGAGTATTCCGCCAGGGAGTCAGAACGAGTACTCCGATAAGGAATCAGAATGAGTATTCCGCCAGGGAGTCAGAACGAGTACTCCGATAAGGAATCAGAACGAGTATTCCGCCAAGGAGTCAGAACGAGTACTCCGATAAGGAATCAGAACGAGTACTCCGACAGGGAGTCACAACGAGTACTCCGACAGGGAGTCACAACAAGTACTCCCCATGTACGTGGTGTACACAAAAATACTTGATTTACACATGATACATACAAAAAAAAGACTTGATTTAAACAAGATACATGTAGAAAGACTTGATTTATACAAGAAAACATGATACATACAAGAATACTTGATTTATAACTTGAAGTACGTGGGGTACTCAAGAAAAACTTGATTTATAACTTGAAGTACGTGGGGTACTCAAGAAAACGGGAATTATACTTGAGTACGTGGGGTACACATGAAAACTTGTTTTATATATGAAAATGATTTTAAATTCGTTTTCACAACAATACTTCAAAAACCGGTTATTCAAAGAGATTTATTTCAAATCTTTTACAAACAAACTATGAACTCGCTCAACTTTATGTTGACTTTTTCGCATGTTTCTTTCTCAGGTTGCATTTCTAAGACAAGGCACGGTTGGAATAGGAGAACCATCTGGAGTCGAGTACTTAGTGGCGTTCATTTTCTAAAAGACTTAGCTTATTTGCTTCCGCTGTGCAATGAAGATACCAGTCCAGTCACGCCAATGCTCTGATATTTCGGGGTGTGACAGTTGTTGCTTGATGTACTAGACGAAGCACCAGATGTTGAATCTGTACTGAAAGCTGTTTGAATCTTTGGGCTTAGATTCGTTGTTGCCGGAGAACTGCCTTTGTAATATAGTGAAACATCCTGTTGAACATTTACAGAATTCATCTGTTTAATCTTTGTTAACTCTAACTCATGTGCTTCGATCTTCTCTATGAAACCACTAAGATTCAAATTAACATAATCTGAATTGTTCTTCATCACCAGCAAATAAGTGCCCCATTCATCGTATGGCAATGCATCTGCCAATTTATCGATCCACTCCTCATTAGTCTTGGTTATCTCCAATCTCCCCATCTCCACAACTAGATGACAATATCTTTCAATCAATTGTTTTGTAGTTTCACCTTTCATACCAGTGAAGATGTCAAATTGTTTCTTTATCAAAGCCTTTTTGCTTTTAATCATGGACACACTCCCTTGAAACTTTACTTTCAATGACTGCCAAATAGATTGTGAATTATCCTCATGCTGCAACAATACCAAGATATCTTCTTTAATGGCCTATTGTAGAATACTCATCATCTTCTTCTCTGCCTTAAAATCTTCTTGTTCAGTTTGTGTCAAACTGACAATCGACTTCACAAGATTTAAACCATCTCTCGGAGGAACATATTTCGATTCAATCTTCATCCAGCATTCAAAGTGATTTGCTTGAACCCATGTCTTAAACCTTCCAGACCAACCCAAAATCTCATTGATATTCATCAGTTTAGGTGGTTTCTGCATCGTCCCTAACTCATTCTCCATATTAACGTTTTGTACTATACTGGCTGGGTTTTGTGCTGCTGTCATCCCACCGCCGGCAAAGAAGTTATAAAAATCTTGATTGTCCATTTTAAGAAATCAGTTTACCAAAAAAAAAATTCAAATTTTGAAAACAGAACTTTTCAAACGAAATTATGTTCACACGAGATTAGACTTCAAATGAAATTACGTACAGAATGGACTTTCAAACGGAATCAGACTCCTCACATGAAATTAGTTGTCAAGTGGAATTACTTTTCACACGAAATTACCACTTCAAACGAAATAAGGTGCCATTTCAAACAAAAATAGTGATTTTGTGCGAAATTAGCTAAACTGAATGAGTTTTTCAAACAGAAACAGTAATTCCGTACGAAATTACCTTAATCTTTTCAAACGATATTATATGTTCGTTCAAACAAAATTACTTGTTTGGCTCATTTTTGTCACTTTTACTTCGAATTTTGATCTGAAACTCTCATGGATTTGTTAAAACCCAGTTTTACACACAATACTAGAAAATCAGTCGCACAATGTCTACAGCCTACGTCTTGTGTCTAGGTCATAATGTATAGGGGTCAAAGTGTCAAAACTGTTAAGTTTAAGGGTTATTTTATAATTTCGCATGAAAGATGTATGACCTAATTCCGCACGGAATTACTTAAAGTAATTTCGCTTGAACTGAAACGTATAGTTTCGTGCGGAATTAAGGAGCCTATATATATGTGTGTTATATTTCTCATTTGGCACGGAATTACAAACAGTGTCACGAAGTGCTGCCGAATTCCTACTGTGTATTCACGTTATATTTTGAATGAGAAGACTGTTTTAAAGTGAACTTTCTGTTTTCTACTCAATTCTGTACTGATTCTGCTCTGTTTGTTTGATTCCGCCTCTCAAACAGTGTGTATTGCTTCTTATTGACTCACTTGGTCGGTAAAACGATCCTACAATTGGTATCAGAGCCAGTGATGTCAAATATGTAAAGTTAAGGGGTTTTAATGTAATTTCGTTTCTAATGTACTTACCTATTTCCGCACTGAATTACTTAGAGTAATTCCGCTTGAACTGTCACTTATAGTTTCGTGCGGAATTAAGGGCCCTATAAATAGGTGTGTTGTCTTTCTCATTTGGCACGGAATTAGGAAACTTGTCACGAAGTGCTGCCGAATTCCTGCTATGTAATCAAGTTGATATTTGAATGAGAAGACTGTTTTAAAGGGAACTTTCTGTTTTCTACTCAATTCTGTACTGATTCTGCTCTGTTTGTTTGATTCCGCCTCTCAAACAGTGTGTATTGTTTCTTATTGACTCACTTGGTCGGTATTACGATCCTACACCACAATCCATCTCGGAAGTCTCTGAACTCGATGATCAGCAAGGTAAAACTTCTTTTCCCAAAAACGAGTTAAAAACTGATTTCCTTGAAAGGGGGTATGCAGATACAATAAAAAAAGGATACCTTACAAAAAGGTAATTTTCCACCTGTAACAAGATTTTTGTTCCATACCCTGTTAATGTGTGTTTCAAACAAAACAATTTCTTTTAATGAGATACCATTAAAGATTCAAAACTTGGGATATGCTATTCTACAAGATGAAAATTTCAATTACTCCTAGGAAATCTTTAATGATTTAGTTAAAAATGTTGATAAAAAGCCATTCCTACTTTTTCCAAGATTCCTAAGTTATTACTTTGAAAAGAAATTTGGTAAGGATAATGCTCATGTAATAAAACAAGGTGACTCTTTTCAAATAAACAGCTTAACTGCTGAAACTTTCACAAGAATGTCAACACCTTGCAAAACACAAGCAGAGGTCCCTGAGCAGAATTTAGCAGCTACCACTGCTCCTCAGGTATCTGTTGCTGAGCCTACTGCTCTAGGTGATCATAGCAGCAAAACAACTGCTTTGAAACCCACACCTAAAATCACCAAACGGCCAAAACAAAAGAAAACTCAAAAGCCTCCCAAACCTACCAAAAAGGCAACTCTAGAGGATGAGATACCAGAGCAAATGCCAGTAACAACACAAAAGTCACAAGAAACCACTGCTGCTACTTCCTCACAGCAGTTGGTAGAAATATCTCAACCTTTGCCTCAAACTCCTCCTGCTTCTTCTAAAAAAGAACAGGTTGTACATATAGGGACACCACAATATGATGCTCTGGAATCACTTGCTTCCATCATCCACAGCCCAATGCCCGGGGCCAATTCTCTTTCTACACCCAACTTCACCTCCACAATTCCCCCACATACACAAATATTGTTGGATGCTCTTGATCTGAACCAGGCACAAACCAGTCCTTCTCAGTCACCTGTTAATGAGAATATACCTCTACAAGTGACTGGGTCTGATGTATCAATCATTGCTAAACCACCAACAACACCTGAGGAGGTTACACCCCTTGAGTTACAAGTAACTCTTGGTGGTAGTCCAAGTGAAGCAGCCACTACAAGTGCTGAACCCACTGGTTTGCATTTGGACAGTGGTTACATCAATAAGACTTCCTTGGAGGCAATTTCTTCTCTGAAAACACCTGTGTATTCAGTTTACACTGTGTCACTAAAAAGTGTCTTTCAATTTGAAGGAAGAAGTCCCCAGTACCAAGACAAAGGGGCATCAGTGGATGACTTTTGGAATACAATCCCTGAGTCAACCACTGTTACAACCACTATTAGTGGGAAATCAGATGATCCCATTAAGTTGGGTGATGGTTTAACGTACCGAGAATTGACGGACAGAATTGACAAACTGGATACTTCTGTTGCAAAAATTAAAGATATGATGCAACAGTTGTTGAAAGTTCAAAAGGTACCAACCACTGCTGCTCTAGCTCAAGCACCTGCACAACCTGCACCTGCTGCAAATGAGTTATGGAACTTATTTCAACCACTGCTCCAACAACAAAGACAATTGGCTGATCAGCAGCATGAGATACATGTTCAAAAGCTGAGAAACATGATGGAGTCAAGGTTTAAAGATACCCAAGCTGACATCAAGGCCCACATACTAAACACCACTGGCACTGCTCCTCCTACTGTTCTCTTTATTGATAACCCACCACCAGATAATGCCAAAAAGGGGGAGAAAATCAAGCAGTGGAAGAAGAAGGGTATTGAAGATGGTCTTTATATTGAACCAGAAAAAGATAACATGACAAAAGACATTCCCTTGCCAGATGGTAGTAAAAAGATTGATGTTACCACAAAGGCACTTGCTGAAGCAAAAGCAAGTGTAAAAAGGGATAGAGAGGCTAAGGATAAAGCCAGGTGGGAACAGGAGAAAAGAGCTTTTATGGAGCTGAATGTGCAGGGTCCCTCTGAACCTATGGATGATGAAAATCCTAAGGATGAAAAGAAGAAGAAGCCCATTAGACAAGTGAGGCAACCCAAACATACACCATCCAGACCCACAAAGCATGCTTCCAAACCACCTTCCAAAGGCTCCAAACCTCAAACTTCCACCCAAACAGCTGTTGTAACTCCTGCTGTATCAACAACTGCTAATACTTCAGTAGTTTCAACAACTGCTAGCCAAACACCTGCCATTATTTCAACACACACCACAACCACTGCCTTACCACCACTACCAAAAATCACCTCACCACCAAAAACAAACTCACCACCATCATCTCCTGCTAAAAAGCAGAAGACAACAGATGTTACAACATCTGTTGTAATGGAAACAGTGGTTGAAACACCAGTTGTTTCAACAACTGTTAGTCAGCAACCTCCCACTTCAATCACATTCACTACAATCACCACCACAGATCCACCCAAAACATCATCAGCCTCTCCTAAACCTAAAAGGAGAAGGCTAATTCTGAAAGATGATGATCCTTCACCACCACCAACATCTTCACAACCTCTATCACTTGTTACTATACCAAACCCTGTTCCTCTCTCATCAGCTCAGGTCCAACAACCAATCACTACCATCACTCCTGCAGGTTTTCGGTATCCTCTTGAACTCATAGCAGTCAGAGAAGAAATAAAATCCTTCTACTATGAGGATAACCCTGCTAAAAGGAGTTTACCATCTGTTGAGGGATATCCCAGGCCTAACAACATTGAAGAATACTTGAAAGTTAAGGCTCAACAAGCAGAGGATATTTCCAAGAAGAATTCACAAGGAAAGTCTGACAAAGAAATACAAAGGCATTATCAAATTTTGCTTACACAAGTCAGATCTTTGGAGCAGTTTGCAAAGAATGTTTGTCAGCAAATATCAGAAAGAGCAGATGAATCCCTTAGAAAAGACTATATTGATAATATCATGACTTATAAGAAGTATAAGGGAGAAAAATACATGTACAAAGAGTGGACCATTCCTGAGCTTGAAAGTGAAGCAGCCAGGATTCAAGAAATGATTAAAAATAAGGTCAAACACACCCCTCCTGATTGGGCAAAGTATAAGAAAAATGTACCTGAGAAGACATTGGAGCTGAAGAGAATGAAAGAGGAGTTAATTGCTGCTGATTATGGGTCTAAAAATCAAGTGATGAGATGGAAAGAAGACAAAGTCAGGACCACCTACAAAAGGTTGGAGGAACTAAGGAAGAAAGATCCAAGGGTTCCACAAAAACCTGACTATCCTGAAGCAGAGGTTTCAATAAGACCACCAAAGCTGCAAATCAGGAGATCCACTACTCTAGCTGGTGCTGTCATCTATCAAAGAAGACAACAAAAACAGTTGGATACTGAAACAGTGGAAGAATTGATGGCAGGAGATGACCTTGTAAAAGAGGGTATTAAGAGGATAATAGCAGAAACTCTTGGTTTGAATCAACCTGCAAGCACTGCTCAGTCAGTCATCACAAGGCCAACATCACCAAACTCCTCATCTAATAAAAATCTCCCAAGAAACCCACCAGACTCAAAAGTACTAAAGTGGAAAACTGACAAATAGACCCATGTACTGACTGTGATCAAGTCTAGTGGAGAAGTGAAGAAAATAACAAGGGAACAATCACTTGGCTTAAGTATTGAAGATTTGCATGATCTCCTTGATCTTCCACTTTGCAGGGATGAAGATGACACAGATGCCTTAGACTTTGAGTTACAACTCAAAGGGCAAATAAGGGAACTGTTGATGAGGCAATAAATATCTACAAATAATGAAGGGTTTTGGCATTATCTGTTCCAGGGGGAGATTGTTGGGATTGAACCCTATCAGAGGAACAGATAATTAAAGCCAAAACTGGATCAGAGTAGTGGATCCAGAATAAGCAGATGTTATGTATACAAGTCTCTCCCCTTGAAAGTGGTTTCAACATCTGATGACCTCCAATCCACTGATCGTTACAACTGCTGACTTACAACTGATGATCAAGTCAAAGACAGATGAAGACTAAAGCCCTGCTGCTCAATCTACTGCTATGGGTCAAGCACTGCTGTATACTTCAAGTACTGCTGGGTTCACATCAGTGGAAGGATTCAACAGTAGTTTAGTTTGTTTTTATGTAATGTATTGTAATCAGTAGTTAGCATAAGCAGTGCTTGTATTAGATCAGTTGTTAGGAGGTTAGATGTCACTTTCATGGTGACGTCAGCAAAGATGCTACAGTGGTTTGTTCGTGCCTATAAATAGAACAGTACCCTGTACTGTTCTATTAGCTCTTCACCATCTTTCTTCCTGTACGAACAAATCACTGTGAGCTTAGGCTGAGGGGGAGTTTGTTACATGCATGCATTGTAATTGAATCTTGTAATAAATTCAAGCATTCGGTTCTTTGTTGAAAATGTGTGTTGAAAGCAATTCTTCTGTTTGATTATGTGCAATGTTTGTTTCCATTTACATTCCGCTGCATTACTTGTTCATTGTTCATCTTAATTTAAACACAAAACATAATCAATCCAAACTCAGATCCTAACTTCAATCAACTTTGAAAACAAAAACAATCACAAACCAATAAGGTTGTGTGGTGTGGTATAAAGCCCCTAGGGGCTTTATCACATCACATCAACGTCATGTATGCGCCACATAAGCGAGGGCTTTATCGCTGACTTGCACGGTGTGGGATAACGTCTCTTTAAAGCCCCTTTTAAACAATATAAAAAAGAAAAGAAAAGGGAAATAAAAAAGGGGAAATCTGATTGGTGTGAGTGAATGGGTCCCACATGCATACCCCTATAGTGCTCGTCATTATGGCAACCAAAAAAGTCCCACCATCTTCCCCTGTGATCGTCACCACCTAACCCCTACCACCGTCGTTTTTATCTAAACCCCAACCTCACACATTCTATAGAGAAATCAGAGAGAGATAGAGTAAGGCCGGAGATAGAGACTGTCGGCCGACCGGTCCTTCATTGGAGAAGAAGACAAAGACCGTCGGTCGCTCGATCATCTCACCACAACCACCTTATAGGCCACCGCTGCTAATCAAACCAAAATCCTAACCCTAAAACCTTGAAAAAAACCAGTGAAAACCCTAACCTAAAACCTCAAAATTAAACCAAAATCAATCAAAAATCACAATTTCAACCTTGATTTGCAGCGCCATTTGACAATTTGTGATGCCATCAGTACAACCTTGAGGGGAAATGAGATCGCCGGAGTTGGAGGGTGGGTGGCCGGAGTGGGTAGGGTGTAGAAGGTGGGTGTGCTTCGACTACTGGCTGGAGTGGTGGATGGTGTTGCTCGACTGGTGGTGGTTGGTGCTAACAAAGGTGGGTGGGTGGCGGCATGTGAGGGTGGGAGAGTAAGGAAATGATGAGAAAGAGTTTTTGTTTTTGCTGTATATTTACCGAAATCGTCCTTTATTGGTAAAAAGGCTAAACTACCCTCATGTGACTTGCATGTAATGAGATTTAACCAAAAAAACTAACTGAGTTTGGCTTAAAGGTTAAAACGTGCAAGATTTTGATACGTTAAGGACGAAACTTGCAAAGTTTTGCGCTAAAAGACACCACCTGCAAAACGTTGTAAACATAAAGGACAAAACTTGTAATTTACTATTTATTTTACTTAAAAGGGGGCTCTAACATAATCCGTTTAAAATTTAAACAAACACACATGTATATTCTTTATATATATATATATATATATATATATATATATATATATATATATATATCTTCCTATACTAATAAATGAAAATCTTTTATAGACACGTGTCATTTTCTGGTGCTTTCTCACCTTATTTTTCTATTTATCTTTCATATTAAATGATAATGATTTTAAACAAAATATTAGATAAGAATAAATATTTAGATAAAGATAAACGTTTGTTTTTATTATGATCATATTAAATAATAATAATAATTTTAAACCAAAAAATAGTAGTAATAATTTTAAACAAAATATTAGATAAAGAATAAATACTTTTTTTCCATAAATAATTCTAAACAAAAATTTAGATAAGCATAAACGTTTATTTTTATTATGAGTAGATATATATACTTTGAAGTTCGGTGATTGAAATTACGGTAAATTAGGAATCAAAGGTTCCCACTAAATAATTGTATCACATAATGTAATTTTATATAATAAAAGATATATCTTTAAAAAAAACTCGTATATTGCACATGTTGAATAAAATATAATGTCATATGTTAACACAAATAGTGATCAAGATTATGAACATTGATATAATATTTACTTATTATAACATTTTACTTTGTTTAAAAAAAACTCGTATATTGCACGTGTTGAAAAAATATAATGTTATATGTTAACACATTCAGTCGTCAAGATTTATCTTTTAAAAATGAAATTTGATGTACTATTTACTTATTATAAGATTTTACTTTGTTTTTTATTTATTATTATGTTAAAAACACACATATTAAAAGATCATTAATAACAGATCCATAATTTCTTAAATGTTTGAAATATATATTTAATTTAATAATTTAAATTAAATAATAATTATTTATAATTAAGTAAGAGTAGATTGACTAAAATAATGACAAGTGTACTTTTATTAGTTTCTTTTAGAGTGAATTACAAGTTTTGTCCTTTATCTTTATACCTAATTTCAAGCATTGTCCTTTGTCTTTAAAATTAACGAGTTTTGTACTTAATGTTTCAAAATCTTGCACGTTATGTCCTTTAGCCCTAACCCAGTTAAAATTTTCTGTTAAATCTGGTCATGTGACTTCCACATGAGGGTATATAAGTCTTTTCACTATTACAGGGACTATTGTACAAATATTTATAATATAAGGACTATTGTGTAAAATAATTAAAAAGACATATAAAATTAATCTATATTTTCTCTCTCTAAAATAACTTTACTGTCCTCTCTCTCTACCTGAATGTTGAAAAAAACCATTTGAAACAAACATGACAGTTTAAAATGAACAAAAAGGCTCCGGCGGCGGAGGACTTGGAACGACAGCGGAGGACATGATTCAAACACAATGGCGGAGGACCTGATTCGAACACGACGGCGGTGTACGCCAGGAGCTCGACGAGGCGGGGCAATCGGCGGCGATTGACTGAGTGGCGGTTCTGAATCAGGTGGTTTTGACGAATATGGATAGGGTTTTGGGTGTTAAACTTAAAGGAAAGATTCATAAGTGATGTTTTGGATTTATGTGGTTGAAATGTAGATCTGAAATGTTGTGAAGTTGGTATGTTTGGATTTGGTGGGGGATGATGTGGTGGTTGGTGGATGGGTGGTGATGATGCGGTTGCAATGATGGTGGTTATTGTGGAAATAGGTGACAGTGGTGAAAGGAATTTGTGGTGGTGGAAGAAGGTTTTGATGGCGGTGGTAGTTATGTTGGGAACGGATGGTAGTGGTGGTGCAAGGAGGTTGTGATGGTGGTGTGGTGAATGTACAGAGGAAGGAGAGAGATGGAGTAGATAAAGAAAATTAGCTTTTTTAATCTTTGGTGTTGAAGTTTTTTTAATAAAATGGATATTATTTATATAATTAGTCCTTAAAGATAAAATGACAAATATACCCTCATATACAAGTTACATAATCAGATTTAACAGGAAAAATTAACTGGGTTAGAGGTAAAGGACATAACATGCATGATTTCGAAACATTAAGTACAAAACTCGTTAATTTTAAAGATAAAGGACACCGCTTGAAATTGGGTATAAAGATAAAGGACAAAACTTGCAATTCACTCTTTCTTTTATTATATAGTATAGAAGATTTGCAGCAGATCATATCGTCGTCCTCCATTTCTTTTTCCACAGTGGTTCAGAGAGCAATAGCACCGTCGTTAGCATACCAGAAAAACACAAAACTTGCAACCTCACTCTTCTCTTTTTTTTAATGGCAAGGAACGACGTGCCAACCACCGTGACACCGGACGATGTGGCCATAGTTGACTACTCGACCACCGCCAGCCCATTGGCTCTCCCAGATGCGTGGAAACCCGACCTCCACCCGCTCGAAAGGCACGACAGTGAAATAATCGGTAAAACATCCAAGACGAACCGGCGCCACCTGTATTTGCCCTTCACCTGGATGGGGGAGAGCGAGAGTCGAACCTGAGTCACAAGGAACACCAAATCTTTTCCCAACCACTCCACCACTACCTCATTGGCCTCACTCTTCTCTTTTAACTTTAAAGGTTTTCAGGAGGTGCAATTGCAATTTTTTATGAGGGCACTTGGGATTTTCGTGTAATACTCAGCTTAGGCGGAGAGTACTTAGGGAGTACTTGGACATGCTAAATTATAAGGAAACTAGTTTTCGAGAAATTTATATATGGGATTTTTACATATTTCCCCCTCCTAAGCTGGCTTATTACGTATTTCCACAAATAAAAAAAAAAACAATTACATATTTCCCCTCCCTAACCCATATATATTACATATTTCCCCTTTTCATTAAAAACTCTTATTAAAATACTATTTTACCCTTAATGAGCTATTAAATGAAAAAAAAGACTATTTTACCCTTAATGAGCTATTAAATGAATATTTACATATTTCTCATTTCTAATATCATCAATCAATTACATATCTCCCCAATTTAGAAGCTACATAAATTAGACAAAATAACACTGGTCTTAGTGTCTCATCAACCAGTTTTAGCGTTCTTCTCCAAATCTGTAGGCGCAAGGTCGTCCACATAGAACTCAACAGAACCTACTTTCCTACTTGCAATTAAGCTTAAGGTGTGTAGACTTGACCCTTTATTCTATCAATATAAAAACCGTATTTTTTCAACAATGAAAAATTTTAGAAGTAAAATGGACCAGGCGAGAAGCTAGAGTACAACCCTGAGATACAGTGTTCAATTACATAATCCAAGGGATAACAGAACGCCATAACTTCTTCAAACATAGTATTATATGACATTTTTGAGCCTTCATTCATAAACAGTTATTGGCCTTTCATCTTATTAGAAAACAAATTTACCAATATATGAAAGCTTAATGATATCAATACATATACATGAATGTATGCTTCTCTTAAAATCTTTTTGCTGATTGATGATTATTGAAATCAGTTGTAATTGTTGGTCAACGATGATGCCATTTTCTAAATCTTTAAGTATCTACAAGGGTTTGTTTAAACTTAGTTTAGTTAAAAAAAACTATTAATTTGCTTTGGGGATATGTTCTTATTCCGAATTTAATAACTAAATCTGAATTGTTTAGTTAAATATAAGTTCCCAAAAGTCCTAAACGAAGGGGCAGCATTCTTCCAGAGAAAAATACTTGGCTATATCTAAACATACTTTAATAATATTCAGGTATTTCTTAATGCATTCTTTGGATTTTTATTAATATTAGAGTAAACTGCAATTTTACACCCTGTGGTTAGGGGTGATTGGCACCCTTACCCCTCTAAGGAAATAATTGCAATTTTACCCCCCCACTGTTTGCTGTTATGTTGCAACCTTACCCCCCGGCCTCAACTTTGTTGACTAATCTGTTGACTACCACCTGAAATGACTATAATGCCCTTTCATATTACCCCCTGTGTTTTGTGCACTCTGTGATATTACCCCATGCCACCACTGCCACCGCCATTCACCACCACTGCCACCTCCAGCCACCACCCACAACCACCACTGCCACCGCCATTCACCGCCCTCACCCCTTTTCTTCTTCTCCCTCACATAACACAGACAACCATCGCCACTGCCATTTCATTATAACACCACCACTACTTCCGTCACCGGAAACCTGCAACTCCGGTCATCTTCTCCAACGACTGCCACCGGAAACATGCAACTCCGGTCATCGTCTCCAAACCTGCAACTCCAGTCATCTTCTCCAACGACTCCTGGTCCCACGTGGTCAAGCAAGAGGGTTGACCTGGTTCATTCCATCAGATGACCCTACATTGATCTCCAAACAGCAACTATTTGCACGAATTGTTGGTGGTCTTGGTGGAAGAGCTGCTGAAGAAATCATCTTTGGTGAGCCTAAGGTGACTATAGGTGCAGCTGGTGATCTCCAGCAGATCACCGGTCTGGCCAAACAGGTAATAATCTAACTAGTGAATTTTGTATTTACCCATGAAAAACTTGCATAATATCTATTTACGGAACCAAATATGCCTGCCTATTCAAAAACTTAAAAAAAATCCATGTTTACCTCACCCATTTCATTATCATTATACCCTTCAGCTTCAGGTTACACTCCAGACTCTCATATCCAAACAGTAGCAAGTTGCAAGGGAAGGGAAAACATTTTATAAATTTGATGTTATATAACAAGGGTAGATATGAAATTTCAAAGAAAGGGATCATAAAGAGTAACTAAATTTCTACTGATTCTGTGCAGATGGTGGTGACATTTGGCATGTCAGAAATCGGGCCATGGTCACTTATGGATGGGTCAGGTCAAAGTCAAGATGTTATCATGAGAATGATGGAGGTGGCAGTGGTGGCAGTCGTTGGAGAAGATGACCGGAGTTGCAGGTTTCCGGTGGCAGTGGTGGCAGTCGTTGGAGAAGATGACCGGAGTTGCAGGTTTCCGGTGACGGAATTAGTGGTCGTGTTATAATGAAATGGCAGTGGCGATGGTTGTCTGTGTTATGTGAGAGAGAAGAAGAAAAGGGGTGAGGGCGGTGAATGGCGGTGGCAGTGGTGGTTGTGGGTGGTGGCTGGAGGTGGCAGTGGTGGTTGTGGTGGTGAATGGCGGTGGCAGTGGTGGCAGGGGGTAATATCACAGAGTGCACAAAACACAGGGGGTAATATGAAAGGGCATTATAGTCATTTCAGGTGGTAGTCAACAGATTAGTCAACAAATTTGAGGCCGGGGGGTAAGGTTGCAACATAACAGCAAACAGTGGGGGGTAAAATTGCAATTATTTCCTTAGGGGGGGTAAGGGTGCCAATCACCCCTAACCACAGGGTGTAAAATTGCAGTTTACTCTTAATGTTATTATGGTATTGTTTGAGAATAGTAGCAAGTAGAAGAATTAGTAAAATACTACATGAATTGGGGAGATATGTAATTGATTGATGATATTAGAAATGAGAAATATGTAAATATTCATTTAATAGTTCATTAAGGGTAAAATAGTCATTTAATAAGAGTTTTTAATGAAAAGGGGAAATATGTAATATATATGGGTTAGGAAGGAGAAATATGTAATTGTTTTTTTTTATATGGGGAAATACGTAATAAACCAGTTTAGGAGGGGGGAATATGTAAAAATCCCCTTTATATATATTTCAGATATCATAAATTTACTAATATTTATAATAAATACGTGAATATCAATATAAATAAGGGTTAATGGATTTAAACACCCCCAACTATGGCCATTTGGCCGATGGCACTCTCAACTTTCACTTTGGCTCACACCACTCCCAACCTAACACATGGGTTGTCATGGCACCCCCTCGTTAAATAAACACTAACCAGGTTAGTAAATTTAGCCTATGTGGCAATTTTATCTGATGTGGCATATATGATGTGTCATTTAAATCTGATGTGGCCAATTATTCTTTTAAAGAAATCTATATAATATTTATTATATTTAATAATAGATATATATATTAGGGATTGAAGATTAGGCCAATTGTTTTCAGAGTATGATTTTGATCATATTCCTGCAAATCTCACCTCGAGTCTCTCACCATCAGCATCACAATTCACAATCAAACATCACCACCGCCACCGCCATACGAACAAGGCTCCACCTCCACCACCGCCATACGTCGAACAAGGCTCCACCTCCACCACCGCAATTCACAGTTGACCCGGACCCAAAGCAAAACAAAATCGAACAAGGCTCCACCTCCACCACCGCCATACGTCGCTGCCGCTACTGCCTTCGTCGCCGTCGTCGGGCGACATCTCCGTCGGCCACCACCGCCGCGGCTCCACCTCCACCACCGCCATACGTCGCTTGTGTCTTCACCGTTTAAATGTTCTGCAACAGGAGGGTGTCGGAAGGGGGTATGGTCGGCTGGTTAGTCGGAGTAGAGAGGGAGAACGAGGGGTGTTGTGTGGGGGTTACATCGGAGGATGGAAGCCGACCGGTAATCGGCTCCGGTCGCCGACTACCAGACACAACTGTTGACCGGTCAGTTTCTTGTTAATTTTTTACTGTTTGTTTGAATTTGTTGTTGTTGTGATCTGGATTTGTGTTGAATTTGGATTGACATTGTTTGATTTGTGTTTGGTGTGGATGTAGAAGTGAGAAGGAGGAGGATAAGGATAGATCAGATCAGTGGGTTGAAGTTATTTCATGGGAGCCTGATTTGATGTTTCCGGCGAGAGATATAGAACGAAGAAGAAAAGGTTTGCGGTTGCTGAATAAGTGAAATAGGGTTTAGGTATTTGTGGTGAAGTAAAGGATTTTGTAAAACAGGCCCCTATAGTTTAGTGCTTGTTTCAATATGAAGCTTAAACTTTTTATCTCACATACTAACTTGCCACGTCATCTTGCCACGTTGGACAAAATGGCCACGTCAGCAAAAAGAACTAACCCAGTTAGTGTTTATTTAACGAGGGGGTGTCATGACAACCCATGTGTTAAGTTGGGAGTGGTGTGAGCCAAAGTGAAAGTTGAGAGTGCCATCGGCCAAATGACCATAGTTGGGGGTGTTTAAATCCATTAACCCTATAAATAAAAAACATGTTCAAATAGTAAAAAGTTTTAAAATTTGATACTTATCCCTTCAAAAATGATATTCATTATTTAATATGATAGATATAGGAATTATGTTTTTTTTGTCAAACTTGGACCGAGTTGACCAACTAGATGCGATTCTGGCCGAGGCTGACCACATTTTTTCGATTCCGATTAATTAGGCGGAGTTGAAGAAAATCGCCTCAACAACCTACTTTGTAGCGATTACTCGACGAATACCTGACTAAAACATTTCATTTTAACCTCGCTCCATTTTTGTCAAACCTTGTTTTAACCCGAAAAAAGTTGACATCTATTTGAAAGTGCCCACTTTGAGCCATATTCAATTATTAGTCAAATTAAGTATGACCAAACTCTCTTTTAACCCGTTATTCAACCTGTTTTTTTACATGTAAAGCATTACCTTCCTATTTCCTTTTTCATTTTGAACTAGTTTTTTTTACGTCGCGCGTTGCGGCAAAACCGAGTAAATGATAATGTAAAACAAACGTGATTGAAAATAAAGCAATTTGTTTAGAAAGCCAAACCATTAGAACGATTTAGTTTATCATCATATTGTTTTATAATACCAAATAAATACTTTATTTTGAGTAGAACTTCGTTTTTAACAAAACTTATAAGAGAATGTCAGAGAAAAAATTAAGCACAACTACGTACTTAAGTTTTTAGAAAAAAGTTATAATGTAAATTATTATAGAAGTATCAAATTAATCGATAAATTAATATATGTTTAAAAAAAGAAAAAAACAATTATTAAAAAATGGTAAAGGAAATATATATTTAAAAAAAAGGAAAAATTTAAAAAGATGTTATTAAAAGTAAATATAATAATAAACTATTATAATATATTAAATAAAATTATAAAAATGCTATATATTATTATAAAAATAAAGTTACTATTCATCATCTCTCGTCCAACCATATGTATAATTTGCGTATCAAAAATAAAAGTGGAGGAATAGAATATAAATGCATATATCTGCCAAACGTTTTGCATTGATTAAAACCGGTCGAGAGATCAGAACCTGAATATTAAAGATGTAAAAAACGAGCACAAAATCAGACCGATCTAAACTGGTTCTGTTTCGGTTAAAAGCGGTTCGGTAATTGTTCAGTGAAGCGGTTCGGTCCCAAACCCGACCATGAACCAAGTAGTACTTAGGGCTATTTAGTTGTCAGTCTCGGTTTAGTTCTTCAGCATCATCAGCCCAAAACCCAAGACCAATACTAAACTCATTTAACGCGATTTATCAACAAAGATCAATGTACTATAGAATGAATATTACACGTATAAACTCATAAACGAACAAATCAAAGATTCAAATACAATCAAAAGAAAAGTAGCTTATATTGGCACATATACTATGATCATGACCTCGAATCCCCGATCATGATCATACTCATACCCAAATCGTGTAACAAATGACAACCAAAATTCCAGCAAAGATCGACAAAATGTTGAGATGTTGTTCCAAACCATAAGCAGCATTGCACTCATCATGAGCACCACTAAAGCATCCTGGATTGGTCAACTTAGCCGTTCCTCCCTCCAATATAAAGCTACTATTCGCTTTCGCGTTACTAAAAAGTAAACACCAGAAATATGGGCCTCCGCCATCTGACCCGCTAACAGCAGCCCCGACCTCAGTGTAGGTAGTGTTATAAATAATGTCCAAACTCCGGCTCTTTATGGTTAGTATTTCTGTGTATGCTCTTTCAGGGTTCACATATTCGGACTGGCATCCGATAACTCGACCCGTGATTGGGGCGAGTGTAGCTATCTCAACCCCGCATTTGGGTGCGAAGGTGTCGGCGAATTCGGAGTCAGCGGGCTTTTTTGACTTGCCAACATCATCACAGTTTCCTTGATAGGCTTTGATGTATTGTAGCGCTATGCAGGCTAGGCCCGGATTGTTACCAAGGGATGATGCTTTGTGTGCTGTTCGGTTACGGTTTACGATTGCTACGAGCTGGTCGGCTGGATTGTTTGTAACATTCTCTGTTGGATTTAGAAATGCAGACTCATTAAGAAGTTATTATTTGTTCACGGTACTTGAATAAAGAGGCCATTTTTGGTTCGAGTTGAAATGGTTTATCAGGTCAGCACTTATTCGTTAAACATCTTAACTTTTTATTAACCGATTATTAGTTGATTAGAATTACAAAACCTATATTATGACAATGCAAATAATCTAAATATTTGGATAAAACGACTTAGAATACTACTAATGAGCATAGTTGTTAATGGCGAATAGCGATGAGGTACCTATAGGGGTGTAAACAAGCCTAGAGGCTCGAGAGCTACTCGTGATCGGCTCGGTTAAAAGCTCGAATGAGTCGAGCCTTATCGAGCCCGAGCCCGAGCCTGAAAAAGAGTTCGTTTTGTTATCGAGCCCGAGCTCGAGCCTCAAATACAAAGCTCTTTCAGGCTCGCGAGCCTAAACGAGCCCATGCAAAATTTTAGTTTTTTATATATAATATATTAATAATGATGATAATAATATTGATGAGCCGAGTCGAGCCGAGCTTTGGCTCGTTTAAGCGATGTTGAAGTGAGCTCGAGCCGAGCTTTTAGCTCGTTTAAGGTTGTTCTCAAAATAGTTCGAGCCGAGCTCGAGCTTTAGGTTTTACTCGCGAGCCGAGCTCGAGCTCGAGCTTCATAAAAACATAACGAGCCGAGCTCGAGCCTGGTCGAGCTCGGGCTCGGCCCGGCTCGTTTACACCCCTAGGTACCTATTTGCTACATAGCAATAAATAGTGGGCGCTATTTTATAAACAGCGATACACTAGAAAAAGAAAATTTTAAAAAATTTATGTATATTATATCAAAATACCCTGGTATATACGCTAGTTTACATGCATATTTAACAAAAAACTTAAAATCCAGCTATTTTGTAGCTATATTTAATCACTATTTATATTTAAAAAAAACTGATATCCCGCTATTTATGGTTACATACCCTGTAGCGACCACTATTGACAACTATGCTATTGAGTAGCTGTAATGAGTTTTGGATCAATAACACTACACATAATCCACATAAAATATAAGGTGAGAGACCTATAGCAGAACTTATTAAGTTAGGGGAGTGGGGGTGGTCACTAGTGATAGAATTTTATCACTCACAAACATCCAATCAAGTTCCGCCATGTCATCAACCATTATTTCATCACTCACAACCTTTTTAGTGGCAATGGTCATCACTCACCACCACACCCAACAATTTCCCCCCAACCAACAATTACCCTCACAAAATAAAACCATCACGCCGTGAAGAAAATAACGGAATTTGAATTTATGCATGTTATCACGCGTGGACTTTGTAGGTGGCGGTGGAAGTTATGCATGTTCCACGCGTTATTTTTCGCTATCACGGTGGATTAACTTGCCACCCCCACTCCCCTTATATCATATAAATGATTCAGTGAGTTGATAAGTGATGAAATGACCAACAAGATGACAAGTCAGATGAGATTATGCCTTGCTGATGCAATTCACTGTGTTTGTTTCAGGAAATGAACCAAAAGCGTGGTTTAGATGACATTGGAATCAAGTATCAAACAATAGCATTAACCTAATAGTAGTTCATAACCAAGCATCAAACAGTAGAACCTAATCATGGTTTAAATAACATTCAAACCAAGCATCAAACAACAGCACTAACCTAATCATAGTTCAAATTACATTCGAATCAAGCATCAAACAATAGCATTAACCTAATCACAGTTCAGATAACATTCAAACGAAGCATCAAACAACAGCACTAACCTAATCATAGTTGAGATAACATTCAAACCAAGCATCAAACAATAGCATTAACCTAATAGTAGTTCATATAACATTCAAACCAAGCATCAAACAACAGCACTAACCTAATCATAGTTCAAATAACATTCGAATCAAGCATCAAACAACAGCACTAACCTAATCATAGTTCAAATAACATTCGAATCAAGCATCAAACAATAGCATTAACCTAATCACAGTTCGGATAACATTCAAATCAAGTACCAATTAAACAGTAGCACTAACCTAATCATAGTTCAGAAAACCAATAGCATTAACCTAATCATAGTTCAAACAACATTTAAATCAACTACTATTAAACAACAGCACTAACCTAATAACAGTTCAGATAACATTCAAATCAACTATCAAACAATAGCACGATAATTAGCAACATTTAAGCAATCAGCGAAAGAAGAAATCAAAAAACGAAAACAACATCTGAAACTAGAAAATCAGATCCGTACAGTAACCGATCCAATCGGCGAGTTAAGTAAGTAAGTAGAATCTACATTACTACAAGTAAGAAAAGCAATCTGAGATAAATAATAAGACGTAAATGAGATGTATAGGCAAAGTTCATAATAGAGCAGATGGAGTTGAAATCGTGTAATAAAAGTAAATTAGGGACGCGGAGGTAGTAGAGAAGGTGAACTTACTACTGTCATCGTGAGCAGCAGATGAAGAAGATATGAAGAGAATGCAGAGGATGGCGATGCAGAGAGTTGTTGTCGCCATTGATATTTGTCTGTCTTTCTGTGTAAGAGAGAGAGAGACAGTTAGCTGTGATTTGAACTTTGGTTTGGTGAATGGGCTGGCTGACATGCCACCGCACCGCCCACCGGACTCATAATAATAATATTTTAAGCCTCCTTTCCTTTTAAATTAAGATTCGGGTAGCCTTTGTCCCCGTGAATGAATAGGGGTGGGATGCAATGAAATAATTGGTCGATGGAATAAAATCCTTTGTTCCAAAAATCACGTGTATTATACGGATTTACTAAGGTGCTGTTTGTTTTTGCTTATATTGGCTGAAAAGAGCTTATGTCTGCGGGCGGGCAGACATAAGCTCTTGAAGACGGTTTGTTTAAAAATAAAAAAAAGATCTTCAAATAGCTTTTAATATCTTAAAAAAAAAGCTATGTAATCAAAGCTTCACAAATGAAATCAGATCTTCACACAAACCACCCACCCTTTCTTCCTCTTCTCCCCTGCCACAACCTCCCCGCCACCACCTCCACCTGCCACCACCTCCTACCTCTCAGCCGCAACCTCCCCGCCACAACCTCCACCTGCCACAACCTCCCCGCCACAACCTCCCCGTAGAGAGAGAGAGAGATCGTAGAGAGAGAGACCTGTGAGAGAGAGAGAGATCTGAGAGAGAGAGAGAGATCTGAGAGAGAGAGACCTGTAAGAGAGAGAGACCTGTGAGAGAGAGAGACCTGTGAGAGAGAGAGAGGCCGTAGAGAGAGAGAGAGAGGTGGTGCGGCGGAGATGGTGCGGTGGTGGTGGCGGAGATGGTGCGGTGGTGGTGGCGGTTGTAGAGAGAGAGAGTTCTGTGAGAGAGAGACCGTGGTGGTGGCGGAGATGGTGCGGTGGTGGTGGCGGAGATGGTGCGGTGGTGGTGGTGGCGGTGGTGGTGCGGTGGTGGTGGTGGTTGTAGAGAGAGAGAGATTGTAGAGAGAGAGAGCAGAGAGAGAACTCTTGGCTGTGTGTTGTGTTGTGTGTGTGAAGTTGGTTTTGAAGGAAAAAAACAAATCCTCTTCTCCTTGCAGACTGCAGACATTTGGGCCACATCTTCTCTTGCAGATGCCTGCAGATGTGGTCCGCAGACTACAGACATTTTACATCTGAAAAAACAAACAGCACCTAAATGTAATTTTATATACTAAATAATAAAAATAATATATCCTTAAAAAACTCGTGTATTGTATAGATTTAACAAATGTAATTTATATACCAAATAAAAAAAACTATATCTTTAAAAATCTTGTGTAATACATGGGTTAAATAAATGTAATTTTGTATAGTAAATAATAAAAAGAAAGTTATTTTTTTAAACCTTATGTATTACACGGATTGAATAAACCTAATTTTATGTGCCAAATAAGAAAAAAAAAGTTGTATCATAAAAAACTAATGATAACATATTAATACAAAGTTTGGTTTTCGTGATAATAAGAAAAAAGTTATAGCATAAAAAACAAACGATTTCGTTATAGGGAAGCATTCTGTTCCAAAATGGCTAATGAAAAAACTTAGATATATGAAAAATATATCTATCTATAAAGAAACCAAGTACCTATACTTAATATGTTTAAGTTTTTTAAAAGATATAGGAACTTATGAATGCACTATACGTATCTGTAAACACAAAAAGTAACATTCGCCATTGAAAAAATTTATAAAGAGAGTGAATCAACATAATAGCATGGATAGATTAGGATCTATTTGGTGTAATTTAGAAGTAAAGTTATTATAACATTAGCCATTGAGAAATTAATAAAGAGTAAGTAAATCAACATAATATACGGTATAATAAATTAAACAAAAGAAGAATATTAAAATTAGAAAAAAAAATCATTTCCAATGAAGATTTCTTCAAATAAAGTGTCGATCAAATCGCTTGTCAGTTAAATCATTTATCCTAATATTGAATAAATAATTCAAAACCCAACACCAATATTAGATAAAATTTGAATGGAAGATTTAAAAATTTTAATGGATTAAATTATCTTTAAATCATTAGGCAACAAACAACCATGAATTATTCAAATATTGAACAAAATATATTATCACACTTAAATAATATTTTAAAAAACTCAAATTTTGATAGCCTCGTTGATTGACACGTGTCCTCAAAGAGGTTTCTTTTATTATATGTATAAACACATTTCATTCTTTCAAAATTATACTATCAGTCCCCTGTTTTTTTACCATTTTATTCATTCTTCACCCTTCACTAACAACATCACAACCCATTATCATTGCCACCACCACTGCTACACACCACGACCGCCACCCGTCGTCGTCACCCACATTCGCCATCACCCGCCACTGTCACCCACCGTCGTCACCACCACCACTACCATTGTAGTCGCCAGCTTCGACCACCACCTCCGTCTCCACCCATCTCTGCTGCTACCACCGCTGCCGCTACCCATCTCCGTCCCCACCACCACCACAGCTATTGCAACCCACCTCTGTCCCTGCCACCACCGTCGCCGTTGCCACCTCTGATCACCGTCGTCGCCGCCGCCATCGACGCTGCTGCCAACTCTGATCACCGTCGCCACCCGCCTCCGCCACCGCCGTCAATCGCCACAGCTGTTCGTCCACCGCTGCCACCACCATCGCCACCGCCGTCACCCACCACCGTCACCACCCACCACTGCAGCCGCTGCTACAACTTCCACATGTCACCACCCACCATCACCGCCCACCATTGACCACCGCCATCTGATTTTATTCTTTAGTCGTTTCCAATGTTTTAAAAACTGGTTTTTAACTCATACCGGGTTGGACTTTAAAATGGTTCAACCGGTTGAACCAGGTTGTATCGAGCGGTTGAACTGAGTTACTAATTGACCCTAATACAAATTCATCTAAAAAAACCATCAAATCTCAACTAAGATTTATGTAACTGATCATATTTTTATCTAAAAACAACTATTTTTATTGTAAACTATTAAGCATTTTAAGAATATTTTTATTAGTTATAAATAATATTGCACTGTACGATGTGAGTAACAATTTCAACAACGATGAAATATTGAAATAGAAGACACTAGGTTAATTAACATAAATATGGAAGATCAATATTACCTTAATATCGTATTTTATTAAAATTTCGAAATCAAATCTTAAGATAATGCAAACCGGTTCAATGGTTTGAACCGGTAAAACTGGATTTACCGCCGGTACATAAGACATACCGTATTCGGTTTTACCGGCCTTTATCATACCGGACTCGTGTCTGATGTCCGGTTTAACCGGTATAACCGGCCGGTTCATACCGGTATTTAAAACATTGGTCGTTTCTTACCTACCAAACAGCAAAAAGTAATGATTCATTCCATTCTTACATGACAACCAAACAAGACATGAAATGATTAATTTCATTACCTTATCTATTTCATTAACTCGTTCATTTTATTTCCTTGTTCATTCCATTACTCTATACCAAATATATTCTCAACCAAGGGTGTATAGGTTGGTTTGGGTCACTTGTAAGTTTAAACCCAACTTAAAACTGAAAATGGTTCAGTTTTTTTTTTTTTTTTTTCATGGTTGGTTCGGTTTTAATTTTTTTTTGGTTTTATCAATTAAGGGTTAATTTTTTGAGCCGTTTTTTTCTGAAAAAAATAAATAAAATATGACATGTAATTGTGGATCTAAATTTTACTTTGTTGATTAATTATTACACATTCGAACCTAAAGTATATGGGCTACAACATTTATTACTTTCTTATATTACTTAAAAATGACTTTTTTCTGTTTGATTTATTTTTCTGTTTTGGTTTATAGCGAAGGGTAAAGATCAAATAGGAAGTTAATTTTCTCTAGGAAGGATAGGAAGCCATAGTATTATGACATGTGGCAAATTTTAATATAAAGAGAAAGGGTATTTTAGTCAATCCAACTCCTTCTTCTTCCTTTTTCAAAACCCAGTAAATTCAAAAACCCATCATTTTCAAAATCCACCATCTTCAACTATTTCTTCACTTTCTATCTCAATAATCACTACATTATAGTGCGATTTTCATCACAAATCAATGATTCAGAACCCGATCAACGTGTTCTTCAGCTTTTTTTTTTGAAGAAAACCCAGTTTA
Source organism: Helianthus tuberosus (assembly GCA_030545235.1). Taxonomy (NCBI): domain Eukaryota; kingdom Viridiplantae; phylum Streptophyta; class Magnoliopsida; order Asterales; family Asteraceae; genus Helianthus; species Helianthus tuberosus. Next base: position 146,857,486 of record CM060367.1, on the reverse strand, counting down.
ATTTCATAAAAAAATCTCGTTTTTTCCGGTGATTTTGGAGATAATCACTCGATTCGTTCGATTCGATCGTTGATAAGTGTTTCTATCATTCAAATTTCGTCAATTGATGAAGAAATCGGCTTCGATCCATGTAAGAAATTCTTTAATTTCATTTTCATGATCTGGGTTTTTGATTTAGTCATTGCGTTTTACGATCTTTGCGGGGGTCCGGGGGCGGCAGCCCCCGGTAGCAGGGTCCCAGGGGCAGCAGCCCCTGGTGGGGTCCAAGGGGCAGAGCCCCTGGCTGGGGTTGAGCTGATTTCGAAGACAGTAATTCGTAGACAATTCAGACAGTTCACAGTGACAGACAGTTTTATGTGTCCATTGCGTTTTAGAAATAAGACAGTTCACAGTGACAGACAGTTCACAGTGACAGACAGCTATTGCGTTTTAGAAAAAACACATTTTTAAGTGTTTTTAGTCATTGTGTTTTAGGTAAAACACATTTTTTAGGTGTTTTCAGTCCATTGCGTTTTAGAATGAGTCATTTTTAAGTGTTTTCTGGCCATTGCGTTTTACATATAAGACATTTCTTTGTGTTTTTGGTGCATTGCGTTTTAGGTAAAACACTTTTTTATGTGTTTTCAGTCCATTGCGTTTTAGAAAACAGACATTTTAAGTGTATTCTGGCCATTGCGTTTTACAAATAAGTCATTTCTTTGTGTTTTTGGTGCATTGCGTTTTAGGTAAAACACATTTTTATGTGTTTTCTGACCATTGCGTTTTACAAATAAGTCATTTCTTTGTGTTTTTGGTGCATTGCGTTTTAGAAAAATGTCATTTTTTAGTTTTTTTTTTCATTGCGTTTTACGTAACTGGTGGTTTTTCTATTGCGTTTTACGCAACTGGGTTTAAATTTTTTTTTTTTCAAAATATAGCAATAGTATACTCGTTTTAAAGATAAAAAAACGCTCGTTTTTTTGGTGCAATTTTTATAAAAAAATAATGTCGTATGAAAGAGTTATTAACGTTTAAAAAATGGGGGGGAATTGGAGGAGAGAGAAACTATTGGCTTGGATTGACTAGATTGCCCCTGAAAAAAGTCACGCGCCTCTTTTTTTACTTTCAATTTCCCTGATTTAATCTTAGCCCTTGATTAAGTAAATGGATGGTCAAGATCACTTCCTAGCCTTCCTAGCCAAATAAACTTCCTATTATATCTCCACCCTTATAGCGAAACCGAAAAAATCAGTATTTGAACAAACATAAAACTATTTTAGACAGTGTTTTAGGAGTTCCCAACTCCAGATTGTTGTTAACACTACGAGTTCTATCGGTGTGTTAGTGAAAGGCTGAAAATTAGAGCCGCTTCTGAGAATTCAGATGTCATGTTTGAGTCTGGAAAAACATGCCTCTTAGGCGTTAACAACATATATAATGTAAACTTTTTTATTTTAACAACGATTAAAGTTATATCAATAAAAAATGCAATTACCAAAATGACAAAGTTATAGTCAGGGCCGGCTCAAGGAGGAGTGAAATAAAGCAAGCGCTTTGGGCCACCACTTTCATAAAAAAACATATTATATGTAGGTGATCTTGGATTTAAGATTATTGATATTGGGATTTATGATTTATAATTATGTATACACAGAGATAATATATGAATAATATGATCTAAAACAAATTTTTTGTTTTATTTTTTATGAAAAAGGGCCTCAATTTTTCTATCTGCTTTGGGCCTACAATATTTTGAGCCGACTCTGATCATAGTATTCAAATGAAGGAATAACATACCGTATAGTCTAATAGAACCAGTTTAAGACTTGACCATTTCTTCAACTTGTTTTCTCTTTTTACATCTGGATGTTTGTTTAGGAGCCATAATTTCTGAAAATTGACAACGTCCTTCTAACAACAAACTATGATGCCTCACAATCCTTTCCTCGGATGTACCCAAACTCGCTTTGAAACGCTTGATACTCGGTTATCCATAACAAAATCTCATTCTCAAAACCCTTAGCCGTAACGGCTACAACCTCCCTCAACGCCTCATGTTCGCATATTGTCTGATATGCATACTATTCTTACCCCTCGCATACATCTACCAAATGTTCATTCACTCTCATGCCATGATTATTCCCAACTATTCCCTTAACATTTCGTCCAAACCTTATTTATAATCGGCCTAAACGTTCAATCCATTTTAGCAAACATCCTCACCAGCTCAGTTCATTCCAAATATTTCTAATTGTCTTTCATTCTTTATTACACACAAACTTTAACTAGTCGGCCTATATCCCACCAAAACCTTTTGAAAACCATAAATATTTACCATCCTAATTTCTCACCAATAAGCATGTGACAACTGGCACTTTTCCATGTATATCCGTACAATGTGAACAGTAACTTGTGACATATGGTTGTGTATGATTGAACTTATGATATGAATGATTTACTGTTTACTTTCAAAGACGTACACGTACATTACATGTTGCATGCTATTTATGATTGTTAAATGCAACTTGAAACAGTTAAATTAGTGCACAGAACGAAACTAGCACACTTATCAGACAAACTAGAAGTACTGACAGGAGTTCAGTACTCAGACAGACATCATAATAGGACACAGAAGGAGTCCTGGAACCAAAGTTTACACTAGAACTTTAGGAAAGTAAGGGTTATAAAATTGCCTTCCGAGTGACGATTTAAACACCAAAAAGTGCCCGAAACACACTCTAACTGCGGGATTCTGCAGAAATCAGCAAAATTCAGCACTTTAACACTAAAATATTGTGCAGAAATAGGGTTTAATTACCCAGAATAACTTGTTAAGTGTCGGGAATGAAAACTACCATAAAAGGTATCTCATAGCACACTAAACTGCGCGATTTAGTACCTTAACGAACCGGTAACCAAACGAACAACTAGACACTACCCGAAACACCAAAATTAAACTAGAAGCATTGTTTTAACATCATGAAGCTAGTTATCAACACTAAACATCATAACACACCTTAAAATCCCTAAACACATTAAACCCCTAAATTAATACTTAAATTCTAACTAGATTAGTTAACTTACAATTGAAATCTAACCAAGACCCCCCTTTGGAGACGGTTACAAGTGGGTCCCACACCCCTTGATTTTCTTGATTATTCTATTTAATATGCTACAAAGATATTAGACACAAGAACTCTTGGTTAATAAGATGTTGGAAGAAGTCATTAAAAACCATTAGTCCCCATCTCTTATCACTTACATTTCTCAAAGTTCAAAACTCACAAACACTTTCCCCTTCCCCTTCAAAAGCTACGGCCCAAGCAACCCTCACAACACTTCCATTATCTAGCTCATTTCCAAATATTCTAAGCACATTCAAGGGTGAATCAAGCATACTTAAGGAGGATGCAAGAAAGGAGAGTTCATGTCCCCCTTTTCTTTAACTGTTTTCGGATTTATAACTTTCGGGGGTGGAATACATCTTACAAATATTTCAAATGGTATGGTTTAGCTAAGGAATGAACTGCTAGATCATGTGGATGGGTAGGCGCACACTTAAGACCATTAATCTTTGTTTAAAGACCGAGGGGCAGGAGTGGTAGATCTATCTGGGTGTTGCGAGCCCCACCCATGGGTCCTTGTGTGGCCGAATGTGGTGACTATGTCGTTCCAACCTGGTGGACCGGTACAAAATTTGCTAGGTTTGAGCCTTCCTACGCCATTGCACACATATTAATGTCCTTGCAAAACATTAATTGATCTGTTCATAGACGCTTTACATACCAGTTTTCAAAGGAATCTCTCAAATGTTTACAAGTTTATTGGAACTCATACAAAACGCATGAACTTGCTCAACTTTTGTTGATGTTTTCAAATTACATGTATTTCAGGAAACTAGATGGATCTTGCTGCGTTGGAAATTTGTTTCAAGAAGTGCATTACAAGATTTGATGTCATCCACTTTTGAAGGGTTTGGTTTATATATCTTATCTTGGATAAGATATATGAAGCAATGCCTTGGTTAAAGTAGTCTTTTGTTAAAAAGTCCATGTATGGAACTTAATCTCTTTTGATGGGTTGAAACTTAACAACTTATGTTTGTAATACCTTTGAAACTTATTAATGGATGAACATCATTTTAGTCATATAGTTGTTTATTATAACTGAATGCAATGAAACTGATCAAGTCACACGCTTCCGCAAAAGTCAGGGTGTGTCAGGTTGGTATCAAAGCTTCAATTGTAGTGAACTAGGATTCCTTCTCGAGTCTAGACTACAATCACTTGGATTCTCTCACGAAAATGTTTTTACAACCAACAAAATATGTTTCATTACATTTACGAAAAACGCCAAGATCCATGGAGCAAACATTTTTCAAAGGAAAGACAAAGCAAGGACATTAGTAGGGAGGGAGAATACCCCAACTAATGTGCCAATGGAGGTATAGTCTACATGAAATAGACTTGCCGAAGACGAAATGGCCCACGAAAGAACAAACGAAAGTTATATGTGACATGTTGCATTTATTTCCCTGTATATACTAAGTAACATCATTATTCATTAATATATATGTATATATGTGTACGGAATAATTATTGACAGGAACGAGATACCTTTGACTTCGAATTCTATTATTGTTCTTGACTCGCACAATGGGATTATCGGCCTCGCGTATGTTGCGGAGCTTATGGCTAATGTAATTACCAAAAGAGACCCTGAGCTTAATTCCATAGAAGATGGCTGTTCTCCCCCCTCGAATGCGAAGGTGCCTGACTACGGCAGTGACGGCGAGGCGGATGAGGTAACCTTGGACAACAACCTTATCAGTGAGACGAGGTCCCTGTGGCTTTAACGAAACATGATTGACGACACTCATGTCCAGACAAGGAAGATGAGGTACTTATCTTGAGGATGCCCCTCCAACTACCGTTGCTAGGAAATTCTCTTTATTCCTACTTTGACTAGCATTATGCCATTTCACGCGTGACAACAACGGACGTTAGCGCGTGGACCATCATAAAGGTCCCTTCTATGTCGAAGGTATGAAGACAATAGTTTTCCCCTCTCTGACTGATCGGCTGCTTTGAACGAGGGAAACTTAGGGTGACCGTGCAAGACAATTTATTATTACGGAGGCCCACGTAATAACAACTTGTAGTGTATGGAAATCCTGGTGGACTCTGCGGGTCAAGCAAATGATCACTATCTATTTGAATTTCCTAAGTCGTTCCAATCTCCATCTAGTAGAACACTAACCGAGATAGTTACTATAACACTCTACAAAGTAGGAAGTCTGTCTTTGCCTACTTCGCACTTAACACTTCTACCTGTAGTACGAGTCGTTTGGGATCCGGTATCTAAGCCAGTGAAGATGGCTAACACTCAGAAAAGATTTTCCCTAGCACTTTAGGATTCTTATGTTTAAATTTGTACGGAGCCTACAACACCCCAACTTATCTATTGTGGTTGCTACGATAGACCCCAACATTTGGCAACCGTTTTACCCCAATGAGGTAGCATGCCGCGAGCTGTAGTGCAACCCATTTATCGCACCTTATTCGGCATTCATGGAAACCATATCAACAATATTGGAACTCATGGAGCCCAAGCGAAATCAATGTAAGCGTCGCACAGTCCAGTGTGGTAAGGGGTCCTCCCTACGTCGGACAATCGAGGCCCACGAAGTATAGAAAACATGTTATAAGGATGGAAGCGACCACTCGATTCTCTCCTTCTCAACAGATTCCCATTCCATTTAGGCACATGGATGAAACATGTAAGAAGTTTCTTCTAGTCCTACACCCCACATGCACTCTATCACCCACTAGCTATATCACCACCACCAATACCCCTATCAGTACCTCCACACTCTCTATCCCTTATCGCACCCCATAGTTTGGGTAGTAAATTCGCGCCCCGGAAACCGCTCTACGGTTGTTACAAGGCACAATTCGGTCCCAAGGAAGAAGTCACGTATCCTCACGACCTTATTTCTGCATTTTCACTATCACCCCCAACACGTGGTAGTAATGCACAACCCCCCATCTTTTGGGAAGGATACCTGTTTTTGTAAAACTAAAGACTATTGAAGAGTCGGAGACTTGAGGAATAAACAAGGAACAAGGTGAATGAAAGACCTCACCATATTTTGTATGACTTGCATCAACCGGAGTGAGATGACTCCTATGAGGTTTTCTTCACAAAACCAATTGTAGCAAGTTGACATGGGATAAATGAAAGTCGACATATCCCTATCAAGACTTTGTTGTAACTCATTTTACCTTACTACAATGATGAGATAATTATGGTGGGAAGATTTGCATAAGCATCATTATGAATTACCTTACCCTTATACTTATAGTGCACAACGAATGAGCTTTGCTTTCACTCATAGCCGACAATATTTATTCTAAAATAAAGGTCTAATTTCGTCGATAAGTTTTATACATGTAAAGCTCATGGAACCACAACGAAGGAAACGCTGGTCAAGCCCAATCTGAACCTTTACCTGCAACACGAGCTGAGCTCGAAGCGTTAGTAAACCAGCAAGTCGCTAAAGCAATCGTCCAATACGAAGCAAGCGGTACTGCAAACAACGGCGGAATGAGAGGAACCATATTGGGAATTGCTCAAGCGATAACTCTTGCCCTAGGTCCTGCCGAGGGCGGATTAATGATAGAGAAATCGAATAAACACCTAGTGAAAAAAAAGGACGCATGTGGAGTCTTCTTCGGATAAAAATAAGAGAAAGTATACACATTCCAAGCAAGCCTTTAAATCAAGAAACAAACATAAGGGAACCGCTGTGACTAAGAAAGTCAAGGAATTCATTGCCACAACGAAAACAGGTGATAAAAACTACCAAGGAGAACTACCAAAGTGTGAGTGGTGTGGTTATCATCACACAAGTCCATGCAGGACTCGTAGGTGTGGAAAATGTGGCAAGACCAGGCATAGCAAGGAGGCATGCTGGTCTGGTACGGGGCATGGGAATGGAATTCTGGGCGGTAACAGAAATGGAAAGGGCAAAGGTTGCTACGGATGTGGCGACAAAGGACATTATCGGAAGGACTGCCCGAAGAAAATCAAGCTCGTGGGAGCATTTTCACGAAAGGAGCACCCAAGGCATGCCAGGACCCGAACGTAGTTTCGGGTACGTTCCCTATAAAACGACACTTTGCATCGGTCTATTTGATACTGGCGCCGAGTTTAGTTTTAAATCTATAGAACTTAAGGATATACTTGGCTTAGAAACGAGTAAACTAGACACCCCGTATTCTATAGAGTTGGCAAATGGGAAATTAGTAGAAGTGGATAAAGTTATTAAGGATTGTACACTGGGACTTAGGAACCGAAAGTTTTCTATTGACCTTCTACCAGTTGGTTTAGGTAGTTTTGTAAGTCCCGTAAAACCGGATCTTTCAATGATATCAAACAATCACCAAGTTTGTGCGGAATCCAAACTTGGTGAGATTCAAGAATAAACACAAAAATCAGAAATACGAATAACAAAGAACAATACCGAATCACCTTTAAAACTTGCACACAATTCTATTATTATGAATTAGCAAAACCGTCTAGTACAAGTGCTCACAACCAAATCGCCTCCCACTCTCTGTTTCTCTAGGAATTTCTGTAACATGGAGGTTCTAAGAGGTTCAAAACCCTAAAACAAGTTAAAAACTTGTTTATATACATAGACAAGCCCACTTCCCACATGGGCTCCCCTTGGGCCTGCTTGGCCCACATGGCCTAAAGCTTGGCCCAAGTGACCTATAAAGGTCCAAAACCTAATATAATCTAACCTAACCTGGTAAGGCCCAGTTTGTAACTTTTGTCCGTTGTATTAATTTGATGTGTCAGTCTCACACTTTAGGGCCTAACAATCTCCCCCTAGACTGATGCCATCAAATTTTCTTCATAACATGAATTCAGCAACGTCTTCAACGAAGTCTATGGTTGTTGCAATGCTGCAGATGTTGTGGAAGTTCTTGACTTCTGAACTCTCAGCACTGGGTCTCTTTCTTCAGCTCTTGTGGTTAGCTTCATATCAGGATCTCGATCAGCTTTGCTTGAAAATCTTGTTAAAAAGAATGTGAGAGGAGGATTCTCAACAACTATTTTCTTCTTCAATCTTTTTCTTTCAAGCAGGTTCACAATACTTCTTCAAATGTACTTTCACTATCAGACGGCTTTTCATATCCGGTTCTTCTGACTCAGGTACATCTTGTTGGTGTGATGCTTCAGGCTTCTTTAGCAACTAACGGCATCTCAGTCTTCATCAACCCCTGTTCTTGATTGAAATCAAGTTCCGCACATGCTCACAAACTCATAAGCAAACATTTCTTATGCAACAGAGGAACGTACCACATGAACACTAGGTACATCCAAGTACTTGTACTCGGATTTCACAATTTAAATTCTTTCAACTTTCAATGATCATTCAAATCTTCAAGAACGGTTATATTTTCAAGTTTAAGAAAAAAAATAAACACTCTATTTTTTTTTTTTGAATTTTTAGTTTTATAGAAAAGCAAGACACTATTTTTGTATTTTTGTATTTTTCTATTTTATTTAATTTTTTTAAATTTTATGAACTAAAACAAATAAAAACTCAAAATATAAACAACTACCATAATATACAATTACAATTGCAATGGGATCAAAATTCGTTCTCAGGCAGACTAAGGAACACTTTTCAGTACGAGCCTAATTAAACTGGTCTATGCGATTGCCAATATGTTTGTCCACTTATGTTACACCCCTTTCTGCGGCGGAAGCACGAGGTGTGATCATGAAAGGTTCTCATTGCATACGAAAGGTAAACATACTACATGCTCAAAAATAACTTCAAACATTACATTACTGAAAACATAAGTCAAGTGTTTACAACACAAGATAGCATATTGTCTTAAAAGTCACAACTTTATTTAACGATAAACATAGCGACATCCAAGAGCATGAGTAAAACCGCGCGCACATCCATCCTAGTTACCTGAAATACATGTGAGTTTTTGGAAAAACGTCAACATAATGTTGGTGTGAATTCATGCAGTGATTGTTTTGAATGTTTAAATACTTGAATGAAAACATAGTATGTACTTGTAGAATGTATGAATGTTTGAATGTAACTCGTAAAACGTATCTGTAACTGAGTACTATGACTGTTTGAATGTATTTATAACATGTATCTGTAACTGAGTACTATGACTGTTTGACTGTGTGAGATCGCTAGTGGTTTGCAAGGCCACTAACATGTGTCACGACATAGGAAGCCACCAAACCTAGGCATTTTTGTCGACTTTGACTGAGACACAGAAGCACTCATTGGTAGAAGTAGGCCAAGAGTGGGGTTGCCTGAAACCCATTAGATCTAACCTTTTGTTCCGCGGTCTGAATGTATACGTTGATTAATGGTGCTTATGGTACCCTATTCGAGACATGATCTAGAATGTTTCACTTGAATGTTTTTGTACTCATCATAAACATTGTACATATGTAACATGTATTTCACCCCCGAAGTTATAAAACCAAAAACAGTTAAAGGAAAAGGGGGAACATGAACTCACAACTTTGCGTTCCTTGCGTCGTAAACTTCACCGGATTTGCTTAATTAACGTCGTGCCCTAAACGTATTTTATTATCGTTAGTCACTAGACTTGTATCGCACAAGTACAAGTCACTGTCTTTGGTATATGTAATCTTGTGTTAAAAATAATTTATATTTTTAACTAAGTATCTTACTTATATTATTTTCTCCAAAAATAAATATAAGTTTCTTGTAGTTTTTGCACTTTGCACCCGAGTTATGTATCTTGTATGTTGTATGTGTATTTTTGTTAAAAAAATTATGGCGAGGTTTGTATTTGAAAATCATAGTTTAGAACACACTAGCAAACATTTGTCTAGAAAATATTTACTAAGTGTTAGGATTTTCAGAAAATTTCGCCATAGTCTCCTTTGTAAACGGAGGTGTCCATGCTAAGCAGCATATCATTTTCTTTTCGAAATCAAACCATGATCATCAATAATTAGCCCTTACGTTTTAATACGCAAAATACTATCTTTGTCGTTTCTATTTCAATATGTGAAAAACTGGACTGTTTTCGGACGAGTAAATAAAATACTTAACTTATTCCAAAAATTCCCAAATTTTTGCGAAACGTCTTAATCGACCCACAAATTATTGTGTAAAAATATCGGGGCCCAGTTCATTATCAGTAATTTATAGAAAATCGTTTACCGAACTGTAATCAGATTTGTTACATTCTGATCACAGTCTACGGAATAATTTGTTTAAAATTCCTCGTAAGTCCGTTTGACGAAATTCCAGTTGGAGGGTCACAATCACATCAGTGACCATCTTTGGTAAAAATTTCAGGGGCTGGTTCTGTTTAGGTTTCAAGTTGTGACTGAAAACGTATGGCCCATTTTACTGCAGTAAAAATCAGCCTTAGCTGCTGTCACAAAAACAGACTTTTAAAATAGTAAACGACCTCAAAAAAATACGATTCCAGCGCCATTTTCTTCATTTTTCGGAAATACACAATTTAGGCTTCAGAAATTCCGTTTTTCGATTTATTAAAGTCTGTTTACAGCTTGTTGAAGTCGGCTGAATAAGTAACTCAGCATGTTGTTTTGTGGTTTAAATGTTACTAACTCGTATTATCAAGTGTCCGACAACGGGTTTATCAAAAGTTTGACGATCACACATCATATATGTATTAACCAACCCTAAACCATCAAGTTTTCATCTTTATGTATCAATCATAAGTAAACTTTTTATATGCAAATTTCATATAAACTTTTATGTTCATCTACTAGTTCTTGTCACATTAGTGATTTAAAACATACTACACCTTTTTGATTAATGAAACGAGATGAAACAAGATTAACAAGAGTGTAACAAAGGACTTACTACTAGCTTATAGCTAGGGATGATTCTTGTGTGAAATGATGAGTAAAAGATGATGAAAAAGACTTGAAATAAAGCTCCTTAGAACCCTTCAACTTGCAACTTCCATGGATCACCTTGTAAGTTTTGAATGGACATGAAAATGGAAGAGATGAATGTTGAAAGTGATGGTGGTGATTTCGGTTTTTGGGGCAGCCGTGAGGGAGAGAGAGAGTGAGGAGAGAGAGTGAAGATATGAGAATGATGGTGGTGATATTGTGCCAAGATTTTATAAGATTCATTCATATATATTAGTTACTTCCACAAGCAAGATCCACCACATAATCTAATCAAAATATATAAAGCATGGAAGGATGATATGGTGGGGCCCATGAGGGCTGATTTTCGGTTGGGGGGGGGGGTAATGTGTAATATTTTGCAACTAGAGTGGTAATGGTTAGTTACATATCAAGTATTACTTACATAGGGTATTTATTTGATATGTAGTGGGTGTTATGGTAAACGGGGACCACGACTAGCCAAGAAATAAATAAATAATGTGTTTGGCAAAATTTAGTGTCCCGGGTAATGTCCGGTTGTTTGGTTAAATACCTTTCCGTTAAAGTGCCAAATTGCACCGTTTAGTGTCTTTTATGTACCCTTTTTACCCCTTTCAATTCCCGACACTTAGGGAAATATTCTGGACGATAAAACGTAAAGTCTGTATGACATTTATTGTTTAAAAGCTGGCCATAGTTGAATTTAATAAAATTCTGCACTTAAAGTGCGTTTCGGGTGCTTTTTAGTGCGTATTTTAGCTTTTGGAGCGGCTATACGTTAACCCTTGTATGTACTCTTGGGTTTTAATGCATTTTTGATGTTGGACCTACACCTAGGCCTCAGTTCTAATGTCTGACTGCTTTCTGCAGTTCTGTTGACACAATGTGTCTTACCGGTGAGTTTACTAGTATTTTTGACGCAATGCTCTCGTTAATGCACCAAGCACTATTTTGTAGTATAAAACGTGTATGAATTCACTTGTATAGTATGTAATCAGACAATATTGACGTTTAAGCACATAATAGCAGTCATTAAGTAATAATTAAAGTGTACGGAAATTACCGGTTTTGTGCCAGTTGTCACAACTTAAACTTTAACGCTCAACTTTCAAATTTTCAACTTCGTGATATGCTTAAGGTAATATTATACTATTATACCCGGTGTGTCCCATTCCAAGGAATACCCCCTGCGATCAAGGTAAGCACAACGATTCATCATAACAGGTGAGTATATTGATGCCGTCCTTATTGATTTACAACGTTAGACCATTTGTAACAAGTCAGTACTTTCGTACAGCAGAGCTACCAATGATTGTGTCCAACGAGGGCGAGGCAAATACCTTTTTGGTACGAATTTGACTCTTTGAGCATTGGGAATTTTCTCATTTTGAGATTTGATTCCTTAGGGTTTTTGTCCTCTTGGGATCTTTTAAGATATCCTGATTGTGTCTAGGTCTGCATATAATCTGGATGCAACAGAAGGACAGCGAAGATATCCCCGGATGATTCAACAATATAAAGACCCGAAACCTCAGACGTTGGCTATCAATCAACACAAGATTTAAGACCATAAAATCATACGCCGTTGGTATGTTACCCACATAGTACATAGTTTGTTATGTTTATATCACTTAGTATCTTTTATCATTTTGAGCGTCAAGCCTATCGACATATCGCAGTAGATCTTGGTCTTTTCAGCTATGGCACCTTACATGTGTTAGTCAAACCCTTTAACATGAACATTTATTTCACTTCCCATATCATGCAATTTATCTTTTTGGCTTTTCATTTTTCTGATGTTTTTGTATTTTTCTTATTTTCTCCCCCTAAAACAATGCATATTAAACAAAAATTCTTTTTGTATTTTTCTTTTCTGAGTTTTCTCCCCCTAAACTCTATATCTATCTATATGTCCCTCCCCCCCTAAATTTGTGTATAAATCTTATGCGTAAATTTACCATTTACCAGAGAAAGGACACGCTATGTACAAAGTAATGAACTAAGAAAGAGAAAAACATATTTTTGTTTAATCGTTCTGTCATTAGATTGAAGACTAATCAATATCCAAATTAAAGTACTGAATTTAAATTGTACCTTTTGCTGATCTTATCTTACCTCTCTTATCTCCTCCAAAGGAAACATATCATCTGTAAAAAAAAATTGAACTTTTTGCAACAGTGAAATGTTACCCGTTTTATCTCTGGAACAACCGCTATCAATATTCCAGAGATTGTCAACAGCTCCTCCTTAGTTGTTCCTGAAAAGTATGGAGATTAGTAAGACATTGGTACCCAGGCCATCATGGTCTTGGGATTTCCTGATGCATCAAAATAAGACACTTCTTTTAAACATAAGTCCCCTTTCGTTTCAAGAATTGGAGATGTAGCTACCTTTTGTTTTGCTCTCCAAATTTGTTTAGACTTTTCTAATTTCTTAGATGCCTTTGGCAAAACAGTTGGCTTATCAACCTTGTTACTTTTCGAAACTTGTGTAGGTTTCAAAGCTTGTTTTCTTTTTTGCTTTAGCAGCATTCCAATCCCCATCAGAAGGTTTAACATTGGGATTCACATTCTTCATTGCCTTAGGTGAAGATACCTTCATTGGCTTAGAATGGGATTTATCCCTTGGTGTAACCCTCTGATGTTGCATATAATGGGTACGTAGGGATGATGTGTGCAGTTCCGAGTAATGTGACCAGCAATGCCGCAATTGAAGAATGTTTGTCTCTTCACATAGAAAGCATTCTGATCAGCTGGATTTGCACCTGCAGGACCTGAAGGACGAACCGGTCCTTTCTGTGCTTGTTTTTGTTGCACATTTCCTGTAGACGACGATGAATTTGGGTGCTTGTATTTTCTGTTTGTAGAAGTCTTGTTGCTCTGAGCACCATTTTTGATTTTTTCTCCCTGATTGAAGCTTTCATTCACCTTGTCACGAGCCTTATGAGATCGTGATTGTCCTTGATGAGCAGACTTCTCATACCCTCGATTTTGATCTGCTCGTTTTGGATCCTTTTGCGTGTTGTGAACCGGCTCACAAACATCAGCATATGAGTGAGTATTGGCATTTTGTTGAACGTTTGGACGATGAGCACAATTTCTAGCAATGTGTCCAGGAATTCCACAGTTGAAATATGTCTGTCGCTTCAATGTATGGAGATTCTGAGATCCAGCAGCAGTAGCTAATCTGATGGGTTTAGATGAATGAGATTGCTTTGATTGCTTTGCTTTGCTTGTGTTCCATGTGCCTTTTCTAAGTTCTTAGGTATCTGCTGATCAGAACTAGCACAAGCATGAGAATTAGACGGATGATATTTTTCATCTTTTATAATTTTATCGGGATCATTTTTCAAAATGATCCAGTTTCCGTTTTAACTTCCTTTTCAGAAACATGTTTTTGTGACTGTTTATTTATTGTGACCACCTATTCTTTTACAAAATCAGGTTCAGTTTTAATTTCAGAAGATGTAGAAGTTTCATCAATACATGTATCATGTGAGTTTAATTGTGGTTCACTTTTAACTTCATTTTTCAAAAATGCTTCCTGATCATCTTGTGAAGGTGTTTCAGAGGTCCCACAAGATAGATCATCAGGGACATTTGTATAAGCAGTTTCAGAAGAATGATCAGAACAGTTTTGATCAACACTTTCACTCTCATTTGTTTGTTCAGCTTCAGTTGCTATTGAACAAGAAACATCACAATTATTATCAACTGAAAAAGAATCAAATATAAACCTAAAAAAGTTTGGTCCAAAAACAGGTTCAGAAGCTATTTCATTTATTGAGTTTTCTGAAAAATCAGACTTTGAATCTGGTTCATCCCTAAGAACATCTCCAAACTTTATTTCATTTACTTCATCTACACATGAAGACGAATCATTAGGATCAATTGTACATTTAGAAAGAAAATTGATTTGAGGAATCGCCCGTTTTTCAACAGGTCTGCTGTTGATTGATGACTTATCAGTTTTTGGACCGTAAGTCATCTTGTCCTCATTCATCAATTCCTCCCCAATAACATGTAAATATGATTAGTTATAATTATATGGAGGAGGAACTTGATTGAAACCTAACCCACACCCTTTCATTCTCGTGTATGCAAGTTGGATGTCACATAGATCTTTGACCAATTTACTGGAAGACTCATATTTTTTAATGTTGATTTCGTTAGTATGATATTTTTCTAAAATATCTTCCAGTTCTTTGGTCAGAATGCAAACCTTTTCTTTTACCTCCAAGTAGTGGGCTGTTTTTACACTTAGATCATCTTTGAGTTTACTGATGTCTTTACGCTGAGCTTCGATTTTCTCTTTAAAAAGTCTTTCATTTTTAGCTAAAGTAAAATTTTTATTTTTTATATCTTGATAATCTTGAATCAGCTCAGCGTTGTGTATTCGATAAGCCTCTACCCTTTCCCTACATTCAGGAGTGCAAAAGACAGAGATTATCACTTCAACAGTAATTTCTTGAGCCACTGGTTTGTGAAACATGAATGCCATTGTTTCAGTGGGTGGTTGATACTTTTGTTCTTCTCCTCAAAAGACAAACCAAACGAGAACCCGTGTACTCACTAACTCAAACCCTTTGCAGGTGAATGAACCCGCTTTCTGAATTGCACCTCAAAAATCTTTCAAAACCGTTAAAACAAACAAACAAATTTTTTTTTTAAATAATAACCTTTTTTTAATTAGAATATAATAATTTAATTAAAATATATATAATATAAGCTATTATTCTTAAACAATTATAATTATTATTAATATATTAATATATTATTATTAATGATTATGTAATGATGAATAAATGATTGATTGATTATTATTATTAATATTAATAAATACCTAAATCAAACAAAAAATAATTGTCTTCTTCGTTCAAGAACAAACACCCCGTAACCCTAATCATATTTCAGTCGCCAAACCTATAACATTCAAAACATTCTCCCTGTTGCAGGTGGCGACGATCAGATAAGGTGATCGGAGATGCGAAGGGTGGATATTTCGTCGGTGAACGATGATGTGACGAACGTTATGATCAGGGCCGGCTCAAAATTTTCAAAATTTTTCTAGGCCCAAAGCGGATAGTAAAATTGGGGCCCTTTTGTAAAGGAAAAAAATTGCTATGAATCCTATTATTCATATAGGCATAATTATAGATCATAAACCTCAATGTTAACAATTTCAAAACCAAAATTACCAACATATAATATATTTTCTTAGAATTTGAGGCTCTAGAAAAATAGAGGCCTAAAGCTCTTGCTTTATTTCGCTCCCCCTTGAGACGGCCCTGGTTATTATGAGACTATGATGCTGTACTTGGTAGACGGTTGACGGGTGGAATGTAACGAGGATGATGATGAACGGCGAACTAATGATGATATAACTTGGTTGCCGGAGATGACGATCGATGAATAGGAGAGGAGATGGTGATGAACGATGAACCAGAGGTTGTTCAAGGGTGGATGAGGTTATGAATGACGGTGGTAATATACGGTCGGAGGTGAGGAAGATGATTGATGGTGATGGCTGAGGTGAACGAATATGATGAAGACGAAGGTGGTGGTCGGAGATCGACGGAGAAGATGGTGGTGACGATGGTGAAGAGGTTGTAGCCGATGTCGGGATGAATGTGAACTCACTCGAAACCTTTTATGTTGATATCTTTCCTGTTATAGAACCATGGAACTCGGAAACATATTACGACTCAGAATCAATTGATGACTCGAGAACTTAAAGCTGATTGCGACTCAGGAATTGATGGAGTTGCAGTGAATGACTCGAGACCTCAAGAAAAAATATGACTCTAAACCAGAAAATCAATTACTCGAAACGGTAAATTGTGAAGTCGAAACCCTAGACCGTGACTCGAGACCAATTGAAGAAGGTCGAGTCGAGACCTTTTGTAGAGATATTGATGACTCGAGACTGTAGTGTTGAAGGTAGTTGCGACTCGGAAGAGACTCGAGATCTCAGTTCCGATTGCGACTGGTGATGAGTCGAGACCACTGAGATGAAGATGGCACTCGGAACCTGATGAAGATGAAGATGGGACTCGAGACCTGTGAAGATCAATTACTCGAAATCGGAACTCGTAGACCCGAAACCGTGGAGGTTACGACTCGATATAGAAGGACTCGAAACCAAATGTTGAAACCGTTATGACTCGAGACCTCCAAACATGAAGACTTGAAAAGCTGTGAAGTTAACTCGCAATCCCAAAAGTTATAACACGTGCAGCCTTTTCAACTTTCCTAAAAATAAGGATTTTTTAAATCTTTTTAAAAGTTCAAAAGATATTGAAAAACTTTCGAGATTTTAAAAAAATTTAACTTTATCCTTTAAACACTTTAAACAAAAATCGAACAAGCAAAATAGGATAATTTGTTATGACTTTGTCTATGAATACCCGAAGAACACGATGAACGCGAAGAACACCAACCAAAAAATACCGAGAAACTTGAATGTTTGATATCAAATTGACCCTAGAAACAGGTTCTAATTGCTCTGATACGAATTGTAAGTCCCGTAAAACAGGATCTATCAATGATATCAAACAATCACCAAGTTTGTGCGGAATCCAAACTTGGTGAGATTCAAGAACAAACACAAAAATCAGAAAATACGAATAACAAAGAACAATACCAAATCACCTTTAAAACTTGCACACGATTCTATTACTATGAATTAGCAAAACCGTCTAGTACAAGTGCTCACAACCAAATCGCCTCCCACTCTCTGTTTCTCTAGGAATTTCTGTAACATGGAGGTTCTAAGAGGTTCAAAACCCTAAAACAAGTTAAAAACTTGTTTATATACATAGACAAGCCCACTTCCCACATGGGCTCCCCTTGGGCCTGTTTGGCCCACATGGCCTAAAGCTTGGCCCAAGTGACCTATAAAGGTCCAAAACCTAATATAATCTGTTGGGATTGAACCCTATCAGAGGAACAGATAATTAAAGCCAAAACTGGATCAGAACAGTGGATCCAAAATAAGCAGATGTTTACATACAAATCTCTCCCCTTGAAAGTGACTTCATATCTGCTGACCTCCTATCTGCTGATCTTACAAAGTGCTGACCTACAACTGCTACTCAAGTAAAGACCTGATGAAAGACTAAAGCCCTACTGATTCTATCTACTGCCTTGAGTCAAGCACTGCTGATCCGGACAAGTACTGCTGGGTTCACAGCAGTGGAAAGTTGCAGCAGCTGATCTATAGTCTGTCTTGTAAAGTAATGTAATAGCAGTAGTTAACATAGCAGTGTTTGTATAGATCAGAGGTTAGAGTTTGTTAGGAGGTTAGATGTCACTTTCATGGTGACGCCAGCTAAGATGCTCAGTGGTTTGCAAGTGCCTATAAATAGATCAGTACTTTGTACTATTCTATTAGCTCTTTTGCATCATTGTCTTCTTTGCACGAACAAACAACTGAGCTCTGGCTGAGGGGGAGTTTGCATTCATTCATCAATCATTGTAATCGTTATTGAAATAAATTCAATCTTCCGATTCATTGTGAAAATATGTTTGATCAAAGTATTACTCTCGTTTGATTGTATGCAAAGTTTGTTTTCATCATAATTCCGCTGCACACTCATCCATTTTCATTTTAATTACAAACACAAAATACAATCAGAAACAAACTCAGATCCAACAATTGGTATCAGAGCTTGGACAGTCAAATTTGATTTAACAATCATTTTGACATAAATAGTTCGGCTCATAACAGTTGATACTGATCATTTGTTCGTTCGTGGAAAAACAGAGCAAGGATTAATCACCATTAAAGTTGATTTATCAGTGTCTGTAAAACAACAAGAATGACATCACAATCTCAGGATGATAAAAACAACATCGACTCTCTTTTTAAACCACCTATGCTAAAAAGAAATGAGTACAATATCTGGCAGAGGAGGATGGGTCACATCCTCGCTCAACAAAGCACAGGTTGTTGGAGGTCTGTTGTCTTTGGTCCCCATGTTCCCACAGTGCCAAGCGCTGAAGATGCTAAAAAGTTCGTTCCAAAACCAGTTGATAATTATACCGAAACCGACTATCAAAAGTTCGAACTAGATGCTAAAGCGTTTAGCATCATAGCATCAGCGCTGCCCAATGAGATATATGCTGGACTGTTACACTGTAACAGTGCCAAAGAGTTATGGGACGCACTTAAGGAACAGTTTGGGGGAACCGAAGAAGTCATAGAAAACAATAGGGATATCCTGAACCAACAGTATGAAACATTTTGTCATGTTAGAGGTGAATCACTGACGCAACAATTTGAGCGTTTCAGTTGTCTCATCAGTGAACTGAGGCTTGTTAATACCACTTTTACAAACTCAACTCAAAATAGCAGGTTCCTCAGGTCACTGCCAGAAAAATGGGACACCATAGCTTTTGTCACCCGAAACTCACCTGAGTTCAAGGATCTGACCTTGACCCAACTCCATGGTCGACTCCTGACCTACGAAAGGGAGTTGAACCAGAAAAGGAAGTTACAAGAGTCAATAAAAACTGTTGATGATTATACATTCGGTAACACTGCTCTTCTGGGTCAAGAAGAATCTGGGAGCAGTGGTAAGGATCAGGGTTTTGATCACTTCATTGACATAACTGCTGGTGCAAACTTTAACAACCCTGATCCTCACTCTGCAAGTTATTCATTCACTACAAACGAAAACCAGATGTCAGACAATCTAAGTTTTGAACTAAATGACTTACAGCATTTTGATCCCACTGGTTTAGAGGAAATGGACATCCTGCACCAACTGGCTTTGCTAAGTGTTAGAACTAGCAAATTTTACAAAAGAACAGGGCGAAAATTCCCAGGTTTGCATGGGAATCTAAGGGTTGGGTTGGATAAATCAAAAATCAAGTGCTACAAGTGTAATAGGTTGGGACATTTCGCTAGTGAATGCAGGAGTCAAACTAGTGGTCCCATAATCACTCACCCTAGCTCAAATCCTAGACCTCAAAATCAAGGCACTGTGCACTATACCCAGTATACCCCAGCAGCTCAAGTGAACACTGCTCACTATGCTGCTGCCCCTGTGCCAGTGCACTATGTCCAAACTACTGTTCCACAGATCCAATATGTTCAAACCCCTGTTCCCCAGGCACAAGTGCAGACTGCACCTCAAACCACTGCTCCAGCAGCAGTACAACCAGATCAAAAAAGTTTTTTCACTCAAGGGTTTGTTGACTGGAGCAGTATGCCTGAAGACCTTAGTGATGAAAATTTTGCACTCTATGCTTCTAATGATTCTTCTCATAATGAATTTTGTTTGATGGCATTAGAGTCAATACAGGAGGGGGTTGAAACTGAAGAGGAACAGCTGAGTATTGAAACAGTGGATGAGGTGACTGAAGCAGTGGTTACTGCTATGGGTGGTGAACTACTGTTGGAAGAAAGTTCAGGTACCCTGATTGAACCAATGACAGATCCATGGTCCGAAGATGACAAAGAAGAAGAGAAGGAAGAAAAGGCTGGTGAAAAGAAGGTGAGAGCTGATGATGAAGAGAATCATCAATGTGATTGTGCAATGATGGCTGCTGCCAAGGTATCTCCTCAAGTTCTAGAAAAACTATGTTCTGACAATTGCATTATTGCTTTTGCTAACATCAAAGAGGTGAATGAAAACCTTCGGGATCAAAGAACTTAAAAACAAATTGACTGAAAAGGAAAAAGAGATCAGCAGTCTGAAAGAAGAACAAAGCATAACCAAAACTCAACTCCAAACTATGGTAGAAAAATACCAAGTTTGCAAAAAGGAGTTAGAGTCCACCCAGATCACATGTGAGAGATGGGTGGAATCATGCAAAGGGTATGAGGTTATGCTTGAAAAACAGATAAAAAGCAATGTGAAATTTGGTGTTGGTTATAGAAAACATGATGATGAAACCACTGCTTTTGCAAAATCTGTTCAAACCACTGATGTAACCACTGAGTTCATACCCACAAACAAGATTGGCCAAGAAGTGAAAATCACTGACAAACTTGGTAACAAAATCACACTTGACAGACCAATGGGATCCTCTACTTTTGAGGAACTTGAAGACTATCAGTTTAAACCAAAATGGTCTGATGAGTGTGATATTCTTGAAAATTTCAAGCCAATGGACTTTACATCAACTGATGGTGTTAAAGCTCCAAAAGCTAAAGTCATACCTCTCAAGGACATCCCAGCAGTGGTTAAAACCTCTGCTGCAAAGGAGTCTGAAAAGAGAAAGAAGAAAGAAAAAATTGATAACTTGTTTTGTGAATTCTGTGAGAAAAGGAACCATCTAACAAAAGATTGTTTCCACTTAAAAGCTTATGATTTAAACAGAACAAGTATCATTGTTTCAGCTGAAAGTTGCATTGTTTGTGGTAAAACAAACCACAAAACTCAAGCATGTGTGTATCTCAAAAACCTTGATGTAAAAAAGAATGAGTACATTGCTAAAACATCCTTGAGTCCATCATCATCATCATCAACATCTGTTAAATTCACCAAGAAACAACCACTGTTTGTGCCAGTTCAAACAGCTGTCACAAAACAGCTGAACCAAACATCTGTCAAAAGAGATGTTCAGGTTACTGATGCACCCCCTGCCAATCAATTTAGAAAAGGCAAGGAAAAACAGCCTTACCAAAGGATTCCACACGTTTATGAGACCTACAAAAGGCCCTCTAAACCCAGAGTGAACAGGCATCCTTTTGGTTACCAGCAGGTGATTGGTCAGGACCCACAACAGTGGTTAGAGAAACACTGTCCTAAAACAGTCCAAAACCCTGACCTAACCACTGTCCATCATTCTGCATCCATCCCAGACACTGTTGAGACCCCATCCAAAGCCCTGCTGGCTTTGGAGACCCTAATGAACTAATCCTTTTACTTCATGTCCAGGGAGCTTCTGCATGCTTTGATAGTCTTTGGTATGTAGATAGTGGAGGCTCCAGGCACATGACAGGATGTAAAGCCCTCCTCAAAGACTTTAAAATCCATGGAGGGGGTGATATATCCTTTGGAAATAATAGTAAAGGGAAAGTTCTGGGGTCTGGTACAGTGCAGTCTGGAAATGTAAAATTTGAAAATGTCAATCTGATAGACAATCTAAAATTCAACCTTCTGAGTGTGTCCCAAATGAGTGACAAAGGGTTTGGGTCATTCTTCACAAAAGATTGTTGTAGGATCGTTGGACCAGAAATGGTCAAAAAGATTGAAGCAATAATCAAAACTGGTCAAACAAAACTTGTTGCTCAAAGAAGTGGTAATGTTTATGTTGTTGATATGTCAAAAGAGTGTCCCAGAGCTGATGACTGTCTGTTCTCAGCTGCCTCTAACAAAGAGACAGAACTTTGGCACAGAAGGCTGGGGCACACAAATCTTAAGACAATCACTGAAATTTCAAAAAATGGTTTGGTGAGAGGCCTACCACAAAAATTGTTTTCATGTCCTGAACATTGCATTTCTTGTTTAAAAGGAAAACAGCATAAAAGTTCTTACAAGTCCATTGAAGAGTCCAAAACAACCCAGTGGTTGCAAATGCTACATATGGATTTGTTTGGCCCAGTTCAAGTCACGAGCCTCAAGAAGAAAAGATATTGTTTGGTTATTGTTGATGACTTTTCTAGGTTTACATGGACTTTCTTTTTACACTCAAAAGATGAGACTGCAGGCATTTTGCAAGACTTTGTGACACAGGTTGAAAAACAATTTGACCTTCCAGTGAAAAGCTTCAGGAGTGACAATGGTACAAAATTTAAAAATAAGGAGTTGGATGCCTTCTGTGTGAAGAAAGGGATTGTAAGGCAGTACAACATCCCTAGAACACCAGAGCAAAATGGGGTTGTTGAAAGAAAGAACAGAACTTTAATTGAGGCTGCCAGAACTATGCTTGCAGATTCAGGTTTGCCATTAACTTTCTGGGCAGAGGCAGTAAACACTGCTTGCTATGTCCAGAACAGAGTTTTAATAAATCACAGGCACAAAAAGACTGCTTATGAAATTCTGTATAAAATCAAACCACTGATCTCATATTTCAAGGTGTTTGGCCGCCCATGCTTTATTTTGAACTTAAAAGATTCCATTTCAAAATTTGCAGCCAAAATTGATTGTGGTTATCATCTGGGATACTCAACCACTGCCAAGGCCTACAAAGTGTTCAATATACGGACCAAGGTAGTGGAGGAGACTTTGAATGTTAAGTTCAATGAACTTTCATCAATGAAAATCCCAGCAAATCCTGCATATCTGTTTGATCTTGAAAAAATCACTTTTGAAAATTCTGCAGTCAAGACTAACAGTGCAGGTCCATCAGAGGATACAACACCAGACTATGGGTATGAAATCATCATCCCTCAAAGGTCTGCCACAAAGGGAAAAGCATCAGCTGTTCAAAACAGCTGTCAAAGTTCAACCACTGCTACCTCAACAGTTGTTGACCAAAGTAGCCCATCAACCACTGCTTCCACATTCTCAAACACTGCTGACAAAAGTCCCCAAACAGTGGATAAAAGTCAGCAGGTGTCCACTTTTGAAGCCACTGCTGGATCATCAAAATCCCCAGCAGTGGTTAGCTCAGATGATACACATTTGCAGCCTTCACCAACAAATGCCATCATACCATACCAAGGAGACTTAATCTTCTTGAGATCTCATCCACCTGATCAAATCATTGGCAACATCAATGAATGGGTGCTCACAAGAAGCCAAACCCAAAACATTTGTCTTTTTGCTGGTTTTCTATCACTCCATCAGCCAGTCAAGTACCAAGAGGCACTGAAAGACAATAGCTGGGTAGAAGCCATGCAAGAGGAGCTCCAACAGTTTAAAAGACAACAAGTATGGGAGCTTGTACCACTGCCAGAAGAGGTTAGTCCCATTGGCACAATGTGGGTCTTCAAGAACAAAACTGATGAAAGGGGTATTGTTGTCAAGAATAAAGCTAGGCTTGTGGTTCAAGGTTACAGACAGGAAGAGGGGATTGATTATGATGAAACATTCGCCCCTGTTGCAAGATTGGAAGCCATTAGACTGTTCCTGGCCTTTGCTGTCAACCACAACATGAAGGTGTTTCAAATGGATATCAAAAGTGATTTCCTCTATGGTACAATTCAAGAAGAGGTATATGTTTGTCAACCTCCAGGTTTTGAGGATCCATTTTATCCAGATCATGTCTACAGGCTAAACAAAGCCTTGTATGGCCTGAAACAAGCACCAAGGGCCTGGTATGAAACTCTTTCCAACTTCCTTCTCTCAAATGGTTTCAAAAGAGGTACCATTGATAAAACACTGTTTTTAAAATGGAGAGGGAAGAATTTAATGATTGTCCAGATTTATGTGGATGACATTATTTTTGGAAGCACATGTAACTCAATGTGTGAAGAGTTTAGAGAACTCATGACAGCTGAGTTTGAAATGAGTGCAATGGGTGAGCTGCAATGCTTTCTTGGTCTCCAAGTTCAGCAAATGCAAAATGGAACTTTCATTCATCAAAGCAAATATGCTAAAGAACTTTTGACAAAATTTGATATGAATGATTGTAAACCATGCAGCACACCCATGGCAACAAATAAGCTTGTCATGTCTGATGAAAAGGATGAGCTGATTGACCAAACTTTATATAGAAGCATGATTGGGTCTTTATTGTACCTAACTGCATCTAGACCAGACATCATGTTTGCAACATGTGTTTGTGCAAGAAGTCAATCAGCTCCCAGAAAATCAAATCTCATTGCTGTAAAAAGGATATTCAGATACATAAAAGGTGCTCCCACACTTGGTATCTGGTATCCAGCTAATGGGAATATCAAGCTTTCAGGCTTTTCAGACAGTGACTTTGTTGGATGTAACACAACAAGGAAGTCCACATCAGGAGGGTGCCAGTTTCTAGGTGATTGCTTAGTTTCTTGGCAAAGCAAAAAGCAAGCAGCAGTTTCAACATCCACTGCTGAGGCTGAATACATTGCTGCTGCAAGCTGTACAGCCCAACTCCTGTGGCTTCAAAATCAGTTACTGGATTTTGGTATCACTGCCTTAAAGACACCACTCATGTTGGACAGCCAGGCAGCAGAAAATATCATCAAAATTCCAGTTTCTCACTCTACCACCAAACACATCGACATCAGACATCACTTTGTGAGGGATTGCTATGAAAAAGGTTTGATTTCTCTGCATCATGTCCCAACAAAAGACCAGCTGGCATATGTGCTCACAAAAGCACTTGATACAGCCACTTTTGAAAGCTTGGTCTCTAGAATTGGGATGCTAAACATGGAATAACAAGCAAAATCTTGTTTTTCTATGCATAAAAGCATCAAAATGTTTTCAGAAAATCAAAAATCCATCCTTAAAAATAGCTAAAAATGAAATTTTCATTAAAATCCTTAAAAGTCTGCCATTAACCACTGATTGCTCAAAAGTCTGCTCTACTTCAAAAGCCTGTCCACTGCTGAAAGTCAACCCCTGTTCTCTCATTCCTTTGATAAACTCTGTTGTTCAAAAGCAGTGTCTTATCCACTGATATGCTATCCACTGATAGTGAAAATCATCCACTGCTCTACTACCACTGCTTTCATCAGTCACTTTCATAAAAGTATTGTCCTTCACTTTCACCAGGGGTTGTCACGTGGGCAGTACATAATGGTCAGACCTTTTGTAACGGCTGCCACGTCAGCATTCACTTTCTTCCCTATAAAAATCCCCCACTCACCACCAAAACAGGGTTTTACTGTCGAATTGAATTCTTAAAAATTCTCTTCTCAAAGCAGTTTTTCATCTCATCTTTCACAAATTTCTTCGATCATTCTCTTCAAAAATGACAAAATCGAAGCCATCCACAAAACCCACTTCCAAATCATCATCGAAAACAGCCTCTCAAAAGGAAATCTCCACTGAAATCCCATATAAACCATCTCACAATCTCCTAGGTCTTCTCACAAAACCAGGAACCACCAATGTTTTCGATTCCATCATTGACACCATGGCAAAATCAAAGTACAAAACTTTGTTCACCGTCGATGCACCAATCTATTTGGAGACCCAAAGGGAGTTTTGGAAGAATGCAACCCTTGAAAAACAAGGAGACATTACAACCACCATACACTCTTCTATAAAGGGTAAAGCTGTCCAAATCACGCCACAATCCATTTCAGAGGTCTTTCAACTCGATGATCAGGAAGGTAAAATTTCTTTCACTAAAAATGAGTTACAAACTGACTTCATTGAAAGAGGGTATGAAGCCACAATGATGAAGAAACTTACCTTACAAAAAGGTTATTTTCCTTCTGCAACCAGATTTTTATTTCATACCCTCCTACTATGTGTTTCAAATAAAACCACTTCTTTCAATGAAATCCCTTTAAAGATTCAAAATCCGGGATATGCAATTCTTCAAGAAGAAAATTTTAACTATTGTCGGGAAATTTTTAAAGATTTGGTTAATAATGTTGAAACAAAATCATTCTTACTGTTTCCAAGGTTTTTAAGCTACTATTTTGAAAAGAAATTCAGTAAGAATGATTTAGCTGCAATAAACCAAGGTGATTCTACTCAAATAAACAATTTAACAACTGAAACTTTTTCAAGAATGTTAACACCTTGCAAAACACAAGCAGAGGTGCCTGAGTAGAATTTAGCAGTTACAACTGCTCCTCAGGTATCTGTTGCTGAGCCCACTGCTCAAGGTGATCAAAGTGGCAGCACAACTGCTTTGAAACCCACACCTACAATCACCAAAAAGCCAAAAAGAAAAACTCATAAACCCCCAAAACCCATCAAAAAGGCAACTCTGGAGGATGAGATACCAGAGCTACTGCCTGTGACAACACAAATGTCACAAGAAACCACTGCTGCTACTTCCTCACAGCAGTTAGTACAAATATCTCAACCCATAACCGAAACTCCTCCTGATTCTTCACAAAAAGATCAGGTAGTACACATTGGGACACCACATCATGATGCTCTGGAAACACTCATTTCCATCATCCACAGCTCAATTCCCGGAGCAAATCCTCTTTCTTCACCAAACATCACATCCACAATTCCCCCACCAACTAAACTGCTGTTGGATGCAATTGATTTGAACCAGGCACTATCCAGTCCTTCTCAATCACCTATCAATGAGAATATACCTCAACAACTGACTGGGTCTGATGTATCAATCTTTGCTAACCCACCAACACAACCTGAGGAGGTTAGACCCCTTGAGTTACAAGTAACTCTTGGTGGTAATCCAAGTGAAGCAGCCACTACAACTGTTGAACGTGGTTTACAGTTGGACAGTGGTTACATCAATAAGACTTCCTTGGAGGCAATTCCTTTTATAGCACCTCTGCCAACCACCAGTGGATTTATTTATCCTACTGGCAACATTAAAAGGTTGTCAAGTGTTGAAGGAAGAAGACCCCAGTACCAAGAAAAAGGGGCATTAGTGGTTAATGTTTGGAGTATACTCCCTACATCTACCACTGATAAAACCACTGCTAGTGGGAAATCAGATGATCCCATTAAATTGGGTGATGGTTTAAAGTACCAGAAATTGACGGATCGTGTTGAAAAGCTTGATAACTCTGTTGCAGAACTCAAAGATATGCTACAACAGTTGTTACAAGTACAAAAGGTACAATCAATTGCTGTTCCATCTCAAGCACCTGCTCCACCACAGGCACCTGCTACAAATGAGCTCTGGAACTTATTTCAACCTTTTCTCCATCATCAAGCACAACTAGCTGATCAGCAACACGAAAAACATGTCCAACAGCTGAGAAATGCAATGGAGCCAAGGTTCAAGAACACTCAGGCTGATCTAAAGGCTCTCAAAACTCAGATCCTGCACACTACTGGCACTGCTCCTCCAACAGTTTTCTTCATTGATCAACTTCCCCCAGATAATGCCAAAAAGGGGAGAAAATTCAGGAGTGGAAAAAGAAGGGAATAGAGGATGGTCTCTACATTGAACCAGAAAATGCAAACATGACCAAACAAATCCCTTTGCCAGATGGAAGCAAGAAAATTGATGTGACCACAAATGCACTGGCAGAAGCAGTTGCAAGTGTAAAAAGGGATAGAGAGGCCAAAAAGAAAGCCAGGGTGGATTATCCGGATCAGGGTACTTCAGGGTCAAAAGATGATGAAAATCTTGTTGATGAAAAGAAGAAGCCTACAAGAAGAGTAAGGCTACCCAAATCCATTCCAACCAGACGTTCGAAGTCTGCTCCAAAACCACCACTTAAAACAGTTGTTGTAACTCCTGTTGTATCAACTACAGTCGGTACTTCAGTGGTTTCAACATCTGCTCCCACTTCAACACACACCACTTCAACACACACCAAATCCACTGCTTTACCACCATTACCACCAAAAACAAAATCACGTCCTGCCAAAAGGCAGAAGACAGTAGTTGTTACAACATCTGCTGTAATGGCAACAGTGGTTGGAACACCAGTTGTTTCAACAACTGTTAGTCAATCACAAACCACTGCCACTACATCCACCACCACTGTTCCATCCAAAACATCATCAGCCCCTCCTCAAACAAAGAGGAGAAGGCTAATTCTCAAAGATGATGACACTTCACCACCACAAACATCTTCAAAATCTTCAGCTCTTGTCACAATACCAAAACCTGTTCCTCTCTCTTCAGTTCAAATGTACAAGCCCTTACCTCCTGCAGGTGTTCAATTTCCTCTTGAACTAGCAGCTGTTAGAGAAGAAATAAAATCTTTTTACTATGAGGATGACCCTGCCAAAAGGAGTTTGCCATCAATAAAAGGATATCCCTGGCCTAAAAATGTTGATGAATATTTGGAAATCAAGGCCAAGCAAGCAGAGGATATCTCAAAAAGAAACACACAAGGGAAATCTGACAAAGAAATTTCAAGAAACTATCAATATCTGCTCACACAGGTCAGATCCCTAGAACAATTTGCAAAAAATGTCAGTCAACAAATTTCAGAAAGAGCAGCTGAAACTTTGAAGAAAGTCTACATTGAAAGCATCATGGCTCACAAGAAGTACAAAGGAGAGAAATACATGTACAAAGAGTGGACTGTTCCTGAGCTTGAAAATGAAGCAGCAAGAATTCAAGACATGATAAAAAGGAAAGTCACTCACACTCCTCCTGACTGGGCAAAGTTTAGAAAGAATGTACCTGACAAACAGGTAGAACTGAAAAGAATGAAAGAAGAACTGGTTGCTGCTGAATATGGAAACAAAAGACAAGTTGCTAGATGGAAAGAAGATGTGGTCAGGATCACCTACAAAAGGTTGGAGGAACTAAGAAAGAAAGATCCAAATGTTCCTCAAAAGCCTGACTATCCTGAAGCAGAGGTTTCAAAAAGACCAACAAAGCTGCAAATCAGGAGAGCAACTGCTCCAACTGGTGTTGCCATCTATAAAAGAAGGACACACAAACAGTTGAGAGGTGAAACCATCCAAGAGATGATAAAAGGAGATGAACTTGTGAAAGAAGGCATAAAGAAAATGATCATAGAAACTCTTGGTTTGGATCAAACTGCAAATACTGCTCAGCCAGTTATGAATAGGCCAGCCTCACCAAATACCTCTGCAAATAAACATCTCCCAAGAAACCCACCAGGCTCAAAAATACAAAAGTGGGAAACTGACAAACAGACCCGCGTATTGACTTTGCTCAGGTCTGGTGGAGAAGTGGAGAAAATATCAAGGGAACAAGCTCTTGGCCTGAGTCTTGAAGATTTGCAGGATCTCCTTGATCTTCCACTTAGCAGGGATGATGAAGACACAGATGCCCTAGACTTTGAACTACAATTTAAAGGTCAGATAAGGGAACTGTTGATGAGGCAATAAAAGAATTCCACAATAATGAAGAGTTTTGGCATTATCTGTTCCAGGGGGAGATTGTTGGGATTGAACCCTATCAGAGGAAAAGATAATTAAAGCCAAAACTGGATCAGAACAGTGGATCCAAAATAAGCAGATGTTTACATATAAATCTCTCCCCTTGAAAGTGACTTCATATCTGCTGACCTCCTATCTGCTGATCTTACAAAGTGCTGACCTACAACTGCTGCTCAAGTAAAGACCTGATGAAAGACTAAAGCCCTGCTGATTCTATCTACTGCCTTGAGTCAAGCACTGCTGATCCGGACAAGTACTGCTGGGTTCACAGCAGTAGAAAGTTGCAGCAGCTGATCTATAGTCTGTCTTGTAAAGTAATGTAATAGCAGTAGTTAACATAGCAGTGTTTGTATAGATCAGAGGTTAGAGTTTGTTAGGAGGTTAGATGTCACTTTCATGGTGACGTCAGCTAAGATGCTCAGTGGTTTGCAAGTGCCTATAAATAGATCAGTACTTTGTACTGTTCTATTAGCTCTTTTGCATCATTGTCTTCTTTGCACGAACAAACAACTGAGCTCTGGCTGAGGGGGAGTTTGCATTCATTCATCAATCATTGTAATCGTTATTGAAATAAATTCAATCTTTCGATTCATTGTGAAAATATGTTTGATCAAAGTATTACTCTTGTTTGATTGTATGCAAAGTTTGTTTTCATCATAATTCCGCTGCACACTCATCCATTTTCATTTTAATTACAAACACAAAATACAATCAGAAACAAACTCAGATCCAACATAATCTAACCTGGTAAGGCCCAGTTCGTAACCATAGTTTGTTATATTAATTTGATGCGTCAGTCTCACACTTTAGGGTCTAACAAGTTTCGATGTTATAATCGGAATGGATTGGTTATCCAACAACCGAGCAGAAGTAGTTTGACATGAGAAGGCCATTCGCATCTCGTTGACGAATGGAGAAACACTTGTAGTCCATGGGGAGAAACGTGAGACGCCCCTACGAGTCATTAGTTGTATGAAGGCGGAGAAACGCCTCCGAAGAGGCTGCATGTCCTTCCTCGCACACGTCATTGACAAACAGAACCAGAGCCATGGCTAGAAGGCATTCCCGTTGTGAAGGAATTCCCAGAAGTCTTTCCTGAAGACTTGCCTGGGCTACCTCCACAGCGACGAGTGGAGTTTCGTATAGATCTAGTGCCAGGAGAGGCACCAGTGGCGAGGGCACCATACCGGCTAGCTCCGTCCGAAATGCAGGAGCTTTTGACGCAACTGCAAGAGCTGCTAGACAAGGGATTTATCAGGCCGAGCTTCTCACCCTGGGGAGCTACAATATTATTTGTTAAGAAGAAAGATGGCAGTTTCCGTATGTGTATCGTTTACAAGGAGTTGAATAAGTTAACCATCAAGAATCGGTATCCCTTGCCGAGGATCGATGACTTGTTCGACCAATTTCAAGGCTCTGTCTACTACTCCAAGATCGACTTGAGATCGGGATATCATCAACTGTGAATACAAGAAGAAAGTATCCCTAAAACGGCCTTCAGGACTCGCTATGGACATTACGAGTTCATTGTCGTGTCGTTTGGCTTAACAAACGCACCGGCAATATTCATGGACCTCATGAATCGGGTGTGTAAGCCATATCTGGATAAGTTTGTGATTGTATTAATTGATGACATCCTTATATATTCACGAACCAAGGAAGAACATGAGCAACATCTGCGAGCTATTTTAGAACACTTGAAGAGAGAACAGTTGTATGCGAAGCTGTCGAAGTGAGAATTTTGGATTCGCGAGGTGCAATTCCTAGTTCACGTGGTGAATGAGAATGGAATTCATGTCGACCCTGCCAAGATTGAGGCGATTAAAAACTAGGAAGCCCCAAAGAGGCCAACTGAAATATGATAATTTATGGGGTTAGCGGGCTATTACAGACGATTCATAGAGAATTTCTCGAATATTGCTCAACCGCTAACAACCTTAACCCAGAAGGATAAGAGATTCGCTTGGGGTGAAGCACAAGAAACAACTTTTCAGACGTTGAAGGATAGGCTTTGTGACGCACTTTTTTTGTCTTTACCGGACGATACCGATGGTTTCATGGTTTATTGTGATGCTTCTCGACAAGGTCTTGATTGCATGTTAATGCAGCGGGACAAAGTCATTGCATACGCATCTCATCAATTGAAGGTGCATGAGAAAAACTATACAACGCATGACCTTGAGTTAGGAGCGGCGATATCCGAGTTGAAGATTTGGCGTCATTACTTGTATGGTACTCGTTACACGATCTTTACAGACCATAAGAGTTTGCAACACATTTTCTATCAGAAAGACTTAAACATGAGACAGCGAAGATGGGTCGAGCTGTTAAATGATTACGATTATGAGATAAAGTATCACCCGGGCAAGGCGAATGTTGTGGCAGACGCATTGAGCCGCAAGGAACGTGCAAAGCCTCTAAGGGTGTGAGCCCTAGAGATGACAATACAAACTAATCTCATAGTTCGAATTCGTGAAGCCTGGCAGGAAGTGCTTAGACCAGAGAACCTACGAGCTGAATCGTTGCGTGGGATGGAAGTGAAATTGTTGCCCAAGGAAGATGGAACATTATACTTTATGGAATGAAATTGGGCACCATTCTCCGGCGATCTACGTGCACTTATTTTGGATGAAACTCATGAGTCAAGGTACTCGATACATCCCGGATCCGACAAGATGTACCAAGACTTGGAGGATTCGTATTGGTGGCCCAAGATGAAAGCTGATATTGCTACATATGTGGGTAACTGTCTTACTTGTGCCAAAGTTAAGGCGGGGTAGCAGAAACCATCAGGGTTGCTTCAACAACCTAAGATTCCCGTAAGGAAATGGGAACAGATATCGATGGACTTCATTGCCAAGTTACCTAGGACGCAAAGAGGTCACGATATGATTTGGGTAATCGTTGATCGACTCACGAAGTCCACGCATTTTCTACCGATCAGTGGGGAAGACAACACCAAGAAGTTGGCAGGGATATATCTCAAGGAGATTGTGGCACGTCATGGAATGCCTGTTACTATTATATCTGACCGAGATGGTCGTCCTGTGTCAAGAATTTGGCAAACGTTTCAGAAGGCTTTTGGATCACAGTTGAACCTTAAACTGCCTTTCACCCTCAGATGGACGGCCAAAGTGAATGAACTATTAAGACTTTAGAAGACATGCTTCGTGCATGTGTGATGGACTTTGGTGGTAGTTGGGATACTCACTTGCCTTTAGTGGAGTTTTCCTACAATAATAGTTATCATACCAGTATTCAGGCTGCCCCGTTTGAAGCTTTATATGGACGTAAGTGTCGGTCCCCGTTATGTTGGACGGAGACCAGAGATAAACAGGTTATCAGTCCGGAGTTAGTTTAGGAAACTATCGACAAGATTGCTCAGATACGTGATCGCATCAAGACAGCACGAGATAGACAGAAAAGTTACGCCGACAAGCGGCGGAAACCGTTGGAATTCGAGGTTGGGGATATCGTTTAATTGAAAGTCTCGCCTTGGAAAGGCGTGGTACGGTTTGGAAAACGTGGAAAGTTGAACCCACGATATATTGGACCCTTCGAGATCCTGGAAAGGATCGGAACCATTGCATACAAGCTGAAGCTTCCAGAAGAACTAAGTAGTGTCCACGACACATTTCTGGTCTCTAATCTCAAGAAGAGTCCGACTCAAAAAACAGTCGTCATTCCCGCAGACGAGATTCACGTCAACGAAAAACTACAATTTACTGAAGAACCTGTTGAGGTTACGGACTGTAAAGTCCACAAAACACGGAGAAGTCGTATTAAACTCGTCAAAGTCCATTAGAATTCATGTCATGGCCCAGAGTTTACATGGGAATGTGACAACTGGCACTTTTTCATGTATTTTCGTACAATGTGAACAGTAACTTGTGACATATGGTTGTGTATGATTGAACTTATGATATGAATGATTTCCTGTTTACTTTCAAAGACGTACAAGTACATTACATGTTGCATGCTATTTATGATTGTTAAATGCAACTTGAAACAGTTAAATTAGTGCACAGAACGAAACTAGCACACTTATCAGACAAACTAGAAGTACTGACAGGAGTTCAGTACTCAGACAGACATCATGATAGGACACAGAAGGAGTCCCAGAACCAAAGTTTACACTAGAACTTTATGTAGGAAAGTAAGGGTTATAAAACTGCCCTCCGAGTGATGATTTAAACACCAAAAAGTGCCCGAAACATACTCTAACTGCAGAATTCTGCAGAAATTAGTAAAATTCAGCACTTTAACACCAAATATTGTGCAGAAATAAGGTTTAATTGCCCAGAATAACTTGTTAAGTGTCGGGAATGAAAACTGCCACAAAAAGGTATCTCATAGCACACTAAACTGCACGATTTAGCACCTTAACGAACTGGTAACCAAACGAACAACCGGACACTACCCGAAACACCAAAATTAAACTAGAAGCATTATTTTAACATCATGAAACTAGTTATCAACACTAAACATCATATCACACCTTAAAATCCCTAAACACATTAAACCCCTAAATTAACACTTAAATTCTAACTAGATTAGTTAACTTACAATTGAAATATAACCAAGACCCCTCCCCTGGAGACGGTTATAAGTGGGTCCCACACCCCTTGATTTTCTTGATTATTCTATTTGATATGCTACAAAGATATTAGACACAAGAACTCTTGGTTAATAAGATGTTGGAAAAAAGTCATTAAAAACCATTAGTCCCCATCTCTTATCACTTACATTTCTCAAAGTTCAAAACTCACAAACACTTTCCCCTTCCCTTCAAAAGCTACGACCCAAGCAACCCTCACATCACCTCCATTATCTAGCTCATTTCCATACATTCTAAGCACATTCAAGGGTGAATCAAGCATACTTAAGGAGGTTGCAAGCAAGGAGAGTTGAAGGACCACTTTGGAGAGCTTTTATCCACCTCATTTCTTCTTCATCTTGCATCTTCCCTAGCCCTTGTGCTAGTAGTAAGCACTCTTGATCTTGTTTTTACACTTGATTTTAGTAGTTAAAGTAAGTAGTAACAAGATAATTTAAAGAATCTCACCAAAACAAAAACGTGAACATAAACATAAAGCTTGAAATCATGAAGATCTAAGTTGTTTAAGTGTATGTCATGAACTTGTTTATTGATTTCTTGCATGTATGGTGTAGATCACCACAGAAAAGCTTGCTAGATGATGATTTAAAAAATGATCTAGCAAGTATGAGGATGAATCTTGAAAGATCTAAGTTGATCATCCTTTATTTTAAGTATGAACTTGAAGATGGACTTGATTTTGTGTAAGATGATGATTCTTACAAGATGTAGGTTGTAAAAGTAAAAGTAAAAGTAAAAGTAAAGGATTTTAAACATAAAAAGTTTAAGAAAATAAACTTTACTTCATGATTTACAATACTTGGTTTTTGAAAGAAAATAAACATGTTTTAAGTGTTAAAATGGAACCTTTAAGTGTATGAAGCATGAAAGACTCAAGAAGAGTAATTTTTGCAAAAGTGTGTTACAAGTTATAAAGATGGAAATTTTGTAAGAAAGAGTTTTATGAAATAAAAACCATGGATTTAGTTTTATTAAACCATGTTAAACATGTTAAAATACTACAAGGTTTTATAAAACTTCAAGTTCATACCATCTTGTAAATTATATACTATGGTTTATGGTAAGTTGTAAAATAATTGTTGATGATTGATGATAAATTTTTGAAAAGAAAATGATATGCTAATAAGCATGGAAACCTCCATTTTCAAAGGAAACTATAGCAAAATTTTTGTAGAAATTCAACACTTATAAAAATATTATCATGGTTTTAATATAAAAATTTGCCATAATTTTTGTTATAAAAATTACAAGTATTGGAGGTTGATTTTTAATAATAAAAATGACTAATTATATATTTAGGAAAATATATATTTAGAAGTCACAAAAATTATGTGCTACGTGTATAATTGCTTGTATTAGTTATACTAAAAATTAGGAACCTTGAAAATAATATATCACACTTAAATACTAAAAATTGTAATATGAAATATTACCAAAATCACAAGAAAATAAATATATATCTTATACCCAAATATTTGACAAATCGGACAACGGACATTTGGACTATATATATATATATATATATATATATATATATATATATATATATATATATATATATATTCCGGAATTAAATCCGTAACTCGGCAAATGTGATAAACGGTATTTTTGAAACCGAAGAAACGGCAAAATATGGATTTTTACAATTATTGTAAAATATATCATATTTTTGAAGTGGGAGAAAATATATATTTTCAATAACAACTCAAAAATATATGATTTTGCTGAAAACTAAAAATATATATTTTTCTAACCTTAATCTTAAAAATATATTATTTTTAAGATATATATGGAAATATACATATTTTGCCAAACAAAATTTATAGATATTTTTCTATAAAAAATCCTCTTAAAAATATATATTTTAAGAGTATAAAGTTGGTGATTTCTAGTTGTACAAAAATAATATTCTGAAAAATTACACATAAAATTAAGTATAAAATAATTAATAAATACAAGAAAATACGTAATCCTATACGTATAAATACATACCGGAATGCACTACCAACACTTGGCAAAATACCCGTATACAAGTAATATACACAAGTATGAGAATACAAAGTAACATGCAAGTATACCTTTACGTGAAAATATATATGTGAGAAACACATGACAAATGAAGTTAAAAATAAATTATTTTTAACAATATTCCAAAAATTGGATGGAAATACTTTAAGTTAAAATATCCTTATTTTAACTAATAATTATATAATTTGGAATTATATAATATACATCAAGCGTATAACTCAAAGTATACTAAATTCCAAAATAAGTCTTAATAAATAAATAAGGCTAAGAGTCGTTACACGACCTAAACGTCTAATAAAACATAGCACATGTGTAGGTAGTAGTACGACCCGTGAAGAGGAACTTTGAGTTTACAAGACGGCTGATGTTTTGGTCAAAAATTACCAAAGAAATTAAGTGATAAAATTAGTTTTGTGAGGTAGTGTGCTAACAATGTTTATAGAAAATGTGCTAATTTAGTTGTTTGCAAAAACAGTTTTCAGGATACAGCTCAGGATATCAAGCTATATCAACAATCAAACAATGAGCAGAAATGTAAAGGATGACACGAGATGTACGAGGAAAGCCCTTGATCAATCTAGATCTCCGGCATAAAACATCGGGAGCTGACAATCGCAGCTGCCAAGTTATTCTTATTACTTCAAAACTCATGATACAGTGCATGATATTGTATGGATCAGCTAAGTGTTACAATGATTTTCAAGTGTGAGTGTTGGTGAATGTGATTACGAGTGATTGCAGCTGTTAAGAGAGTAAAAAAAGTGAGTGAAGTTGTGTCTCTATCGATCCGTACAGCTCCTATTTATAGTAAACCGAAATAACTAACTATCCTATAATCTTGGGATACTTCGAATATTCCCTATAGAACGTCGGAGACCCCTTCTTCCGGCTTCAACGTTCTTTTCTCAACGGAATTGACCGAGTCTTCAGGAGAACAAGTCCACATATACGTTACGAGCTAGCCACCATAACCTGCACGTGATCAATTAGTAGCTATCAGAATATCATATCAGGATGTTACCAATATCCTGATCCGGTATCCTGGTCATAATCAAAATCAATAAAATCAGGATATACTTTAGGATATGGGTTGGAAAAACCACCCATAACAATTGTCCCCAAAATATATCTGTTGGAATTCTCAAATTTAAACGGATATATTTTAAACTTATCGCGTTGATCGAGGTCATTAAGATGATTGGACGTTGATGTGACAATGTGCAACTCCCCAAGCGATATTTACTTGATTCCTATCTATCAAGCTCCTATATCTTCTCTCTTCTTGCTTGATAATCCACCGTCCTCACCAGAATTCTCAGGTAATCATTCATCCCTTCTTTCTTCCTTGTGATTCTCCTTGTTTTCTTCGATGGCCACTAGAACTCGTTCTCAAACCGGCGAATCAATCGAGACCTTTGTTAACCAAAACCTTCTCAAAAACCCTGAGAAGGAGATTTGTTCTTTTGATAATGCGGACATTGCAACGTTGAAGGCCTCCGGCGCCTTCTCCGATAAGGCGATCATCAGACCGTTTGATCGGACTGTCCGATCAGATGTATCATCCGGTGAATGGATCTGCTTCCTAGCGTATCCTTTTTCTCTAGGTCTTCGATATCCCTTTCCCGAGTTCATGATGCAGTTCTTTCTCAAAACAGGTCTTAGTTTTTCTCAGACGATGCCTATGGTTTGGAGGGTGCTGATAGTGCTCAACTAAATCAAGACTCTTCATATTCCCGACCTATGCATTGAGGATATCCCCATAGCTTATCGTTTCCGCTCTCATGGATCTAGTCGATTCTTACTTTTTTCCACTTCAAGTAACCCTCTCATCCTCAAAGCAACCAAAAATGAGGACGGATGGCAACGGAAGTTTTTCTTTGTCAGGCGAGATACCATCGCTGAGGGTGACAACCTTTCGGTGAAGTGGTTAACCACCGGTAGGGTTTAGGGTTTTAGGAATACCCCCAAACGTATCTTGAGTCTATATCCTGTACTGACATTCTCTTGTTTTTCCTTTATGCAGTGAACTTCAGAGAATTAGCTCCTCCTACTGAAGAATCTGAAGAAAGAATCAAAGCAGTTTACCAATTACCAGAAAGTGATAGAAGTTTTTCATCACACCTTCCAAGCTCAAGTCAATACTCCTCATCCGATATGTCTGGTAAGGATTATTTAATTCTACATGTACTTAATTAGTTTAATATAATGTAAAAGTAAAAATTTAGAGTTTCTCCCTTTGTGCAGCACCAGCCAAGACCCCTGAAGTTTTTGACCTTGAATAACTAGACAACTACTCTGGCCCCGTCCAAGTCAAGAAAGAATCAAGTTCCAAGCCAGCTACTTCGTCCAAGCCCACCAGCTCTAAGGCCGCCGCCATTCCCAAGCCTTCCCCAGCTACTAAGACCCGGGCTTCTAGTGCCCGAATGAGGAAGGAAACTGATTCTCCTGCCACTCCCGAGACATCCCCCTACGAGAATCATGGGTTCATTGAAGCAAGCGGGTTTATGACCTCCTTTCTTAACCAGGTAAAAATCCTTACCCTATATCCTTCACATATATGCAGAACCATTATCCTGATTAGTACATACTCATACCTGTGTTTTTTTGTCGTAGGGCCTCGAGCGTCTAGTTCACTTGTACGAGGAATCGCGCGGGCTTAACAAGATACTAGAGTCCAAGTTGAAGAAAGCTGAGGTCACCATTACCGACCAAGGGATGATCGTTGCCGCCAAATCTTAGCACTACGAGGATAAGTTCAAGGCAATGACCCAGGAACACCAGGCTGCCATCAAGAAGGCTACTCACGAAGCTCAAGCCAAACTTGACGCCGCTCAACTCCAACATGAACAGGATATGGCTTCTTAACGGGAAGGTCTTAAGAGTTCCATCGTCATCTCTCTCCTCCAAGCCAGGCTGAAAATGGCCTATGAGGCCAGGGCCATGGGCTTCGAATGCCCTTCTTGGAACGTCGATGCTTGGGAGGCAAAGTTTAGAGATCTCAACGGCAATCATGTGTAACATCCTACAAAACCTGTGGTTGAGGAGCCTTCTAAAGCGGATGAAAAGGCGGCTGATGCTGGTGGCGATGCTGAGAAGGATGCTGGGGCCGATCCTGGAGCGGGTGCTGATGATGAAGTAATGGTTGAAGAAGGTGCGGTATAACAACCCTCCTGAAATTTTTCTGACGCCCTAATATATTTTAAAATATTCCTATATGTCTTAAAAGACACCTCGTACGCGAAAACGTACCCCGAATACCTTTATTTTTATAAAAATAAAAAATAAAAACAAAATTTTAGGGGCGCTCGCTGACCGCGTAGCCCTTGGCTACACCTTACTCGGGCCGTGACAGATACAAGATCCGGCGAGCCCCGGTGCTGACACGTGGCAACATGTGGCAACACATGTTGAACCTATATTATGACCCA
The DNA here is from genome assembly GCA_030545235.1 of Helianthus tuberosus. Classification (NCBI taxonomy): domain Eukaryota; kingdom Viridiplantae; phylum Streptophyta; class Magnoliopsida; order Asterales; family Asteraceae; genus Helianthus; species Helianthus tuberosus. The sequence continues at coordinate 146,817,615 of CM060367.1, read as the reverse complement.
GATCACCTACGGCCTAGACCCCCTACTACGCGGGCCGTGTAACCCGAGGACTCACGTTACACGGGCCGCGAGAGACTCGAATTTCAGCCCTATATAAGAGGGCATCGGGCCTTCATTCGAAACTCGGTCATGATCTTTTCTTTCTCTCAATTTTCATATAGTATGCACAATACTCGCGTAGCCCTTGGCTACACCTTACTCGGGCCGTGACAGATACAAGATCCGGCAAGCCCCGGTGCTGACACGTGGCAACACGTGTTGAACCTATATTGTGACCCAGATCACCTACGGCCTAGACCCCCTACTACGTGGGCCGCGTAACCCGAGGACTCACGTTACGCGGGCCGCGAGAGACTCGAATTTCAGCCCTATATAAGAGGGCATCGGGCCTTCATTCGAAACTCGCTCATGATCTTTTCTTTCTCTCAATTTTCATATAGTATGCATAATACTCGGGTATAATATCTTCCTAATTAACGAAGTTCTGCCCCATTGTAAGTATTATAACCCCGGTTACGTATTAGATACGCTGCCCGATTGATCCAGGGTTCTGTAACGACTGTCGTGGTTCTACCCGACGTAGTCGTTGGAATGCCGTCTCGGGGAGGGTATCATTAATATAAATAAAAGGGTTATTATACTAACATCTTTACATTTGTGTAAATTATAGATAAATCACCAGGAAACCCTAAAAGAAGTCTAAGACAACAATGTGAGTAATCTCCTTTTTGTAAATTGTTTTTACAAAACCTTAAATGTTTTACAATGTGATTAAGCAGTGATTGAGTCTTTGTAGTTCTTCAATTACTGCCGGTATATTGGGGTTTTGTATACAAAATGTGAAACACGTTACCATTGGATAAATGAACAGATTAGAAAGGCATAAGAATCAGTAATCAAGGATGATACTGAGAAGTTAAAAGGAATGATTAAGGAATTAGAACGAGGAACATATGGAATTAGGGGATTTCATAAGAAAAGGATGTGGATACCTAAATTAGGAAACCTACGCCACCGTATATTAGAAGAAGCCCATAGGTCTAAGTATACGATGCATCCTGGAAGTGATAAGATGTATCAGGATTTAAGAAAGAAATTTTGGTGGATAGGAATGAAAAAGGATATAGCAGCGTATGTTGCAAAGTGTTTAACCTATTCACAAGTCAAAGCTGAACATCAGAAACCTTCAGGTTTATTACAACAGTTAGAAATGCCTGTTTGGAAATGGGAATTAATAACAATGGATTTTGTTACTAAATTACCCAAAACAAGAAAAGGTAATGATACAATCCGGGTGATTGTAGACAGGCTAACTAAGTCAGCTCATTTCCTACCGATAAAGGAAACTTTCAGTATGGAACAATTAGCTAAATTATATGTAAATGAAGTAGTTTCTTTACATGGAATTCCTCTATCAATTGTTTCTAACAGAGATAGTCGTTTTACCTCTCATTTTTGGACAAGTTTCTAAAAAGCAATGGGAACCAAGTGAAATCTAAGCACAGCCTATCATCCTCAAACGGACGGACAAAGCGAAAGGATAATTCAGACCACGGAAGATATGCTTAGAGCTTGTGTAATTGATTTCAGAGGTAACTGGGACGATCACTTACCATTGATAGAATTTTCTTATAATAATAGTTATCACACAAGTATCAATGCTGCACCATTCGAATACGGACGAAAGTGCCGAACTCCAGTCTGTTGGGCAGAAATTGGGAAAATCAACTATATAGACCTGAGATAGTACAAGAAACAACAGACAAAATCATTCAAGTTAAGGAACGACTGAAAGTAGCATGAGATCGATAAAAGAGTTATGCTGATAACAGACGAAAACCGTTGGAATTTCAAGTAGGAGATAAAGTATTATTAAAAGTCTCTCCTTGAAAAGGAGTGGTAAGATTCATCAAGAGGGGAAAGCTAAGCCCCAGGTATGTTGGACCTTTTGAGATTATTAGAAGAATAGGACCTATAGCCTATTAGCTACAACTGCCAAAGGAAATGGCAGGAATACATGATGTATTTCATGTATCTAATCTTAAGAAATGCTTAGCTGATGAATCACTTGTGACAACTCGAAATTTAGAACCTTTCTTGTATCCCGATTTAACATGCTTAAACGTGCGACTAGTTAACTTGTGTGATTAATGATAAGTGAACCTTTCATGTGATTATGTGTTGTGTTTAATTGTGTGCGCATATGTAGGCTTGTATGTATGTGCGTATTATTATGACCCGAGACATAAGAACCCGACTCGAGACCATGTGGTCTCGAGTGAACAATGTAACATATGGGCCGGTTGGCCACACACACACACCCTTAGCCCATTCGAAGACCCATTAGGGTGCACTACTTGGGACGGGTATATAACCTTAGTGACTATCCATGTTTACCATTTTGGACAACATACTCACTCTCACACACACTCTCCATTCTCTCACTAAAACCCTAGACACCAAGCATCACATTCCTTCTCCTTCTTCTTGGATCAAACCGGTGGCACTAGGACTCTCGGATCGAGCTCAGGATCATCATTCGGAAGTTCACTCATCACTCTTCATACCCTCACACTTAGAGAACCCAATCGGTTAGTGCTTTGCTATGTATTAAGGATTATGTGTGCTTGATGTTTGAATGCTTGTCTTCATGTATTAATAAGTGGAAAATGTATGATTATGGCTTTATCATATTCTCGGAAGTGTATGTTAATGATAATCGGTTAAACATGCCTTGATTTTAATATATATTGCATGATGAGTTAATGAGATCTTGTGATTAAATAGGTTGTTGATGTTTATGAAATCGGCTTGCATATGTATGATAGATGATGTTCATATAATCGGATTGTATACTCTTGTGTTAAGAACCGAATGCTCGCTATTAGGGGGATTCATTGTATTAATATCATAGGGTGCATGTTAGTGTTGATGAGTTGTTGATCATGATTTTGTTTGGTTAAAGTTTATATGAATGAGGATGATGAATCACTTGAATACATGAAGAACAACTTGAATGTGATATGAACATGCTTGAATATTTGAAAACTATTATGTTTGATCCAAATTGGCAAATTACTAGACAAGAAAACATGTTTAAGTGGATGGCACAAACTGTTACATGAAATCGGTTTTCCATTGGATAGTACACTGTACCGAATCAGCAGTTGTCCAACCGAAACCTCCAGTTGCGACTCGAGACCACCACATGATGAGTCGAAATCACCCGGTTGCGACATCGGTTGCGAGTCGCAAACACCTGGTTGCGACTCGAAACCACACGTGATCAGCACACAAACCTTATGACTTGAAATCTCAGTTACGAGTCCGGTTGCGACTCGAGACCAAAACAGCATGAACCGAGACCACGGTTACGAGTCCTGTTGCGACTCGAGACCGTGACCATGATGACTCGAGACCGCCGATTGCGACTCAGGTTGCGAGCCGAGAACACCTGGTTGCGACTCGAAACCAACATATGCGTGCTGAATTGGACTTGCATGATTAAGGGCTTAAGTAATTGGGCCGGACTCTTGGGCCTGATGCACAGATCTTATACGTTGATGATTGAATGTGAATATTGTTGAACTGCCATGATTAAACGTGTATGCCATGAACGATACTTGAATGCATTATGCTAGAAACATACGTGTACTGCTTGAATACGAACCTGATTGGTATGATACAACTATGATAGGACGTGAGTAGCCACAATATTGCTTGATTGACTTTTCTGTGTATCTACCGAGCAAACCAAGGTGAGTTCACACCCTCTACAAAGCATGGGATTCCCAGGGGTCGGGAATTGGGGTTAAGGAACATGGGTTCCTCGTCCTCCTTGGGTAGGACATCAATGGTTCAGGAATGTAATTCCTCGTCCTCACGGACAGATAACTCGTACTAGACCAAAACTCTATCACGAAGTCCCTCATTTTTATATCGACTTAATCTCCGGGCCAATGGCGAGCGGGTCATTAGTTAGATAGCGCTATTTAGGTCTGACAAACCTCACACCGTGCCGCAGAGGACGGGCGTGAACTAATGGATCTGGGGCACGTCAATGATGATAGACATTGACAGTTTCAGGGCACATAAACATGACTACAGTCAGCAGTCGATATGGTAACGAGTCTAGTGTATACATGGGGTAGCCCCCACGGCCGAAATGCCAGATAACTAACACGGGGTAGCCCCCACGGCTGGATTGCCAGAGTAACCGGGAATAAACAAGTCACGTTTTTAACTATGGGGTAACCCCCACGGCAGGATGCCAGATAAAGGAAACTGTTTTCGAAACAACTTAAAACGAACACCCAACCGTGAACTCACTCAACTTGTTGTTGACTCGTTACTACATGCTTTGCAGGTCTTTAGGTACTTAGCTGGAGCTTGCATGGAGGAGGATCGTTGTGGGACATGGACGACTGAGTGTCATGTTAAACTTTGGAACAATTAAACTTATGTTTTGTTTTTAAGACTTATGCTTCCGCCTGCAACTTGAACTATGTTATGTTTGAACACCAATTGTATTGGTTGAACTTTTATAACCACTTATATGCTGGTTCAATATGATTGGTGGCTGGATCCTGGTCAGTCACGCCTCCAAGCGGTAGTACTCCGCAGGTGGATTTTGGGGGGTGTGACAGATTGGTATCAGAGCCATTGGTTATAGAGAACTTGGTTTTAATAAAGGGGAAAAACGTTTTTGTTAAAACCAGACTATAACCTGTACAGTGCTCGACGGTCCACAATGATGCTTCACTCCACATGCAAGGCTCGACATTCTAGGTGATATAATCTGTGTATATATTGCCTACTCGTTAGTCACATAGTACATTGCTCATGGTATGCTTGGTTAGTGTAACTACTGTTGCTTGAACACGTGCGTACTTACTCTATCTTATCGTCGTACTTTCGCGAACCCCTCTCACTCACGTTCTTCTTGATATGAAGATCATGTCTGGACGCGTTAACCTAACACAAGCCCAGTTGACAGCTCTGATCAACGAACGAGTTGCCGCAGCACTTGCAGCTGCACACGCAGGAGGTATATCCTGCAGTCCGAACTCATTCTAGGATCTTTAGAATCCTATTCTCGTGAACCAACCTTTGTGTTAAACTCTGTCTTTTCTTTCACTCACGATAGGTCAACATGTTCAGCCACCCGTGTGCACTTTTAAGACTTTCATGGACTGCCGACCAACTACTTTTAGCGGCACTGAAGGAGCAGTAGGTCTCCTACACTGGTTTGAGAAACTAGAATCTGTCTTCGAAATGTGTGAATGCCCTGAGGCGCGCAGGGTGAAGTATGCTACTGGTACTCTCGAGGGTTTAGCCCTCACATGGTGGAACGCTCAGGTTCAGATGCTGGGGTTGGTTGCTGCCAACGCCACCCCATGGGAGACTTTTAAGGAAATGATCAAGGAGGAATACTGCAGTCGTGATGAGATTCACAAACTGGAAGTGGAGTTCTTCAACCTCAAGATGACGGGGTCCGAAATTGAAGCTTATGTGAAACGGTCGAACGAACTGGCAATTCTGTGCCCTACTATGGTGGATCCTCCCATCAAACGCATCGAACTATTTCTTCAGGGCTTAGTGCCGGAAATCCAAAGTCATGTGACTTCAGCGAACCTCGCCACCTACCAGCAAACTGTTCAGTTGGCTCACCGTCTCACGGACCAGGCGGTGGAGCAGAACAAGTTACCAAAACGCATAGGTGCTGCAACTACTTCTGGTACCTCTAGTGACAACAAACGGAAATGGGATGGAACTTCAAGTAAGGGTTCGACTTCTGTTCAGTCCCAGTCCCAGCAGAGAAAGACTGAGGACTACAAGAGCCCTAATCAGCAATCGTCTGGTGGTCAAAGTCATGGTGGGTACAAAGGAAATCACCCCAAATGCAATCGCTGCAGCCTGCACCACAGCGGGCCATGCACCAGGGGCAACTGTCATCGGTGCAACAAGCCTGGTCACGCTGCAAAGGATTGCAGGAGCTTATACCCCGCCAATCAGAATCGTCAGCAAGCTCAACAGAATCAACGCCAGCAGCAACAGCAAGGTGATAACAAAGGATGCTTTCAGTGTGGAGCTGAGGGCCACTTCAAGAGGGATTGTCCCCAACTGAACAGGAACCAGAACAACAACAACAACAATAACAACAATCAGGGGAATGGTAACAATGGGAACAACAACAACAATGGCGCCAGGGGGCGGGTGTTTGTGATTGGCCAAGGTGAAGCAAGGAATGACCCCAATGTTGTGGCGGGTAAGTTCCTTCTCGACGACTTTTATGTTTCAGTTTTATTTGATTCGGGTGCCGATACTAGCTACATGTCACTAGAAGTTAGTCGAATGCTTAAGCGTATTCCAACCCCTTTGAACAACAAGCACACCGTAGAGCTAGCAAATGGTAAGAGTTTAGAAGCCACACACATAGTCAAGGGTTGTAAACTTATTCTCGCTGACCAGACCTTCTCTATCGACCTCATTCCTATTGTCTTGGGTAGTTTCGACGTTGTCATTGGGATGGATTGGTTATCCCAACACCGAGCAGAGATTCTTTGCAACGAGAAGGTTGTCCGTATTCCAGGTCCCGATGGTGAACCTCTCATGATTCATGGCGACAAGAGCAGTGCTGTTGAGAACGTCATTTCTCTCCTTAAGGCCCAAAAGTGCTTGCGAAAGGGGCACACTGCCATTTTGGCTCTCGTTACTGACACCTCACAAAGAGAGAAGAAGATAGAAGATTTTCCAGTTGTACGCGATTATCCAGAGGTATTTCCTGAGGAATTACCTGGTCTTCCGCCTCATCGCCAAGTCGAGTTTCAGATCGAACTAGCTCCTGGAGCTGCGCCCATAGCCCGTGCACCTTATCGTTTAGCCCCATCAGAGTTGAAGGAACTCTCTACGCAACTACAAGAGCTCCTGGATAAGGGATTTATTCGTCCTAGCTCATCGCCCTGGGGAGCTCCAGTGCTATTTGTAAAGAAGAAGGACGGTACTTTCAGAATGTGCATCGACTACCGGGAACTCAACAAGGTGACGGTGAAGAATCGTTATCCTCTACCGCGGATCGACGACTTGTTCGACCAGCCGCAAGGGTCGAGCTACTATTCGAAGATTGATTTGAGATCGGGATATCACCAGCTGAGAGTCCGGGGAGAGGACGTCTCCAAAACAGCTTTCAGAACTCGATACGGGCACTATGAGTTTTTGGTCATGCCTTTTGGGATGACAAACGCACCTGCGGTTTTCATGGACTTGATGAACCGAGTGTGCAAGCCTTACCTGGACAGGTTCGTTATAGTCTTCATCGACGACATCCTGATCTATTCCAAGAGTCGGGAGGAACACGAGCAGCATCTGCGACTTATTCTGGAACTCCTTCGAACCGAACAGCTTTATGAAAAGTTCTCGAAATGCGACTTCTGGCTTCGAGAAGTCCATTTCCTAGGCCACGTGGTAAACAAGGATGGGATTCACGTTGATCCATCCAAGATAGACTCGATTAAGGACTGGCCTGCACCTCGTACACCAAAGGAAATTCGCCAATTCTTGGGTTTGGCGGGATACTACCGGAGATTCATAAAGGATTTTTCTAAGATTGCACAGCCTCTCACCTCACTAACGCAGAAGGGCGTTGTTTATCGCTGGGGAAACGCACAGGAGTTGGCATTTCAGCATCTAAAGGATAGGCTTTGCAGCGCACCTATCCTTTCCTTGCCAGAAGGCACAGACGACTTTGTGGTTTACTGCGACGCATCGATTCAAGGTCTTGGTTGCGTGTTGATGCAACGAGATAAAGTTATAGCCTACGCCTCACGCCAACTTAAGGTTCATGAAAAGAACTACACTACACACGATTTAGAGCTGGGAGCTGTTGTTTTTGCACTTAAGTTATGGCGGCATTACCTGTATGGTACCAAGTGTGCCATCTACACTGACCACAGGAGCCTCGAGCATATCTTCAAGTAGAAGGAACTGAATATGCGACAACGACGATGGGTCGAGCTACTGAATGACTACGAGTGCTCAATCAGGTATCACCCGGGCAAGGCCAATGTTGTGGCTGACGCCCTCAGTCGGAAGGACACTGCGCCTAAGCGCGTGGAGCTTTACAACTCACGATCCACTCTAGTCTCCCTTCCCAAATACGAGCTGCTCAGATAGAGGCACTGAAACCAGAAAACGTCAGGGCTGAAGCCCTACGCGGATCAAGGCAACGATTAGAACAAAAGGAAGACGGTGCTTACTACGTAACGGGACACATTTGGGTCCCACTCTATGGCAACCTACGAGAGCTTGTGATGGACGAAGCACACAAGTCTCGCTACTCGGTGCATCCTGGTTCGGATAAAATGTACCACGATATCAAGGCTACGTACTGGTGGCCTAGCATGAAGGCCCACATAGCAACCTACGTCAGCAAGTGTTTGACTTGTGCGAGAGTCAAGTCTGAATACCAGAAACCCTCAGGCCTACTCCAACAACCAGAGATACCTCAATGGAAATGGGAGCAAATTTCCATGGATTTTGTCACTGGCCTGCCTAGATCCCAGCGCGGGAACGATACTATTTGGGTGATCGTGGATCGACTCACAAAATCTGCACACTTCTTGGCTATCAAGGAGACGGATAAGTTCTCCACTCTTGCAGAAATATACCTTAAGGAAGTCGTTTCGAGGCACGGGGTGCCCACCTCCATTATCTCGGATTGAGATGCACGTTTTACTTCAGAGCTGTGGCAAGCAATGCAGAAATCCTTCGGCTCACGATTAGACATGAGCACAGCGTACCACCCTCAGACGGACGGGCAGTCCGAGCGCACTATTCAAACCTTAGAAGACATGCTTCGTGCATGTGTAATCGACTTTGGCAACCGCTGGGAAAAGCATCTGCCACTTGTGGAATTCTCGTACAATAACAGCTACCACACCAGCATTAAAGCTGCTCCATTTGAGGCATTGTACGGACGTAAATGCCGGTCACCTCTTTGCTGGGCAGAGGTGGGAGATAGTCAGATCACTGGTCCAGAATATGTGGTAGACACGACCGAACAAATTGCTCAAATACGAAAACGCATGACGGCAGCTCGCGAACGTCAGAAAGTTTACGCCGACATGGGCAGGAAACCGCTTGAGCTCCAGGTTGGGGAGCGGGTACTACTCAAAGTTTCACCCTGGAAGGGTGTGGTTCGTTTTGGTAAACGCGGCAAACTTAACCCACGATACGTTGGACCCTTCGAAGTCATTGAGAAAATAGGCAGGGTGGCCTACAGACTCAACTTACCAGCAGAACTCGGTGCAGTTCACAACGTTTTTCACGTGTCGAATCTGAAGAAGTGTCCGTCAGATGAGACCCACGTAGTTCCTCTGAAGGAACTCACTATCGACGAACAGTTACAATTCGTCGAGGAACCAGTCGAAATCACGGACCGGGATGTTAAGGTCCTCAAGAGCACCAGAATACCTCTTGTTCGAGTTCGTTGGAACTCACGTCGCGGCCCAGAGTTCACCTGGGAGCGCGAAGATCAAATGAAACAAAAGTATCCCCGACTGTTCGCAAACAGTACACCCACTACTGAGGCTGAAGCTACGGAATTTCGGGACGAAATTCCAGATCAACGGGGGGTGGATGTGACACCCCAGGAAAACCAGGAAAACCATACAACTTAACTAGCTTCCTCAGTGAGTGCCTACCAAATTTCGGGACGAAATTTCTTTCAACTTGGGGATGATGTGACAACTCGAAATTTAGAACCTTTCTTGTATCCCGATTTAACATGCTTAAACGTGTGACTAGTTAACTTGTGTGATTAATGATAAGTGAACCTTTCATGTGATTATGTGTTGTGTTTAATTGTGTGCGCATATGTAGGCTTGTATGTATGTGCGTATTATTATGACCCGAGACATAAGAACCCGACTCGAGACCATGTGGTCTCGAGTGAACAATGTAACATATGGGCCGGTTGGCCACACACACACACACCCTTAGCCCATTCGAAGACCCATTAGGGTGCACTACTTGGGACGGGTATATAACCTTAGTGACTATCCATGTTTACCATTTTGGACAACATACTCACTCTCACACACACTCTCCATTCTCTCACTAAAACCCTAGACACCAAGCATCACATTCCTTCTCCTTCTTCTTGGATCAAACCGGTGGCACTAGGACTCTCGGATCGAGCTCAGGATCATCATTCGGAAGTTCACTCATCACTCTTCATACCCTCACACTTAGAGAACCCAATCGGTTAGTGCTTTGCTATGTATTAAGGATTATGTGTGCTTGATGTTTGAATGCTTGTCTTCATGTATTAATAAGTGGAAAATGTATGATTATGGCTTTATCATATTCTCGGATGTGTATGTTAATGATAATCGGTTAAACATGCCTTGATTTTAATATATATTGCATGATGAGTTAATGAGATCTTGTGATTAAATAGGTTGTTGATGTTTATGAAATCGGCTTGCATATGTATGATAGATGATGTTCATATAATCGGATTGTATACTCTTGTGTTAAGAACCGAATGCTCGCTATTAGGGGGATTCATTGTATTAATATCATAGGGTGCATGTTAGTGTTGATGAGTTATTGATCATGATTTTGTTTGGTTAAAGTTTATATGAATGAGGATGATGAATCACTTGAATACATGAAGAACAACTTGAATGTGATATGAACATGCTTGAATATTTGAAAACTATTATGTTTGATCCAAATTGGCAAATTGCTAGACAAGAAAACATGTTTAAGTGGATGGTACAAACTGTTACATGAAATCGGTTTTCCATTGGATAGTACACTGTACCGAATCAGCAGTTGTCCAACCGAAACCTCCAGTTGCGACTCGAGACCACCACATGATGAGTCGAAATCACCCGGTTGCGACATCGGTTGCGAGTCGCAAACACCTGGTTGCGACTCGAAACCACACTTGATCAGCACACAAACCTTATGACTTGAAATCTCAGTTACGAGTCCGGTTGCGACTCGAGACCAAAACAGCATGAACCGAGACCACGGTTACGAGTCCTGTTGCGACTCGAGACCGTGACCATGATGACTCGAGACCGCCGATTGCGACTCAGGTTGCGAGCCGAGAACACCTGGTTGCGACTCAAAACCAACATATGCGTGCTGAATTGGACTTGCATGATTAAGGGCTTAAGTAATTGGGCCGGACTCTTGGGCCTGATGCACAGATCTTATACGTTGATGATTGAATGTGAATATTGTTGAACTGCCATGATTAAACGTGTATGCCATGAACGATACTTGAATGCATTATGCTAGAAACATACGTGTACTGCTTGAATACGAACCTGATTGGTATGATACAACTATGATAGGACGTGAGTAGCCACAATATTGCTTGATTGACTTTTCTGTGTATCTACCGAGCAAACCAAGGTGAGTTCACACCCTCTACAAAGCATGGGATTCCCAGGGGTCGGGAATTGGGGTTAAGGAACATGGGTTCCTCGTCCTCCTTGGGTAGGACAGCAATGGTTCAGGAATGTAATTCCTCGTCCTCACGGACAGATAACTCGTACTAGACCAAAACTCTATCACGAAGTCCCTCATTTTTATATCGACTTAATCGCCGGGCCAATGGCGAGCGGGTCATTAGTTAGATAGCGCTATTTAGGTCTGACAAACCTCACACCGTGCCGCAGAGGACGGGCGTGAACTAATGGATCTGGGGCACGTCAATGATGATAGACATTGACAGTTTCAGGGCACATAAACATGACTACAGTCAGCAGTCGATATGGTAACGAGTCTAGTGTATACATGGGGTAGCCCCCACGGCCGAAATGCCAGATAACTAACACGGGGTAGCCCCCACGGCTGGATTGCCAGAGTAACCGGGAATAAACAAGTCACGTTTTTAACTATGGGGTAACTCCCACGGCAGGATGCCAGATAAAGGAAACTGTTTTCGAAACAACTTAAAACGAACACCCAACCGTGAACTCACTCAACTTGTTGTTGACTCGTTACTACATGCTTTGCAGGTCTTTAGGTACTTAGCTGGAGCTTGCATGGAGGAGGATCGTTGTGGGACATGGACGACTGAGTGTCATGTTAAACTTTGGAACAATTAAACTTATGTTTTGTTTTTAAGACTTATGCTTCCGCCTGTAACTTGAACTATGTTATGTTTGAACACCAATTGTATTGGTTGAACTTTTATAACCACTTATATGCTTGTTCAATATGATTGGTGGCTGGATCCTGGTCAGTCACGCCTCCAAGCGGTAGTACTCCGCAGGTGGATTTTGGGGGGTGTGACATCACTGATAGTACCTCTTAAGGATATAGAGGTAAATGAACAGTTAAAATTTGTAGAAAGACCTCTACAAATTGAAGACAGGAAAGTCAAGAATCTCAAACACAAGAGATTAGTTCTGGTCAAAGTAAAGTGGGACTCCAAAAGAGGACCATAATACACATGGGAGCTTGAATCAGAAATGCAAAGGAAATATCCACACTTGTTCCAGTAGACCTCGAGGATGAGCTCTAAAACAAGGTGGGGTGGATATAACAACCAACATGAAATTTTTCTGATGCCCTAATATATTTTAAAATATTCCCATATGTCTTAAAAGACACCCCGTACGCGAAAACGGAACCCGAATACCTTTATTTTTATAAAAATAAAATAAAAACAAAATTTTAGGGGCGCTCACGGGCCGCGTAGCCCTTGGCTACACCTTACACAGGCCGCGATAGATACAAGATCCAGCGAGCCCCGGTGCTGACACGTGGCAACACGTGTTGAACCTATATTGTGACCCGGATCACCTATGACCTAGACCCCCTACTACACGGGCCGTGTAACCCGAGGACTCACCTTACGCGGGCTGCGAGAGACTCGAATTTCAGCCCCGGGGACAAGCCCATTTAACTTAGGAGATCTCTATGGATACGTGATCCTTTGTGAAGGATGTACCAACTTCTGCAAAACTTAGAACTGTAGTGAAGAAAGGATAAAGGATCAAGGATCCTTTCCCTTGTTATTAAATAAAGTAAAAGATTAAGTAAACTAGGACTAGATCATTACCAGAGTGAGGATCATATATCTTCTAAGGATCCTTCATGTATAACGGGCATGAAAATGATCAAGGATCCGTGATCCTTCCTACATGAAATACTTCTTCAAATGGACAACATTCCAAGCTCTTGGTAGTAAATCACCTTCCATTATCAAAAAACGATATGCCCCCTTTCCTGCCTCAGCTTCAATAAGATAGGGGCCTTCCCACTTTGGTGCTAACTTACCATCAGCAAGATTTATGGTGTTTTGGAATGTTTTCCTCAACACCATGTCACCAACTTGGAACTTTCTGATCCTGACATTCTTGTTGTAAGCTCCAGCCATCCTTTGTTGATAGCTAGCCAATCTTATCCTTGCCAAATCCCTGAGTTCTTCTATGGTATCCAAGTCTTGAACCAAGTTTTCAGCATTTCCTTCAGGATCACAGATGCTTGTTCTAGAAGTAGGAACCACCATCTCTGTAGGGATCACTGATTCTGCTCCAAACACTAGAGAGAATGGAGTCTGACCGGTGGCATTCTTGGGAGTTGTTCTATCAGCCCATAACACATAAGGTAGCTCTTCTGCCCACTTTCCTTTCTTGGATCCAAGTTTCTTCTTCAAGTTATTGATGATGATCTTGTTGGATGATTCTGCTTGACCATTAGCTTGTGGGTGGACTGGTGTTGATGTTATCATCTTAATCCCCCAGCTGTCACAGAAGTTAGTAGTTCTACTCCCAATAAATTGGGATCCATTATCACAAACAATTTCAGAAGGAATACCAAATCTGGTAATAATGTTTCTTTTAATAAAGGATATCACTTCTTTTTCTCTGACTTGAGCAAAGGCTTCAGCTTCTATCCACTTGGAGAAGTAATCAGTCATAGCAAGCATGAACACTTTTCCTCCAGGTGCCTTGGGAAGTTTACCAACTATATCCATTCCCCATCTCATGAATGGCCAAGAAGAGGATATAGGATGCAGGAGCTCTGCTGGTTGATGAAGGATATTGCTATGTCTCTGACAGCATCACATCTCTTGGCATAATCCACAACATCCTTCTTCATAGTAGGCCAATAGTATCCTGTCCTAAGGATCCTTGAGAACAGTGCTCTGCCCCCAGTGTGGTTTCCAAAATCTCCTTCATGAAAATCCTTTAGCACTTCTTGAATTTCAGGATCCTCAATGCACCTTAGATATGGTCCTGCAAGAGATCGTTTATATAACATGTTATTTAATATTGTAAATTGAGATACCTTGACTTTGAAAGCTCTAGGATTTTCTACTGTAGGAATCTCTCCATGTTGTATATATCTCATGATTGGAAGGATCCAGGATCCTTAATGTGATTGCGCACCTTCACTAGGTATGATTGCAGAATCTTCTACTATTTCCATAGCTGTGTGACCCTCAATAGCAGGAGTCATGTGGCTGATGGGAATTTTGATATCCTCTGGAATCTTCAATGATGATCCAAGATTGGCCAATGCATCAGCTTCTGTATTTTCTTCTCTGGGTACCTGTGTTAAACTAAAAGAAGCAAAAGAGTCTGCCAATTTCTTGACTATCTCTAAATATTTGATTAGTCTTTCACCTTTAACAGCATAGGATCCATTAAAGTGATTAGCAATTAACAATGAATCTACATGTACCTCAAGATACCTGATCCTCATTGTTAGGGGAGGATTTTCCAAAGATCAGTGATCCTCAATTACTGTTGGCCTTAGGGATCCTCAATTCTGTTTGAATTAGTGATCCTCAGAGAGTATTGTAGGATTAGGATCCAGGATCCTCATAGTGATCCTTACACTAACGATTGTCTGCTTTGAATATGAAGTTGTTTTGCAGGAGTATGTGCTTGGGCTTGGGCTTGGTCTTGGCGATATTCCTGGAGCATATTCTCTTTTTATTCCGCACGTGCTTGACTAATATGGACGTTATGGAGGTTGTGGAAGACTTGCATGAAATGCGGATAGTTAGTTAGCTTAGATATTTTCCAAATTTAAAAGGGGATAACGAGCTAAATTAGAACACTTGGCTATTTTTGGCTAAACACACACACTCGTAACTAGCTCACTTTTTTGCACATTACACTCTAGTGATCCTTGTAACTAGCTCGCTATTATCCAAAGTTGTAATACATTTTCTGTTTAATCTGAGTTGGTGATCGGTAGTTTCCATCACCCGAGGTTTTTTATGCCGGAGATCAACTCTTGATCAAGGGCTTTTTCGTCGTATAAATCATTGTGTCACTTGTTCATTACATTTCTGAGTGATCCTTAGCATTGTTCATTGATTCAAGCATCACACCTCACAACAGAAAGTTTGGTTGCATTATCTTTGCTTGATTTTTGACCAAAACAGTTTGGCGCCCACCGTGGGGCAATTGGTGCTTCATTCCTAAGAAGATTCATCTTTTTGTGGTCATTTTGGTTCGTTACAACCAAGCAGATGGCTTCCTCTGCGAAGAACACTTCAAGCTCTATGCCGACAATCAGTTCTTCACAAGGCGTTCCACCTTTGCCTCCACCACCTTCTGGATCCCAGAAGAATGCTGAAAATGCTGCGAAGAGACAAACCCCCCATTTTCTCAAAACCACCAACTTCTTCTGTTTCCTCTGATCCTACTACTAATGATCTTTTTACTCTGATTTTGCAGATGAGAGATCGCATGCAAGAGCCGGACAAAACCAATGAAAGGATCCTCCAGGAGATAGGTGATATCAAGAAACAGAAGAAATCAGTGGAGGATCACTCTCCTCTGATACCAAGGTCATTGGATTTCGATACTCCAGTTGTAACTACCTTACAATCGGCAGTTCCGGGCATCCAATATCAAAGTGGTCCATCAGAAAGGCGTTATGGAACAGCAACTATGAGTCAAGCATTTGGCTCTCACTTCCAGCCTCAAGGATCCAGTTTTCAGCCATCGGGACCCTCTTTTCAGCATCAGGGATCCTTCGTCAGCTCAGGAGGATATTTGGGAATGCACACAGTTCAAGGATCCTCCCAGGTCCAAGGATCCTCCATGGTCCAAGGATCCTCTATGGTTCCAGGATCCTCTCAGGTTCAAGAATCCCCTCAGCCCCAAGGATTCTTTCAGGTTCAAGGATCCTCTCAGCTTCAAGGATCCAACATCTTTCAGGATCAAGGATTCTTAAGAAGTATGCAGCCCCCAAGCACCGATGTTCATCAAGGAGACTTCATACCAATGCAGACCATTGCTTCCTCTGGTCCTTCAATCATACTAGAATCCCATCAATATGGATTCACATCGGCAATTCCAAACATGAATTCCATGGGAGGTAACACTTTTAATAATTCATATAACACTAACCATGGCTCAATACAGGATACAGGTATCAATCAAGCTATGGCTAGGGAATTACAGAAGCTTAAGGATATGATATCTAGTGTTCCAGGAGTTGTCAAGCCCATTCCTGAGATCGCAGACGGTAGCCATAGGATATCTCGTTTTACACCACCCTTATGTGATGCTGAGATACCCAAAAGATTCCAGATACCATCCATGAAGTTGTATGATGGTTCAACGGATCCAGAGGAGCATGTAGCTCAATACAGGGAGAGGATGGAGATCAATCCAATTCCTGAGAGGTTAAAAGAAGCATGTCTATGCAAGGGATTTTGATCCACACTCACAGGATCTGCTCTTAAATGGCTGCTAAGTCTTCCCCCTTATTCTATTACTTCATTTGCTAATCTAGTTAATCTGTTTAATAGTCAATTCTCTTGTAGTAGAAAATTTGAACGTTTAACTAGTGATCTTTATAGGGTAACACAAGGTCAAAATGAATCACTTAGAGATTACATCACTAAGTTTAGTAAAGAATCCTTAGACATTCCTAACCTGGATATAGCTACAGCTGTAGAAGCCTTTAAAATGGATTTGCTTAGGGATTCATTATTCTATGATGATCTTGTCATAACCCCTTGCAGGAATCTTGATGAAGTAAGAACCAGGGCCCTTAGATTCATCCGATTAGAGGATGATAAAAGGATCCAGGAGAGATTGACAGGATCCTCAAAACAGGAAAAGCAAGGATCCTACTTCAGGAACAACAAATCAAAGTCCTACAACAAATCTGATAACCAGAACGTGCATGCAGTGGAACAGGAAGAGGATGATGAGGATTATCCTCCTATTTCTGAATACTGTTTTTCTGTTGATAACAATGAACTAATTCTTGCAATGCAGAATCTAGGTGAGAAAGCTAGGTGGCCGAGAAAAAGTGATAAACCAACTGCTACAAAGGACAAGTCCAAATGGTGTGCATACCATGAGGATTTTGGGCATCTCACTGAAGAGTGTATTTTGGGCACTTGAAGGAACTTCTGGGACGAAAGAAGTCAAGGATCCAGGATCCTGAAAGGATCCCGGAAAGGGCTCCTGCTCCTCCAGCAGATGCACAAGTTATAAACTTCATATCTTGTGGATCGGACATTTGTGGTACCTCCTTTTCAGCAGCCAAAAGACATGCCAAAGAAACCAAGATGGATAATGGAGATAGACCCATCCTGTTAGTACATTACGTCTGTAGCTTCCGTCGGCATGTAGTCATATTTTGTATTCTGCGTTTATGTTTATTGTCTGTATGTATGTATGTAGTCAGCATGACAACTCAGGAATAGGTTTTGTATGTAAAACTGTTGATCTCAACCCGTCCGGATGGTAATACGCACGTATGGCAATACGCACGGATGACTTATCCGCACGGATAAGTCATACGCGCGGATGGCCATACGCACGGGTAAGCCATACGCACGGGTAGCCCACCCGCACGAACAACACTTGTTAAGTTCCTGAGTTTGTCTATAAATAGGAGGTCCGGTGCAACTTTGTGAAGACTTTTGACACGCACGGATAGTCTGTACTTCTTCCGGATCCTGTAACTTTCAGAACACTTAATAGAACGAACAGACAGCAGTTAAACATTGAATTCTGTGTTGCACAAATCTGTGATTCGTCATAATGGATTCCGCACATTAAGACGAAATCGATTCATCTTGTTCCTACGATCAGATCCTGTATCAACAGGACCAACAAGTGGTATCAGAGCGTCCAGGGAGCTGAATCGAGATCAACAACACCGAATTCACCGGAATTCAAGCTTTATTCGTCGATCAAAGTCAAATTTCACCGGAGATTTGACATCTGTTGCCGATTTGATTCAAATTTCACCGGAAATTTGACGGATTTCTTCTACATCTACTTAGTTTTTAAATTTGTTCTTCATTCGTCACCATAAAATCAGAAAAACTTAAAATTGAGCAAGAATCTACGGTTAAAATTTGATATAAATTGATTCGCAATCATTCAAAGTATAATCCTACTTAGTTTCATAATCAGATTCAACCTAAATCTAGATCAAATTCATCGAAAATCATGTTTAGCTGTTCGTATTTGATGACGGCATTAACCCGTGTGGACAGCTATCCTAACGGATTGGATTAGTTAGTTACTGAAAGTTGTTTGCTGATATCATCATTGTTACACGCACGGATTACAACCCGTGCGGATAACCTGAAAAGTCAAAAAGTCAAAGTTTCCCGTACGCACGACCATCAGAGCGGATCACCGTCCGTGCGGATAAACTTTGTCACCATCCGTATTCCTACTCGAACGGATAACCATCCGGTTCAAGTGTTTGAAATTTTTAGAATCTGTAAAAATTGTGTAAGTGTTTGAAAATTGTTTCAGGTATTTGAAAATGGAAGAATTCATGAATCCCTTTAGTGAGATGTATGCTTTCACGGTTAATTCTGGAGACGATACTTCCAACCATTCAAATGATAATCCGAACCCGAAGAAAACTTTATCCGATGCCCTAAGTGTTGAAAGCGCATATGGTACATACAACAAACCACCAAAGCTAATGGCAATCGAAGAATATAATCGGTGGGCAAAAAGATTCGATGAATGGCTGAAAGCATTCGCATATCCGAGCTGGAAGAGCTTAAAGAACGGTTTTGTTGCTGAAAGACAAGATTGTGAGAATTTGTCAGAAACTGAAGCTGTAGAGAACTTTGTAGCTGAACAAAAATGCATCGCTTTGATTCACCAGTCCGTAAGAGACGACATTATTTCACTCATTGAATACACAAACGCAAAAGATCTATGGGAAAAGTTAAATAAAAAATGTGTAGGAACTGCAGAAATAATCAAAAACAAAAAGAAATTGCTGAGAAAGGAGTTTGATTTGTTCGGATGCTTAAAAAATGAATCTGTTTGTAAAATTATTGAAAGATTTGGGCACTTAAAGTTGGAATTGGCGAGGCACGGAATTATCTATTCTCAGGAGGAGCTAGTTGACAAACTGTTCGATTCACTACCAGAAGAGATGGATTGGCAGTACTATGCACTGATGTTAAAGAATACAATCAAAGCTGAAGATCTGACTGTCGACTTGCTGATTGAAAGACTAGAGAGTCATGAATTGGAGATAAAGAAAACACATAAAGTAAATCATTCTTCATACCAACAAAACATGGAGTTGTACTATCCAAAGAGTATGATTCCCAAGAATGTTTCTCCAAGAACTGCTTTCTCCGCTGAAAATTCAAATCCTTCAAGTAAAGAAAGTCCAAGTTCAAACAGTGGTTTTCATGGAGGTTTTTCATCCAATACTCAAAGTCAGGGATCTTCTTCAAGTCAACAACAATCTGTTCCAAAGAACGTGTTTTCATGCAACATTGCGGTAGATTTGAAGAATGCTCAGAATTTTGATGAGGAGTCGGCCAAACAACAGATGATCTTTCTAGCATCTGTGTTAGAGTCGTATGAAGGGTTAGTAGCTGGGAAGATCGGTAACACCAATCTGACTAAAGAAGATTATGATCAGATTGATCCTGAGGAAATGGAGTTGATCGATATTCGTTGGGCTATGGCCAGTGCTGTTCGTAGAGCACAACGTTTCATGGAAATTACCGACAGGAAGACAATTGGTGGTGCATCTACCAAGCTGGGGTTTGATAAATCGAAGGTGACGTGCTTCAAATGTAAGCAGAAAGGTCACTTCAAACGAGAATGCAGAAACGCATATGCTGATGAGTCAGAGAACCCTTTCAGAGATGATTATTACAAGAGAGCAATTTATCACCAGAATAAATCTGAGCCGCCTAGATTGAAGCAGGTTGAAGACAACAAAGAAAAATCCAGAGCTCTTGCGGTGATTCATGATGATGAAGGGTTTGATTGGAGCGACCTCCTACCAGAGGAAGATGCGGTGGGTTATGCATTCGTGACGAAGATTATTCCTTTTAAAGGCATTAGAACTGAAGAAGAAAAGTTCGTCAACCGAAGAATGAAAGCCCAAACCAGAATGAGCAGAATTTATAACACGTACAGAGAAGCTAAAAGAGCAAAAAGGTGGGATGCCGACAGAGAATGTTACCTTGATCCACAAGGAAAAATTGCAGTTGACCCAGATTCCATTAGTGTTGATGCTCTCACCCAACAATTTGCCGAGGAAGAAGAAGCTAGACAAAGAGAATGATGGGGAGGTGGTGATGAGAAACAAGTAGAGAAAGAAGAAAAAGTCAAAGAAGCAGAACAGAAGCCAAAGTCAAAGAATGCTGATGATGGGATCATTGATACATCACAAGAGCTGACGGCTGAAAACTTGAGGAAGATGGCTGAAAAAGTTCTTGCAGCGAAAGAACTTGAGGTAGTTTCTAGTTCTGGAACTGAGTCAACAAACAAGGTCAGTTCAAATGGTACACTTGAGTCAGGTAAGAAAGATAAATCTGAAAATGACTGCAAAAATTGCATGAAAGAGTGCAAAGTTTGTAGTACAATCACTTACCTCAGTGGTAAGAAGATTGAAGAGTTGACTAGTAGAGTCAAAAATGTTGAAAATCAAATCTTAAACCGTGATAAAATGCTGAAAGCTTCGAATGATAGATCAAAAGAATTAGCTGAGAAAATTGAAAATGATAAAAATGACATTGAAAGAATAAGAAAAGAAAATGAAAAGTTGATTCTTGAAAGTCGTAAAATTTCTGAAAATTTTGAGAAGCTAAAGCGAACGGTTAAAGATTCTGATGACAGAAATGGTAAAACAACGAAAGAAAATCTTCAACTATCAGGGGTTCTTAGAGTAAAAGAAGAGTTAATCAACCAACAACTTGATGAAATTGCGAAATTGAAGCTTCAGTTTGAAGAAGCTAAGATTGAGAATGAGCGTATTAATTTGAAACTGAACAGTTACAACTCTGCAAGCTTTGTTTTGCAACACATTGTTCCAAAACCCATTGGGAAAAACAAAGCTGGCGAAGATGTATACTGTGATGGAACTGGGGGGGGGGTTTCATCAAGTTCCGCCATCTGTTCTAAATAATTTTTCAAAGAAGCAATCAGGGTTGGTTAAAGATGATGTTGAAACTAATGAGATAAAACTGCCAGAATCAATTGATGTGACATTTTCTTCACCATCATCCGATGACAGTGTTCAAACTGAGATCATAAAAGGCATGGCTGAAAGTGTCTTGGATAGTGATTCGACTGAAGATGAAGAATGTTTTCTGAACAATTACATTCAGAAACCAAAATCTAAAAACAACTTAGATGATGAGCCGGGTCTTGTGATGTACAAGATGTCTGGTTCTGATAAGTTGTATTCAGACTTTGAGTTTCCTCTGGAGAATGTTAATGTGAACAAATTGAAAAATGCTTTCAAACTGGTTGAAATTGATTTGTCTGAAGTAGACGGTTTGAAACAGACAAAGAGACAAATGAATTTTGAGAAAGATAAAGCTTACTATAAGAAACCTGTTATTCCATCATGTTTTTCTAACAACAATCAAAATAAATGGTCGGGAGGATATCAGGGTGGTAAGAATTATCAGAAAAAGAATGTTCAGAACAAGAAATTTGCTGTGAAAAGGGTGTTTGTGAACAGTTCAAGTTCACTTTCTGATGAGGAATCTAAATTTGTTTCAAAATCAAACAAAGAGTTATTTGAAAAGAAGGCCTCACAGCCTCAGTCTGAAGGCTCAAGTCGGGTAGTTGACACCCGAACATGCTTCAAGTGTAATCAAGTTGGACATATTGCACGAAAGTGTACCAACTTGAAGCCTAAGACTGAAACTGTGAAGAATTATGTCAAGAGAGATGTTGTGAAAGGAAAGGCTCCATTGATTGTTGAGAAAAATGTTTTGAAAAATGAAAACACCAAGATCAAAACTGAACCTGTTAAGAATTCGACATCTAAAAATGATAAATTTTACCAACGGGTTGCATCACCTCAACAAAAATGGAAGCCAAAAGTTGTTGAAAAGAAAGCAAATTCACCAAAGGTGTCTGAAACTGAAAAATCATCATCTTCAACAAAGAAGATGTATGTACCTTTGGATTTTTATGAGAAACAAAAATCGACTTCTGAAAAGAAGTATGTGGTGAAGAAAAATCAACCAACTGGTCAACCTCAAAAAGACGAAATTTTCTTATTCAAAGAGGTTGAAGTTGGGACTGCTGAAAGCCTTAAAATGAATGATAAAAACTTTCCGCCACTTTACACTAAAACAACTCACATTAATTTCAAGTTACCTGAGTCAAAAGAGGCTTGGGTAGCATCAAAATCTCATTAAATGTGTTTGACATGTGCAGGAGCTTCCGAGATCCGTTTCACGTTGGATTATGGATAGTGGAGCTTCTCGGCACATGACAGGAAAGACAGCGCTGTTGTATGATGTCAGAAATATCAATGGAGGTTATGTAGGGTTCGCTGGTAACCAAGGTGGTAGAATTGTTGGTGAAGGAACGTTATCCAACGAGATCGTCACGTTTGAAAGAGTTAACTACATTGCTGAGCTGGAAAATAATCTGCTAAGTATCTCGCAGATTTGTGACCGGATGTATACTACTCACTTCACAGACAAAGAGTGTTTGATTCTGAAACCAGGATTTGTTATTCCTGAAGAATGGATCATCATGAGAGCTCTTAGAGTGAATGATCTGTATGTTTTAGACATGACTGTAGCAACTACAACAACGGGTCAAGCACACTGTTTTGTTTCTAGAGCAACGGAGAAAGAATCAAAGTTGCGGCATCGTAAGATGGGGCACATTCATCTTCGAAAAATGAATCATCTGGTGCATAATGATTTGGTTCTGGGAGTTCACATTAAAGGTTTCCATCAGGAAAAAGAGTGCATTAGTTGCATGAAAGGCAAGCAAAAGAAAAAGTCACACCCCAAAAAGCAAGTCAGTTCAGTCTCAAGACCTTTGGAAAGACTTCACATGGATTTATTTGGTCCTGTGAATGTCAAAAGTATTACCGGAGAACTTTATTGTCTTGTGGTTACTGATGATTATTCCAGATTTTCATGGGTGTTATTCTTGAAGTCGAAAGAGGAAATGTTTGACAGTTTGAGGGGGTTGTTCAGAAAGATTGAAAATTTGTACCAAAGGCATATTAGAAGAATTAGAAGTGATAATGGTACTGAGTTCAAGAACAACAAGATGGAAGAATATTGTGATGAAAGAGGTATCTTGCATGAGTTCAGTGCTCCGTACACTCCACAACAGAATGGAGTTGCAGAACGTAAAAACAGGACACTAATTGAAACGGCCAGAACAATGCTTGCTGATTCAAAGTTACCGATAAATTTCTGGGCAGAAGCAGTTTCTGCCGCATGCTATACGCTCAACAGAGTTCTCACTGTCAAGAAATTCAACAAAACATGCTTTGAGTTGATCAATAACCGAAAACCGAATTTGAAGTATCTTGAACCGTTCGGGTCACCCTGTACTGTTCTAGAGCCTTTTGGAAAGTTTGGTCCGAAGAGTATTGAGGGAATATTCGTCGGTTATGCAAGTCCATTACGACGAGTCTTCGTTCCAAGTCTGAAGCGGATTATTGAAACTCAAAATGTTGAATGTCAAGGTCACACAATGCCTCCACAGAATCCTGGCGACTCATGGCGTTTCAATTATGATGTTTTGTGGGAATCCTTCAACATGGAGGAAGAACCGGAGTTCTTTGATGAGATGGATATTCTAAGAGAGTATGAAGATGAAAGGTTTCCAGCAGAAACTTATCGAAAACGACAAGCTTCAAATAATGTTGAGGCGGGTCCAAGCAATGCTGGAGAACATGATGATATTGAAAATGATGTTGCTCAAGAAAATCAGACGATAGAGAATGATAATCAAGAATCTGAAAACAGACCAATATTCGATCGTGATGATTCAGACTCTGAGGGGGAGCTAATCCAAGTTTTCAAATCAAACTATTCCAGTCAGTGAACAAGCTGCAAATCAAAATGTCACAAATTTGGAGAGCGAAGTAGATGTTTCAGGCGAGGTGATGCCAAGAACGCTTTCTTATCATCCGGAGGAACTGATAATCGGAGAACTGCAATCAGGCGTCCGCACTCGAAGACAGCTTGATCAAGGGCTTACATGTTTTTATACAAAAGTTGCTCCTTTACAAACTGAATTCTCATTAAGTTGTTTTATCTCGCAGATAGAACCAAGGACGTACAAAGAGGCACTTACTGAAGATTCGTGGGTAAATGCAATGCAGGAGGAGTGAAGCCAATTCGAGAAGCTTGGTGTATGGAAGCTAGTAGATTTGCCCGATGGTCACCGGAAGATTAATACCAAATGGGTGTTTAAATGCAAGAGGGATGATCGAGGAGTTATCATTCGAAACAAAGCTCTACTCATTGTCCAAGGCTTCAGTCAGTAGGAGGGGATAGATTTCACCGAAGTATATGCCCCTGTTGCAAGACTTGAAGCAATCAGAATCTTCCTTGCATTCGCATCGTGGAAAGGATTCAAAGTTTTTCAGTTAGATGTGAAGTCGGCGTTTCTCTACGGCAAGGTGAAAGAGGAGGTTTATGTCGGACAGCCACCGGGCTTTACCGATCTAATTCACAAAGATAAAGTTTATCTCCTTGACAAAGCATTGTACGGCTTACATCAGGCCCCGAGAGCCTGGTATGAGACCTTGTCTCAACATCTGTTAGCCAACCACTTCACTCGAGGAAAGATAGACGCCACTCTTTTCACAAAAGAAGTCGACGGGCATCTTCTGATTGTCCAAATTTATGTGGACGACATAATTTTCGGGTCTACAAATGAACAACTCTGCAAAGATTTTGAACAAGTTATGAAGCAGAAGTTTGAAATGTCTTCAATGGGTGAGATGAAGTTCTTCTTGGGACTTCAAGTTGATCAACTTCCCGAGGGAACTTTCATACATCAAATAAAATACGTTCATGATGTTCTGGAGAAATTCGGGATGTCAGGAATGTCACCAATGTCCACCCCATTAGCGACGAACCATGGGATAAACCCTGATCTCACCGGAGAGAAGGTAGATGAAACATTGTATCGTTCCACGATCGGCTCGTTAATGTACTTGACGGCATCAAGACCGGATATTATGTACCCAACCTGCCTCGCGGCTCGATTTCAGTCAAATCCTAGAGCTTCGCACATGGTAATTGTGAAAAGGATTCTACGCTACCTGAAAGGAACTCCATCTCTGGGGTTGTGGTATCCAAAAATTGGCGACTTCATGCTTGAAGGATATCCTGATTCTGATTTCGGATGCTGCAAAGTGAATGCTAAATCAACAACAGCGGGGTGCCAGTTTTTCGGACCACGATTGGTCACCTGGCAATGCAAGAAGCAGACCTCTGTTGCTTTATCCACTTGTGAAGCTGAATATGTATCTGCTAGCAGCTGCTGCTCTCAGATATTGTGGATCCAGCAACAGATGCGTGACTACGGTTTGCAATTTCTTAACTCCCCTATCTTTGTTGATAATGAGACAGCAATTAACATAACAAAAAATCCTGTTCATCACGCTAAAACAAAACACATTGAAATTCGTCATCACTTCATCCGAGACTGTTTCGAGAAGAAGTTGATACGAATAGAGAAAATCCACACCGATGAACAAAAAGTTGACTTACATACCAAAGCATTTGACAAAACACGCTTTAAATATCTTTTGAAACTTAATGGTATGAAGTTGTTATCGGATGCGGAGGAAATCGTTGGCGTTGATGAAGGTGCCACTGTAGATGATGTTGAAAAACAATCTGCAATGGTTTGTTGAATTTTTACTTGTTTTGGTTTTTAGGGGGAGATAGTAGTTTTATTTTTCAAGAAAATACAAAAACAATAAAAAATTCGAAAAAGCCAAAAACATTAGAAAATTTCAAAAACCCAAAAACATGATAAAATTTCAAAAAGAGTTTGTGTAAAAAGGGAAAATGATAGTACATCAGCTAGATGGTTACAGTACGCTAAAGAAATGGAAAGATCAAATGCGTTAAACAGTATCACTGATGATGTGTCGATAGGTTTTTACACATTTAGTAGATTTGTTCGGGATATAAACCTAAAATCTTACTTGCTTATTTCATGGGGAACATTACTTGGATATATAGGTAACCCCTGAAATCTCGTTTGAAAGGTCTCATAATCTGATATACTAGGTCTTTATTCTCAATGATGTCTGGGGTATTATTCCGGGACTTCTGCTGAACGGTAGTTCTGACCTAGTCCCTGGATAATACTTTCTACAAATGCTTGAAATATAGCATTAAACCCTCAGCATGCCGATGAAACAATAAAATTGATAGTCGCTGTTGTTGTAGCTAAAAGATCCTCTAAAGGGGACACACCTTAAAGTCGAAGCTGATATCTCTCTGCGTATACGGAAGTATCGACCTGAGATCCCTCGGCCCTCGCATACCTAATTTATGTACAGATATCATTGTAGTATACTCACCTGTAAGACTGATTATTGGGATTCTGGATACGGGAGTATATTCAAGAGGTGGGACACACGTATAAGTTTAAGTTTCTAAAATACTAAATTAGTATCCTGAACAGATTGAAATGTGTGTAAGAATTTAAATGGATCAGCATATCGACAATCTAGGCGAATTGTTTAATGTTTGGCATAAAATCAAGCTTAATGGTACTTGTAACTTGTCGGAAGCTGATATGATTCCCTAACACGCTCACCAAAAATATGTTTGTAAATAGTTTACATTTACTGCTCTTATATTTCTGTTTGTAAATAGTCTAATTGCTTCATTAAAAAATCCCAAAAAGATTTTATTTTTCTGCTTTATTTTCCGACAAACCAAAGTGGAGAGTTGATCTTCGGATTCAAAAGTGATAGAAGATGCAGGAAGTTTCTGGGATGGAAGATGAGTTTGGAGCTAATCATAACTATTTTGTAATTGAAAATGTCAAACATAAGATCATTAAGTTGATACTTGTAATTTTTCAGAAAAATGTTTGAACAAAAATTCCAAAAGTCAGTATGTTTTGTTTCAGGTCAACCAAGGTCATTAAGTTGGACTTGGTCGACAAATTAAGTTCCTTAGGTCATTAATTTGAACTAAGCAACTTAAGTGGATTTCTAAAAACTGACAAAAGTTGAGAAAAATCAAAAGCTTTCAATAAAAAGGTTAAAGTGTGCCTCATTCGGATGTTCATCCGGACGGGTAGCCATACGCACGGATGGCAATGCGCCCGGGTGATAATACGCGTCTGTTGATGGTATATATAGAGGGTCAAAGAGTCAGTCAAAGTTATCTGCACGCACAATACTCTTTCTCTATTGCACTTTGACTTTCTGATTTCGGAATTCTTTGCACGGATCTTTGTTTTCGTTGGATTACACAACATTAGCAATGGCAAAGGTATGTTTTTCTAACTCAAATCTGCAATAATCTGTTGTTTGATAACTGTTCATCGCGTATCTTTTCTTTCGGAGCTTTAATCTTAGATCTAGCCTGTGTTAGTTCGTTTTGTCATGAATAAATCATAGGGTTTTGTTCGGAATGATTAGATCTAGAGTTTTACCGGTTTAATTTGTGTTATAACATGTTAAAATCTTGTAGATCTGATGTTTGGACGGTACGTAGTGTCGGCTAGGTTTTTGTGAAATTAACCTGTGAATAGGAAGTTTTAGACATCATTGAACATAGGGTTTTGATCGCGTTGACATCCTCTGAGTAGATCTGTGTTAAATTTTAGGATTTGCCTTAGAAAATTTTTTATATTCATAGACTGTTCTTCATCTGTGACTTGTATCCGCACGCATAACTTGTACGCACGGATGGCAATCCGTTGCAATGTCATGTTGTACGCACGGATGGCAATCTGTGGCAAAGTCAGGCTGTACGCACGTATGGCAATCCGTGGCAAAGTCAGGTTGTATGCACGTATGGCAATCCGTGGCAAAGTCAGGCTGTACGCACGTATGGCAATCCGTGGCAAAGTTATGCTCTACGCACGGATGGCAATCCGGGGCAATGCACATGTTGTGCGCACGGATGGCAATACGTGGCTTAGACAAGTTGTCCGCACGAATAACTTATTCGCACGAATAACTTATCCGCACGGATAAGTCATACGCACGGACAAGTCATACGTACGGATAACCATTCAAGTGTCATACCATTCAGAAAGTTTTTCTTTGTTAGAATATTTTGAGATCCCAAAATTATTTCTTAAATGAATAAAATTTCTGCAGGATTGGGATAAATCTCATAATATTTATTGTGTATTGGATGAAGTGTATACCGAAAACACATTAGTTCAAGATGTTGCGAAATTCTTAAGAGAAAGCAGAATCTCTAAGGCTTTAACTGATAAGACAGTAGCTTATGAATCTCATGTGAAACGATTTTGGACTGCTGCAAGATACGAAGAGAGTGATAAAACCATTTATTATGATGTATCTAAGAAGGATGAGAATGGAAAAGATATAGATTTAGAGATGAAATGACAGTTGGTGATATAAGGAGAGTGTTGAATTTAGGAGACGCTGATAGTGACCCAACCATAGTTTCTGAACGTCTAGTAAAAGGATTGTGGTGTAGGATGGGTTTTGCTGGTAGTGTGAATGGAAGGATGCAGAAGACAAGTTTCAGTCACGCTTATAAATTCATGGCACATTGTGTTATTCATGCATTATCACACAGAAAATGTGGATATGATGAAACTCAAGATTATATCATGAATATCATTGCTTGTCTTGTACTGAACAGACCGTACAATATCTCTCAAGTAATTTTTGATCACATGATGGAGAATGTAAAGGATGGAAGCAAGAGGTTTCTTATGTATCCTAGATTTGTCCAGATGTTGATAGATGCTCAGTTTGAAGGTTTAGAAAAGAGAAGTAACGACATTTTGGGGTTGAGGCATATGACACCAGACACAATCAGCAGGTTGATCAAAGGTCCAAATCCAGGAGCAAAGAGAATGATCTGCAAAATTTCAAATCCAAACTATGAAGCTCCAGAAAATGATGCTTGGAGACATGAAGATAGTAATTCTGATAATGAAGATGACAAGATGAGTTTGTTCTATAAGAAAGATACAAGATGGTGGTGTATCAAAGATGGAAAGAGAAAGAGAACTCCAAAGACGTCCCCTGCAGTTTCTATTCCGAAGAATGTAGAAAAGGGTATTGTGAAAGGGGGAGTCATAAGGAAATTAGAATTTTATATTGTGAAAATTTCTAATAAATTTGTCAAACATCTGTTTTGCAGGGTCTTCTGAAAAACAGAAGCACAAGTTGATAGATGAAACAGTTTTGGAACCGTCAACAGTTATTCAAGAAGGTGCTGAATTGTTATCACAATCTCTTCAAAGTTTCTTAAAGAAGAATGAGGATGCTACTCAAGGTGTTAAAGATCAACAAGGTGTTAAAGATCAAGAAGGTGTTAAAAATCAAGAAGGAGTCATTCAAGATCTATCAAGTGATGATGATTCTGAAACCACTATATCAGAATCTGAACTTGATCCACTTACTCTTGGCAAAGGAAAAGCTCAGTTAAAGAAGAAGTCTCCAAAGAAAAAGAAAGGGTCAGATGAAGAAGATTCAACTTATGATCCTGAGAGTCCAAAGAAACAAATCAAGAAAAGAAAAGCAGTTGTAGCTGGTCTCATTCCAAGAAGTGTTCGAGCAAGAAAAGGCGAAAGTCAAGTTCAAAAGGAACATGGTGGTAAAGATACTCAACATGTTGAATCATCTCAACCACAAGAAACAGAAGCCGAAAAGCAGACTAGTCACGATGACTACGTTGAAGTTACTGAGGCTGGAGTCTTTTATTCAAAGTTTCCAAAAGTACCAGAAAATATAGAGACTCCAGAATCTTCACGTCCAAGAGACTTAGATGATTTCTTTAGCAACATTCCATCCGCTTCAGGTGATCCGTTAGAAGATCTGAATTTTGATGTTGACTTGTTCAACAATGAAGTAGTGAGAGTTCTGGCAAAGAAAGTCAAAGAGCTTGAAAAAGAAAAAGAAAAGGCTGAAAACGAACGTGATCTTTTGTTAAAGCAAGTTAATAAAATAATGAAAGCTCATGATCAACTTAGATCGGTGTTAATCCAGGATGAAGACACCATGAAGAAAATAAAGGAAGATGGTGATAGTAATGCTAAAGTGATTGAAGTTCTTATGGCAGAAATCTCTTCATTGAACGAGAAGACAAAGAATCTCCAAGATGTAAATCAAACACTCAATCAACTTCTAAGTGAAATGAGTGAATCTACTTCAAACGAAATGAAAGCAATGAAGTTGGAGATGGAAGCCATGAAAGCTGACAAAGTGATGAAAGATGAACAACTCAAGATGTTATATTCTGTTGTGGAATTTTTTTTGAAAAAGGATGTTGATGCTGCTTACAATGAAATTGAAGTAAGAAAAGTTGAAGAAAGAAGACTTGAAAGAGAGAGAAGACTAGCTGAGGATGCGATACAAAAGAACAAAAGTATAGTGGAAGATGTTCAAGAAGCTGGTGGCTCTTCAGGTCAAGTTGATATTGAAATGATTGATGTTGAAGATGCTCAAGAACAAGTTGCTCAAGAACATGGTCAAGATTTTATGCTAGTTGGAGAGCCTTCTCAAATCATTGATTCTGATGAAATCATTCGTAGAGTTGCTGTTGCACAAAAGAAGAAAAAGGGGAAAGAAGTGTTGCTACTTGAGTGGAAGACAAAGCAGTTTGTTCTTGTTGGTGATGCTTACATTGTGCCACTCAACGTAAAAGAAGGACTTTACAGAATGAAAGTTATGAAAAGGAGAAAAGAAGCAAAGAAGGCTCGGGGAGAAGTTGTTAGTGATTCTGATGAAGAACTTCTTGTAGATGATGAAGCTGATGAAGATGAAGAGAAAGACGATGATAATGAGAAAGACGATGATAATAAGAAAGATGATGATAAGAAGAATGATGACGATGATCAAGGTTCTTCATGATTGATTGTGAAGAATCCAATTGATGAACAAAAGATTGAGGAGTTTCTGAATGATCAGATCAACGAACAAGAAGATGATGATCAGCAAGAAACTTCTACTTCTGGAAAGCAGCACATGGATCAGGTATTCCTCTCAAATCCCACCGTCGTTTTCTTACAAGATAAAAACCAGGAAGTGATTGAGGTTAGAAGAATAAGGGAAGAGATGTTAGAGGAATTGGGTTTGCAAGAAGGTAAATTTAAATTCGATATTGAAGATGAGATTCCTGAAACTTCTGAAGATGTGTTTGAGCCAAGATTTGCCTTTGAAGATGATAATTACAACGATGTAATTGTTGAAGATGCTTCAGATTCATCTGATGATGAAGTTCATTTTCATTATTCTGGGATTGATGCAACATTTCCTTCGTTGTCGGAAATGTTCAAAGATCGAAATGAAGAAGAAATTAGAAGAAAGATAGTGGAGAAAGTGTCTGCAGAAGGTATTCCAGATACCATTCCAAGAGAAAATCTTGCAGAAGAAAGAAAGAAATGGTACAAAGTCATACCGAAAGAGAGAAAGAAACTAAGAGCACTTCAATTCTTTACACACGACAAAGAACTCTCTTGGGGTGACATTCTCTCTTGGGGATATTTGGAAGACTTAAAAGTTTATGCAATCAGAAGAGAACAGGGAGTACAGTATTTTGAGTTCTTGTCTGATATTAAAACTTTGCCTTGGTGGGATATAGATGAGCTAGTAAAAACAAAGAACATCAAAGAATTCTACCATGGGTTAGATGTGAAGCAACATGACCAAAGGTTATGGAGTTATGTGAAGCTGCAAGCTGAGAAAAGATATCCTGATTGGAAACCACACTTTCCACAACACATTGTCAGAATCCTAGATAGTGGTGAAAAGGATATTACTCTGGATATCAAACCTCCAAGTTGTTTGAAGAATATGCCTTTAAGGGCAATGGAGCAAGATTTCCACGATGAGTTTGAAGGGTGGTTGTACAATCAAACTACAGCTGAAGCAATAATCTCTTTACATAACAAGTCCACAGGAGAAGCTAGAAGAATCTGTGTGTTAGATCCTATGTGGCTTGTAAATTGCTCAAAGAAAGATATCGATTGTCTGTTCTACAACAAGATAGTTTATGAGAGACCTGATAGAGAGCAAGCTTTGCAATATCAAAAGGTTGTGGATGTTTGTTACGCAAAAGACATCAACTCTGGAAGATACTGGAAGACAAATTGGAGAGATCTAGAGATTGATGAGTTCTTGAAAGTATACAAGCGTGAACAACGTTCTAAAAAGATTGCTGAAAGAGCTGCTGAGTTGGGAAAACGTAGATTGGGGATTGTTCCTCCAACAGATCAAACACCAATTGAATCTGAAGAAAACAAAATTCCAAGGTGGGAACGGAAGCGTGATGGAGATCCTGTCTACAGACATTGGTGGTTGACTGAGGGAAGACAAAAGCGAAAAAGAATGTTGGAGGAAAAGGCACAGAAAAGAAGAGAGAAAGCGCGTGAGCGAAGACGCAGCAGAAGGAATTGAAGACTATGCTGGAAGGTACTACAGCTACATCCGAGGGGGAGTCTGTTAGTACATTACGTCTGTAGCTTCCGTCAGCATGTAGTCATATTTTGTATTCTGCGTTTATGTTTATTGTCTGTATGTATGTATGTAGTCAGCATGACAACTCAGGAATAGGTTTTGTATGTAAAAGTGTTGAGTTCAACCCGTCCGGATGGTAATACGCAGGTATGGCAATACGCACGGATGACTTATCCACACGGATAAGTCATACGCGCGGATGGCCATACGCACGGGTAAGCCATACGCACGGGTAGCCCACCCGCACGAACAACACTTGTTAAGTTCCTGAGTTTGTCTATAAATAGGAGGTCCGGTGCAACTTTGTGAAGACTTTTGACACGCACGGATAGTCTGTACTTCTTCCGGATCCTGTAACTTTCAGAACACTTAATAGAACGAACAGACAGCAGTTAAACGTTGAATTCTGTGTTGCACAAATCTGTGATTCGTCATAATGGATTCCGCACATTAAGACGAAATCGATTCATCTTGTTCCTACGATCAGATCCTGTATCAACGGGACCAACACATCCGAAAGGATAAAGTCATAACCTTTGATGAGGATGATCGTGTTGATGTCCAGGATCCTCATCATGATAGTCTTGTTATTACCTTATTTATATCTAACCACTTTGTTCGCAGGATCCTAATCGATGGAGGAAGCTCTGTGAACATCATTCAGCTTGATGTCCTCAAGAAGATGAATATCCCGAAGTCTGATATTGTCCCAAGATCCTCAGTCCTTGTGGGATTCAGTGGAGAAACCAAGAATACATTGGGGGACATCAAACTTCCCATCTATATTGAAGGACTTCATTCTTATTAAAAATTTTGTGTTATAGATTGCTTATCATGTTGTAATGTTATCCTTGGCAGGCTATGGATACATGACATGAAGGCAATCCCATCCACATATCATCAATGCGTAAAGCTTCCTAGTCCATGGGGAGTGGTGAAAATTGAGAGTGATCAACAAGAAGCTAAGAATTGCTATACCTTATCAATGAAGCCAGCCTCAAGACCAAGAGAGCAATAGTAATTAAAGTATCCTCCCAGAGATGTCTTGGAGGCAAGAGAGCAGGATGTAAAAGAAATCCTCATGGATCCTCATGATCCTGAATCCAAGATCTTCATAGGATCAGGGATCCTTAGCGACATTGAATAGGATCTAGTATCCTTCCTTAAAAAAAGGAAAACTACCTTTGCCTGGAAGCATGAAGACATGACAGGTATATCTAAAGATATAATTGTGACACCTGTGTCACTGCGACCATCAAACAAATACCAAACCAATGAAATATTGTATTTCATACTTTGGACTTGTATAAATATGTGTATCTTTTGCACATTTCAATTCTTGTTCGATTTCAAGCTCTAAATCGCTTTCTGGAAGGTTATACGCGCACTGATGCGTAAATATAACCATTTTAATGCAACGAATACTCCGTAATATTGACATATACTTAACATACCTTAAATAACCTTTACATAACTTAGAAATAAGTTTTGAAGGCTTTGGTATGGCAAAAACAAGTTAATTCGCTTACAGGGACTAAACTTGACAAACTGCGAAAGTATGCCAATTTGAACTGTAACAGACATTCCGGAACATAACCATAAGTTAAACATACCATAAATATCCTTCATATATCTTAGAAATAGGCTTTGAGGGGTTCGATGTGCTAAATTAAACTTTTGGGTCATTCAGGGACTAAAAGTGTCAAAAAGTGCACAAGTTTGCATTTTCGCGCATAACTCACGTTCTGAATACATCTGGACATCCAAAAATTTATGTAAGCACTAAAATATTTTATTTTAGTGTTTGGAATAAGATAAATCCATTCGTCATGTCATTTGGACCGTTTTTCGCGCTTATGTGCATTCCGTCGTAATTAACCGAACATCGCAACCGTACGGCTAAACGAACCGACATCCGAGATATTTTTGAGCACATTTTAAGTTCCCTATACTTTAACTTCATTTTAGAGCTTTGAAATGGGGTTAACGGGCCTTAAACGCGTCGGAAATGACCTTATAACACAGCAGGGACCAAAACGGTAAATCTGCCAAACTGGTCCTTGCGCACCTCAACAATGTGAGTGTTGCGGTGCGCAAGCAGGGGCCAGATGCAGCAAAACGTTTTTCTCAGCTGTTAACTGCCCTTAAACACTCCCCAAAGGCCAAGTACCACATGTTAATCTCTTATGGTGGCCAAAATCAGTTACCACAACATTCCGACAAGTGTACAGGCTAGATCATTCCCTCTTCTCCAAGAAACGATCCTAACGGTGAACCGAAATCTATAAATACCCATCACATTTTCACTCATTCCTCAATGGAATCTGATCTAATGTGCTCTAAGTTGAAACCTTTGTTTCATACCTGAGCTATTTTGATCTAGATTAGCATTCGGGACCCTTTGTAAGTGTTCCTTCGTTCTTTTATTGTTTTTCGAGTCCGAAAGTCAAACTTTGTTTGACTTTTTGTGTCACACCCCGACCACGTGGAACATACAAAACGTGGCGGAAATGTCGGGGAGTGTTGTAACAGAATTAATTGTTTCATAACCATGGCAATTGAAGTTTCGTTTTATTAAGTAAAAGTGATACAATGTCTTAACAAACAAAGAAATACAACATAATTAACTAGTCTTGCATCTTTTATTGTTACTAAAGCCCAAGTCTGCCTATGTGTATCTTGATCATCTTATGCAACAGTTCCTGAAAAACACATGTGAAAATAGGTACGTCAGCATAAAAATGCCTGTGAGATACATAGGTTTTGTGAAAATGAGATTCATGACTTATGTTTGAGAAAATGTTTAGTCATGAACCTTGTTATTTGCTTTGCTTTGTAAATCATTTGAAAAACAATGAGTTCAGATGATATGTATAAATAAGTAAATAATGTATGGTTAAATAAATAACCATGTAAGATGAGTTTGTATAAGATAAGTTGTTTGTAAAACAATGTCTTGTGAAAAGTATGTCATTTGTATAAAATGTTCTATGTCTCAAACTGAAATGATTCAAATAACGCTACAATATGTAATACCATACAAACACTTATATATAGGAAGTACCAGCGGCGTATCCACCATGCTTGTATCATATTACACACGCATCGTTACTTAATCACTTAATCAAACCAAACCAACCAATGTAAGAAGTCTATGTTTAAATCAATTGTCAAATGTATTGGGTAATATGTCAAAGTGTTCATGTCAAGATGTAAATCATATCAAAATGTCTATGTCAAATATCCATGTCAAATGTCTATGTCAGAATGTCATGTATGGCAAGTGAAATGTCTCAACTAAACCATATGCACAAAAACAAAGTATTGAAGTAAAACTTGGTTTAAATCAAAGTTATGTTTTGTGGGAAATGCATGATCAAATGTCAATCATGTTAAAATGTCTATGCCGAAATGTCTATGTCAAATACGGTTCACACGGTTCACAGATACAAACGGTTCACAGATATCAACGGATCACAGTCAAATGATTACAACGGTTCAATATGTAGTATAATGTGTTCATATGCTGGATAAGCATATGCAACAGAAAAGCAACGTAAAACAATGTACTAAGTACGCACACAATGGGCATACATAGCATGAAATGTAATGTAGAACGATGTACTAAGTACGCACACAATGGGCATACATAGCATAAAATGTAATGTAAAACAATGTACTAAGTACGCACACAATGGGCATACATAGCATGAAATGTAATGAAATCATGTACTATAATGTACTAATGAACATAGCAAGTATATGATGTCAAAACAGGAAAGCATGAAAGTAACAAGTAGGCACATGTGTTCCACCCCAAAACAGTTTGGAAAACAGTAAAAGAGGGGTCTATGTACTCACCTGGGATTGCTCAGTAGTTCTGGAGTGACAACTAAGCAATGCTAGAGATCGCGGATATCAAACGGCACCTAGTATAGGTAGCTACATTAATAAACCGGACCTAAATCGGAGGATCGGGTAGCATTAGGGTTTGTAAACCAAACGAGTGTAGAGACTCGTGTCTTTTGGTTTAACAAAGCCTACATACTAAATGAAACTTAACCTAAGTGTCTACGACCCATTACGACCCGTTTAGGTAGCTTATGCTACTTTAACGCGTCGTTCGCGTGAAACGCGTTCGGACCGCCTAACTAGCCCTATGACAAGTGTTATATGCCTAAACATATTACATAATCAGTTATGTGACAAAGGTTTAGGTTACATATGCTTAATTACCAATTATACATGAAAAGGGTATTCTGGTAATTTACCTAAGGCATATAAACTACCTATCATACAACTACTTAAACGATGTGACCATAGGGTATAACCTCGGAAGGTTATTCCCTACCTACTATGGTCACCTAATGTATTTGGTCGGATCCTAAAGATCGACCAAACTGGGTCGGGTTCGAGGTATAAGCGATTTATTAGATCGCTTACCCTACGACCCTAGACAACGTGGTAATCAGTAGGCATAGTCCCAAGGGACTATAACCATCGTGATTACAATCACGTTGCGAAGTTCTAACGAACTTCGCATTGACCATTACTGGTCAACGCTGAAAGTCAAACAAAGTTTGACTTTCTGACTCGAAAAGCAGTAAAAATAAGGAAAAGAACGAAAGAATACTTACGAA
Source organism: Helianthus tuberosus (assembly GCA_030545235.1). Lineage (NCBI taxonomy): Eukaryota > Viridiplantae > Streptophyta > Magnoliopsida > Asterales > Asteraceae > Helianthus > Helianthus tuberosus. Next base: position 146,780,041 of record CM060367.1, on the reverse strand, counting down.
GGGTCCCCGAATGCTAACCCAGATCAAAATAGCTCAGGTATGAAACGAAGGTTCCAACTTAGAGTCTTTTCAATCAGATTTGTGGGTTTTAAGCCAAAAGGGGGGTGGGTATTTATAGTTTTCGGGTAACCGTTAAGATCGTTTGTTGTAAAACGTGCCATGATCCAAGGCGTACACTTGTCGGAACCTTATGGTGGCTGAAATTAGGTTCTTATCCGCTGACTAGACGATTGAGAATGTGTGGTTGAGAATCAAACAGCTGGGACCCGCTGTTAAAAACATGGAATCTGGTCCAGAAGGGGGCTCGCGTGACGCTAAGGCCCGTCGCGTCACGCTAGGCCCCTGTTTTGGCAGATTTTACAGAAATGGTCCCTGCACCTTGTTTAAGCGATTTTCGATGCGTTTGAACTCCGTTAACCTCATTTCAAGGATCTAAAATGAAGTTAAAGTATAGGGAACTCAAAATATGCTCAAAAATATGTCGGATGTCGGTTCGTTTGGTCGTACGATCGCGATGTTCGCTTAATTACGACGGAATGCGCATAAGCGCGAAAAACGAACCAAATGACGCGACGAATGGATTTTTCTTATGGCGAACACTAAAATATAATGTAGTCATGCTTACATAAATTTTTGGATGTCCAAATGTATTCAGAACGTAAGTTATGCGCGAAAATGCAAACTTGTGCACTTTTTGACACTTTTAGTCCCTGAATGTTCCAAAAGTTTATTTTAGCATACCGAACCCCTCAAAGCCTATTTCTAAGCTATGTAAAGGATATATATGGTATGTTTAACTTATGGTCAAGTTCCGGAATGTCTGTTACAGTTCAAATTGGCATACTTTCGCAGTTTGTCAACTTTAGTCCCTGTAAGCGAATTAACTTTGATTTCACCACACCAAACCTTCCAAAACTTATATCTAAGTTATGTATAGGTTATTTAAGGTATGTTAAGCCTATTTCACTATTCCGGAGTGTTTGTTGCATTAAACTGGTTATATTTACGCATTAGTGCGCGTATAACCTTCCAGAAAGCGATATGTGTAAACGATACACATATTTTTACAAATCCCAAGTATGAAATACAATATTTCACTGGTTGGGCATTTGTTTGATGGTTGAAATGACACAGGTGTTACATTTTGCGTTGACCAGTTTATGGTCAATGCGAAGTTCGTTTGAACTTCGCAACGTGATTGTAATCACGATGGTTATAGTCCTTTGTGACTATGCCTACTGATTACCACGTTGTCTAGGGTCGTAAGGGTAAGCGATCTAATAAATCGCTTATACCTTCGAACCCGACCCGTTTGGTCGATCTTTAGGATCCGACCAAATACATTAGGTGACCATAGTATATAGGGAATAACCTTCCGAGGTTATACCTTATGGTCGCTTCGTTTAAGTAGTTATATGATAGGTAGTTTATATGCCTTAGGTAAATTACCAAAATACCTTTTCATGTATAATTGGTAATTAAGCATATGTAACATAACTTTTAACATCTAAACTGATTTGGCAACAATATTAGACATGTTAATGCATATTATACTTATCGTAGGACTAGTTGGGCGCTCCGAACGCGTTTTACGCGAATGACGCGTTAAAGTAGCACAAGCTACCTAAACGGGTCGTAACGGGTCATGAGTACTTAAGTTAGGTTTCATTTAGAATGTAGGCTTTGTTGAACCATACTACATGAGTTTTCATACTCATTTGGTTTACGAACCCTCATTCTATCCGATCCTCCGATTTAGGTCCGGTCTATTAACATAGTTACCTATATTAGGTGTCGTTTGATTTCCGTGATCTCTAGCATTGCTTGGTGGTTATCTTAGGACTTCTGAGCAATCTCAAGTGAGTACATAGACCCCTCTTTTACTGTTTTCCAAACTGTTTTGGGGTGGAACACATGTGCCTACTTGTTACTTTCGTGCTTTCCATGTTTTCACATCATATACTTGCTATGTTCATTAGTACATTTATAGTACATGATTTACATTACATTTCATGCTATGTATGCCCATTGTGTGCGTACTTAGTACATCGCTTCACAATGCATTTCATGCTACGTATGCCCATTGTGTGCATACTTAGTACATTGTTCTACATTATATTTTATGCTATGTATGCCCATTGTGTGCGTACTTAGTACATTGTTTTACATTACATTTCATGCTAGGTATGCCCATGGTGTGCGTACTTAGTACATTGTTTTACATTGCATTTCTGTTGCATATGCTCATCCAGCATATGAACACATTATACTACATTTTGAACCGTTGTAACCATTTGACTATGTGAACCGTCGTAACCCTTTGATTATATGAACCGTTTGTAACTATTGAACCGTGTGAACCAGTTGTATCTATTGACATGATTTACATTTGACTATAGACATTTGACTATACATAACCATTTCTACAATTGTTAAACATTTTACTTTGGTGGTTTGGTTTGAGTAAGTGATTTAAGTAACGAGGCGTATGTAATATGATACAAGCACGGTGGATACGCCGCTGGTACTTCCTATATATAAGTGTTTGTATGATATCACATATTGTAGCGTTATTTGAATCCTTTCAATTTGAGACACATAACATTTTATACAAATAACATACTTTTCACAAGACATTGATTTACAAACAACTTATCTTATACAAACTCATTTTACATGGTTATTCATTTAACCATACATTATTCTCTTATTTATACATATCATCTGATCTTATCGTTTTTCAAATGATTTACAAGACAAAGCAAATTACAAGGTTCATGACTAAACATTTTCTCAAACATAAGTCATGAATTCTATTTTCACAAAACCTATGTATCTCACAGGCATTTTTATGCTGACGTACCTATTTTCACATGTGTTTTCAGGAGATGATGCATAGGACTTATCAAGACATACTTAGGCGGACCTGTGCCTTAGTGACTTAAAACGAGACAAGAACTAGTTAATTTATGTTATGTACTCTTTGGTTTTTGCTTAAAACAATGTAATCTTTCATGTTTGATTAATAAAACGAAACTTCAATTGCTATGGATTTGAAACAATTAATTATGTTACAACACTCCCCGACGTTTCCGCCACGTTTTGTATGTTCTACGTGATCGGGGTGTGACAATAATTACTCATAAACTAGGCATTGACAGGCCATTCAAGCCAATTCATCAAAAAAGAAGGAAGTCTGCACCTGAAAGGAATGCTATTATCCAGGAGGAGGTAGATAAACTACTTCGGGCAGGTATGATAAGAGAGGTTAAGTATCCAAGGTGGTTAACCAATGTGGTTGTTGTTTAAAAGAAAAATGGAAAGTGGAGGGTATGTGTCGATTTTACTGATTTAAACAAGGCATGTCCCAAGGATCCTTTCCCATTACCCCACATTGACTCCATGGTGGATGCTACCGCGGGTCATGAGTTGTTGACTTTTATGGATGCTTCATCTGAATTTCAACAAATTCAGATGGAACCATCTGATCAAGAGGATACAGCCTTTATGACCCCAACTGGTATATATTGTTATATTGCTATGCCATTTGGACTAAGGAATGCAGGTGCTACTTATCAAAGGCTAGTCAATATGATGTTCAAGGAACAAATTGGACACACTATGGAAGTCTATATAGATGACATGGTGGTTAAGTCCAAGAAAGCTGAGGATCACCTTAAAGACTTGGAGGAAGCATTCAATATCCTTGATAAATTTAATATGAAACTAAATCCTTCCAAGTTTCATTTTGGTGTTAAAGCAGGTAAATTCTTAGGCTATATGGTGACAAAGAGGGACATTGAAGCAAGTCCAGAGCAGATTAAGGCTATTGTGAATATCAAATCTCCTGCCAATGCTAAGGATGTGCAAAGATTGACAGGCAGGATCGCATCCTTGAACAGGTTCATATCCAAATCCTTAGAAAAGTGCAAAGAATTTTATGATATCCTGAGGAAGAACAAGAAATTTGAATGGACTGAGAAGCATGAAAATGCCCTCAAAGCTCTTAAGGATTACCTATCCTCAGCTCCCGCCTTGATGAAACCAGAAAAGGGGGATATATTATCCTTATACCTAGCAGTATCCTCAAAAGCAGTAAGTGCGGTCCTTGTTAAGGATCACCAAGGTACACAACATCTTGTTTATTATGTAAGTAAGAGTTTACTTGATGCTGAATCCAGGTATTCACACTTAGAGAAACTAATCCTTGCATTAATTATGGCATCTACTAAATTAAGACATTATTTTGAGACTCATGCCATTATTATTAAGACTAATTTTCCAATTAAGAATGTTCTCAGGAAACCTGAAATGTCAGGAAGGATGGCTAAGTGGGCAGTGAAGCTTAGTGCTTATGATATAAGATATGAGCCTAGAACTGCCATTAAATCCTAGGCCTTAGCTGACTTTGTGGCAGATTTCAGTAGTGACTTGCAAAAGGAAGCTGAGTTAGAAGTCCAACAGCTTGAAGAAACTAAGGATCCTTGGATACTCTTCACTGATGGAGCCTCTAATGTCAAAGGAACAGGACTTGGAATCCTACTAACATCGCCACAGGGGGACATAATACCCCACTCCATAGCTTGTGAGTTTCAAACTACTAATAATGTGGCTGAATATGAAGCCTTGATAGCTGGTTTGCAAATTGCCAAGCATATGAGGATCAGGTATCTTGAGGTACATGTAGATTCATTATTAATCACTAATCACTTTAATGTATCCTATGTTGTTAAAGGTGAAAAGCTAATCAAATATTTAGAGATAGTCAAAGAATTGGCACTCTCTTTTGTTTCCTTTAGTTTGACACAAGTACCAAGGGAAGAGAATGCAGAGGCTGATGCATTAGCCAATCTAGGATCATCCTTGAAGATCCCAGAGGATATCAAGATCCCTATTATCCACATCCTAACCCCTGCTATTGAGGATCATGTAGCCATGGAAATAGGAGAGGATTATGCACTCATCCCTAGTAATGATACTCAATCTCATTCAGGATCATGGATCGATCCAATCTTGAGATACATACAACATGGAGAGATTCCTACAGGAGAAAAACCTAGGGCTTTCAAAATCAAGGTATCTCAATTTACAATATTGAATAATATGTTGTATAAACGATCTCTTGCAGGACCATATCTAAGATGCATTGAGGATCCTGAAATCCAAGAAGTCCTAAAGGATTTCCATGAAGGAGATTGTGGAAACCACATTGGGGGCAGGGCATTATTCTCAAGGATCCTAAGGACAGGATACTATTGGCCTACTATGAAGAAGGATGTTGTGGAATATGCCAAGAAGTGTGATCCTTGTCAGAGACATAGTAATATCCTTCACCAACCAGCAGAGCTCTTGCATCCTATATCCTCTTCCTGGCCATTCATGAGATGGGGAATGGATATAGTTGGAAAGCTTCCTAAAGCACTTGGTGGAAAAGTATTCATGCTTGCTATGACTGATTACTTCTCCAAGTGGATAGAGGCTGAAGCCTTTGCTCAAGTCAGAGAAAAGGAAGTGATATCTTTTATTAAGAGAAATATTATTACTAGATTTGGCATCCCTTCTGGAATTGTTTGTGATAATGGATCCCAATTTATTGGGAATAGAACTACTAACTTTTGTGACAGCTGGGGGATTAAGATGATAACATCAACACCAGTCCACCCACAAGCTAATGGCCAGGCAGAATCATCCAACAAGATCATCATCAACAATTTGAAGAAAAAGCTTGGATCCAAGAAAGGAAAATGGGCAGAAGAACAACCTTATGTACTATGGGCTGATAGAACAACTCCCAAGAATGCCACTGGCCAAACTCCATTTTCTTTGGTATTTGGGGCAGAATCAGTGATCCCTACAGAGATGGTGGTTCCTACTGCAAGAACAAGCATTTGTGATCCTGAAGAAAATGCTGAAAACTTGGTTCAAGATTTGGATACTATAGAAGAACTCAGGGATTTGGCAAGGATAAGGATGGCCAGTTATCAACAAAGGATGGCTGGAGCTTACAACAAAAATGTCAGGATCAGGAAATTCCAGGTTGGTGATATGGTGTTAAGGAAAGCATTTCAGAATACCACCAATCCTGCTGACGGAAAGTTGGCACCAAAGTGGGAAGGCCCTTACTTGATCGAAGCTGAGGCAGGAAAGGGGGCATATCGATTGCTAACAATGGAAGGTGATTTGCTACCGAGAGCTTGGAATGCTGTCCACTTGAAGAAATACTTCATGTAACAAGGATCCATGATCCTTAGCTAACGAGTATCCTTGAAGGATCCTTACAAGACAGAAGATCCTCATTTTGGTAATGATCTGATCTTAAACTAATTCATTTTTTTAATTATCCTATATATAAGGATAAGGATCCTGGATCCTTTATCCTCTTTTCACTTGAATCTGAGTTTTGCAGAAGGTTTAGGTATCCTTAACAAAGGATTGAGTATCCACAGAAGTATCCAGTTATTTGGGCTTGACCCCAGTTATTTGGGCTTGACCCCAGTTATTTGGGCTAGTCCCCAGTTTTTGGGCCTGTCCCCAGTATCGCCAGCAGCGTACGATGATCCTGGTACAGTTCATAGCAATGGGACCAGTACTCGCTTTAGGGGCTGACAATTTCATTGTACTGGCTGTATTCAGGATCCTACGTATAATGGTAGACGTACCATACATCCGTTCCTAAGGTTTCTAACGTTTTCACGTTAGCTAAGGTTTTGGCATTTTCATGTCACTAAGTTTGGATAGTCGCCAGTGAGGGCCATACTCCAGTTTACACACGATCCTTTGGGCTTGTCCCCAGTATATTGGGCTTGTCCCTAGAATTGTTGGGCTTGTCCCCAGTTACTAACTTTTATCTTATATTAGCTTAGTCCCAAGTTGTATCCTATTTTTAGGTTTTTGAAGCTAAACGATCAAGGATCCTTGATCCTTACCTTCTACTAAGGTTTGTCTTTTGGTTATCCTGATTATAAGTGTTAAAGGTTAGGATCCTAACTTGGATTCTCAGGTATGATCCTTAATTACTTTGATTTTATTTATTATCTATACGAGTGACCCTTATCCTTTGACAACTGAACTTATGATCCTTAAACTACACTACTTTTCAGAACTTGTCGACTATAGGATGTGTGATCCTTGATCATATCCTAAACTTTTTGAGGATATTTATTAAAAAAAATTTCTTCTTTACTTAATAAATTCAGACAAAATGTATATCAGAACAATTGAAAAGTAAAGTACTCATAAGGATAACAACACAAGATAGCCAAAAGTTAAAGATTTTATTTATTCATCCATAGTTAAACCCTTCAAGGTTGTCAAAATTACCTACCCCAAGCATCTACCAGCAATATGTGGCCCGTCCGCTGGGGTAGGTAAAGGGTGTCCATTGTTAATAGGTCTTTCAAGTGCAGGAAATAAAAGATGGCAGGATAACGAGTGGCTTCATCCCCCAAACAGAGGATCCATCCACCACCCATTATCCTACCTATTGTCTTAGGATCTATGATCCATAACCCTAGAAACTATTGTTCAAATATAACCCAAGATTGTTTCAAAACACCATAACCAAAAAACTATTACCAAGTCCTAAAAAATGGGCTCCGGTCGCGTCTAGAAATGTCCATCATCGCCCATTCCTGTAGCTTACACCTTTGCTGCATCACCATCACCTTCACCAGCTCCTCCAGCTCCGGCATCACCCACATGATCCTTAACCCTACTGTTGCCAGCCTCGATTGCTAGGACCTCACCAGCCTCTTCTTCATCATCCAGCTCAGCTAACCTAGCCTTCCAGCCCTCTATGTCCCAGTTGCTCTTGTCAAAGTTAGGATCCTGAGCTTCTTGGGCCATCTGCAACTTGGTTTTGTACATAGCAATGGCAGTGGAGACTTTGGCATCATTTGTGATTTCAGCCTTCTCTTGGTCAGCAGTGATATGAGCCAGGACAAGTTCCCTCTTCACCAGATTGACATCATTTTCGAGGGAGGCAATCTTCTGATCCTTGGCCAGCATGATCTTTTGGAGGTCCAAACACATTTGCTCAACCTCTTCAATACTCCCTACGTAATCTTGGATTTCAGCAAATTTCTGCAAAAGAAAGGATACAATTCAGGATCCCTTATCCTCAGTATGGAAGGATCATGTACAAGAATCACATTTAAGGATCAGTTATTCTTACCTCAGGGACGTATTCCTCGAATTGATGCTGGATCAGAGGCAGACCTTCAAGGGTATCAACAGTCTTCCTTTTATTTCCGTCCTTTCCCTTAGAAGTGGTTGCCTTGGGGATCGTGACGGATGGACTAGCAGCAGGCTTCTTCTTTGCGGATCGGACAGCATCGAGGTCAGTGACACTGAAATGAGTAGCAGACTTCGATGATTTTCCAGCACCTACACATCCAAAATAGATAAGTATCCTTATTTCATTTTGATTTAAATATTTAGTTATGCACAAAATGGGATACTTACTTGACATCGTAACAGAGCCTGAGGATACTTCTTGAGAATCCTGGGTATTTGCTTGAAATGATCTTATTGCAGGATCAAGCCTCCGGAAAGTAGCAAGCCTTTCCTCCGTTGCAGGTGTTGTAATAATGCATGAAACAGTAATAGATGCAAAATAGGAACAAAGGGGTCAGTGATCCTCAGCGGAGACAGGGTAACCTATGATCCTTCTATAAGGATCCTCTATCCTACCATGAGTAACCCATTTTCTTGGAAGATCCTTCCCATCAGGGATGGAATCCCTTCTGACAAAGAAGAATCGTCTTTTCCAGTTGGTGTCATTCTTAGTGGTTTTGAAGAGGGGGTGTTCTTCACCGGGTTTATGTTTGAGTAGATATCGATGAGATCCATGGCTCACAAGGTCGTACATTTCTGCTAACTCTGACATTCCCAGATCGATACCTTCATGCTCAATGATTCTTTCAAGGGTATACAAGACCCTCCACATCATTGGCATCGCTTGGATGTAGGAGATGCCGGTGAGAGAGAAGAACGATTGGGTGAGATCAGGAAAAGGATAAGAGTATCCTATTGTAAATGGGGTGACCGGAAAAGCTACCCAGGTTTCAGAAACAAAGTCGCTTAGGACGGTGGGGTCAAAAGCTTTAAAAATGGTGCTCGCCGAAAAACAATAGTGAATCCTGTCTATCTGCGGATCAGTAAAGCAGCATCGTTCCTTCACGGAGTCTTCAATGATCCCTTGGGTTTTCAAAGGACTGTCCTTTTTGTGATCCTTAGCCGGTGAAGATCTAAGCATCATCTTGGTCATGATGATGGTGAAGAAGAAGAAACAGAATGAGAATGTGAAGAGAGAAAGGAAAGAGAAGTACCTGATTAGATCTTCGGATGAGGATTTAAAGGATGAAACGCACAAATTTAAATGCTTCCTAACCCTTATCTCTAACTTCAATTTATAATCATGATTTTGCAGGATAGTCACTTCAATGACGTCAGATTGGCAACGGCTAGTCAGGATGTAACGGCTATATATCCATTGATTTGTTACGGATAAGAACGAGAAAATATAACTCGTTTATTTACACTTTACTCCTTATATTTTGGGGGCAATTGTTAGGGGAGGGTTTTCCAAAGATCAGTGATCCTCAATTACTGTTGGGCTTAGGGATGCTCAATTCTGTTTGAATTAGTGATCCTCAGAGAGTATTGTAGGATCAGGATCCAGGATCCTCATAGTGATCCTTACACTAACGATTGTCTGCTTTGAATATGAAGTTGTTTTGCAGGAGTACGTGCTTGGGCTTGGTCTTGGCGATATTCCTAGAGCATATTCTCTTTTTATTCCGCACGTGGTTGACTAATATGGACGTTATGGAGGTCGTGGAAGACTTGCATGAAATGCGGATAGTTAGTTAGCTTAGATATTTTCCAAATTTAAAAGGGGATAGCGAGCTAAATTAGAACACTTGGCTATTTTTGGCTAAACACACACACTCGTAACTGCTCTCATCAACTCTCGACAGTTTGCTCGGCGATTACTCACTTTTTTGCACATTACACTCTAGTCATCCTTGTAACTAGCTCGCTATCATCCAAAGTTGTAATACATTTTCTGTTTAATCTGAGTTGGTGATCGGTAGTTTCCATCACCCGAGGTTTTTTATGCCGGAGATCAACTCTTGATCAAGGGCTTTTTCCTCGTATAAATCATTGTGTCACTTGTTCATTACATTTCTGAGTGATCCTTAGCATTGTTCATTGATTCAAGCATCACACCTCACAACAGAAAGTTTGGTTGCATTATATTTGCTTGATTTTTTACCAAAACACTCATGTGCTTGGCAATTTGCAAACCAGCTATCAAGGCCTCATATTCAGCCTCATTATTAGTAGTTTGAAACTTACAAGCTATTGAGTGGGGTATTATGTCCCCCTGTGGCGATTTTAGTAGTATTCCTAGTCCAGTTCCCTTGATACTTGAAGCCCCATCTGTGAAGAGTATCCAAGGATCCTTAGTCTCTTCAAGCTGTTGAACTTCTAACTCAGCTTCTCTTTTTAGATCACTACTGAAATCAGCCACAAAGTTAGCTAAGGCCTGGGATTTAATGGCAGTTCTTGGCTCATACCTTACATCATAAGCACTAAGCTTCATTGCCCATTTAGCCATTCTTCCTGACATCTCAGGTTTCCTGAGAACATTCTTAATTGGAAAATTAGTTCTAACAATAATAGCATGTGTTTCAAAATAATGACACAATTTAGTTGATGCCATAATCAAGGCAAGGATAAGTTTTTTCTAAATGTGAGTACCTGGATTCAGCATCAAGCAAACTTTTACTTACATAATATACAGGGTCTTGTGTACCTTCGTGATCCTTAACAAGGATTGCACTTACTGCCTTAGAAGAGACTGCCAAATATAAGGATAATATATCCCCTTTTCTGGTTTCATCAAAGCTGGAGCTGAGGATAGGTAATCCTTAAGGGCTTTGAGAGCATTTTCATGCTTTTCAGTCCATTCAAATTTCTTGTTCTTTCTCAGGATGTCATAGAATTCCTTGCATTTCTCTGATGACTTTGAGATGAACCTGTTCAAGGCTGCAATCCTTCTTGTCAACCTTTGCACATCCTTGGCATTAGCAGGAGATTTAATATTCACAATTGCCTTGATTTGCTCTGGACTTACATCTATGCCTAATTTAGTCACCATGTAACCTAGAAGACACCAAAATGACACTTGGAAGGATTCAATTTCATATTGAATTTATCAAGGATATCAAATGCTTCCTCTAAATCTCTTAGGTGATCCTCAGATTTCTTGGACTTAACCACCATGTCGTCTATATAGACTTCCATAGTGTGTCCTATTTGTTCCTTAAACATCATATTGACTAGCCTTTTTTATAGGTAGCACCTGCATTTCTTAGTCCAAATGGCATAGCAATATAACAATAGATACCAGTTGGGGTCATAAAAGCTGTATCCTCTTGATCAGATGGTTCCATCTGAATTTGCTGAAATCCAGATGAAGCATCCATAAAAGTCAACAACTCATGACCCGTAGTAGCATCCACCATGGAGTCAATGTGGGGTAATGGGAAAGGATCCTTGGGACATGCCTTGTTTAAATCAGTAAAATCGACACATACCCTCCACTTTCCATTTTTCTTTTGAACAACAACCACATTGGCTAACCACCTTGGATACTTAACCTCTCTAATCATACCTACTTTGAGCAGGTTGTCTACCTCCTCCTGGATAATGGCATTCCTCTCAGGTGCAAACTTTCTCCTCTTTTGATGTATGGGCTTGAATGACCTGTCAATGCCAAGCTTATGAGTAATAATGACTTTAGAGATACCTGTCATATCTTCATGCTTCCCGGAAAAGGTAGTTTTTCTCTTCTTGAGGAAGGATACTAGATCCTGTTTGATACTGCTGAGGATCCCGGATCCTATAAAAACTTTGGATTCAGGATCCTGAGGGTCCATTAGGATATCCTTGACATCTTGTTCTCTAGCCTCCAGGACATCTCTTGAAGGATGCTTTAATTGCTATTGCTCCCTGGGTCTTGAGGCTGGCTTCATGGATGGGGTATAGCAATTCTTAGCTTCTTGTTGGTCACTTTCAATCTTCACCACCCCCCATGGAGTTGGCAGTTTCACACATTGGTGGTAAGTAGATGGGACTGCTTTCATGTCATATATCCATGACCTGCCAAGGATAACATTGCAATAGGATAAGCAATCTATAACACAAAATTTTTAAAAGAATTAACTCCCTCGATGTAGATGGGGAGCTTAGTGTCCCCCAATGTGTTTTTGGTTTCCCCACTAAATCCCACAAGAACTGATGATCTTGGGATGATTTCTGATTCAGGGATATTCATCTTTTTGAGGACATAAAGTTGAATGATGTTCACTGAGCTTCCTCCATCTATGAGAATCCTGCGAACAAAATGATTAGATATAAACAAAGTAATAACAAGGCCATCATGATGAGGATCCTGAATATCCACACGGTCATCCTCATCAAAGGTTATAACTTTCTCCTGTGTAAGGATCGAGGTTCGAATGGGTCTATCCCCAATATCCATCTTGGTCTCTTTGGCATGCCTTTTGGCTGCTGAAAAGGAAGTGCCACATATGTCTGATCCACCAGATATGAAGTTGATGATTTGTGCATCAGCAGGAGGAGCAGGAGCTCTTTCTGGAATCTTTTCGGGATCCTGGATCCTTGACTTTTTTCTTCCCAACAGTTCCTTCAAATGCCCCTTGCTTAACAAATAACCAATTTCTTTTCTAAGTGCAATACATTCTTCAGTGAGATGACCGAAATCTTCATGATATGCACACCATTTAGATTTGTCTTTTGTTGCAGCTGGCTTATTACTCTTTCTGGGCCATCTTTCTTTTTCACCTAAATTCTGCATTGCACGGATTAGTTCATTGTTATCAACTGAAAAGCAATATTCAGAAATGGGAGGATAATCCTCATCATCCTTTTCCTACTGCATGCACGTTCTGGTTATCAGACTTGTTGTAGGATTTTGACTTGTTGTTCCTGAGGTAGGATCCTTGCTTTTCCTGCTTTGAGGATCCTGCCAGTCTTTCCTGGATCCTTTTATCATCCTCTAGTCAGATGAATCTAAGGGCCCTGGTTCTCACTTCATCAAGATTCCTGCAAGGGGTCATGACAAGATCATCATAGAATAATGAATCCCTAAGTAAACCCATTTTGAAGGCTTCTACAGCCGTAGCAATATCCAAATTAGGAATATCCAAGGATTCTTTACTGAATTTAGTGATATAATCTCTAAGTGGTTCATTTTGACCTTGTGTTACCCTATACAGGTCACTAGTTAAACGTTCAAATTTCCCACTGCATGAGAATTGGCTATTAAACAAGTTAATTAGATTAGCAAATGAAGTAATAGAGTAAGGGGGAAGACTTAGCAGCCATTTAAGAGTTGATCCTGTCAATATGGATCCGAAACCCTTGCATAGACATGCTTCTTTTAACCTCTCAGGGATGGGGTTGATCTCCATCCTTTCTCTGTATTGAGCTACATGCTCTTCTGGATCCGTTGAGCCATCATACAACTTCATGGTTGGTATTTGAAACCTCTTCGGTATCTCTGTATCACAAATGGGTGGTGCAAAATGAGATACCTTGTGGCCTCCATCTGGTATTTCAGGAATGGGCATAACCACTCCTGGAACACTGGATATCATATCCTTAAGTTTTTGCAACTCTCTGGCCATAGCTTGATTGATACATGTATCCTGCACAAAGCCATGGTTAGTATTATAAGAGTTATTCAAAGTGTTACCTCCTGGAGGATTCAAGTTTGGAATTCCATATGTGAATCCATATTGGCGAGATTCTGGTATAATTTAGGGACCAGATGAAGCAATGGTCTGCATTGGGATGAAGTCTCCCAAATGAACATCTGAACTTCCGGGTTGAACATTCCTTAAGGGTCCCTGATCTTGAAAGATGTTGGATCCCTGATACACCGAGACTGGGGGTCTTGGAGGATACTCCATGGATTCGTAAACCTGAGAGGAGGATCCTTGAACCTGAGAGGATAATACTTGAACCTGAGAGGATCCTTGGACCTGAGAGGAGGATCCTTGAACCGTCTGCGCTCCCATATATCCTCCAGAACTGAAAAAGGATCCCTGATGCTGAAACGAGGATCCTGAAGGCTGAAAGTAGGATCCCTGAGCATGTGTCACTGCCGATGATCCAAAACGCATTCCCAATGATCCACCTTGGTACTGGACATCAGATGCTGCAGAGTGTTGGGCAGTTATGACTGGAGTGTCGAAATTCAGTGATCTCGGCATCAAAGGAGAGTGATCCTCCGTTGGTCTTTTCAATTTTTTGATGTCATCGATCTCTCGAAGGATCCTGTCGTTAGTTTTATCCTGCTATTGCATGTAGTCCCTCATCTACAAAATCAATGAATAAAGATCATTGTTAGTAGGACCAGAAGAAGTAGTAGAAGTTGGTTTTTGGAAAACGGAGGTTTGTTTCTTCGCAGCATTTTCAGCATTCTTCTGGGATCCAAAAGGTGCTGAAGGCAAAGGCGGAATGCCCTGTGAATAAGTGACCGTCGGCATGGAGCTTGAAGTGTTCTTCGCTTGAGAAGCCATGTAGTTGAAGGCAATGAACCGAAATGACCAAAATGAACAAAATTTCTTAGAAATGAAGCACCAATTGCCCCACGGTGGGCGCCAAACTGTTTTGGTCAAAAATCAGACAAGGATAATGTAACCAAATCTTATTCTGTGAGATGTGATGCTTGATTGTATGAACAAATGAATGAATAAAGTATAAATGTAATGAATACTGGACACAAGGATTTATACGAGGAAAAAGCCCTTAATCAATATATGATCTCTGGCATAAAAAACCTCGGGTGATGGAAACTACCGATCACCCACTATATTAGACAAATAATGTATACAATTCGGGATGACAACAAGCTTGTTACAAAGACCACTAGTGTGCACAAAGTGTGAAATCACCAATATGTTGCAGAGAGTTCTAGAGAGTGTGTGTTTGCTAACTTGTTCTATCTAATCAAGCTTGTTATCCCCTTTTAAAAATGGAAATAATCTAACTAAGAAACAATCCGCAAATCATGCTAGCTTCCCGTGACTTCCATAACGGTCATACAAGCCATGCACGTGCAGAATAAGGGAGCATATTCCCCTGGAATCTCGGCAAGACCAAGTCCCATTCGTATATTCCTGCAAAACAAGTTCAAATATAGTGGAAACAACCGTTAGTGTAAGGATAATAATGAAGATCTTGGATCCTTAAACCTGCAACGTCTTCTGAGGATACTTAATTCAAACAGAACTGAGGATCCATGATCCTGGCTGCACTTGAGGATCCATGATCCATATATTAGAAAATTCATCCCTAACAATGGTCCTTCCCATTTTGGGGCAAGCTTTCCATCAGCAGGATTAGTAGTATTCTGAAAAGCCTTCCTTAACACCCAATCTCCAACTTGAAACCTTCTAGCCCTTAGATTCTTGTTATATGCTCTGGATATCCTCTGTTGATATGCTGTCATCCTTAGCTTTGTAGCATCTCTTGTCTCATTAACAGTTTCCAACTCTTAACACAAGGCTTCAGGATTTGACTCAGGATCCCTGAGGCTTGATCTGGCTGTAGGTATCACCATTTTTGTTGGGATCACTGCTTCTGCCCAAAATACTAAAGAAAACGGGGTCTGACCAGTTGTACTCTTCACTGTCGTCCTATCAGCCCATAGGGCAAATGGTAGTTCCTCTGCCCATCTTCTTTTTTAGCACCTAAACTCTTCTTTAAGTTGTTGACAATTATCTTGTTTGAGGATTCCGCTTGTCCATTTGCTTGAGGATGTACTGGAGTTGATGTGATCATCTTGATTCCCCAACTTTTGCAAAAATCGGTGGTTCTTTTACTAATGAACTGGGAACCATTATCGCAAATTATTTCAGCCGGTATCCCAAACCTTGTCAGGATATTCCTCTTAATGAAGGATACCACTTCATGATCCTTGACTTGAACAAAGGCCTCAGCTTCAACCCACTTGGAGAAATAATCTGTCATTGCCAGCATAAAAACTTTTCCTCCTGGAGCTTTTGGAAGTTTCCCCACTATATCCATACCCCATTTCATGAATGGCTAAGGGGATGCAATAGGGTATAATGGCTCAACAGGCTGATGCAGTATATTGTTGTGCCTCTGACATGCATCACATCTTTGGGCATATTCTGGAGCATCCTTTCTCATTGTCGGCCAATAGTACCCTGTTCTAAGGACCTTTGAGAATAATGATCTGCCCCCAGTATGGTTGCCACAGTCCCCTTCATGTATATCCTGAAGTACCTCTTTGGTCTCAAGATCCTCCAAGCACCTTAGGTATGGACCTGCAAGAGACTTCTTATACAAAACATTATTTATAATAGTGAAATGAGATACCTTCATCCTGAAAGCCTTAGGGTTCTTATTCTTTGGGATATCTCCTTCTTTGAGGTATTTTATAATTGGAGCCATCCAGGATTCAGGATTCTTCTCAGGATATTCATCATCGGGATCCTGGATACTTG
Organism: Helianthus tuberosus; assembly: GCA_030545235.1. NCBI lineage: Eukaryota > Viridiplantae > Streptophyta > Magnoliopsida > Asterales > Asteraceae > Helianthus > Helianthus tuberosus. The sequence continues at coordinate 146,763,470 of CM060367.1, read as the reverse complement.
TTACTTCCTTATCCTGAGCCTTGAAGTGTTTCATCATAGGATACAGGATATATAGTATTGGTATTTGAGTTCCTTCCGGCATCCTGACTGTTGATCCTAAATTTTCCAGAGCATCTGCCTCGGCATTATCCTCCCTTGGTACCTGTTCAAGTGTAAAAACTTCGAAATATCCTGCTAATTTTTTGACAATTTCAAGATATTCAATTAACCTTTCACCCTTGACTGTATAGGATCCATTGAAATGGTTAGTGATTAACAAGGAATCAACATATACTTGCAAACTTTTAATATTCATATTCCTAGCCAATTCTAATCTTGCAATCAGAGCTTCGTATTCTGCTTCATTATTAGTATCAGGAAATTCACATCTAATGGCCTGGGGTAATATGCCCCCCTGTGGCGATTTTAGTAGTATACATAATCCTACACCTCTTACATTGGATGCACCATTAGTATATAATGTCCAGGATCTTGAGGTTTCTCCTAGTTGTTGTACTTCTAGGTCTACTTCATTTTGAATGTCACTACTGAAATCAGTCACAAAGTATGCTAAAGCATGAGACTTTATAGCATTTCTAGGTTCATATACTAGATCATATGCACTCAACTTTACAGACCATTTAGCCATTCTACCTGACATATCAGGTTTCCTAAGCACATTTTTAACAGGATAATTAGTTTTAACATGAATCCTATGTGTCTCAAAATAATGTTTGTTTTGGTCAAAAATTACCTAAGCAATTTAGTGATCAAATTAGTTAAGTGAGGTAGTGTGCTAAGAATGTGTGTTGTAAATATGCTGAATTGATTGTTTGTTAAAACAGTTTCAGGATATAGCTCAGGATATTGAGCTATATCTAAGATCAAACAATGAGCAAAAACTAAAGGGGGTGACACGAGATATACGAGGAAAGCCCTTGATCAATCTAGATGACTGGCACAAAACCTCGGGAGCTGACAATTGCAGCTGCCTTGTTCTTCTTATTACTTCAAATGTCAGGATACAGTACAGGATATTGATCAGATCGCTAAGTGTTACAATGCTTTTTGTGAAAGTGAGAGTTGCGAGAGAGTTGAAGTGTTAGAGAGCAGTGAGTGTTGTGTCCTATTCGATCTGATTTATCCATCTATTTATAGCTAAGAAACGAAAACAAAATCACCTATAAATAGGGGATGCCTTCGAATATTCCTTAGTAAATGTTAGAGACCAGGTAAAGCGGGTTCAACGTCCTTCTTCGAATAACTTAGACCGAGTCTTCCGGGGAAAAGGTCCTCATGAACGTTGCAAGCTTGGACTCGCGCTCCTGCACATAATCCGTTAGTGATCCTCAGGATACCATGTCAGGATGTTACCAATATCCTGAATCAGCATCCCGAGCATGAACAGACTTCACATAATCAAGATATAACTTAAGATATTATCTAGGATATGGGCTCAGAATTTCACCCATAACAATTGTCCCCAAAAATGTTACCGTTAAGTATCCTGATACTAACGGTTACATTTTTTTCACGAATAACGAGGTAATTAAGAGATAAGGCCTTGATGTGACTAGTTGTAACAATGCAGCCTATAATTACTCATTACATCCCTATAACTTCTCATCCTCATCATCATTTAACCTTTATCGAAGAGAAAGAAGGTAAACATCACCTATAAATAGGGGATGCCTTCGAATATTCCTTAGTAAATGTTGGAGACCAGGTAAAGCGGGTTCAACGTCCTTCTTCGAATAACTTAGACCGAGTCTTCCGGGGAAAAGGTCCTCATGAACGTTGCAAGCTTGGACTCGCGCTCCTGCACATAATCCGTTAGTGATCCTCAGGATACCATGTCAGGATGTTACCAATATCCTGAATCAGCATCCCGAGCATGAACAGACTTCACATAATCAAGATATAACTTAAGATATTATCTAGGATATGGGCTCAGAATTTCACCCATAACAATTGTCCCCAAAAATGTTACCGTTAAGTATCCTGATACTAACGGTTACATTTTTTTCACGAATAACGAGGTAATTAAGAGATAAGGCCTTGATGTGACTAGTTGTAACAATGCAGCCTATAATTACTCATTACATCCCTATAACTTCTCATCCTCATCATCATTTAACCTTTATCGAAGAGAAAGAAGGTAAACATTTCTCTCTCATTTTCATCTTCCTCCTCCATTCTGTCCAATATTCCGGTAACCATATGGCGAGACAGACAAGATCGAGTTCAGGTGACTCTGCTCCCACGTTCATCCACCAGAATATTCTCCAAGATCCGGAGAAGGAAATATGCTCCTTCGATAGTGCCCACTTGTCGGCCCTCAAAACCTTCGGCATATTCCCGAAAGGGACGGTGTTCCGGCCATTTGATCGGGAAATCCGGTCGGATATGGTTTACCTTAGGGTTGCAATTTCCTTTTCCAGATTTCATCACCGGGTTCTTTAATACTACAAAAATCTGTTTCAGTAAAACAATGCCGATGCTCTGGCGAGTCTTGTCCGTTCTTGATCAAATCAAGAAGAATCATATCCCCAACCTTTCCATTCATGACCTCCCCTTAGCATACCGGCTTAGATGCCATGGTTCTTGTCGATTTTTGTTCTATTCCACTTCCAGCGATCCACTGATACTCCGAGCAACCAGGAACTAAGAGGAATGGAAATCAAAGTTTTTCTTTGTAAAAAGAGATTCAATCCCCGGTGGAGCGGATTATCTGGTGAAGTGGTTGAGAAAGGGTAGGATTTAGGGTTTTAGGATGATCCTGTCTTGTATCCTGTTTCATATCTTGTACTAATTAATTTTTTATTTTCTTGTATACAGCCGATTTCAGGAAGCTTGCACCTCCCTTAGTCGAATCACAAAAGAGAATCGAAGCCATCAGACTCCTCCCAGAGGCTGAAAGAAGTTTCAATCCGTTTCCACCATTTCCAAGTCCACTTTCCAGGGCAAACATGTCTGGTAAGGATCCTGCACGATATCCTGCATACATATTTTTATTTGATATATTTAGGAAAGAGTTTTACTCCCTGTACACAGACTCCAACAAAGTTCCAATCCTCCCGGATCTTGATGAGCTTGATAGTTACCCCACTCCAGTCAACGTCAAGAAAGAGACTCCTGCTACTACCAGCTCCAAACCGCTCCTGGCTCCTAAGCCCAATCCGAGAACTCGTGCTTCCACCGCCAAGAAGAGGAAAGGCTCTGAAGTTAGCACCCCAGGCTCTGAAGGGTTCTCCTATGAAGAACTCAGCTTCACTGACTCCTTGGAGCCGATGACACCCTTCCTCAATAAGGTAATATCCTGATACTATATCCTGCACACATATCCTGATAGAATATCCTGACAGAATATCCTGACAGGATATCCTGGTTAATGGATTTTGACTTATACCTGAATTTTAACTTGCAGGGCCTCCAGCATCTGCTCCACCTTTACACCGATGCTTGCAGCACGAACAAGTTCCAAGAGGCCAGGATCAAACAGCTCGAGACCACTGTTGCTGACCAAGGCGCCATTGCTGAAGTCAAGACCCGGCATTACGAGGACAAGTTGAAGAAGGTCACTCAGGATGCTGAGATAAAGCTGGCTGCCGTTCAAGTGGAGCATGAACAGGCCATGGTCTCTTTCCACGAAGGGATCAAAAATTCAGCTATTATCTCTCTGCTACAAGCTCGCATCAAGATGGCTTATGAGGCCAAGGAGACAGGTCTTGAGTGCCCAGCCTGGCCAGTCGATTCCTGGGGAAGGAACTTGGAGGCAAAGCTGTGCCGTGTCCTGCTGAGGCTGGTGAGTCCTCTAAGTCAGCAGAGATGGTGGACAAGGCTGGAGAGAAGGATGCTGGGATGGATGCTGGGGAGGATGCTTCTCAGGATGCTGAGAAGACGAAGAAGGCTGGTGAAGATGACGTTGTGTGAGGGCATTCGAGTGGGCGATGATGGATGTTGATGCCTAGGCCGGAGCCCACTTTTTTAGATTTGATGGTTGTGGTTGTCTAAACAATTTACTTTTCTTGTCTTTAAAACAATTTACTTTCCTGCACTTAGAAAATATGAAGACCAAAGGTGGATGGGTTCTGGGTTTCAGGATGAAGCCCTTGGTCATCAAGTAGTATAATCTGTTTTGAACAATATAACAGTTGGATGTGGATGGGTCTCGGTTTGAGATGAAGCCTTCAACTGTTATGAACTTATTGTGCTTTTGGTGGATGGATCTCAGTTTGAGATGAAACCAAAAGCACAAACTTTTGCCATGTTAATAATATAACTTTCTTTTAACTTTATCTTTGTTGTTACACTTTTTATGCATAGTTGTTATTTATGAAAATAGTTTTGTTTGAACATTCTTGGGAACAAATTCTGAGAGCATCCTGAGAGATATCCTGGTCAGGATACTGCCACATAACTCATAAAACTTAAGTTATAAAAAGGAGAGATCATACCGAAGATTCCTAGAGAGTCAATTCCAATCTTCCATCATAGGAATGTCCCCAGTGCACATTTATAAGTTTGAATCCATCCTTTTAATTGTATAATGTGATGTGCGGTAAGTGTCGTATATATTAGGTGTATATTTTAAGCCCTTTTTAACACTTATTTTAGCCAAGTTTTAAATTTATAAAACACGATATTTCACTAACACTAAACACACATATGGGCAAGTGCACCCATCGTTGAGTGTAGTATAGCGTTGGTAAGATACCGAGGTCGTCCAAGGACACAAGAGCTTTTAGTACCGGTTTATCCTCAACGTCTAACCAAAATAAAAGTTTAGAAAAATGTTTTAAACTAAGAAAATTAAAAGCTAACTAAAATGCTGAAAATAAAAATAAAAGAAAAACAGATAGACAAGATGAATCACTTGGTTCCGACTCGTATCTAGTATAACCTTTGATTATTTCCGCACTTTTGCACATAATTAAGAGATTATCTTAGTTATTGTAGTAGGCCCCTCTTTTGAAGGTGACGTTACCCTCACCCCAGTAGTTTGAGTCAGCAGGGATACAATCCTAAAAGGGTGGATTATTGGAAGATAATGAATTAAGTTATTAATGCAGTATTGTGGTAGGCCCCGCTTTTGGCGGTGACGTTACCCTCGGCTAAGTAGTCTGAGTCAGCAGGGATACAGTCCTAAATAGCCGGGTTATAGTATTAATAGTAGTTAACTTATGAGGGGATCAAAGAGTTTGGACCCCCGCCATCCAATACCGTGAAGTATTGAAGGAGGTCCTACTAAATTTGACCCAGGTCCATTGCAGGACCTCTAAACGCTGAACAATGGCAAGACCTTTACCAAACCGTTCCCTTAACCCCCTACCAGGTAGCCAACATACCTCCATATAGACCGTGAAGATATGAATGGTGAAAATCCTTTATTTTATATAGACAGTAAAATAATGCCAAGACACCACGGACAAACGATAAGGAAAATCACGTTCAACATAAGTAACTAGTTATTAAAGTCATTAATACAAAACCAAATAAAAAGTGCAAAAGATTAGAAATAAAAAGTATTATACTAGACACTTTGTCTTCACCAAGTGATGTAAGAGACTTAGGAAAACATGGCCTTGATTGTCAAGAACTCTTACGATCAATCTTGGATCCCGAGACGACTCACACACTCTACGATGGACAATGGATGATGGTGGTGGATGATGGTGTTGTGATGGTGGTGGGTGGTGGATGAAGTGTGAGAGAGGTGGTGTGCCAAGGGATGAGATGAAATGAATCCAAGCACTCCTATTTATAGGCTGAACAGAGAGCTGGACACGGCCCCGTGTCCGCTGGGCACGGCCCCGTGTCTGTCTGACAATCTCTCTCCTCATTAATTGTAATTCGCAATTACAATAAATGCGCCTGCTGTACTTTCGACACGCCCCCGTGTCCGCTGAGCACGGTCCCGTGATGGGCAATAGAAGCTTCTATAGGTTTGTCTTTTCTGCTGCTTCTTGGGCACGGCCCCGTGCTGGCTGAGCACGGGGCGTGTTCAGTCTTCTGATTTCTCCATTTTGCTTTGGAAGGTGCCGTTGAGGGGTCGGGCAGTCCACTAATATTCTTTTTCTTGTATTTATGTTGGATTTAGCTGTCTTTTTGCTTCTTTTGCGTTTTTGAGCTCATTTAATCCTGAAAATACAAAAGGAAGACAAAAACACTCTTTTTCCAATATTAGTACTTAAAAAGGGTTAGTTTTATGCCTCATTTGATGTAATTTATATGTTGCATTTTACACACATCAAATACCCCCACACTTGAACTTTTGCTTGTCCTCAAGCAAAACTCTTTAACATGTGGCTTACACTCCCAAATGGAATAGGTAGAAGAGAAGGTTTTGGGCTTGTCGTAGAGTGTCGGGATTTCCAAGATCTTTTTGGGTTTTATTTTTATTTATTTACACTCCTATTCGTAATGATTTATTTAGAACTTTTCATAAAAGAAATTACTTATTTGGGCATAACATGCCTTTTTTAAAATTCTATTTATATACAAGTTCACATACCTCACGGGGAAATCACTCACACTCGGCCGAAGGTGTATTTTTAGTGAATCACTCGAGAGCGGCATGGAACTTATTCCTACCATAGGCTTGCCAAGAAATCAATCCTCCTCCTTTTTAACTTTTATACCTTTGTAGATATCAAGAGGACTTTGTGGGTTAAGGGTTAGGCTAGGGTTAAAGGTAGGTGGTTGGGTTAGTGGTTAGTAGAAAAAGGGCTAAAAACGTAACAAGTGTCGGTTTTCGTATTTTTGCAACTTTTTATTTTGATGAAGCTTTTATTCAAACTAAGTTATTTTTGATTAACTTGTTTGTTTATTTTCTTTTTGCTTCATCATTATCACACATTTTTTTTTTACGAAGAACCGAACTTGTTACTAAAATAAAGGGTAAAAATGAAAAAGGTTTTGGTGGGTAAAAGGGTTTTTGTTTGGGTGATGAAACGAAAGGGTTTAGGCTCAAAGGGGCTAACTAGGGGGATTTTTGGGTAGGTGGTAAAAAAAAGAAAAATAATGGTGTAGAAATAAAAAGGGTTAGTCCTAATGCCTCCATCATTTACTTACTCGGGTTTAAGTTGATAAGGACCGGGAATGTATTGTCATGGCAAGTTCTAGAGTCGTAAGAACCAAGCGGCTATTCACACAAGAAACGAAAAATGAGCATTTAGGCAATTGATATGTAATTGTGTGCTGAATAAAGGCTCAAAACTCACTTTTGTGGGAATGGGTTTTTATGTGATCAAGTATATATAATCAAATTTTAAATAAGTTTGTCATGCCTTTTCATAATTTTCTTATGTTGGTTCTTTTTATCACTACGCTATCGGTTGTAAATTTGTAAAAATATAACCTTTTTGAGAACTTGAATTTTCCGAGTTAAACCTAGACAAGTAAAAAATGAAATTTTTGAAAAAATTTGGGGTGATTAGCGGTTCCAATAGAGTTTTGTGTAAGGCTTGTATTTTAGGACTTGCAAAATTCAAGGTTTTAGCATCCCCCCCCCCCCCCACACTTAAATTACACATTGTCCTCAATGTGTCCCAAAAATAATTTTTTAGGTTGATTAGATGTGTAAAATAGTGTTTAAAAAGCAAAAAATTGTGTTACTGGGCACTGAACACGGCCCCGTGTTGTCCGGGCACGGCCCCGTGCTCAAGTGCCAGTAACAGAATTAAAACAAGAGAAACAGAAGCCTGGACACGGGGGCGTGTTGGGTGAGCACGGCCCGTGTCCAGTTACCTGAACTGGGTGTTTTCTGCAGGGTGCTCAGCACGGGGCCGTGTTGGTTGGGCACGGCCCGTGTTGAACCTTCTGAAATGGAGAAAATTGTCGGGTTGCCTTGTTCTTGTGCATGGGTTCATTTTCTCGTTCCCCTTTTCATCCTTTACCACCATGAGTGTGTTTTATTCCTGAAAATTAAAACTAACTAGAAAACATAAAAATAATCTAAATTAAACTAAGGATAGTTCCGTGGAATGCCTCCATGGTGCGCCACGTTTATAAGGGTCCTTGGCTAGACCCAAAGTCTGGTCATATGTTACCCAAGTGGGATGTGTTGCATCCCATGTTACACCGTCGGAGAGCGTCATCCAAGCTTGAGTCTATGACCTTCATGTAGTTGACCGGATCTTCTTCCTCTACTCGCCTTCCACATTCAAATTTCACTTCCTCATCCCCAAACTTCAATGTTAGAGTTCCGTCATTCATATCCACCAATGCTTGGGTGGTGGCTAGGAATGGCCTCCCGAGGATGAGAGGGACCTCGGTGTCTTCTTCCATGTCTAGGATGACAAAGTCGGTTGGAAAGACGAATTTGTCAACCTTGACTAGCAGATTTTCGGCGACACCTTGTGGGAATTTGACGGACCTGTCGGCGAGTTGTATGCTCATCTTTGTAGGGCTTGTTGTTCCTAGGCCGAGTCGCTTGAACATTGATGTGGGCATGAGGTTGATGCTAGCCCCAAGATCGGCTAAAGCATTTCGGACGGGGGACTTCCCAATCGAACAAGGGATTGTGAAGCTCCCGGGGTCGATTTTCTTTTGTGGAAGTTTGTTGAGTACTAAAGCTGAGCATTCTTCGCCTAAGTTAACTAATTGCAATGATTCAATTTTCCTTTTGTGAGTGAGGAAATCCCTCATGAATTTTGCATATTTAGGCATTTGGGTTAGGACCTCAATAAAAGGAATATTAACATGCAATTGTTTTAGTAAACTTTCGAACTTTGCGAATTGCTCATCGGTCTTTTGACGATTCAACCTACCGGGGTACGGGATTGGAGGAGTCTTGGTGGGCTCTTGATTTGGTGTAGAAGCCTTTTCTGGCGCAGGAGGAGTCACAGGCTGGCTAGAATGGCTTCTTTCATTTGGCGGTAATGGAGCATCCTCGGGACCCACGGTTCGATTTCTTAATGTGATGAGATGCACTTGTGCCTTCGGGTTCGTTTCGGTATTACTAGGTAACGCGCCTTGTGGTCTTTCGGGGAAATTTTGAGCTAGTTGATTTAATTGTTTTTCAACGTTTTGAATGCTAGCTTGTTGATTTCTGAAATTCGATTCCAATTGTTGAAATCGATCCGAGTTTTTCTTTTCAGTGTCAGAGATGAGGCGAGATACAGTATCTTCAAGCCTTTCTCTTCCACTTTGTTGTTGAGGAAAATTTTGCGGTTGTTGAAAATTAGTTCGTTGGTTTTGTTGGTTACTACTATTGCCGGGATCTCTCCAACCAAGATTTGGGTGGTTACGCCATCCTTGGTTGTAGGTACCCGTTGGAGGACCCGACGGCCTAGGTCTATTATCCATGTAGTTTACCGTTTCAGTTTGTTCATCTAATTCTTTCATACAACTCCAATTTTCATGTGACCCACCACACCCTTCACAAGCCATAACCGATGCCGTTTTTGTCATTTCTAGCATTTTGATTTTTGAAGAGAGGGCCTCGATTTGGGCTTGTAAAGAGGTACTTTCATCAACCTTATGGGCGCCCGGGGCAATAGATTTATTACCTCGGGGAGTGTGCCATTGAAAATTGGTTTGAGCAATTTCCTCAATTTGGTTATATATTTCATTTGGGCGACGATTACCTAAGAGTCCCCCGGAGCTTGAGTCAAGTGTTTGTCTTGTGTGTGGCAACAATCCATTGTAGAAAGTGGATACTTGTTGCCACACCGCTAGACCGTGATGAGGACACTTTCTTAGAAGCTCCTTGAACCTTTCCCAAGTTTCATATAAGGATTCCCCATCCTCTTGCGAGTATGTATTAATTTCAGTCATTAATTTAGCCGTTTTAGCAGGAGGGAAATACTTATATAAAAACTTTTGGGCAAGTTCATCCCAAGTGTTTACCGATCCAACTGGGAGGGTGTTGAGCCAAGCCTTAGCTCGGTCTTTTAGTGAAAATGGAAACATTCGAAGGCGGATGGCGTCATTTGATGCTCCATTGATCCGAAAGGTATCACATATTTCTAAGAAGTTAGTAATATGTAGATGGGGATCCTCGTCCGCAAGCCCGTGGAAGGTTGCGGAGTTTTGGAGCATTTGTATCAAATGCGGCCGAAGTTCGAAGTTGTTGGCCTCGACATTCGGTGCATTGATAGCGGCGCCAAGATTGCCTACGGTAGGCCGTAGGTAATCCATGAGGGTACGTTGGTCCGCCATTGGAAGTGGGTCCCCCGAAGCTTTTTCTTGATTTTTAGCTTTAAGTCTTTTTCTGAGAAAGCGTTCGGGTTCTTCCAAGGGTTCTTTTATGTCTCTACTAGAACTGGAGCTCATGCACTATGTAGGAGGGTCAAATGTGGCACCTGGGTTCCAAGTCCTGCAATAAAAACAGAAAAGAACGTTGGTCAGAAGGTTCACCACGGCCCCGTGCTCAGTGAACACGGCCCGTGTTGAGAGATACAGTAATTGTTTTCTGGATTCCCAGTTACTGGGAGTTGGACACGACCCCGTGTTGCACCGACACGGCCCCGTGTTCAGCTCTCTGTAACTCAGAAAATAAAAACTGCCAGTGATGATGCTGCGCACGGCCCGTGTCTGACCGGGCACGGCCCGTGCTGAGCTCTGCAGAAGCTGAAAAACTAAGAAAAATCCTAAAAAAATAAAAAGAAAAAGGAAAACTGATTAGGCCGCTGATTCCTAACTTTCTTAAAATCCTTGTGTCCCCGGCAACGGCGCCAAAAACTTGATGTGCGGTAAGTGTCGTATATATTAGGTGTATATTTTAAGCCCTTTTTAACACTTATTTTAGCCAAGTTTTAAATTTATAAAACACGATATTTCACTAACACTAAACACACATATGGGCAAGTGCACCCATCGTTGAGTGTAGTATAGCGTTGGTAAGATACCGAGGTCGTCTAAGGACACAAGAGCTTTTAGTACCGGTTTATCCTCAACGTCTAACCAAAATAAAAGTTTAGAAAAATGTTTTAAACTAAGAAAATTAAAAGCTAACTAAAATGATGAAAATAAAAATAAAAGAAAAACAGATAGACAAGATGAATCACTTGGTTCCGACTCGTATCTAGTATAACCTTTGATTATTTCCGCACTTTTGCACATAATTAAGAGATTATCTTAGTTATTGTAGTAGGCCTCTCTTTTGAAGGTGACGTTACCCTCACCCCAGTAGTTTGAGTCAGCAGGGATACAATCCTAAAAGGGTGGATTATTGGAAGATAATGAATTAAGTTATTAATGCAGTATTGTGGTAGGCCCCGCTTTTGGCGGTGACGTTACCCTCGGCTAAGTAGTCTGAGTCAGCAGGGATACAGTCCTAAATAGCCGGGTTATAGTATTAATAGTAGTTAACTTATGAGGGGATCAAAGAGTTTGGACCCCCGCCATCCAATACCGTGAAGTATTGAAGGAGGTCCTACTAAATTTGACCCAGGTCCATTGCAGGACCTCTAAACGCTGAACAATGGCAAGACCTTTACCAAACCATTCCCTTAACCCCCTACCAGGTAGCCAACATACCTCCATATAGACCGTGGAGATATGAATGGTGAAAATCCTTTATTTTATATAGACAGTAAAATAATGCCAAGACACCACGGACAAACGATAAGGAAAGATCACGTTCAACATAAGTAACTAGTTATTAAAGTCATTAATACAAAACCAAATAAAAAGTGCAAAAGATTAGAAATAAAAAGTATTATACTAGACACTTTGTCTTCACCAAGTGATGTAAGAGACTTAGGCAAACATGGCCTTGATTGTCAAGAACTCTTACGATCAATCTTGGATCCCGAGACGACTCACACACTCTACGATGGACAATGGATGATGGTGGTGGATGATGGTGTTGTGATGGTGGTGGGTGGTGGATGAAGTGTGAGAGAGGTGGTGTGCCAAGGGATGAGATGAAATGAATCCAAGCACTCCTATTTATAGGCTGAACAGAGAGCTGGACACGGCCCCGTGTCCGCTGGGCACGGCCCCGTGTCTGTCTGACAATCTCTCTCCTCATTAATTGTAATTCGCAATTACAATAAATGCGCCTGCTGTACTTTCAACACGCCCCCGTGTCCGCTGAGCACGGTCCCGTGATGGGCAATAGAAGCTTCTATAGGTTTGTCTTTTCTGCTGCTTCTTGGGCACGGCCCCGTGCTGGCTGAGCACGGGGCGTGTTCAGTCTTCTGATTTCTCCATTTTGCTTTGGAAGGTGCCGTTGAGGGGTCGGGCAGTCCACTAATATTCCTTTTCTTGTATTTATGTTGGATTTAGCTGTCTTTTTGCTTCTTTTGCGTTTTTGAGCTCATTTAATCCTGAAAATACAAAAGGAAGACAAAAACACTCTTTTTCCAATATTAGTACTTAAAAAGGGTTAGTTTTATGCCTCATTTGATGTAATTTATATGTTGCATTTTACACACATCATAATGTATGTCCCCTGTGTTCAACAAATTTGAAAATTTAGGAATGCAAACATAGTCATACTTTAGCTTTCCTGTGGATAAATCCCGAATACCCTGGGGATAAACCCTTAATATCCTGGGGATAAACCCTGATTTTCATGCGCTACAGGCGGGAGTGTATAAACTCCAAGACATAGAAAGGTGAAAACCTTTAAACCTTAGAGAGTATGAAAATAACATTTCGTGAGAGAGGGTGATCAATCCTCATATACCTTTAGGATCCAGGATATAGCCAATACTAACGAAATTGTCATCCACTTTTACATGAACTGGTCCCGCTACCTTGAACTATCCCTAGATAACTTGCGCTCCAGGTGGGGTGTTTAAACCCAATTCGTAAGAAAGGTGAATACCTTTAAATCTTTGAAGGGATCAGAATCCCTTATACGTGAGAGAGGGGGCCAATCCTCTAATCTTTCGAAATATCCTGAACGTGTATCCTGGAGCTATATCCTGAGGCATATTCTGCAAAATAACCTCAAACTAAGGTGGGTGTTAACTTGGCTAACACCCCTCTGATGCTTAAGTCAGTATTGGGTTCGAAATAATAAACAAATTCAAATATATTTAAAAGAGATAGAATCCATACCATCCTAAGATAGAAATTAAATTCTAATCTCACTTGAAATAGAGCTTTAAGTGTATAGCATTCCAGGATCTTGGCAGCATATCTCCTTCCATATTCTTGAGTCGGTATGCTCCTTTGCCAGATTCTAATTCAACCTCATATGGTCCTTCCCACTTTGGAGCTAATTTTCCATCGGCAGGATTAGTAGTATTTTGAAAAGCCTTTCTTAATACCCAATCCCCAACTTGAAATCTTCTAGTCCTTATATTTTTTTTATAAGCTCTGGATATCCTCTGTTGGTATGCTGCCATCCTTAGCTTTGGTGCATCTCTTGTATCGTCCACAGTATCCAATTCTTGGCACAAAGCTTCAGGATTCTGCTCAGGATCCCGGAGGTTAGATCTTGCTGTCGGTATTACCATCTATGTTGGGATTATTGCTTCTGCCCCAAATACTAGGGAAAACGGAGTCTGGCCAGTTGCACTCTTTATTGTTGTTCTATCAGCCCACAAAACAAAGGGTAGTTCTTCTGCCCATCTTCCTATGTTAGCTCCTAGTCTCTTTTTCAGGTTGTTGACAATTATCTTGTTCGAGGATTCTGCTTGTCCATTTGCTTGAGGATGTACCGGAGTGGATGTGGTCATTTTGATTCCCCAACTCTTGCAAAAGTCAGTAGTCCTCTTACTTATAAACTGAGATCCATTGTCACAAATTATCTCAGCTGGTACTCCAAACCTAGTCAGGATATTCCTTTTAATGAAGGATACTACTTCTTGATCTCTGACTTAAACAAATGCTTCAGCTTCAACCCACTTAGAGAAATAGTCAGTCATTGCCAGCATAAAGACCTTTCCTCCTGGAGCCTTCGGTAATTTCCCCACTATGTCCATTCCCCACTTCATAAATGACCAAGGGGAAGCTATAGGATATAACGGCTCAGCAGGTTGATGTAATATATTACTGTGTCTTTGACATGCATCACATCTTCGAGCATATTCTGTAGCATCTTTATTCATTGTCGGCCAATAGTATCCTGTTCTCAATACTTTTGAGAATAATGACCTGCCTCCAGTGTGGTTACCGCAATCTCCTTCGTGTATATCCTGAAGCACTTCTTTAGCTTCAGGATCTTCCAAGCATCTCAGGTATGGTACTGCAAGAGATTTCTTGTATAAAACATTATTTATAATGATGAATCGCGATACCTTCATCCTAAATGCCTTAGGGTTTTCATCCTTAGGGATATGTCCTCCCTTGATATATCTCATGATTGGAGCCGTCCAGGATTTAGTATCCTCATCAGGATCATGACCAGGATCCTGAATGCTTGTTACCTCCTTATCCTGAGCCTTGAAGAGATCTACAACAGGATACAGGATGTGAAGTATTGGTATTTGTGTTCCCTCTGGTATCCTGACTGATGATCCTAGGTTCGCCACGGCATCCGCTTCAGCATTATCTTCTCTTGGTACATGTTCAAGTATAAAAACATCGAAATATCCTGCTAATTTTTTGAGAATTTCAAGATACTCGATTAACTTCTCACCTTTAACTGCATTGGATCCATTAAAATGATTAGTAATTAATAAGGAGTCAACATATACTTGAAAACTCTTAATATTCATGCTCTTAGCCAATTCTAATCCTGCAATTAAAGCTTCATATTCAGCTTCATTATTAGTGGCAGGAAACTCACATCTAATAGCCTGGGGTAATATGTCCCCTGTGGCGATTTTAGTAGTATACCTAAACCTACACCTCTCACATTAGATGCACCATCAGTATACAATGTCCAGGATTCTAAGGTCTCTCCTAGTTGTTGAACTTCTAGGTCCACTTCATTTTGAATATCACTACTGAAATCAGCCACAAAGTCAGCTAGAGCTTGTGACTTTATGGCATTTCTAGGTTCATATACTAGGTCATAAGCACTCAACTTTACTGACCACTTAGCCATTCTACCTGACATCTCAGGTTTTCTAAGCACATTTTTAACAGGATAATTGGTTTTAACATGAATCCTATGTGTTTCGAAGTAATGTCTAAGCTTTGTTGATGCCATAACTAGGGCTAATATTAGTTTCTCTAAATGAGAATATCTAGTTTCAGAATCTAATAAACTTTTGCTAACATAATAGACAGGATATTGCTGACCTTCATGATCCTTTACAAGGACAGCACTTACAGCATTCCCTGATACTACGAGGTATAGGGATAATGGTTCACCATTTTCAGGCTTCATCAATAGAGGTGCAGTTGAAAGATACTGTTTCAAATCCTGCAAGGCTGCTTCATGCTTCACTCCCCATTCGAACTTCTTGTTCTTCTTCAGGATATCATAAAATTCCTTGCATTTTTCTGAGGATCTTGAGATAAATCTATTCAATGCTGCTACTCGTCCTTTCAGTCTTTGAACATCTTTCATGTTAGAAGGTGATTTGATATCCAAGATGGCTTTGATCTGTTCTGGGCTTGCTTATATCCCTCTTTTAGTAACCATATATCCTAGAAACTTTCCTGCCCCCACTCCGAAATGGCACTTAGTAGGATTCAGCTTCATGTTATACTGATCCAGGATATCAAATGCTCCCTTAATATCCTGGAGATGATCCTCAGCCTTTTTGGATTTTACTACCATGTCATCGATGTACACCTCCATAGTGTCCACCAGCTTGTCTTTGAACATCATGTTCACCAATCTTTGATATGTTGCACCTGCATTCTTCAAACCAAAGGGCATAGCAGTGTAACAATAAATACATGTTGGTGTCATGAAGGCTGTATCCTCCTGGTCTGAAGGTTCCATCTGGATCTGCTGGAATCCTGAGGATGCATCCATGAAGGTTAACATCTCATGGCCGGCAGTAGCATCCACCATTGAGTCAATATGAGGAAGTGGAAATGGGTCTTTGGGACAGGCTTTGTTCAAGTCTGTGTAATCCACACAAACTCTCCATTTCCCATTTTTCTTTTGTACCACAACTACATTTGCTAGCCATCTTGGAAACTTGACCTCTCTGATCATTTTGTATTTCAATAACCTCTCTACTTCTTCTTGAATAATCATATTTCGCTCCGGGGAAAATTTCCTTCTCTTTTGTTGGACAGACTTGAATGACCTGTCAATACCGAGCTTATGTGTTATAATATCCTTGGAAATACCTGTCATATCCTCGTGCTTCCACGCGAATGTTGACATCCTGCATTTCAAAAAATTAGTCAATTGATCTTCAATATCCTGAGGGATATTGGTTCCCACGAGCACCGAGATATCCGGATTATCTTGATCCAGGATAATTTTCTTTACATCCTGCTCTGAAGCCTCCATGATATCCTGGGCCTGCGTCTTTAATTGCTATGCTGTATCGGGCTTGGTTGAGGATTTCATCGAGGATTAGTAACACTCCTTTGCCTCTTGCTGATCACTATCTACCTTGACAACCCCCCAAGGCGTAGGGATCTTGATGCATTTTGATGATAGGTTGACGGCACGGCTTTCATGTCATGGATCCATGGCCTACCCAATATGATATTATAACAGGATAGAGAGTCCATCACACAGAAGCGTTGCATTGAGTTGACCCCTTCAACATATACTGGTAACTTTATCTCCCCCACTGTGTTCCTAGCCTCTCCACTGAACCCAACAAGCACAGTGGACTTCGAAGTGATATCCATTGGAGATACATTCATTCTCCTCAACGTTTCTAGTTGGATTATGTTGACGGAGCTACCATTATCCACTAGTATCCTGCGTACAAAATGGTTAGCCACATATAGTGTTATTACCAGAGCATCATGGTGAGGATCCTGGACAGTATCCCTGTCATCATTGTCAAAAGTGATCACTTTATCAGTCGTGAGGGTCGTCATCCTGGTTGGCTTTTCTCCTCTTTTGGCCTTAGCCTCCTTTGCATGTCTCTTGGCCGTGGAATATGAAGTCCCACAAATGTTGGATCCTCCTGAAATAAAGTTAATTATCTTGGCATCCGCAGGAGGTGATGCTGCTCGTTCAGGATCCTTCTCGGTATCTTGACCCTTGTTCTTCTTTCTTCCCAGAAGATCCTTCAGATATCCCTTGCTCAAGAGATAACTTATTTCTTTCCTTAGAGAAATGCAATCCTCAGTAACATGTCTGAAATCCTCATGGAAGGCACACCATTTGGACTTATCCTTCCAATCAGCTTTTTGTTGATTCTTCCGAGGCCACCTGGCTTTGTCTCCTAAACCCTGCATAGCATACATCAGTTCAGGTATATTAACAGAAAAACAATATATTCAGATAATTCAGGATACTCCTCAGGATCCTCGTCTTCAACAACATTCACTTTCTTGTTGTCATTTCTACCATATGGCTTGGAGTGATATGGTTTATACGAAGATTCTGATTTCCTGTTAGTTGACTCATAGGTTGTGGACGAATTCATCCTCTCTTGCATCTTTTTGTCATCCTCCAGTCGAATATATCTTAAAGCCCTGTTCCGAGCTTCATCCAGGTTCCTGCATGGGTTCATCACAAGATCCTGGTAAAATTTAGAATCTTTTTGTAGCCCCATCTTGAATGCCTGCACAGCTGTCGCAACATCAAGATGTGGAATATCCAAGGATTCACGGCTAAACTTGTTCACAGAATCTCTTAAGGATTCCTGAGGTCCTTGAGTTATCGTTTAAGAGCCATTTTAAGGCCTATCCTGTTAAGGTAGAACCAAAACCCTTGCATAGGCATGCTTCCTTTAGTTCTGGAGGGATAGGGTTGATCTCCAT
Organism: Helianthus tuberosus; assembly: GCA_030545235.1. Lineage (NCBI taxonomy): Eukaryota > Viridiplantae > Streptophyta > Magnoliopsida > Asterales > Asteraceae > Helianthus > Helianthus tuberosus. The sequence goes on along the minus strand of CM060367.1, from coordinate 146,745,731 downwards.
CCTTTCCCTATACTGGGCAATATGTTCTTCAGGATACGTAGTTCCGTCATATAGCTTCATATTGGGGGTTTGAAATCTTTTTGGGATTTCAGCATCACAAATAGGATATGCAAACCGGGATATCCTGTGGCTATCTTGGGATACTTTCGGAATTGGCTGGACCAGCCCAGGTACACTGGATATCATGTCCCTTAATTTTTGAAGCTCCCTAGAAAATGCTGATGTCAAACCTGCACCATGCAAAGATCCAATACCATTAGTAGCAAGAGTATTATTATTATTTGACACGTTACCAGTCTGATGATTCTGGCCATATCCTGAAGCATATCCTGAGTTTCTCACAGTTGACACCCTAACTGAAGAGGGTATCTCAGGAGTATGATTCTGAGAATGGCTAGGCACAATATTTCCCCTGTTATCCTCAGTATATACTGCAGAATTGAAGTTCAGGGCTCTGGGTTGCAAGGGAGTGACAGTATCCTCAGCGGGCCTGCTTGAGTTGGATTTCAAGAGTTGTATTTCTCTTATCAGCATTTGGTTGGTCTCCTGTTGTTGCCTCATCTGTTCCTGTACACTACCAAACAAGGTTAGAATTTCATCATTAGAAGCCAAAACAGGACCGGATCCCTGAATGTTCTGAGTAGGGATAATATCCTGAGGCTGTGTGGAGGCTTGCGTCCTTGAAGGAGGTGGAGGAAGCACCGAACCAATTGTTGTAGAGGTTGTAGCAGACACGGTGGAGGAGCTCATGTTTGATCTTGAGGCCATTGAAAATAGTGTAGCAAAAAGTTTTGAAAATAGAAAACCAAGTAATGATTTTGCAAAAGCTTCTAGTAGAAATAGCACCACTTGCCCCACGGTGGGGGCCAAATTGTTTTGGTAAAAAATTACCTAAGCAATTTAGTGATCAAATTAGTTAAGTGAGGTAGTGTGCTAAGAATGTGTGTTGTAAATATGCTAAATTGATTGTTTGTTAAAACAGTTTTAGGATATAGCTCAGGATATTGAGTTATATCTACGATCAAACAATAAGCAAAAAGTAAAGGGGGTGACACGAGATATACGAGGAAATCCCTTGATCAATCTAGATCGTCGGCACAAAACCTCGGGAGTTGACAATCGCAGCTGCCTTGTTCTTCTTATTACTTCAAACGTCAGGAGACAGTGCAGGATATTGATCAGATCGCTAAGTGTTACAATGCTTTTTGTGAAAGTGAGAGTTGCGAGAGAGTTGAAGTGTTAGAGAGCAGTGAGTGTTGCGTCCTATTCGATCTGATTTATCCATCTATTTATAGCTAAGAAACAAAAACAAAATCTCCTATAAATGGGGGATGCCTTCGAATATTCCTTAGTAAACGTTGGGGACCAGGTAAAGCGGGTTCAACGTCCTTCTTCGAACAACTTAGACCGAGTCTTCCGGGGAAAAGGTCCTCATGAATGTTGCAAGCTTGGACTCGCGCTCCTGCACATAATCCGTTAGTGATCCTCAGGATACCATGTTAGGGTGTTACCAATATCCTAAATCAGCATCCCGGGCATGAACAGACTTCACATAATCAAGATATAACTTAAGATATTATCCAGGATATGGGCTCAGAATTTCACCCATAACAATGTCTAAGCTTCGTTGATGCCATAACTAGGGCTAATATCAATTTCTCTAAGTGTGAATATCTAGTTTCATCATCTAATAAAATTTTACTAACATAATAGACAGGATACTGCTGACCTTCATGATCCTTTACCAGAACAGCACTTACTGCATTCCCTGATACTGCGAGGTATAGGGATATTGGTTCACCATCTTCGGGCTTCATTAATAGAGGTGCAGTTGAAAGATATTGCTTTAATTCTTGTAGGGTTGCTTCATGCTTTTCTCCCCTCTCGAATTTCTTATTCTTCTTCAAGATATCGTAGAATTCCTTGCATCTTTCTGAGGATCTTGATATAAACCTGTTCAACGCCGCTAGTCGTCCCGTTAATCTTTGCACATCTTTCATGTTGGATGGTGATTTGATATCCAGGATAGCTTTGATCTGTTCTGGGCTTGCTTCTATTCCGTTTTTAGTCACCATGTATCCTAAAAATTTTCCTACCCCCACTCCAAAATGGCACTTAGCAGGATTCAGCTTCATGTTATATTGGTCCAAGATATCAAACACGCCTTCAATATCCTGGAGATGATCCTCAACCCTCTTGGATTTTACCACCATATCATCAATATACACCTCCATGGTGTCCCCCAGTTTGTCTTTAAACATCATATTCACCAATCTCTGGTACGTTGCACCTGCATTTTTCAAACCGAAAGGCATGGCAGTATAACAATAAATACCTGTTGGTGTAATGAAAGCAGTATCCTACTGATCGGACGGCTCCATTTGGATCTGCTGAAATCCTGAGGATGCGTCCATAAAGGTCAGCATTTCATGACCGGCGGTTGCATTTACCATTGAATCTATATGAGGCAAGGGGAATGGGTCTTTAGGACATGCTTTATTCAGGTCTGTGTAATCTACACAAACTCTCCATTTCCCATTCTTCTTTTGAACCACGACCACATTTGTTAGCCATTTGGGGAATTTAACTTCTCTAATCATCTTGGATTTCACTAACCTTTCAACCTCCTCCTGTATGATTCCATTTCTTTCAGGAGCAAACTTCCTCCTCTTTTGTTGAACGGGCTTGAAAGACCTGTCAATCCAAAGCTTATGAGTTATAATATCTTTAGATATACCTGTCATATCCTCATGTTTCCATGCAAATGTGGACATCCTGCATTTCAAAAAATTAGTTAGCTTATTTTCAATATCCTGGGGGATATTAGTTCCTATGAGCACCGAGATATCTGGATTATCCTGATCCAGGATAAGTTTCTTAACATCTTGCTCTGAAGCTTCCATGATATCCTAGGCCCCCATCTTTAATTGTTATCCTGTTTTGGGCTTCGTTGAAGCTTTCATTGAGGAGGAATAGCATTCGTTTGCCTCTTGTTGATCGCTTTCCACTTTAACTACCCCCCAAGGGTAGGAATCTTGATGCACTGATGATATGTTGATGGGACGGCCTTCATATCGTGGATCCATGGCCTGCCCAATATAATATTGTAACAGGATAAGGAATCCATAACACAGAATCGTTGCATTGAATTTACTCCTTCGACATATACTGGCAGCTTTATTTCTCCAACAGTATTTTTTGTCTATCCACTGAATCCTACAAGCACAATGGATTTTGAAGTGATCTTCATCTGGGGGATGTTCATTCTCTAGAGCATTTCCAGCTGGATAATGTTGACAGAACTGTCGTTGTCCACCAATATCCTGCGCATAAAATGGTTAGCAATATACAAAGTGATTACCAAACCATCATGATGAGGATCCTAGACGCTATCCCGGTCATCACTATCAAACGTTATCACTTTATCAGTTGTGAGGGTTGTCATCCTGGTTGGCTTGTCCCCCCATTCTGCCTTAGCCTCCTTTGCATGTCTCATTGCTGCAGAGTAAGAGGTTCCACATATGTTGGATCCTCCTGAAATAAAGTTAATTATCTTGGCGTCTGGAGGAGGTAATGCTGCACGTTCAGGATCCTTATCAGTATCCTAACCCTTATTCTTCTTTCTGCCCAGAAGATCTTTCAAATACCCCTTGCTTAACAGGTAGCTTATTTCCTTTCTCAGGGCTATGCAATCTTCTGTCACGTGTCCAAAATCCTCGTGGAAAGCACACCATTTGGATTTATCCTTCTAATCGGCCTTTTGCTGGTTCTTTCTTGGCCACCTTGCTTTGTCTCCCAAACCCTGCATAGCATACATTAGTTCGGGTATATTAACAGAAAAACAATATTCTGACAATTCAAGATACTCCTCAGGATCCTCATCCTCAACAGCATTCACTTTCTTGCTGTCATTCCTGCCATATGGCTTAGAGTGATATGGCTTATATGAGGATTCTAACTTCATGTTAGTTAATTCGTAGGTTGATTAGTTGTTTGCAAAAAAAAGTTTTTAGGATACAGCTCAGGATATCAAGCTATATCAACAATCAAACAATGAGCAGAAATGTAAAGGATGACACGAGATGTACGAGGAAAGCCCTTGATCAATCTAGATCTACGGCATAAAACCTTGGGAGCTGACAATCGCAGTTACCTAGTTCTTCTTATTACTTCAAAACTCAGGCTACAGTGCAGGATATTGTACGGATCAGATAAGTGTTACAATGATTTTCAAGTGTGAGTGTTGGTGAATGTGATTGCGAGTGATTGCAGTTGTTAAGAGAGTAAAAAAGTGAGTGAAGTTGTGTCTCTATCGATCCGTATAGCTCCTATTTATAGTAAACAGAAATAACTAACTATCCTATAATCTTGGGATACTTCGAATATTCCCTATAGAACGTTGGAGACCCCTTCTTCCTGCTTCAACGTCCTTTTCTCAACGGAATTGACCGAGTCTTCAGGAGAACAAGTCCACATATACGTTACGAGCTAGCCACCATAACCTGCACGTGATCAATTAGTAGCTATCAGAATATCATATCAGGATGTACCAATATCCTGATTCGGTATCCTGGTCATAATCAAAATCAATAAAGTCAGGATATACTTTAGGATATGGGTTGGAAAAACCACCCATAACAGCTGACGTAAACTTGTGAGTTCATGTCCCCCTTTTCTTTAACTGTTTTCGGATTTATAACTTTTGGGGGTGGAATACATGTTACAAATATTTCAAATGGTATGGTTTAGCTAAGAAATGAACTGTTAGATCATGTGGATGGGTAGGCGCACACTTAAGACCATTAATCTTTGTTTAAAGACAGAGGGGAGGGAGTGGTAGATCTATCTGGGTGTTGCGAGCCCCACCCATGGGTCCTTGTGTGGCCAAATGTGGTGACTGTGTCCTTCTAACCGGGTGGACCGGTACAAAATTTGCTAGGTTTGAGCCTTCCTATGCCATTGCACACATATTAATGTCCTTGCAAAACATTAATTGATCTGTTCATAGACGTTTTTACATACCAGTTTTCAAAGGAATCTCTCAAATGTTTACAAGTTTATTGGAACTCATACAAAACGCATGAACTCGCTCAACTTTTGTTGATGATTTCAAATTACATGTATTTCAGGAAACTAAATGGATCTTGCGGCGTTTGAAATTTGTTTCAAGAAGTGCATTACAAGATTTGATGTCATCCACTTTTAAAGGGTTTGGTTTGTATATCTTATCTTGGATAAGATATATGAAGCAATGCCTTGGTAAAAGTAGTCTTTTGTTAAAAAGTCCATGTATGGAACTTAATCTCTTTCGATGGGTTGAAACTTAACAACTTATGTTTGTAATACCTTTGAAACTTAGGGGCTGTTTGGTAGCCTCTTAATGACCATTCAGATGCTACATCTTAATGGTTTAAAACCTCTGAATGAATAAGAGGTAACCTCAAGTCTGAATGGTTAAGAGGTAGCTTCTGAATGGTAAATCATCACATGTCACATTCTTCTACCTTCTCATTGGTAAAATTCTTAATGGTTCCATTAAGAGGTAGCCTCTTAATGACCATTCAGAGGCTACCAAACAGCCCCTTATTAATGGATGAACATCATTTTAGTCATATAGTTGTTTATTATAATTGAATGCAATGAAACTGATCAAGTCACACGCACACGCTTCCGCAAAAGTCAGGGTGTGACAAAGCAGTCTTCTACGACGGGCGAGTTTACTAATACGCCTTGGAGCCGATAAGACTTTCATAAAAACATATTATATGTAGGTGATCTTGGATTTAAGGTTATTGATATCGGGATTTATGATCTATAATTATGTATACACAGAGATAATATATGAATAATAGGATCTAAAATAATTTTTTTCTTTTTCTTTTTTTATGAAAAGGGCCTCAATTTTTCTATACGCTTTGGGCCTACAATATTTTGAGACGGATCTGATCATAGTATTCAAATGAGTGAATAACATACTGTATAGTCTAATAGAACTGGTTTCAGACTTGACCATTTCGTCAACTTGTTTTCTCTTTTTACATTTTTTACACCTGGATGTTTGTTTATGAGCCATAATTTATGAAAATTGACAACGTCCTTCTAACAACAAATTATGATGCCTCACAATCCTTTCCTCGGTTCGCTTTGAAACGCTTGATACTCGGTTGTTCATAACGCTCCACACATTTGTACTTTCCTGATTTAGCACGTATTGTTGTACATTCTATTTTTAGACGCTTGTACTCATGTCGTATTCTATCTCGTTTCATTTTGTAATCTGAGATTGATCATAATGAAAAACGCAAGTATTTTATTCATATTCATGTTATTTATGTTAGACTTTTTTGCATATTTATACCCACAATCGACATTTTAAACACTATTATACATGTTTCATAATTCCACAATACACATTTCTGTTCGTCACATGTAAAACCGGTTAAAACACATAACATAATAAAACTTGAACCTCGAGAGAAAGGGAAAGACCCCTCTCTCGTGAATGCCTCTCTTGCACGAATGGGCTTGTTGCCCATACTCCCCCCTTGTCCGAACTCGCCTGTTGCCCTAATTTCACTTTACACCTATAAATAGGTGCACTACTCCACTCCTTTACTTGCTCATTTCACTTGACTCTCTCCAGAATGCTCTGAACTCTCTCTCTCTCTCTCTCTCTCTCTCTATGATCAGAAGCATTTTTGTATGTTTTTCTTCCATCTCTTTCATTTATGTAACATATTTCTTACATTTTATTCGATTTCTTAAACATTTCTTACAAAACTTATTGATTTAACTTATCTCATGGATGGATTCCGCCAGTTTGTTTGGGCAAACTCCTGTTGGAGCATCACTATATGAGATTCAAAAATAAGATCTATAAACTTTAAACATTTTTACAACTTGTTCATGTGTTTCGCTCTAATTTCTGTACGACCTTGATGGAATCTAGAACCCATCAGACCCTCAACTCATTCCATAGTTAAGGGTTTGCATTAGGGTTAATTTCCACCAAGTATTGATCTGTTTCGGACAAAACTAACATACATTTTTTGACAAACAATCACCAGTCGCCTGAGAGGAAATCCCTTTCCTGCAACAAGGTGTCCCCTTTCACATGAAAGGGACTGTGGTCACTTGTGTTGTTTTCGATTTTTATCAGTTTTACATCAGTTCATCAGTGATGAACCCCAAACAGTTTGCGAGTCACAAAGTGAGTTAACCCCATCCAGCCTCCGACACTTAGTTCACTATTTCCATGTCGTGTTGGCTCACCTGGGTTGTCCTCACTTAGTTGTTTGGCCATTTTACTTTCTGCTTTCAATTGGTTTAACAACTAATCTACTATTTATGTTTAAATCGGTTTACGATCAGGTTTTACGCGTTTTATAACAGACCAGTCGCCCGAAAGGAAACACCCATTTGCACGAAAGATCATTGCCCTTTCGTCCGAAAGGTTCTGTTACTCGTTTTATCCCATAGTTTTCTCGTATTTTACATTCTGATCCAAGTTCTTCCACATCAGATTACTTACACCTCTGTTTACCCATTTCAGGGTGACTTCGGTGTTTCAACCTTCAACAACCCGCTCTCGGTTTTCGTGGAACTCTACGTAAAACTGTGAGTATACTCGACCCCTTTTTCATTTTTAAACACTTTGGGTGCAACATGTACACTTATACAAAAACACACAACACTATTAAATATGTTTATCAATCACACTCTATCCACCATTAAACATGAAACTTGTTAAACTTATATGCTCTGTTTACATTTATGTCTATATGCTCAATAACTTTGCATGCCTACCTTAACAATTACAGCACTATATGATTAACGCCCCGCCCGTATACTTGTGGTATTGTTAAGTAAACACATTAAACCCTCTTTGTTTCGATGATGTAGGGTAAACACGATTACGTTAAACTCTGGTTTGACATATAGCTTACACCCGTACAGCATGTTAGTAACTTGTATATATTTATCATGTTGGATATGAGTACAATTAAAACATTTTCATATTATGCTATGTATTCAAACTTGTATACTCGCTAACATATTTGTTGATCATATTTTAATACATGTTGCAGGTTGAAAGGTAATGAACGAAGAAAACAAGTTTAGGGTGGACTTAGATGCACGCCTAAATGAATAAGCAATTATTTATGATTCTTGTATTTGATGCTACAATTTGATCATGTTTTGTTTTGTTGAACGATGTATGACATTTATTATTTATGAAATTTTGATTAAATAATTATTGTCACAATTTAGTGTTATGAAGCTATGAGCAATCTCATTTTCGTCTCACTCCGATGTTTCCGTCATCGGTTGGGGTGTGACAGATTGGTATCAGAGCCATAACTATAGGGAATTAGTAAAAGTAGGAATGCTTTTTTACCCGGTCTATAGTTTTGGAACATTATTCTTGTTTATGCTTTAAAACTACTTGCATTCTATCTTATTTGCTTCTATCTATTCTCTTTGGTCTTTAATATACATTCCTTTCCTAAGGCTAACACAATACACACGTGAAGACGCGATGAAGACACTCTTATATCACAATCGAAACGACTCGCCAAAATAGGGGTGATTCCCACATTTGGTGATGACTTTCAATCCGCGTACTTGATATTTTGCACGAAATTTACCCTCAAGTTAGGAGTGATATCCATATCTTGATGAGAATTTCCAATTCATATTCTAGTGGACCCTTATCGTTCGATAAGTACCAACCACACTAGGGTACGATGTTACCAAGTTAGGGGTGAAACCCGCATCTTGATAACTAATCCCACTCTTCAATTTTTAATCTAGCAAAAGTTTCGATTTTCTAATCGACTAGGGACGTGTAGTAACTGGAAGGACAAATACCGTTAGTCGCTTCTCAACGAGAGTATTTGTCTATTAGGGCAAAACACGTTTCCCTAACTCGAAAGGACTTCGATTCACTTTGGAATAGTCTCAAATACGTTCCGTGACAATCCAATTTTTACGTTAAATCTCTTTCATGCTACCTCAATTTCAATGTGTTTTACATTTGTACGTTATTTCATTTCAACATTGAAGACACAAATCACACTTTTCTCATAATCTAAAACAATAATAATCTCTCGTGAACAAATTAAATTACAATCCTTTCATTATTCTTGTTACTCTATGTGAATTCTTGTTATACTATGTGAACTATTTGGAACATTTATGTGCTATGTGATGCATTTCATGAAACAAACTAATTTTAACAAAACATTATGATCAAGTCTTATCCAATTCCTATGTTTTAGATCTCTAGATGTCTTCTAGTCGCCTTTCCAACTCAACCAAGAGGTCCAAGACAGGTTCCAAGAAGAAGATGCTAGCGTTCATGGCAACCCAGATGGCTCATGTGATTCCTAAATCGTCAGCAAAGTTACAGCCAATACCACACCCAACTCCTCAGTCGACTCTAAAATTGAGCAACCTAAGCATACATCCTTTAACTTCAAACACTTCTCAGCTTGTAACCCAAAACCCTTCACTGGTAACGATGGTGTGACAGCGAAGCTCGAGTGGTTTGACAACATCGAAGTTACATTCATTAACAGTGAATGCCCTGAAAACCTTAAGACCCGCAGTGCTACTGGTGTCTTTCAAGCTAGAGCCTTAGATTGGTGGAAGAAAGAGCACAACATTCGTTCCAACGAGGAAGCCTACGCTCTTCCTTGGTCTGATGTTAAGGAAATGATGACGACCGAGTTTTGCCCTCCTCACGAACAACATAAGCTCAAAGAAGAATTTTGGACACTTAAACAGATTGGTGACGACAACCTTGGTTATACCACCCAATTTAAACAATTGAGCTTTATTGTACCTCACCTTGTCTCTACTCCTGAGCGTACTATCAGGAAGTACCTCCTAGGCTTACGCCTTGCTATGCGTAATACTATCGAAACCTCACAGCCTGAAACCATCGAGGCAGTTTATCGCCTCGCAGCCAGCCTCAACAATAACCGCATTAGAGATAAACAAACTGCAACACCCACCTCTACCAAGTCAGCCAACCAAATTACCAATTAAACCAAAGCCTAGTCGAGTGGCAGCAAAGGCAAGAAACGCAAGTTTCAAAACCAAAGCTGCAACGCGATTGTCCCTGCCCAAATCCTACCACACCTGAAACTACAAAGAAGCCTTACATTGGGACGCATCCCAAGTGTAATACCTGCCACTACCATCACCTAGCTAACACCGCTTGCCTCCATTGCACTACATGCAATCGGTTTGGCATATTGCCACTTATTGACGCAGTAGTCCCACACCCTAAGGCAACCAAGTTCAACCTGCTACTCAAAACCCAAAGCCAGCCAACAATGTCAGAACATGCTACAAATGTGCAGACACTACTCATCTTCTCCCTTAGTGTCCTCAGCTTAATCAGGAGCAACAGCAGCAACAAGCACCACGATGTTAAGCTTTCAACATTAATGCAAACCAAGCTCAAAACGACAATGAAGTTATGAATGGTACATTTCTCATTAATGACATTTATGCTTCTATACTATTTGATACTGGCGCAGACAAAAGCTTTGTGTCCGTTGAATTTGAATCTATGTTAAATTGTACACGCTCTAAGCTCCACAAGTCATTCACATTCGAAGTTGCCAATGGTAAGTCCATCACCATTGATTGTGTTCTTCGCGATTGTTTTCTCACCCTCAATAATCATGTGTTTCCTATAGATCTCATACCCATGCAATTGGGTAGCTTCGATATCATAGTAGGCATGGATTGGCTTCGTGAGAACCATGCTGAAATCGCTTGTCACGAGAAATACATTCGTTTGCCTCTTCCTTCTGGCGATACTTTACACGTTTTTGGAGACAGGCCTTCAAAGGGACTGAAGCTTATGTCATGCACACAAGCGAACAAGTACTTACGTAAAAAATACTTTGCCTTTTTAGCCCACGTGGTGGAAGAAAAGGGCAAGGGAAAGAGCATAAGTGACGTTCTAGTGGTGCATGATTTCCCTGACATCTTTCCTGAATATCTGCCTGGTCCTCCTCCATCTCGATCTGTTGATTTTCGCATTGACCTCATCCCTGGTTCAACTCCCGTTGCTAAAGCTCCTTATCGTCTTGCACCCTCTGAGATGTAAGAGTTATCAAGCCAACTCCAAGAGTTGCTTGATAAAGGTTTCATACGCCTAAGTACTTTTCCTTGGGGCGCTCCTATTCTTTTCGTGATCTCTGGTTTAATGCATCACAAGTGTTTAACTGACAGGTTCATTTAAATCCCTTGTAACAAGGCTATCTTTTCTCATGAAGTTATGGCAAATATGAAATTTGTCTAAGGCATCGCAACCACATTCTTAGCAAGGTTTGGCCCAACTATCTTAAATGATACAAAAGAATCTATAATATTATTTGACACCAAACTACTTATACCAACCAACATTGTTTATTTTACCTACAGCAAGTTTCATTATTTTGTTTACGATTATACGAGATTTACTAATAAGTTATACCTTTCATAAGTTCTCACTTAAAACATGTTACACTGCAAAGTTCTCGCATCTACAGATATGCAACCAAAATATATTCGTTGATATTACAGACAAAACATTTATAGTAAAATGATAACTTTGTAACAACTCATCCACTTTATCATTAGCAGGACAAATGGTTTACAAGCACCAGGCATCTTATCATTGAAAATACACTCGAAACGTTCAATATAGACAGATTCCAAAGTACACGAAAAAGAGCGAAAAACAAAACAACACGAAAACATATCCATACTCTACAATTGAAATGTAAAACTTCATGTTCTTGATGGGAAAAAGAGGAGTCATGGATCAGTTTTAGCCAATGATGCATGATTAGATCTAACTAGCATAAAGCTGTTGAATATACATTTCAAGCTCGGGCATGCAATCCGTAATCTTCGCATGCTCAGTGGGCTTATCTGTTGTATATATCAATTTCATAAATTTCCATGATGCAAGTCCCATATTTATTCCCTATAAGATAGCAAAACGAGTCGGGAACAATTTTCGTCTACTTTTGTCAGATTTAATTTAATAAAAAATACAACAACCAAACTCAGTAAATCCCACAAATAGAAAAGCTATCGATAGGGTCTGGGGAGGGTGAGATGTAGGCAAACCTTACCTCAATCCCTAGAGATAGAGAGACTACTTCTAGTAAGACCCACGGCTCGAAAGACCACAACAAACAATTAAAATATATCACAATTGAAATAGACCATGCGGTGTATATCTATAGAAAGCTACCAATAAAAACAGTTATAAAGAAGTATATGGTACAAGTAGACAGAATCAGAACAAGCTATAAACTTTGCTACCAAAAAGAAACAATTGTAAATTCCACCTAATATGTATGCAAAATAGGATCCAATGACACTCCTAAGACAATAAAGGTCCCCTCTCTAAAAGTCTTTAACCTTAATCTTACACCTCCAAGAACTCCCATCATGGACCATATCCTCATAAAGGTGCAACCCTATTAAATCTAGCGTAATCCGCTCATTCCAAGTCAATTCCGGCCTGCCTCTACTCATCCTCCCATCCACAATGAGGTATTCCACCGCTCTAACTGGCTCTGACGTATGCCTCCTCTTCACATGCCCAAACTATCTCAGTCTCCCTTCCTTTATCTTATCTGATATACTAGCTACTCCAAACCTTACCCTAAAACCTCATTTCTTATCCGGTCTAACCTTGTATGCCCAATGTTGTGGGAACTATAGAGGAATCAAACTGCTAAGTCACACTATGAAGCACTAGGAGAGGGTAATTGAAACTAGAATTAGAAGAGAAACTCAGGTTTTAGTAAACCAATTTTGATTCATGAAAGGGAGGTCAACTACAGGAGCAATACATATTCTAAGGAGGTTGATGGAAAAATATAGAGCGAAGAAGCAAGATTTACATATGGTGTTTATCGACCTGGAAAAGACATATGACACTGTCCCACGACAACTGATTTGGGATAGTTTGGAGGGTCGAGGGCTTCCGGGGAAATATATAGACATAATTAAGGATACATACGATAGAACGGAAACTAGTGTCCGGGCGCCTGTAGGAGATACAAACATCTTTCCTGTGGAGGTAGGGGTCTGCGTTGAGCCCTTTTCCTTTTTTGCTGTTGTCTTGGATGAGTTGTCTAAGTTGATTCCGGAGACAGTTCCATGGTGCATGCTTTTTGCTGACGATATTGTGTTGATTACAGAGACTAAACAGTGCCTGAACGCGAGGGTAGAGGAGTGGCGACTAGCTTTAGAGGGCAAGGGCCTAAGGATTAGTCGATCTAAGACTGAGTATCTACACTGTGATTTCAGTGGTGTAGTCGACAACGATGACACCCAAATCACCATTGAGGATCAATTGGTCCCGCAGGTAACTAGATTTAAGTATCTGGGGTCGTTTTTACAGAGAGATGGTGACATAGATAGTGACGTAACTCATCGCATACAGGCTGGCTGGTGTAGATGGAGGGCAGCCAGTGGGGTATTGTGCGATAGGAGGTTCCCAACTAAACTAAAGGGGAAATTTTACAGGGTAGCAGTTAGGCCCGCTATGCTATATGGAACAGACTGTTGGGCTATCAAGAAGACGCAAGCGTGCAAGATGGAGGTAGCAGAGATGAGGATGCTGAGGTGGATGTGTGGACACACGAGGTTAGATTGGATAAGAAATGAGGTTTTTAGGGAAAGATTAGGAGTGGCTAGTATATCGGAGAAGATTTAGGAGGGGAGATTGAGATTGTTTGGGCATATAAAGCGAAGGGAAACGACGGCACCAGTTAGAGTAGTGGAAACTCTTACTATGGAGGGGAGGAGAGGAAGACCCAAACAGACATGAGATGAGCAGATTAGGCATGATTTACTAGAGTTGCGTCTTTCTGAGTACATGATCCAAGATAGGACTTCGTGGAGGCGTAGCATTAGGGTTAAGGACTTCTAAAAGATATTGCAGTAAGGTCTTAGGTGTATTTTAGGGACGTAGGTTTTTCTTACTCTTTAAGGGACTTTTCCAGTGATTGCCTTCTTGTGTTTATGCCCAAATGTTGTTGTATGCTATTATACATGATTTACATTATATTGTGTCACTCTGCCCACTTTCTTGGTATAGTTGACTTCTTATTTCTAGATTCTTTGACTTGGTGTGTTGGTTTGTTGTTCGGTTTCGAGCTGAGGGTCTCTCTGGAAGTAGCCTCTCTATCCCAATGGATAGAGGCAAGGTCTGTCTACATCCCACCCTCCCCATACCCTTTAAGTAACTTTGCTATAGGATTTATTGTGTATGGTTGTTGTTGGTGTTGTTGTCTAACCTTGTATGCCCACACATCCACCTTAGCATCATCATCTCTGCTACCTCCATCTTACGAGCTTGTGTTTTCTTAATAAAAAATACAAGCACATAAAATATGATACAAAAGGATATTACTAAAATAATACCAGCAGTCTTAGGATCCTGTAAAAAGGACATTTTTCATGAGAAGTGTGAGAAGATATAAGAATTGACATGTAGGCATCATGGTTTGGATTTGGGTATAATGTTTAGGGTTGTTTTGGAAAGAAAAATACCAAACATGACAATTTAAAACACAATGCAATGAATTCTAGGCTTAAAACTTAAAACACCATGCCAAGAACATTAAGTAGTGTGTTTTAAGGGTTAAGTAGTGTGTTTTAAATTTAGCACTCATAATACGTTGCATTGTGTTTTAAATTGTTATGTTTAGTGTTTTTCTTGCCAAAACAAACCAAGAAATCATGTCTAAGTCCAAAACATAATGCCTACATGTCAATTTCTATGTCTTCTCACACTTCTCACGAAAAAGGTCATTTTTTACCAGAACCTCACCCAATACCAGCAAATCATTAGATCAACGATGATAATAGTAATAATAATAGTAATAGTAAGGTTGTGGAGTGTGGTTTTCCCTTCCCTCTTCTTCCCCAAGTTCACCTCAGCGCCACATAACCATCCCCTTCCACCTCAGCAACCTTCTCCCGACATGGGGTGTGGTTCCCCTTCTTCCCTACTCCCCCTTCCATTTTTTTAATTTATTTTTTAAAATATTTGAATGCTAAAAATTTAAAAAAAAAAAGTTTTCATTAAAATTAAAAATATAAATTACATAATCTATAGTAAAAAAAGACAATTTAAAAAAACAAGACAATTTTTTTATAAGACATAAGTTAAAAAAAAGACATAATTTAAAAAAAAAGACATAATTTAAGAGAGAGACGTTTATAGAAAAAACAACTACGATTCACTTTCTCCTAGCCATTTCTTCGTAATCTTGTCCTTCATTCTTGAAATCACCGCACGGTCTCATTCTGGTAGGGTTTCGATGTCGGTTCTCATCATTCGGAACTCTTCAGTTTCTTGATTTTGTAGATCCAATTCGAGTCGCCTCTTATCCAACGCAAGCCTCTCCATTTTCCCCGTTGTCGTTTCTTCCTTTTCTCTCTCTCTCTCTTTGAACCTCTTGGCTTGCACTTCCCTAATTTCGTTGAAGTTTTGTAGAAGTGCATCAAGTTTTGATACATCGCTTTAGCTTGTTCCCTTTGAACATAAACCCTTTGTAGCGGCTGCTTTTTTAGCACGATCCCTTCCAATTGGCCGCTCCGATTCAGGAGTTGGAGCTTCATCTTTAAACTCCGAGTCATCATTTATATTGTTAGCACAACATGCATCAGAACCACCGACAATATATCTCCTCGCCGCGCTCGTTTTAGATCTTTTAGCTTGTGATACCTCATTAGGCACCACTTGTCACTTTTGACATTTTCTCAATATTTCATACGGCTTCATGTAACTCCACGGCCTATGTTTCTTGGTGTATCTTTCAATAGCCGTGGCCAAAATACTTCCATCATTTGCACCACCTCAGACGACGGTTCCATGCATATTGATATATACCGGCAAACAAACCAATTTTTCCTTTCATCTTTCTATATTTGGAACTAACAGAATGGACTAATCTATATGGAGGCCGTTGTATCAATTGGATTACAAACTTGGTTCCAGAAACCACCTCTTTTTTATTAGCGCCTACATATTAAAAATTTTAAAATATAACCTTTAATATTTTGATACTTTGTTTAAAAATAAAATAAAAAATTTATCTTTAATACTTTCTTTAAAAATAAAATTAAAAAATTTAACACGTATAATTATAAAAAAAAAAAATATTGACCTTTAATCAGATCGGTAGAAACGTTAACTCACGCTCGTGTGAGCGCTTCCAACTCGTCCGCGCTCCAAGGAATCCTTTGCGCCTTTCCGTTTCTCTCTTCTTGTGCTTGATTTCCTCCTTGTACTTGTTTCTCCGTTTTTTTGGCCTTCGTGGTTTGTGGTTGCGTTTTGGGTATAACATCATTGTGTACGCCTAAAGAAATGAAATCGTGCCCGGGTTCGGTTTTATTCAACAGTTAGAGCGGTGGCATTTGGCTTGGTTGTGATTGCATTTGCATAGCAATGTGGTGTTGTTGGTATTGCATTTGCCACGGGTTTTGTGATTGACTTGGTCGACTAGGATCCATGATATTTTTTGTATAGGTTAAAGATGGTTTGGTAGAATGGTGTAAAGGATTGGAAAAGTACTGGCAAAGGACTGGATGTGGGTGTGATTTAAATGGAGAAAAGGATAGGTTTTTAAAAAACAAAATATATATATTTTTTTTAAAGAGTTAATTACACAAATGGGTCCTGTGGTTTATAGCTAGTTTCGTCTTTAGGTACTAACTTTTTTTTGTAACAGGTTTAGGTTCTATTGTTTCAATTTTGTAACACCTTTGGGTATTAACACCAAAATATGACTAAAATACCCCTGCATTTTTTTAAGTTTATCAATGTAACACATTTGGGTACTAACACCAAATTTTATTTAAGTTTAAATCAATTTTACAAAATCTATTTTTTTTATTTTCATCTTTTTATTATATCTCTTAATTAACATAAAATCTATTTATTTTTTTTATTTTCATATTTTTGTTAAATTTCTTATTTAACATAAAATCTACTAGTTACACCAGTATTTTTTTTAAATAAAATCTATTAGCTATATAGTTTTATTTAAATTAAATTTCTTACTCGTTTTAATGCAATGACGTACCAATGTTACGTGCGATGGTGTCGAATTAGTATTTGGTATGGAATAAGATTTCAATGATATCGAATTCGATTTCAATGATATCGAATTCTATTTTAATTATTATGCAAATTTACATTTCTGATTTTTTTAATTCAACAATTTTTAGTCTATGGTATCGATTTTTAGTATATGCAATGGTTTTTATTATATGGTATCTCTTTTTTCAATGCATCGAATTAGTGTATGGTATCGAACCAGGTTACGTTTGATTTTTGGATCAATTAGGGCATCTTGCCTTGATAGTAATTTACCGGTAATTGTTTTTAATTTATCTGAATGACGGATTTTGTATGTGCAGTGCTGTGTATGATGGATTTTATTTTTTTATGTTAAAAGTAGTTGTGAAATAATAATATATATAATTCGATGTAGCGACATCCCCAACCATAATTGTGAAATAATTCGATATCATTGAAATCTTATTCCATACCAAATAGTAATTCGACATCATCGCACGAAACATTGGTACGTCATTGCATTAAAACGGGTAAGAAATTTAATTTACATAAAACTATATAGCTAGTAGATTTTATTTAAAAAATCTATTTAAAAAAATAATGGTGTAACTAGTAGATTTTATGTTAAATAAGAAATTTAATAAAAATATGAAAATAAAAAAAATAAATAGATTTTATGTTAATTAAGAGATATAATAAAAAGATGAAAATAAAAAAAATAGATTTTGTAAAATTGATTTAAACTTAAATAAAATTAGGTGTTAGTACCCAAATGTGTTACATTGATAAACTTAAAAAAAATGCAGGGGTATTTTAGACATTTTTTGGTGTTAATACCTAAAGGTGTTACAAAATTGAAACCATAGAACCTAAACCTGTTACAAAAAAAAGTTAGTACCTAAAGGCGAAACTAGCTATAAACCACAGGACCCATTTGTGTAATTAACTCTTTTTTAAATTTGCAATGTTGAAAAAAGGGGCTAGGGAGATCGGAGATTATTCCTCGTGTGCGCCACATGTAGATGGGGGGGTTGTCCTGACGGGAAACCGTGCCACGTCACCACCCCGTTCACTTCCCTACTCCCACACCCCCATCACCTCAATGACTTCCTTTGGACAGAAGCAAACATTGAGTCTTAAGCATGTTGCAATGTGATATGGCAAATTCAACCACCTCTTCCCAATATTGCACGACAATTTGACAAAGAATATGATGCACAAAAAGTACATGTCACAATTTATTTGTAATATTAGAGAAGGATTCATAATGAACTACTCTTTATTACGAGAACCGCAAGAACCAAGTGTGAACACAACCAAAAAAAATATCTAAAAAAATAAAACTAAAAACACTCAAAAAAAAAAATTAATTTTTTTTATAAAAAATCGCTATATTTCGCCACAAAAAAAATTCGAGTAACAATTATCCATGCACATGTGCATATGTATCATTTCTTTGACAAATTCCGTAATACATTACTAATATCAGACAATTGCACTTTCATTTACAATACCATTCATAATACACTACTTTTTACATTAACAATATTAGAAATGCACATATGCATCTATATGTATGAACTTGTTATAACATTAACAACACTAGAAATGCACATGTGCATCTATATGTATGAACTTGTTATAACATTAACAACACTAGAAATGCACATGTGCAAACATGTTATAACGTGTTTTGGTACACCACTTTGAATACACATTTTCTTTCATCTATCATACCAATACCATCCATAATACACTACCATTACCTCCTACCATTCGTAATACAACACCATTGCCTCCTACTATCCATAATACAATACTATTACCAATATTTCACTTTATTACATGTACATCGACACCCTTTATACCATCCAAACAACATATTACATCATAAAGTGACAAATATAATCAAACCATTAACCAGTAGATATAACTAACCAAAACACATGCATATTAAAATCACAAACTTTTTGTACCAAAACACGTTATATGATGGTTATACATAATGATGCACATGTGCATTTTTAATATTGGTAATGTAAAAATTAGTGTATTGCGGATTGTAATGTAAATGAAAGTGCATTTTTCTACTACTGGTAATATATTACGGAATTTGTCCAGGAAATGATACATATGCACATGTGCATTCATAACTGTTACTCGAAAAAAAAATATTTTTTTGTAACGAAATATAGCAATTTTTATTAGAAAAATATTAAAAAAAATAAGTTGTGTGTTTTTTGAATTTTTTTTAGATATCTTTTTGTGTTCATATTGATTCTTATAATAAGGGTGGTTCTCAAATAAACCTTACCCTTCTAACATAAAACAATAATAGTTGTTTCATAAAAGAATAATAAAAATACATGTAATCATAATCTATTTAAAGAAAAATCGTTGATTTAAAAATTTGATTATTTTTTTTACAATAAGCTGATATATTTTAGTACTAACTAGTATTAAGTACCATCGCATTGCGGCGGGGGCGAACACCAATGCCACACTACTACCAGCGACCACCAACACGAAAGTTGCAGTTTGTTAATGGGAAGAAATTAAACCGAAAGGTAAAACATATAAAAAAATAACTAAGTTGATATAGGACCCGAGGGTTATGATGAACATGTCAAACGGAAAAAAATAGACGACGTAAAAACGTTTAACCACACGCGCACGTTGCGCCGTGTTAACTCGCAAAATTATTTATAGTATTTAAATGAAATGCAAAATTGTCTTTAGTGGATATAACCCACTAAGCATTATGTAATAAATCATAATGTATAGATATGTTGCAAATTATATGTATATATAATGATCACAAAGTACAACAAAAACATGCATATAAAACAACTAAAGCCAAAGTTAAAACACACTTTGCACAATCTTATTGCAAAATTATAGTATATAATTGTATTTAAATAAAAATCGTTAAATTAAAAAGTCGATTACTTTTATTTTACAATACTATTTTTTTTTTTAACGGCCAGCAAACTCAATCCCGAGCACTTTCGGGGTACCCACTGGACAAACGGAGTACTCCGAGAGTAACCCGAGTCCACCACCAAGTCCGGGGAAAACCCGGTAACACACCCACCCGTAGGCACGATGGTGAAATTACCGGTAAAACCCGTTTGGCTCAAGGATCCAACCCAGGTTTCCCTGGGTCTCCTATCATTGCCCACCAGTGGGAGTCAAACTTGCATCTCTCAAGAGAAATGCAAGCCCTCCACCACTTGATCTAGAGATCATTAGCTACAATACTATTGTATGTTTATTTTTTAGAATATTGGATTTTAATAATTACAACTATTCGCCATTGCCCACCAATAGTCCCAATTTAAAAAATAACCCCTGTCTTCAATGGGCACTGACTAACAGAACCCTAACGCCGTTAGTTTCCGGTCGCTGGAAAAACTTTTTTGGCCAGAAAAATGTTCCTAAATGTCCGATTTAAAGTTACAAAGAGGTTTGAGACGAAAATCTTAAATTTTCCATCTAAAAAGTTGAGTTTTGGGGCCAAAAACAAGTTTCTTGCGACCTCAATAATTTAGGCTTTTACTAGAAAAAGGTTTCTAAAGGTCCGTAATAAGGTAAGGTTTCACAGAGGTTTGGGATGAAAAGGTTGAGTTTTCCGGCCAAAAACGTTTTTTTCCGGCGACCGGAGACTAACAACGTTGGGGTTCTGTTAGTCATGTTACACTAGAGGCCAATATATTAATAATTGGGACTGCCAATGGTTATTTTTGAAGTTGAGACTGTTGACGGCCAATGACAAAAATAGTTTGAGATTATTAAATCCAACATTCCTTATCTTTTTTACAATCATATATGGATAATGGATAAAGAAAGAAGATTTCCCTGCTGGTACTCGTCATGTTCGCAACTTTGGGTACCCATCATCCCTTGTCAATTGTCCGGGTTGTTTTCGAACACCTCGACACGTCCTTGGTAAGGGTGGCACCCCCAACCCCTAATATCGCCTCGTAGTTCCTAAGTCCGAAGCCTCAATAGCACTTCGTGATCCCGAGTTTAATGCATAACGGGTGTTTAGCCCAAGGGTTCGTTTAGTGCATAGGTGTAAGAGAGGTTTCTTTGACACCTTTTATGAAAAAGTCATTTGAATTAAAAGAGATCCCTTGTAACATAGCTAGCTATCCCTTATATATTGCCTAAATGAAATTTGTCTAAGGTCTTCAACCACATTCTCAATGAGGTTTGTACCCACTGTCTTAAATATGCAAGAAGTAGTTCTGATATCATTTGACACCAGACCACTCTTACTCCAACTTTGTTTACTTTACCTATCATGAGTTCATTGTTTTGTTTACGCTTATACGAGTAAAGACAAGTGTATCAGCAGCTCATCAATTTTATGATTAACAGGACAAGCGGTTTACAAGCACTAGGCACCTTATCGTTGCAAATACACTCCAAACGTTCAATACAGACAGATTCCAAAGTACACGAAAAAGAGCAAAAAACAAAACACCAAAACATATCCGTACATCTACAACTGAAATGTAAAACTTCATGTTCTTGATGGGCAAACAAGGAGCCAGGCTCGGTTTTAGCCAATGATGCAAGATTAGATCAAACTGGCACCAAGCTGTTGAATATACGTTTCAAGCTCGGGCATGCGGTCCGCAATCTCCCCATGCTCAGTGGGCTTATCTGTTGGTATTCCAAAAGAAAAAGGGTTACAATGAAACTGATTAATAATCTTAACAAAGTGACATTGCTTATATCAATACTATAAATTTTCATTATGCAAGTCCCATATTTATTCCTGGATAAGATGGTAAAACGAATCGGGAACAGTTTCCGTCTACTTTTGTCAGATTTAACAAAAGAATTCAAGCATACAAAAAAATGATTACGAAACTATATTATTAAAATAATACCAGAATAACATAGGATTTGATTCATTGACTTGCCTTTGGACAGAAGCGAACATCAAGAGTCTCGAGCATGTTGCAATGTGATATGGCAGATTCAACCACTTCTTCACCAATATTGCAAGACTATTTGACACAGAACATACACAAAAAGTTGTTATGACAGATAGAAGTCAACATTTGATTAAATTAAGACAGAGAAAACAGGAAATTAAAGTGTGTGTGTGTATATATATATATATAGGGTAGGGATATGGTAAAAAGTGTCTAAAATGTAAGAAGGGTAAGAAGTGTTTTAAACCATTGGATATTTGATCTAATGGTTGAGATCAATAGGGTATAAAAATGTAAATTGTGTTTTAATTAGAGGGGCCTTATGTAAAATTGAAGGGCAATAGTGTCTTTTTCAATGTTTGAAATATGGTAACCATATCATACACGACCAAAAAACTCCTACATTTACTCATTTTTCCTTAAATATAGGAATTAATGATTCACCTTAATTGTAGGAGGTCTTTGGTTGCATATTCGTCATACATTATCATAACGAGAATTGTAATCAGATTCATGGCGTGGTGTTTTAAACATCTATGATTCAATTCATGGTGTTTTATCTGGAGACATTGTATAAAAATCGTAAACACCCTGACTATGATTCAAGTCATGGTGTTTTATCTGGAGACATTGTTCATGGCGTGGTGTTTTAAACATCTATGATTCAAGTCATGGTGTTTTATCTGGAAACATTGTTCATGGTGTGGTGTTTTAAACATCTATGATTCAAGGCATGGTGTTTTATCAATACAAAACATTCCCAGATTTTAAAACACCATGACTATGATTCAAGTCATGGTGTTTTATTTGGAGACATTGTTCATTGCGTGATGTTTTAAAAATCTATGATTCAAGTCATGGTGTTTTATCAATACAAAACATACCCAGATTTTAAAACACCATGATAAACCCATATTAGATCTTGCAAAATGGACGACATACTTGATATCAGTATATGCAGATTTAGTGGCCATGGTCTACATTTTAAGAACAAAAAATAGTAATACGTTTGTTGGCAATCTAAGTCTCACTTTCACTTCATTTTGTGGCCACCATCGTAAATGTTTAACTGATGTTT
This sequence comes from Helianthus tuberosus, assembly GCA_030545235.1. Classification (NCBI taxonomy): domain Eukaryota; kingdom Viridiplantae; phylum Streptophyta; class Magnoliopsida; order Asterales; family Asteraceae; genus Helianthus; species Helianthus tuberosus. Next base: position 146,722,588 of record CM060367.1, on the reverse strand, counting down.
TATGGCATACGTAGGTGAAAATGGAATTGAATCTTGCAAAAAAATAGGACAATTTTTTTTTCCAGTTATCTTAAAACTCAATTAATTGATAAGAAAGTTAAATTACTAATATACCCTTTTGAATTAATTAAGATAGAGGACACTTGTCCTCACCAAATTATTTCTCACACTTCTTACAAAAGTATGACTTTGTACAGGATCATTTACCTATATATATATATATATATATATATATATATATATATATATATATAGGGGAAGGTTTAAATGAGAACACTAAATATTGTGAGAACCGTGAGAACAAATGAAAAAACCGCGAGAACTTAGTCAAAAACGAATCAAATTCAAAAAAAATTTCTACATTTATCATTATTATTCGAATACAATGTTAGAAATTTAATTTACACGTTTAAATTTACGTGAATTCGTAAATAAAGAAAATTTACACATGTGTAAGTTTGCCATTTACACATGTGTAAAAAATCTAAAAATAGTGATTTTGAGAGGAGAAATTAATTACTTGATGTTGTAAATTCTTTTTTTTTTTTGATGTTGTATCTTAATTACAATGAGGTTTGTATTAAAAAAAATTGTTTTGATTGGTGTTCTCATTCGTTCTCGCAATATTTAGCGTTCTCAAGATAACCCTCCCCTATATATATATATAGGGTAGGGTTCATGCAAGAACCAACTTTATTGTGAGAACCACGAGAACCAATGTGAACACAACAAAATAACCTAAAAAAACCTAACCCCTCCAAGCTAAATGCTAAAAACTAAACCCCCCAAAAAAACCTAAAAAATCTAAAAAACACAAAAAAAAAATATTTTTTAATAACGAAATACAGCGAATTTTAAGTAATTGTGTTTTTTAGCTATTTTTAGGTATTTTTGGTTGTGTTCACATTGATTCTCGCGGTTCTCGCAATAAAGGGTGGTTTCTAACGGATCCTTCTATATATATAGGATTAGGTTCAAGAGTGAACACTAGTGTAGCTTGCGAACTGAGTGAACTAATCCTGACCATACACGTGTGTAGATCAATGGCAACGATTTGATGTTGAAATACACTAATGTATTTTACGATTTGATGATGAGATCCTGGCCATACACGTGTGTAGATCAATGGCCAGGATTTGTTCACTCAGTTCGCAAATACACTAGTGTTCACTCTAGAACCCCACCCTATATATATATAGAGAGAGAGAGAGAGAGAGAAAGTATAATGTACAAAAAGGCTTATCATACATTATCGTACGCGACAAACAAAAACAACGTGCGTGATTATTTTTTTTACCAGCATAACGTGCGTAATTATACATCCCATGCGTGATTATCACCCCCCATGCGTGATTATCACCAAAAAATGGATCCCATGCGTTATTTTGTGTCTTATGCGTGATTAGGGCAATGATCGGACAGTTAAGCGTGTCGCGTATTTTTGTACGATAAGCCTTTTTGTATGTTAACCTTTCCATATATATATATATATATATAGGGGGCCGCTACAATAAGAACCACCACGAGTTGTAAGAACCACGAGAACCGCGCCCCGCGAGTGGCCGTCGGCGACGAAATTTTTTTTACACCTAGATCCGTATATTTTAGGGGGGGTGTAAAATTTTCGGTTCAAACGGCGCGCCCGAGGGGGTACTTTTTTACGCCCAAAGTTTGGGTTTTTTTAATTTTTTTAATTTTTCTTTTTTTTTTTACCAAACTTTGGGCGTAAAAAAGTACCCCCTCGGGCGCGCCGTTTGAACCGAAAATTTTACACCCCCCCTAAAATATACGGATCTAGGTGTAAAAAAAATTTCGTCGCCGACGGCCACCCGCGGGGCGCGGTTCTCGTGGTTCTTACAACTCGTGGTGGTTCTCATTCTAGCGCTCCCCTATATATATATATATATATATATATATATATATATAGGTAAAGGGTACTGTACAAATTCCCTTATCGTACATTACGTACGCTACAATCTCAGCCGTCAGATCATCTTCCCGCAATGAAAATCGCATGTTTTTTTTTTGTAATAATTTCGCATGTGATAATTTTGATGAAATAGTAGGTGTTTTTTGTAACAATTTCGCATGTGGTAATTCAATTTCGCATGTGATAATTTTGATGAAATAGAAGGTTGTTTTTTTGTAACAATTTCGCATGTGGTAATTCAATTTCGCATGTGATAATTTTGATGAAATAGCAGGTTGTTTTTTTGTAACAATTTCGCATGTGGTAATTCAATTTCGCATGTGATAATTTTGGTAACAATTTCGCATGTGGTAATTCAATTTCACATGCGATTTTCAATGCGGGAAGATGATCTGACGGCTGAGATTGTAGCGTACGTAATGTACGATAAGCGCATTTGTACGTTAACCAGCCCCTATATATATATATATATATACACATACATATACATATACATACATATACATATATATATACATACATATACATATATAGTGAGAGGTTCAAATGAGAAGAATTTTTTTGTAAGAAGAAAAAAGAATAAGTTTCAACCAATAAGAATGTTTCATTTTACTTTATTTAATATTTTCATTTAATTTTAATGTAAGGGTATATTTGTAAAGTTACATAGATCATTAATATCTAGTCTTCCTTTTTAATAGCTAACTACATTAAATTTGTAACTTATTTTCAAAAAATATATATTTTTTCAAAAATTAAAAAAAAAATTTAGAGTGTAGGATAAATTACTAGGTGTCTAGGATAAATTACGAGTTGTGTAGGATAAATTTGAGCATGTGTAGGATAATTTTCGAAATGTGTAGGATAACTTTTTCTGTGTGTAGGCAATGAAAATTAGTGTAGACAATAATAGTCTTTATGAGTAATTAATTACTTAAAGATTGTAATAAATGAGATTAAAGAATAACTACTTAATATTTTACAATTGTACCATTTGTTCTTTTTCTTCTCAACTAAATTTTGTTCTCAAATGAACCTCCCCCTCCCTATATATATATATATACATATATATACATAGGATAAGGATCATGTGAGAAGTAGTAGGCTATTTGAGAAACTTGAGAAGCATTCTGGACCACACATTTTCCCTAAACAAAAAAATGCAAAAAAAATATAAAAAAAATGCAAATTTTTTTTTTTTAAATCGCAACTTTTTCTTTAAGGATTTAATTTTTTATTTTATTTTATTTTTTTTAAATTTTTTTTGGAAATTATACACATGTGTATATTGTTAATCTTCTAACTATACATATATGTATATTGTCAATTATACATATATGTATATAGGGAGCCGCTAGAATGAGAACTACCACGAGTTATGAGAACCACGAGAACCGCGCCCCGCGGGTGGCCGTCGGCGACGAAATTTTTTTTACACCTAGATCCGTATATTTTAGTGGGGGGTTTAAATTTTCGGTTCAAACGGCGCGCCCGAGGGGGTAGTTTTTTACGCCCAAAGTTTGGTAAAAAAAAAAGAAAAATTAAAAAAACCCAAACTTTGGGCGTAAAAAACTACCCCCTCGGGCGCGCCGTTTGAACCGAAAATTTAAACCCCCCACTAAAATATACGGATCTAGGTGTAAAAAAAATTTCGTCGTCGACGGCCACCCGCGGGGCGCGGTTCTCGTGGTTCTCATAACTCGTGGTGGTTCTCATTCTAGCGATCCCCTATGTATATACATGTTTAAAATTGAAAAATAAGTGTTATTTAGGGTTTAGCATTAGTATTTAGGGTTTAGCATTAGGGTTTAGGGTTTAGGGTTTAGCGTTATGGTTTAGGGTTTAGCATTAGGGTTTAGTAATAGTATTTAGGGTTTAGCATTAGGATTAGGGATTCGCTTTTGGGTTTAGCATTAGGGTTTAGCTTTAACTTTTGGGTTTAGCTTTATCTTTAGGGTTTGCATTAGGGTTTAGCATTAAGGGTTTAGCTTTAGGGTTTAGTTTTAGCTTTAGGGTTTAGCATTAGGGTTTAGCTTTAGGGTTTAGAATTAGGGTTTACCTTTAGGGTTTAGCATTAGGGTTTAGAATTAGGGTTTAGCTTTAGGGTTTAGGGTTTAGCATTAAGGTTTAGCTTTAGTGTTTATGGTATAAGGTTTAGGATTTATAACACATATTTTTTCAATTTTAAACATGTATATACATATATGTATAATTGACAATATACATATATGTATAGTTAAAAGATTAACAATATACACATGTGTATAAATTCCAAAAAAAAAAATTTAAAAAATAAAAAATTTAATCCTTAAAGAAAAAGCTGCGATTTTTCCAAAAAAAAAAAATTTCATTTTTTTCACCTTTTTTTGCATTTTTTGCTTAGGGAAAATGTGTGGTCCAGATTGCTTCTCAAGTTTCTCAAATAGGGTGGACTTCTCTTAGGATCCCTACCCTATATACATATATATATATACATATATATATATATATATGGTTTGTCTTTTCCCATTACAGAAGATATACATTTGTCCACATGTTCGTCTAGTTTGTCACCATTGAGGGGCATTTTACTATAACTTGCATGACACGAATGCATACCTGCAAGAAGAGGGTAGTCAATCTTGGACACTCTAGCTTCAAACTTTCCAACGAGCAGCAGTTACTGAAGTAATAAACAAATAATATAAATAAATAAACATCTTTAACATGATTTATGTCAATAATCTACAAATAAACAACACCAAAAAGCCATTACCTTAAATTGAGAAAACACAAATTAGAGCATGCCAAATCAACATCTTTTAAATTGGCAGATAACGAAAGATTCAACGATGAGAGATGAGAAAAACGCGCCAATCGAGGGATGATTACTTTCTTAGTATTAGGACAACCCACACAGTTGAGATTTTGTAGCAGAAGATGAGGCTGGCTGTCAATGTCAACATCAAGGTTAAAATCATGGTCAATGGTCAAACTCCAGTTCATGTCATTCATGTTGACACATCCGTTCAAGTTGAGATGAGTTAAATGAGTACAGCAAGCAATAAGCTCTTGAATAGCAGAATGGCATAGAGTTCCGTACGACAAGTCCAACTCAAGGAGAGCGGGAAGAGCATCATCTTTGTATAAAGGTTCCAGTGATGAATCGGTAAGATACTTGCATGCTTGCAATTTTAAAACCTTTATGATTAAAAAAAAAGAATCAGTTTCGATCAATTTAGATACTAAAACTCGTTTGCATATACATATCGATGTTTTTTTCTTATTTTTTGAACGTTCAACGAACACTTCGTAAACCATTAGGCGGGAAGTTCATTTGTGTTCGTTCATTTAATAAATGAAATAACACGAACAAGAAATTTCGTTTGTTTAGTTAACGAACGAACATGAATAGAGGTCACATTCATTTGTTTATGTTCGTGAATGTGTAATGTGTTCGTTTGGGTTGGATAGTTCATTGGGGCTTTAATTTTTTATATTATATTTAAATACTTCAAAAATTCCACTAGTAAAATATTTAATAAATATTAGTGTATTGTATTTTTTAAAAAAATTTGTTTTATAAATTTCAGATTAGTTTGCTATGGGTGGATCTACGTAATATTTGCGATGAAAGATACTAATTTCATTCAAAATTCAATACATGTTCCTTTTTGTTGTGTTCGTTTGTGTTCATTTGTGTTTATGAACGTTCATTTGTGCTCATTTATGTTCATGAACGTTCGTTTGTGTTCATGAATGTTCGTTACCTAAATTTAACGAACGAATACAAACGAACACGAACACGTTCATTTCCTTAATGAACAAACACTAATAGAAAATCTCGTTCAGTAAGTGTTCATGAACACCTAATTTCCTTAACGAACGAACACGAACAAGCCTTACTGGTTGCTCCAAGGCTTGGGTTAGACGGAGAATATAAAATAAGGTATACTAGTAACAGCAAAAAGATTTTGAAATGACGTAAAAATAGCAGTTATACCTTTAACTTCAAACAGGAATCGAAAACGGGCTGCAGGTCCAGCAAAAAGGTGTAGGAAAGATCCAGTAAAGTTAAATTCGGAAGGTAACGCAGAGACATGAGTCCATCGGAACCAATGGATGGGCATGACATCAATATTAATGACTCAATCAACGGGCATGAAGCTGTAGTAGTTGATAAGAAATCATCCTTTAATTGGCTGCAACAGAACGTTTAAAGTCAGCATCACATTTAACGAGATGACAAAAAGTAGCATAAAATAGTACAAGTTGAAAAGGGCCAGGTTGACCTTGACTTTAACTAATTTTTAGAAATGTTAATAGATAACAAATGGGTTAATTATGGCTGCAAAAACAATATTATTACGGTAAATTTTCTATAGAAAAAATTTATGAGGCTGTATACATTTAAAATAGATTGTGGGTGACATTCAACCCGTTTGACCAGTTTAAGATTGCACACAACCCAAAGCGACGCATTTGTAAGTAAACGGAATAACTGACCTGCAAAATGAAGCATCAAGAGATTTTAATAAAGGGCAATTGATTAGTGACTGTGATAAAACACCGCATCCCTTCAGCTCAAGTTGGACCATACTTGGTGCATCAACATTGAGTACATTAAGTTTAGGACAGATTCCCAAATTAAGAGATGAAAGTCCAACCTAACAAAGAAAAAAATGCATTTTATTTTCAACCAGATATCTCATACCGTTAAGATATTACAGATAATGTCATTTCACGGACTTCAGTATTATTTCTTTTTACTATTGCAAGTTGTAACTAGGACTTGATTTATATTACTCAAGCGTGTAGAAGCGAAGTTATTAATCAAAAACTACATGCATATAGCGTAGAAAGTTCTTTTGAAAAACTATCATTTAGAGGACCGATTGAAAAACTATAAGTTAAGGTTGAGGATAATTCAAGAGACAAGACGGTAAAAAAGGGACTCGCCAAATTTACAAATATATTCTTTTATCACTTTTCTATGATCATCAAAAAACTTCTTCACTATTTGTCACATAAATAAAACAATTCAAGTGAACATTAGATATTTTAAAATGTAATTTATTTAGTGCTATATCTCAATTTAATTAATTAAAAAATAATAATTACATGACTATTTTTGTCAATATTAATCAGTTTAACTTCATCCAAGTATCTATGTATACTAACAAAACGACAAATGCCATTTTTAAACCAATCAAATAGACAACTATTGTAATTTTTAACTAAGAAGTGGGAAGAAACAGTTTGCTAGTTTTATTTTAGTATGTTACAAGCTTAAAATAAAAGAATACCATTTGTATTATTTATCAGGTATTGGTATGTTTTTGCAATTTCTAATATATACTACTCATTAATTCAGTGGCCCGTGGGCATCATGTGAATCATAATCTTTTTATGAAGGCGAATGTGTGTACAATATACCATAACCGCAACGCTTTAAATACTTTTGCACTCAGTAAGATAGAATGATAGATACAACAAAAAATGATGTAAATGAAGCAAATAACAATGGACATTATGAAAAAGGCCTTAATCAGTCATGAACTACGCAGTTAAGGAGGTCCAGAATCAAATATCGGTCAAAGGCCGATATTTGAGATACAAGTTATCGCGGTGAGATATTGGTATTTTTAATATCATGCAGAATTTATATATATATATACACACACACACACATATAGAACATAACACATATATAATACTAATAGTAACAATAATAATAATAATAATAATAAAAGTCGAAACTCAAAAGTATCAATATTTGAAACATGATCTAATCGTAAGCCATGGAATCTTCCTCTGAGTCCACATCAATCACAGAGCATCCAATATAATGGTCAATGTCGCTGATAATATCGGAACCTATATTTTGTAAAGGGCCGATAACCGATATACAAAAACATAACTGGGAAACATGTGGATGTTGACTAAATTACTGAAAATATTGCAATGAAGCAGCATAAAGCCATAAACAAAAGAGATGTGTGATTTGTTTACTTACAGGACAAAAGGTTGCATTTTCAAGATGATCACATCCATCCAAAGTGACTTGCTCAAGATTAGGGCAAGTGAGTTCAAGAGAAGTAATAGCACGGCAACCAGCAAACGAAAGACTTCTTACAGAACCACTACTAAAAACCACAGTCGTCAACCTCTGAACCAATAAAAAAATATCCAATAATCAGTTGTTTGTTTTTTTAACAGCCATAAGTTATAAGCATCAGTATCAGTAGTACATCACTAACCTCGCAGTTATCAAGAATTAAAGATTTAAGCAAGGGGCATCCGCATCCACTGCGATCACTAAAAACTTCAAATATTGAATTTGTCAGAGATTCACAATCTGTTAGGTCCACTTCTTGTAAACATTCACAGTGTAGCTCTAATGTCGTTAAGCTTTCCTGTTTCTGCAGAATTAATTGCTGCATACACAAAATAGAAGGAGCTCATACACCCAACGTAAAGCACATCTAAAATTAGGAACCCAATGAACCGAGATAATTATGATTTACGACATACTTGTAGTGAGCTTGATGTGATGTTGATTCTCTGGAGTAAAGGACAATTCGAGATTCTAATGGAAGATAATACCATACTCCGTAAACTTACGTCCACAAGTCTGCAACCAGATCAATATCAGAAATTATTAATTCTCACATGTTGTCAAAAGTGAAAGTGCACTAATTTTAACGTTATTTTACTAATTTCGTGAAAATAACGTTAAAAGAGGGGGATGGTTAATCATGCATCATGTGGTGGCGTTGATAGCCAAAAGACAAGGGGGTACATGCACTAATCGGCGTTTGTCTCAATTGCTGAGTGTTATGTGCCTTATGTCCAAGGCTTGATGCAAAACTACAATCGAGCCGGGGGTCTCATTGGAAGCAGCCTCTCTATTCCTACGGGGTAGAGGTAAGGCTGTCTACATCTCACCCTCCTCAGACCCTACCTTAGCTTTGCTATTGGTGGGATATACTGAGTATGATGATGATGATGATGATGACATGTTGTCAAAGATTAGAATGCCATTTTCATCCCTGAGGTTTGGCCAGTCTTGCGACTTTCGTCCAAAGGTTTGTTTTTTCCGCATCTGGATCCAAAAGGTTTGAAATCTGGCCATTTTCATCCGGCTCGTTAAGTCCATCCACTTTTCTCCGTTAAGACAGACAGGGGTATTTTTGTTTTTTTGTAAACTTAAGCGCATTTTCATCTTTTTTGAACACTTGTACATAAAGTGAAAAAGACCAAATTGCCCTTTAAGTTAACAAAAAGACGAAAATACCCCTGACTTAACGGAGAAAAAAGGAAGGAGTTAACGAGCCGGATGAAAATGGCAAGATTTCAAACCTTTTGGATCCAGATGCGGAAAAACAAACTTTTGGACGAACTATCACAAAACTGGCCAAACCTCAGGGGCGAAAAAAGCATCTTACTCGAGATTAAACTGAAAATATATTAATAGTTCTCTTCATAATTGATGTTTTGATGTATAGTACTGTACTTGCGACAGTGTACAAGTCTAATATTTCGCAGGTGAGAAAGATCCAAGAAGACTGATGTCAATAAGCTGCAGTTATCGAGCTCCAAAACCTGTAGCGGGGATCATGAAAACGCTGAAAAGGGTAAATGGGAAAAAATGTTGGCTGTAAATTTTGAGAGGCAAAAAAAGACGGTTCAAACCTCCAACACATAACTATAAGATATAGCAGCTATAGAAGCAGAGGTAATGCCTTCACAACTATGAAGCTTGAGAACGGTCAGCATTGGCAGCCTTACAGACTAAAAAAATATCATTAAACAAGGATTATGATTATGTAAATAATATTATAGGAATAACTGTATAAACCCATAATAAATATATACCTCAAGTGAGATGTTTGGGCAGTAGGAGGCATTTAGAATATGAAGATTCTCACAAATCAGTGATATTTCACGTAATGTTTCATCACTAACACACGAACAGTTTGACATGTCTAAGGACTCCAAGAGCGGACATGATGTGGCTGCTGACCGTACTGCAGCATCTAGAAGCTTATGACAAGATGCTATATCGAGATCGCGTAAAAGAGGGCAGTTCAGGACAGCATGTGCCATGCTACTTCGCTTCAAGGATAAAGTCTCAAGTTCCGGACACCTGTAAAAGATAAAAAAAAATTATTTCTATAGCAAAACTTAGAGGTGTCAAAATGGCAGGCCATTCTATCATCTAAAGTGTTAGTTTTGCTTTTTTTTTGTTCACCCACTTTGGCCTATTAGAGAGAGAAAATAATCCAAATCAACCCGTTTATAAGTAAATACAATAATAATCTATTTCCTTTAATAAAGCGATTTTGGAGGTTTTATGTATTCAAGTTACAGGTTCGGTGACTTTCAAAGTTCAAACCATATGACCCGTTTCCTCTCCAGTATTTTTTTATTTACTTTTACCCTGTTGACCCGTAAGAGATAAAACATGACCTGACCCAACCAGGTCGTACTTCGTAAACGGAGCAAACATTCATGAACTGTTCGTGAACTTGTTCGGAGGGAAGTTCGTTTATTTATTTACGTTCATTTACTTACATTTGTTTATGTTCATTCGTTTATGTTCGTTTAAATATAAATACATAATTTATACAAATTTTAAACATAAAAGGAACTTTTTAACTACTCATATAAATATAACTAATTGGTAATCGGCTATCTAATAATAAAAATGGAGTTTTCAATGGAATTAATTGTAGTTAATCACTAATTTATATAAAAAGATTACTTTATGTTTGGTCAATTATGTTCATTTGTGTTGTTTATTGTTTGTTAAATAATGTCCGTTTAAGTTTGTTTGTTTTACGCCCCGCTTGCGGTATGCTCATATAATGTATATATGCGTGGGCGCTCGGGGGGCAAAAGTGAAAGTGCACTAATTTTAACGTTATTTTACTAATTTCGTGAAAATAACGTTAAAAGAGGGGGACGGTTAATCATGCATCATGTGGTGGCGTTGATAGCCAAAAGACAAGGGGGTGCATGCACTAATCGGCGTTTGTCTCAATTGCTGAGTGTTATGTGCCTTATGTCCAAGGCTTGATGCAAAACCACAATCGAGCCGGGGGTCTCATTGGAAGCAGCCTCTCTATTCCTACGGGGTAGAGGTAAGGCTGTCTACATCTCACCCTCCTCAGACCCTACCTTAGCTTTGCTATTGGTGGGATATACTGAGTATGATGATGATGATGATGATGATGATAAGTTTGTTTGTTTATGTTCGTGAACTGTTTGTTTTGGTTTTGAACGAACGAACATAAACAAACACAAACATGCGCATTTTCATAATAAACGAACATGACAAAAAAATGTGTTCGTGTTCGGTTAAAGTTAAATGAACGAACATGAACATGCCTCTGTTTGTATTCGTTCTGTTCATTATTCGTAACAAATGGGTCAAACTTGCCACATTCAGTAATGCATCAATTTAGACCTCTTTTAAGCAGATACATCACCTGACAGAAATGCGGACCATGCGACATTTCACAATTTGAAGGTGTCTTAACCTATCATGGTATATGGGTATCTCTTGATGCCCGTTACCGAGAACAGCGTCAATCACAGTTAAACTATTTAACATGGTGCAATCAGTTAAAGCTTGGAAGAAGGGCTCCCCAAGTTGACCTTTTCCCAAAGTCAACATTGCAAGATTCCTGAAAACAGACGAATTTAGCATCAATCAAAATAACCGAATGAATAGAAAGTAAAAGTAGGTCATTGCCTTAGTGAAGAAAGAGATTGCATAGCAAGCGTATGAATAGCAGGTGCGCCTTTGATGTTCACTCGAGTGGCGTTCGGGTATCGACTACACATACTTTCGACTGCAAAAAGACAAGACCAGTAAATTAGTTATATACTCTTATACAAATACATCAAAGTGATAATGTCAATATGTGTCATGTGATGGAATATTAATCTTCTTTTGGGCCCTTCCATTTTATGATCTACATGATATATCATTTATGAATGAATCCTACATAGATGCATATGAGTACATTTGAAAAACAACCCTTTCCCCTTGCCATGTTACACAATCAAACAAAATAAAATAATACGGAAAATCTTACATTGTTGTGGAGATATGTTTCGATTTTCAAAGTTTAAGAACCACCAGAAATCTTCGTGTGCACTGGCAGTGTGCCATTGCTTGCAAACCTTAGCAGCTTTACAAAGATTGATGTGGTCCAAGAAAGAAAAGACCTAAAAAAATTCAAATTAGTTGACACTTACGCTAACAGAATAAGTACTTCATACAAACAAAAAACACAGAAACAAGAAAAGCGAAGGAAATATTAAAAAAATTACCATATGTAACAAGTCGTCGGTTAGATCCATTCGATTGTCACAATCATTTATCTCTGCAGACACCTGGTCATCTTCATTCACCTCACAACTAGTAGAGTCAATAAGGTGGTCCGTTTCTTCACCATCAGATACTGGCTGAAGGTACTGTGCAGCCCTATTTAGCATTCTTTCGTATTCTTCTTCACTTAAACCGAAAGGATTGCTTTCTTGAGCAGGCACTCGTACAAAAGGAATATCACCTTCCCTACAAAGATGTTGACAACCGCCACACAAAACCGACATAATGTTAATGACATTAAAGATAGTCACATTAAGCTTGCAACTTCTTTCAATTTATATTAGGATTGACACTAAAATGCTAAATATGCAGCCATGGCAGTCAGAAACAATAATCAAGACGCATCACTGGCAATGAGATACACAATACAACAACAAAAGCAACTCCAGCAGGAGATGAGGTGTACAAGTCTGAAATCCAAACCTTAATTTTAAATTGTGTGATGCGCTCCGATGCATTTGGTCCAAAAATCTGATGCGTGATGCGAGCGCATCACGTATGCAACGCGTTCTTTATAAAAAATACTAAAAAATTATTTATACATAACTAATAAAAAAATACTTAACTAAAACAACTGACGTAATATAAAGATAAAAGTTGTGCTTTTTGGTTCAAATCAAGCATGCTAAAATGTTTCTAGAACCAAAAAAAGTGTTTAGGAACCATAATGGTCCAAATCAAGCATACTAAGATATTAATTACTGAAAAAACCCAACCCATTTCATAAAATCTGGGAAAAAAACATAACAAACAATGTTGCATGCATCGGAGCGCATTATGCAAAATCGGCGCAATATTCTCGCATCACTAAACGCAACGCATCAGCTGTGGTGATGCACTCTCATCGGGCGCATCACGCATTATGCGCGCATTTTAAAACCGAGATCCAAGCATCATTTCCAAACCCACACACCGTTGGAGGAGTTAGGCTTTTGTTGTCCCGTTTGGTTTAGTGGGACCACACACACAAATGAATTCTTTTTTTATATGTTATTTTTTTTTGTGTAAAAGTGGGGTGTGATGTGGAGGTTTGGAATGGTTTAGTGTTGGAGGAAAAAATAGGTTTGGAATGTTTGAGGTTTGGAATGATGTGGCGTGCTGGATTTTGGACTTTGACCACCATTGTGGATGCTCTAAAGCTTCTTCACTTCGCATTATAATTCTTGAAAAAAAAGTCAAAACCATTTGAGATTTTAACCTTAACCAATCACATTTTGTTTCTTTTATCAAAAAAATATTAATTTATTTCTTGAAAAAAAAACGTCAAAAACCATTTAAGATTTTAACCTTAATCAATCATATTTTAACAATAATCACAAAGCCTACCAAAAAAAAATAAAGTTAACAGTAAGAAGGTCTCACATTGCCAAGGAATTAACTTTCGGCCGTTTACAATGACCACCACGATCCAATCCCTCCATTTCAGAACCAGCAGCCAACGAAGACGAACCCAAATTCAAACCAACATCCAAATTAGAAGAACCCTCATCTAAACTCCCCAATTGCATTTGAACATTTTCTCCATCATCACCCCCAAAATTGCAGAACCCTAGCTCCTCATGTTTACCCTCATCCACATCACTATTTACCAACGTGCCCTCCTTCTCCATCACCACCTCTCTCTTATTATTATATTCTTCTTCTTCTTCTTCCCCAAAACATAACCAACACCAAATCTTCATACAAAACCAAAAACCCCCAAATTCCTAACCCTAGGTCAAAATCCAACACATTTTGTCATGCAAATTGACCTAATTGCATAAATTATTGAAACCCTAGGTACAAAACTACAGATCAGTACTGAAATTAAAACAATTGGAAGCAAAAAACGTGTGTAATCGAATAATACTACGTGAATTTGGATATGGATTGATTTTGCAAGTATTTTTAGGGATTTGTTTGATTGTGAAACATGAAATGGTGAGTTTTTAGATTGGTATATGAGAGATTATTACCAGATGAGATGAGATGAGATCAGAGAGTGTTGTGATGCTTGTTCATCGTGCGGTTTGAGGGAGAGAGATTCTTTCTGTAAGCTGTTGTGAATAGTGATGAAGGTCAAGACACTTCGGTTTACACTACTTACTTATATATTCTCTCTCTAAATATATACATACATACAAACTTATTTTTAGATATAAGAAAATTGGAAAAATTACAAGTTTTGTCCTTTATCTTTATAGTACTTTACAGGCGGTGTCCTTTTTTTCAAATGTTGACAGGCGGTGTCCTTTATAGGGAATTTTGTTGCAAGTTTTGTCCTTTGAGCCTAACCTAGTTAGAAAACTCAGTTAATTTGTGGCACATGATAAACACATGAGGGTAATTATGTCTTTTCCACCCCACCACTTCATTTCCCCCTTTTATAACCCCCCAAACCACCACCGTCTTCACCAACACCACCGTCTTCACCAAAACCACCATATGCCGCTGCCACAACCACCACCGTCTTCACCAACACCACCATATGAGGGTAATTAGGCCGGCGATCTGCAGGTGGGTGGCCAATCAACACCCAAAATCATTTTAGTCACCGGCGGTGGTGGTTTAAAGAACATACGGCGGTGGAGATTCCCACATCGCCTGAATCTGCAAAAACGAAGGCCAGTTTAATCTGGTTCTGCACCGCATCAAACCAAAAACAGAAAAGGTAAAATCAATAATCTAAACTAAAGAACTTGTTGGGGTGGGTGCGGTGGCGACGGATTGTGTGGTTGTGGTGGAGTTGCAGGTAGAGAGAGAGTGATTTGGGGAAGAAGAAGAAGTGAGTGGCATGATGATGCAACCTGTGAGCTCCATCTGCTGTAGAATCGATCTGCTGTGGAATCAAATCTGCTCGATTAAGCAGGAGGATGGACAACAACTGGTACAAGTTTAAGGACACTTTTCCTTTTAACAGTTGCACCAAAAGCTTCAGTCATATCAAGATCTTCACTTTTCATACCCTCATTTGCTAAATTCCAGTCAAAATGATAAAGTAAAAAGGCAAGTGGCAGCTCAATATTAGCTAATCCAAATGTTATACCTGGGCATATCCTCCTTCCAGCACCAAAAGGTATATACTCAAAATCAAGCCCTTTATAATCTACTGAACTATTAATAAACCTTTCTGGATTTAATGTTTCTGGTTCTTTCCAATACTTTGGATCTCTACCAATGGCCCACACATTCACAACCACTTTAGTCTTCATTGGAATCTCAAACCCATTGATTTCACATTTCTCCCTGTTTTCCATTGGCGGGTTGGGGTGGGTGCGGCGGCGACGGATTGTGTGGTTGTAGTGGTGTTCGGAGGTGGGAGATGATGATGGTGGTTGATGTGTGGGCAGCGGCGGATGGTTGTTGTGGTGGTGGTGGTGGTGGTGGTGGGAGGTGGGAGATGATGTTGGTGGTAGAAGTGTTTGACCAGACTTAACAAGATTTATAAATAAATAGGTATAAATAAATATCTATTTTAATTTTTTAAATAGATATTAGTTTTTTAAATTCTTTTTGTTTTATTTTATTAAAAAGATTTATAAATAAATAGGTAGAAAGACTAAACTACCCCTGTTTGACCAGACTTAACAAAAAAACCTAACTGAGTTAGGGCTAAAGGACAAAACTTGTAACAAAATACGTATTAAAGGACACCGTCTGTCAACATTTGAAAAAAAGGACACCGCCTGTAAAGTACTATAAAGATAAAGGACAAAACTTGTAATTTTTCCAAGAAAATTAGATTGAGAAGAAAAAGAACAAAGGGTACAATTGTAAAAATTAAATAGTTTTTATTTCATCTCATTTATTATTATTTTTTATTAGTTAATTAGTCATAAAGACTATCATCATCCATACTAAAATTTTTGTCTAGACACATCAAAATTTATCTTACACGTTTTTGAAATTTATCCTATACAACTCGTAATTCATTCTACACGCCTCATAATTTATGATGCACTTTAAATTAAATTTTTTCTTCTTTGAAAAATTATATTCTTTTGAAAATAAGTTACAAATTTAATTTAGTTAGCTATTAAAAAGAAAGACTAACAATTAATGATCTATCTAATTTTACCAATATACCCTTACACCCATATTAAATACAAAAATTAAATGAAGTCAAATAAAGCATTCTTATTGGTTGAAGTTTGTTCTTTTTTATTCTTACAAAAAATTTCTTCTCATTTGAACTCTCAACTATTTTTATATAGAGTTAATTGTCATTTTAGTCTATGTGGTTTGAGTCATTTTGTCAGTTTAATCCAAAGGTTTGAAACGTTGTCATTTTAATCTAAATAGTTTCAAGCATTGTCATTTTAGTCTATTGGGTTAACTCCGTCCATTTATATGTTAGCTAGAAGGGTAATTCGATCATTTTATATGGTCGAATTGCCCTTCTAAATAATAGAATTACATTTAAAATGATTGAAATGCCCTTCTAGTTAACAAAATAAAGGGATTGAATTAACTCAATGGACTAAAATGGCAACTTTTAAAACTATTTGGACTAAAATGGCAACGTTTCAAACCTTTGGACTAAACTGGCAAAATAGCCCAAACCACAGGGACTAAAACGGCATTTAAATCTTTTATATATATTGTTAGTGTCTGTTTGGTAGAATAAACGAGGTAATGGAATGGACAATGGAATGAAATGAATCATTTCATTCCACTGTGATGTTTATTTACTCATATGTGAATAGAATGAATTATTAATTTGTATAATTTGATAAACAAAAAAAGACGAAATAACGAAACACAGTTGTATTAAAAACGACAAAAAAATAATTGCCTAAATAATAATAATATATTAATGGTAAAAAAACAATAACAAAAAATTTGATATATATTGATATTAGTAGTTGTAGTAATAATAATAATAATAATAATAATAATAATAATAATAATAATAATAATATATTTCTTTTCATTCCTTAAGGAAATGAAAAAAAAAAACACTTCGTTACCAAGGAATGAAAATTGTTATATATGAAATGAGTTATTCATTCCATTACTACATGATAACCAAACATGTTTATTTTCATTTCATCAGAATGATCTATTCCATCTTCTATTCATTCATACCAAACGCTACCTTAATATTAATTACACGAGATGAATATATAAGAAAATACAGTTTGTAAATTACAATTGTATATAAAAACAATTTGTACAACATTTTATGGTTTTTTTGATAAACATGTTACGTTCTTGCTCAATAAGTGATACAATAAATATTTTCTTGTATATCGGAGTGTCTTTGATTTTGATGTTTAGTTATTGTAGATAAGGAAATGATTTAGGGGTGTTTTTTTTAAAAGCTCTTCAGAACCTCTTATGTCTGCTCCATGCAGACCACGCGCAGACATTTGAGTCTCCTTCCAGGTTTGTTTTCCCTAATTTTGTTTCATCTCGTATCTTTATAGTAAAAAACTTGTTAATTTTCAATTTATTTGCCCAATTTTTAACTTTTTAGGTTATGGGTTTGTTAAAATATTAAGCTAGTGTCATACGTTTTCGATCTTTATAGTAAAAAGCTTGTTAATTTGCAATCTATGTGCCCATATTTTTTACTTTTTAGGTTATGAGGTACTTTTAATCTCCTATCTTTATAGTAAAAAACTTGTTAATTTGCAATTTATTTGCCCAATTTTTAACTTTTGGGTTTTTTTTTTAACGGCCAACAAATGAATCTCGAGCACTCTCGGGGCACCCACTGGACAAACGGGGTACTCCGAGAGTAACCCGAGTTGTCCACCACCAATTCCGGGGAAACCCGGTAACCCACCCGCCCGTAGGCACGACGGTAAATTACCAGTAAAACCCGTTTGGCTCAAGGATCTAACCCAGGTTTCCCTGGGTCTCCTATCACTGCCGAACAGTGCCTCACTCCTTTTTTTTACCAAATGGGAATTGAACTTGAGTGTTTAAAGAAGAACTCAAGCACTCCTACCACTTGAGCTAGACGTAATTGGCAACTTTTGGGTTTAACTAGAAAATTGCCACGCGCGCGTTGCGCCGCTGGCAACGAAATTGACTACTCGTTATCGTGTAGTCGATCAGCTAACTTCGGTTATAATTAACTTCCGGATCATAGTTCGTAGTAAGTAGTAACTATAACTACAATGTTATATCATGGTTGGCCACGCCACACCCCTAGTGTGTGTATACAATATCCCAAATGACACTTGTGGATGACACCACAAATGTAAATGGTTAGTGTAACAACTCTCATCAAAAGTCTTATTTATTATTTTAATTGTCCAATAGGAAACCCTAATTGAGACACCCAAGTGATTCTGCACAAACCCTAAAATTTTCAGAACAATCGGAATCAGGATCAGGGCCCCTAAAACTCGGGGGGGGGGGGGTAAACCCTAGTTACGATTATCTTAAAATCTTGTTGTCAAAAATCGAATTTACAAAACAGTTAAGTCAGCAAGGCTAGTCCCAGACGTGGCTGACCTAGGGTGAAAAGGTGTCCCTTGCGCACCGTAAGGGTCTAAGTCTTACGGTGCGCAAGCCTGGCCAAATTTTTACTATAAATAACAGACATTGGCAATCGAATTTGGGCACTGAAACACTTCTAAAAACACACACGGATCACTAATCGCCGCCGCAATACAGGGTAATAACTCGATCGCTGATACGATTCAATGTCCGATCGATTAAACTATCCAATGGATGTTTAAGTGCTGCCCACATTAGGGTTTATGCTTTGTCATTCGTTGTTAATTCAATGGATGTTTAAGTATCGCACTTTGTCATTCGTTGTGAAGGTTTTAATCTCGTGAGTTATCGTAAATGTTGTATTAAGTTACTAACCGAATTGTGTGCATGTTATTAGTTTAGGTTAAAAGGCTAATCAGTAGGCTAGGCTCTGCTCAAATTAAATCTACAATGTGAGTCATTCTCTTTTTATCAAAGTTGTTTACAAAAGCATGTTTATTTTCAAAAGTTATAATTACAGGGATTAAGTCTTGTTATCTGAAATTACTGCTAGTATGTGGGGGGGATGTGCACATAGCTACTAATTATTTATCACTTGTGGGTGAAAGGACCCAGCAAGTGATATGTCCACAGTCACAAGTCCGGTCAAGTGACAACTGGGTCAGTTAATTCAAAAGATGGAGACATTGTAATAGCTCTTAATACTGTAAATTATAACAAACAGGTCGTTTTAGTAAAATTAATGATTCACTCAGTATTTCCCGCTGACAAAACCTTTTTCAAACATGTTTGAGGTGATCTGTTGTGATCCAGGAAAAGTGCCGAGAAGCACTACAAGCTTAAGGAAGTGGCTCAGTATAAAACAAAGAAACATGTTTTGTAAAATAAAAAGATTTCTTCGTGAAATCTCAAGATTGTAAATTACCGGGTTTTATCCCGAGTTGTGAAATAAAATAATTGGGAAATATTTTAGTTTTAAAAAGATCCTGAAGTAAACTTCCGCTATTAAATAAATACCACGGGATTTTCTGTCCCGCAGCTCCTGAAACGGGTCAAACCGGGTCAGGGGCCGTGACAGAAAAAGGTGGTATCAGAGCCACTGATTTAAGCCAATTAAGTATTTAGAAATACTTAATTTTACTGATTATGTGATTATGTGTTTTCTTATTTGAATATTTGTGTACAGTATGGGTAAGCAAAAGTTGTCAAACATCTATCTTAAATTAGATAGGTCATCCAACGAGAAGGGAAGTTTATCCCAAACCAAATCCTCAAATCAGTCTGTAATTCCTGAAGAAGGAATATTTGTGCGAAAGGCACAATATGAGGAACCACTATCTCCTAGTAAAAGAAATCTGATTATTAAGAAAAGCCAGGAGAAAATAAAGAAACTCCGAGAAAAGAAGGTTAAACAGGAAACCCAGGAATTAACCAGTAAAACACATTGGGAGGACAAGTTAGACGAGAAATGGGCAAATATTTATATGCTAGCTACTGTAGCAGTTGATGCAAATCTTTAAATAATTTTACCCAAGTATTAGCACCTTTATCAAACTACAGTCCAAAAGCCTTATTTAGTAAATAAATAAATTTACAATAAAACCAAGTGTGTTTTAATTTTTAGTTATTTTGTAGTTACCTAGTCTGAAATAATATTTAAAAGTTTTCTATAAAATTTTGTTATAATTTTTAATTATGTGTATTTTGCTGAACAGCATGAGTGACTTGTCTGACGCCCTTCAGAACTTAAATCTCTATTCGGTAAAAATAGAGGTTTCCAGAGATTTCAATAGGTATATACCAGACATAGAATAACCTATTGAATTAAATGCTTCACCACCTCCAGAGAAACCCAAGCCCAAGAAAATGAGGAGATTTGTAGGATGGAGACGTGTGCGTAGGAGGAAACCCGTCCCTAGAAAGATTCCCAAAATTGAAAATCCTTTAGATAAAGGGAAGGAAATTGAAGCCGGGAAGAGTCTAGGCAGATGGGATTACAGTTTGATGAATATTCTAAGCAAATAGAAATGGAGGTTGGAGGAAGTTCTCAGGTAGAAGTTGGAGAAAGTTCAAAACAAATTCAGGAAATGACATTTCAGGAAGAGCTGGATTTTATATTGGCAAGCTGTGATACTATTCAGCCTGTCAATACAAATGTTTTTACTCGTCCTATTAAAACTCAACTCCCTATAAACTTAGAACCAGCAATCCCAGAACCTATAGTCCATACTCAACCTATGGGAATGGACGAATGGTGGACAAATGACTGGCAATTCCAAAATATTATCAACAGTCCTTATTCCTTTCTTCCCCAATTTGACCCGGAACCATTACCAAATTCACCCATGAGTAACGAGAATTTAGCAGAACTTCGCCATTTTGGAGAAGAGTTAATGGATGCGGGAAATAGAATCCGGGAGATAGGGGGACAAATTGCATGGAAGTATGATGAAAGGGAGTTTCGTTTTAAGGAAAACAAATGACGAAAGATAGTAGGTTTATAAAACTATTGTTGTAATAATAAAATCAGTATGTGTAAAATAAATAATAAAATGGTTGTATATAGAAGCATGATATAATCTATAAAACAAATGAAATTTTAGAAAATTTACAATTTTGTTTGTATATTCGTTTTCGTGATTATGTGCAATTAATGATGACATTGGATTATTTCTTTTATACTAATTATTTATCTATAAATTAATTATCAGATGGAAAACGCTAATAACGAACCAGTTAATGAATCCGAGCAACACCCGGGGGATCAATATATGACTAGACAGGATATAGAAAATATCGTTGCTCAAGGGATAGCTAATGCTATTCCCGCAATAGTTGCTGCTGTCCAGAAACCTGTTGAACCGCAACAAATCGTTCCTAGCAAACGTATTTCTGAAGATAACTTCAGTAATAGCGTAAACGGAGGCAATGATCATGTTAATCATGATAATGAACCACGGCAAGCTCCGCTCCCTAAGAAAATGAAAGCTGCAACACCTGGTTGCACTTATAAAGAATTTCTTGCTTGTAAACCCATTGAGTTTGCAGGCAATGAAGGAGCGACTGCAGCACTGCGTTGGTTACAAAAAACCGAGGCAGTAATTGCCATAAGTAAATGTGCTTAGGATGATTAGGTCATGTACGCGTCAAACCTTTTCAAAGAAAGGGCGCTAGAATGGTGGAACACAGTGTTACAAGCCAAAGGAAGAAATATGGCTTACGCCATGAACTGGGAAGAATTTAAGAGTCTTGTAGAAAGAAAATTCTGTCCTGAATATGAAAAAGATCAAATGGCAAATAAGTTCTTAAACCATAGAATGATGGGTGTAGATTGTCGCGGTTATACTTCGACATTCTTCGAATATGCTAGGGTGGTACCAACACTGACTTCGCCAGAACCGGTACTCATTTCTCGCTATATTTGGGGATTGATTGGTGAAATCCGCAATATCGTTAAAGCTGCGAGACCTCGCACTATTGACGATGCAGTGGAATTGGCCAACACTCTAACTGATGAACTGGTACGCACAAGAGATGATAATAAGAAAAAGGAACTGGCTCAGAAAATTACCCAAGGATTTCGTACGGGTAATAATAACAGCTTCAAGAGAAGAGGAACAGGGCAATCTTCAACTTTGCCGTTCTGTCAAAATTTCAAAAAGAAACATTTTGGAAGATGCAAGGTATATTGCAATTTTTGCAAAACTGTAGGACATCGTGAAGAAAACTGCAGGAAGAAATCCATAATTTGTTACAATTGTGGAGAAGCAGGACATTTCAAAACAGAATGTCCTAAATTGGTCAAATATGCAGACAACAAAACCAAGGCGACCGATGGAGCTACTAAGAAGAATGTCAGAGCATTCCAGCTAACCACTCAAGAAGCAGAACTCATTCCAGATGTGATAGCTGGTACGTTCCTAGTTCACAACGTATATGCAAAAGTATTATTTGACTCTGGTGCAAACCAAAGTTTTATAAATACTTTATTTTGTCAAGCTCTTAAGTTATCTTTAACCAACATTAGGCAGATTTTTACAATTGAAACTGCAGATGGGAATTCAGTTAAAATAGATCAGGTTTTGTAAAAAGTAGAAATAGAACTTTCAGGTCATAAATTTTCTGCAAATCTATTACCTATGAAATTAGCTGAATTCGATGTTGTGTTAGGAATGGATTGGTTAATAGCCAACCATGCTCGAATCCTTTGTGATAAAAATTCTGTAGAAATTCAAGCACCTACTGGAGAAATAATCACGATTACAGGAGATAAGCCACGTAAACCCATGAAGTTCATATCAGTAATGAAAGTTGCTAGTTATGAACGAAAGCAAGGAATAGTATATATGATTTCAGTAATCATTAGTACTAAGGGCAAAGAACTTAAGGAAATTCCTGTAATCTCAGAATACCCAAATCTATTCCCAGAAGAGTTACCGGGATTACCACCAGATAGGGAAGTAGAATTTAGGATTCATCTAATTCCTGGAACTACACCGATAGCTAAGGCACCTTATCGGTTAGCTCCTACCGAAATGTTAGAACTGAAAAAGCAATTAGATGAATTACTAAGCAAAGGATTCATACAACCTAGCTCATCCCCTTGGGGAGCGCCAATGTTGTTTGTAAAGAAGAAGGATGGTTCGATGAGAATGTGTATTGATTATAGAGAACTGAATTAGGTCACAATTAAGAATCGATACCCATTACCTAGAATTGATGATCTTTTTGATCAACTTCAAGGAGCTAGATATTTTTCTAAGATAGATTTACGCTTCGGATATCATCAATTGAAGGTACAAGACGAAGACATACCTAAAATTGCTTTCAGAACTAGGTATGGTCATTACGAGTTTACAGTCATGCCCTTTGGGTTAACGAATGCACCCGCAGCATTCATGGACATGAAGAATAGGATATGTAAACCGTATTTTGATAAATTTGTAATTGTCTTCATAGACGATATACTTATTTATTCCAAAAGTCAGACAGAACATTGTGAGCATTTGCATGCACTCTTAACTTTATTAAGAAAAGAGAAGCTTTATGCCAAATTCTCAAAATGTGAATTTTGGCTAAAGGAAGTACAATTTTTAGGACACATGGTGAATCATGCAGGTATTCATGTAGATCCTGCTAAGATAGAGGCAATTACCAATTGGAAGGTTCCGCAAACCGCAATGGAAATTAGAAGTTTTATAGGTTTGGCTGGGTATTATAGACGGTTTATTAAGGATTTTTCCAAAATAGCTGTACCATTAACTAAGCTAACCTATAAAGCCATTAAGTTTGAATGGGGACCTAAGCAAGAAGAAGCCTTTAAAATATTGAAGCAGAAATTAACAAATGCTCCAATCCTAGCTTTACCAGAAGGGACTGAAGATTTTGAAGTTTACTGTGATGCTTCAAAACTAGGATTAGGATGTGTGCTAATGCAACGCAAGAAAGTAATTGTGTATGCTTCAAGGCAATTGAAAAAGCAAGAGGAAAATTATACAACTCATGATTTAGAATTAGGAGCTGTAATATTCGCCCTTAAGATTTGGAGACATTATCTGTATGGAAGTAAATTTACTATCTATACAGATCATAAGAGTTTAAGATATATATATATATATATATATGGGCAAAAAGAGTTAAACATGAGGCAAAGGAGATGGATGGAAATCTTAAGTGGTTACGACTGTGATATTCAGTATCACGAAGGAAAAGCAAATGTAGTTGCAGATGCCTTAAGTCGTAAATATCATGAAAAACAACGACGAGTTCGTGCTCTTAGAATAAATCTACAGATAGATTTAATGGAACAAATAAAGAGTGTTCAAGAAACAGCAATCAAGGATGATGCTGAAGGAATGAAAGGACAAATAAAAGAATTAGAACAGGGAGAGGATGGAATTTGGAGATTCCATAAGAAAAGGATTTGGGTACCAAAGCAGGGAGAATTAAGAAATAAGATTTTAGAAGAAGCTCATAAATCTAGGTATACCATACACCCTGGAAATAATAAGATGTATCAAGATTTAAGAAATAATTTTTGGTGGATAGGCATGAAGAAGGATATAGCTAGATATGTTTCTAAGTGTCTTACTTGTTCACAAGTTAAAGCAGAACACCAGAAACCTTCAGGTCTACTACAACAACTAGAAATGCCTGTATGGAAATGGGAACTCATAACAATGGATTTTGTTACTAAGTTACCCAAAACCAGAAAAGGTAATGATGCGATTTGGGTAATTGTGGATCGATTAACCAAATCTGCTCACTTTCTACCTATGAAAGAAACCTTTAGCATGGAAAGATTGGCAAAGTTGTACGTAGACAAAGTAGTATCCTTACATGGAGTTCCACTCTCCATTGTATCAGATAGGGATAGTCGTTTCACTTCTCATTTCTGGAAAAGTTTCCAAGAAGCAATGGGAACTCGACTAAACCTAAGCACGGCATATCATCCACAAACAGACGGTCAAAGTGAAAGGACGATACAAACTCTAGAAGATATGCTCCGAGCATGTGTGATAGATTTTGGTGGAAATTGGGACGATCACTTACCTTTGATCGAATTCTCCTATAACAATAGCTATCATTCAAGTATTGAAACTGCCCCATTTGAGGCACTTTATGGAAGAAAGTGCAGAACTCCAGTTTGTTGGGCAGAAATAGGAGAAAGTCAATTGTCAGGTCCTGAAATAGTGCAAGAGACGACTGACAAAATTTCACAAATCAAGGAAAGACTGAAGACGGCTAGAGATCGCCAGAAGAGTTATGCAGACAATAGATGTAAGCCGTTAGAATTTCAAGTTGGAGACAGAGTACTGTTGAAGGTTTCTCCTTGGAAAGGAGTGGTTAGATTTGGTAAGAAAGGAAAGCTAAGTCCAAGATACATAGGACCATTTCCAGTGATTCAACGTATAGGACTAGTTGCTTATCGTTTACAACTACCAGAGGAATTAGCTGGAGTACATGATGTGACAACCCGCACTAAACCAGGTATCCGTACGACTTAATTAATGATTAATTACTGCTTAATTACTGTGCTTGCTTGAACTAGCTGATGAACTGCTACTTAAATACTGATACATGTACTTACTTGCATCATACTTGCTTGCTGTCACTGC
The DNA here is from genome assembly GCA_030545235.1 of Helianthus tuberosus. Lineage (NCBI taxonomy): Eukaryota > Viridiplantae > Streptophyta > Magnoliopsida > Asterales > Asteraceae > Helianthus > Helianthus tuberosus. The sequence continues at coordinate 146,696,727 of CM060367.1, read as the reverse complement.
ATTATTTACATACGGCACCTTAGTGACAAACGTGATGCACAAAAAGCACAGTAGCACGATACACGGATAACCTATTGAACATGCTGATAAAGCCAGCATCAGGCAGACACTGCCTCTAAGGCCTGCAAGAGCCTGAAATGATTTGCTACACTAGCAGTGAGTGTAGGATACAAGGGTTGTAGAACTGCGTCTCTAGGAATAAGATACACTGATTGGATGTGCCTAAAACGTACTTTAAGTACAAAACACAGCACTTTAATAAATAATCCAGCTTCTAGCTGACTAGTAAAGTGCCAAAACATGAGGAAAATATTACTAGACACTTTCCAAAGTGTCGGAAACAAGATGTGTCACTAAAAATGTTAATAACGACACTCTAAAGCTTTTGTAACGCTTTAACGGATTACTATCCAACCAAACAACCGGACTTTACCCGGAACATGAAAATATTATTATTTTCACTATTTATATTTTTCTGAGCCAGTTAGGATCCCTGATTACCCTAACACCCGTTGTAACATACTACACACAAGTAACTAAGTTAAACACATAACACTTAACCTAACTTAGTTTAAACTAACTAATACTTAGAGATTAGTTACAAACTAACCAAACCGCCCCCCCTAGCCTTGAGCTAGAGGTATATTGTTTACAACTCATTTTTGAACTAATCTAAGGTGGTTAAAAGGAATTATGTCGGTTAAATCTCGTTAAAATGCAAGGTGATGCACAAAAGTTCACTAAAAATACTTAAAATGGTGGTTAATAGCATATGGAATGTGTAAAAGTTGTAGTATTTGAAATATGTGCTTATTTAGACCCGATCTATGTTGTGGTAGCTCGGATCACCATTTAACCCGGTTTGGTAAGATCATGGATCTTAACATAAGCTCGTTTTTGAATGATACAAGGGTTAAAAGGTGAAACTCTACCACACACGAAGCATGAACTTGTGGAAAAATGCTTTACTTGTGTAAACATGTTTTAACTTGTACAAAGGTGTTTAAAACTAGTAGATCTACGTATCTACACCCGGTATTTTCAAAGGACCACATATCAAGGGAACCATGTATTTTGAAAGATGGATCTTACAATAATAAGCATGATTTTATAAACCACAAGTGTGTAAACACTTGTGAAATGAAAAGATCCGACAAAGAACTAGTTTTGTCAAAAGTTACTAGAAGTTGTAAAGATGGATTTTCTCTAAAAACGAGGTTTTTACAAAATCGGATTATTTACACAAAAGATCCAGTAAGAGTAAAGAGATTTACTACATATTTTTAGACAAACCACAAGTTCGTATATTTTTGCGATTATGTCTATCTTTGACTAGTTAAAATGTTGGAAAGTTGTTTGATAATGTTGAGAACATTGATTGATTGATTTGTTAAAAAGAAAATGATACGCTTGAAAGCGTGGCCACCTCCAGTTACAGAGGAAACTCTGGCGAAATTTTTCTAAATACCTAACACTTAGAAATATTTGCACAACAAGTGTTAGAATTATTTTTGACATGTTTTCAAAATATAAATTTCGCCATGACTTTATTTACTAAATATTCGGAGGTGGGATTTTCACAAAAATTAACGTGATAAATATATATATTGTCACAACACTGTTTATGATTATTTTGTGAAAATACATAAATATTATTTTTAGGGTAAAATTAATATTTACGAGCGTTAACGATTCCAAAATAATACAAACGCTTTCACATGAATATATAAGTTACACCGGTAATTATATTACCACTCGATTATTAAAACGTAACTTACGCACATGTATTGAATCCCCCATCCTTGGGAAGGAAATTAACTACCAAGTATATACAAAATGTAAACACGAAATAGTTGTCTAACTATTTCCCAAAAACTTAAACTATAAAGCTAAGGCACGGCCGTCCGTCTAATAGAATTAGCACTTGTAGGTCGTCGCACAGCTTTCCGATTTGGAGATACTTGGTAGAGACGCTTCACTGTGAGTTCATGTCCCCCTTTTCTCTAACTGTTTTCAGTTTTCTTAACTGCGGGGGTGAAATACATGTTACTTTGTTTACAAGTACTTTATATACGGTATGGTTAGCGTAAGGAGGTGTTTTATTCTGATCATGTGAGTGGGTAGGAGCAATATGAGGCCATTAGTCCTCATGTCGGGACCGAGGGACAGGAGCGGTAGATCTATCTGGGTGTAGCGAGCCCAGCCCCAGGCCAAACTAGAAACGGACCTTGGGGTGACTTTGTCCACATACAAATGCCGTGGCGAAATCTGCTAGGTTTGAGTCTCCCTATTTGCACTTCACATATATATCAGTGGCCTTGCAAACCATTGGTGATCACAAGTCCCCTTATTGGCTACATACCACGACTATTTTTATACTCACAAAGGTTTACTTACTCACTTACACATGAACTCGCTCAACATTATTGTTGATTTTTCAACTTACATGTATTTCAGGAAATTAACGAGATCTGGCACGGTATGGCATGTTTTCCGCTGCACTAGTTTCCGAGGTCATCCGGGGTTTAGGGGATGTGTCTCTTTCCTGGACAAGACATAATCCTTAAACCATGTTTATGTTATGTTTCAAGTTTGTAATGTCTGTTGAACAAGGTTATGGTTGTTAGGGTATGTTCCCGTTAAAAAAAATGGTACTGTATTTGGTTTTCAAAACTTAATGGATGATCTTGCATGTTTTTAACTCATATAGCTTGGTTATGATTAAGCTATGGTATTAAGAAGTCACACCAAATTAACCACGCTTCCGCAAAGCCAGGGTGTGACACATGATGTATTTCATGTATCCAATCTCAAGAAATGTCTATCAGATGAATCTTTAGTAGTACCTCTCTAAGATTTAGAGATAAACGAAAAGTTAAACTTTGTTGAGAAACCTCTTCAGATAGAAGATCGAAAGGTGAAGTTTCTCAAGAACAAACGACTAGTGTTAGTTAAAGTCAAATGGGATTCAAAGAGAGGAGCTGAATACACTTGGGAACTGGAATCTGAAATGAAGAGAAAGCATCCTCAATTATTCCAGTAAATCTCGAGGACGAATTTTTATTAAGGTGGGGAGAATGTAACAACTCTCATCAAAAGTCATATTTATTATTTTAATTGTCCAATAGGAAACCCTAATTGAGACACCCAAGTGATTCTGCACAAACCCTAAAATTTTCAGAACAATCGGAATCAGGATCAGGGCCCCTAAAACTCAGGGGGGGGGGGGGGTAAACCCTAGTTACGATTATCTTAAAATCTTGTTGTCAAAAATCGAATTTACAAAACAGTTAAGTCAGCAAGGCTAGTCCCAGACGTGGCTGACCTAGGGTGAAAAGGTGTCCCTTGCGCACTGATGTGTGTAAAATGCAACATATAAATTACATCAAATGAGGCATAAAACTAACCCTTTTTAAGTACTAATATTGGAAAAAGAGTGTTTTTGTCTTCCTTTTGTATTTTCAGGATTAAATGAGCTCAAAAACGCAAAAGAAGCAAAAAGACAGCTAAATCCAACATAAATACAAGAAAAGGAATATTAGTGGACTGCCCGACCCCTCAACGGCACCTTCCAAAGCAAAAAGGAGAAGACAGAAGGCTGAACACGCCCCGTGCTCAGCCAGCACGGGGCCGTGCCCAAGAAGCAGCAGAAAAGACAAATCCATAGAAGCTTCTATTGCCCATCACGGGGCCGTGCTCAGCGGACACGGGGGCGTGTCGAAAGTACAGCAGGCGCATTTATTGTAATTGCGAATTACAATTAATGAGGAGAGAGATTGTCAGACAGACACGGGGCCGTGTCCAGCGGACACGGGGCCGTGTCCAGCACTCTGTTCAGCCTATAAATAGGAGTGCTTGGATTCATTTCATCTAATCCCTTGGCACACCACCTCTCTCACACTTCATCCACCACCCACCACCATCACAACACCATCATCCACCACCATCATCCATTGTCCATCGTAGAGTGTGTGAGTCGTCTCGGGATCCAAGATTGATCGTAAGAGTTCTTGACAATCAAGGCCATGTTTGCCTAAGTCTCTTACATCACTTGGTGAAGACAAAGTGTCTAGTATAATACTTTTTATTTCTAATCTTTTGCACTTTTTATTTGGTTTTGTATTAATGACTTTAATAACTAGTTACTTATGTTGAAGGTGATCTTTCCTTATCGTTTGCCCGTGGTGTCTTGGCATTATTTTACTGTCTATATAAAATAAATGATTTTCACCATTCATATCTCCACGGTCTATATGGAGGTATGTTGGCTACCTGGTAGGGGGTTAAGGGAACGGTTTGGTAAAGGTCTTGCCATTGTTCAGCGTTTAGAGGTCCTGCAATGGACCTGGGTCAAATTTAGTAGGACCTCCTTCAATACTTCACGGTATTGGATGGCGGGGGTCCAAACTCTTTGATCCCCTCATAAGTTAACTACTATTAATACTATAACCCGACTATTTAGGACTGTATCCCTGCTGACTCAGACTACTTAGCCGAGGGTAGCGTCACCGCCAAAAGCGGGGCCTACCACAATACTGCATTAATAACTTAATTCATTATCTTCCAATAATCCACCCCTTTAGGATTGTATCCCTGCTGACTCAAACTACTGGGGTGAGGGTAACGTCACCTTCAAAAGAGGGGCCTACTATAATAACTAAGATAATCTCTTAATTATGTGCAAAAGTGCGGAAATAATCAAAGGTTATACTAGATACGAGTCGGAACCAAGTGATTCATCTTGTCTATCTGTTTTTCTTTTATTTTTATTTTCAGCATTTTAGTTAGCTTTTAATTTTCTTAGTTTAAAACATTTTTCTAAACTTTTATTTTGGTTAGACGTTGAGGATAAACCGGTACTAAAAGCTCTTGTGTCCTTGGACGACCTCGGTATCTTACCAACACTATACTACACTCAATGATGGGTGCACTTGCCCATATGTGTGTTTAGTGTTAGTGAAATATCGTGTTTTATAAATTTAAAACTTGGCTAAAATAAGTGTTAAAAAGGGCTTAAAATATAAACCTAATATATACGACACTTACCGCACATCAAGTTTTTCGCGCCGTTGCCGGGGACACAAGGATTTTAAGAAAGTTAGGAATCAACGGCCTAATCATTTTTTTTTCTTTTTAATTTTTTAGGATTTTCTTAGTTTTTCAGCTTCTGCAGAGCTCAGCACGGGCCGTGCCCGCTGAACACGCCCCCGTGCTCAATCATTGGAACTGGCAATCCTGTTTTACGTCAGACAGTAAGCTGAACACGGGGCCGTGCTCACCCAACACGCCCCCGTGCCCAAGATTCAGTTACTGAAAACAGAACCGTTAGATCCCGGCGGTTGGTAATTTCTGACATAAACATGAGTGATAGTAATTGTTTTTACTTTCGGCACTCTTATGGTACGTGGTGTCAATTATGTGGTGGCAAACATGAAGAAGTAAAATGCTACTTTCTAAATTATAAGCCCCACTACATGGACCCACCAACTTCTCACAACCTTAAGAGGGGCGAAAGTAAAAATAAGCACTATTTCTCCCTCGAATGCGCCCAGCCATATATTCTAGGGGAAATGCTCCTTGATGAGTTATTTCAACTAGAAAATCTAGTTCAGAATTGGTTAGAAGAGCTTAGGAAGGATTTTATTGATCCACCCCAAGACGATAACCATGAAGAAAAGTTGGAACCGCATTCCGACAACCACGTTGCTCCCGAAAATACCTTCGTACCTAGCAAAGACTTGGACGATAGTCGTCCCTGTGTCGATTGTGCCGTGAAGGACTCTCCATCGACTTCGTTCGGTGCATACATAGACCTGAGCGATTCGGCATACACCTTCTTTAACAAGAGCCCGGAAAAGGGTTGGACTTGTCCACCTAGAAGAAAAATAGGAATTACCCTCACCGACAACCTCTTGCGTTCTCGCCTTAGTCTAGGACAATTAAGGTATCTTAGGCACTTTGGGGTTGTTCCAACCAGTAAGGAACCACCCGATTTCGACGAAATCCTTAGAAGAAGCAAAACTCCATAAGACAGCCTCCAGACACGAGGCCGTGTCCAGGTCAACACGCCCCCGTGCTCATCAAAGAGATTCTCTGCTGATTTGGTCAGAATACGGACAAAATGTGTCAGGAATTCCTCTGCACACGGGGCCGTGTCCAGTGCACTGTCGTTTTCTTTAAATGTAGCCTGAATCCTGCTCATTTTTTACCACTTCAAAAGACAGAGATTCCTGGGATTTTCACTCATACCATCCTAGGTAAGTGCTAAAAGAAGGTTCCAAAGAACCCTCTTGTCCCTTCCACTTTTACTTATTTCCTCCTCTTTAAAAATTTTTCAAAATTTCCTCCATGGAAGCTTGGAAATCTCTTGATTCCAACCCTCTATGTGAAGTTTGTAAGATTATTTGCTAAGGATTCTTGTTTAAAGTTAGTTGTATAACTTTATTTTAAATTATCTAAGCCTAAAAACTAGCTAAAAATCATGAGAATAATTTAAAACTCCAAGACTCCCTAGCATAAAATCCTGCAGACAAATGAACACGAGGCCGTGCTCAGTGAGCACGGGGCCGTGTCCGAGGATCTGTTTTGTAAAAATTTAGCTTTCTTCGGTTTCCTTCACAGAAAATGGCAAGCAGAACAAACGGGTCATCTTCAAGAAATAACCGACAAGGGAGGAGATCTTCAACAGCAGAAGACTCTCTTGTAAACTATGTTTACGCTCTAAGGGAGGCTATTGATGAAATGACGGGGGTGGAAGAAGCATTGGTCGACCGTATCAACCATCTTTCAGTGGGGCTGGAGGGCTGTCTCCATGAAGTAAACCTCTTGCACCAGAGGTTGAACCTTCTCGCCTCCCCGCCTTTGGTACCTATAATAACCCAAAGGGCGTGGAACATGGTACCTGAAGTTGTCATTCCAGCCGAATGGTACTCCATGCACCAAGAACCTCCGCGAAGAGTGGTGCAAGGATTCCCGGTGAATGTTCCCCCTCAACCACCAGCTGCGGAGGAAAATGAAGCCGCATTCTTCCTTCCTAGGGAAATCGAAGAATGGCTTTAAATAACATTTAAGGAAGAAATTATTCGGCTAAAAGTCCTACTATATCGAGAAACTTTTCTTGAAATTTTCTTAAATAAGTAGAGCTTATTATGATAACCTCGTGCACCTGCTGACCTATTTAGATTAAGTTTTAATTTTATTTTAATTTAGGACTATGTAAGTTCTCTCTATGATGAAATGAAATGATGGTTTTAAGGTTTGGATGGTTTGTAATGAATAAAACACACTCATGGTGGTAAAGGATGAAAAGGGGAACGAGAAAAATGAACCCATGCACAAGAACAAGGCAACCCGACAATTTTCTCCATTTCAGAAGGTTCAACACGGGCCGTGCCCAACCAACACGGCCCCGTGCTGAGCACCCTGCATAAAGCGCCCAGTTCAGGTAACTGGACACGGGCCGTGTTCACCCAACACGCCCCCGTGTCCAGGCTTCTGTTTCTCTCGTTTTAATTCTGTTACTGGCACTTGAACACGGGGCCGTGCCCGGACAACACGGGGCCGTGTCCAGTGCCCAGTAACACAATTTTTTTCTTTTTAAACACTATTTTACACATCTAATCAACCTAAAAAAATTTATTTTTGGGACACATTGAGGACAATGTGTAATTTAAGTGTAGGGGGATGCTAAAACCTTGAACTTTGCAAGTCCTAAATACAAGCCTTACACAAAACTCTATTGGAACCGCTAATCACCCCAAATTTTTTTTACTTGTCCATGTTTAACTCGGAAAATTCAAGTTCTCAAAAAGGTTATATTTTTACAAATTTACAACCGATAGCGTAGTGATAAAAAGAACCAACATAAGAAAATTATGAAAAGGCATGACAAACTTATTTAAAATTTGATTATATATACTTGATCACATAAAAATTCATTCCCACAAAAGTGAGTTTTGAGCCTTTATTGAGCACACAATTACATATCAATTGACTAAATGCTCATTTTTCGTTTCTTGTGTGAATAGCCGCTTGGTTCTTACGACTCTAGAACTTGCCATGACAATACATTCCCGGTCCTTATCAACTTAAACCCGAGTAAGTAAATGATGGAGGCATTAGGACTAACCCTTTTTATTTCTACACCATTATTTTTCTTTTTCTTTTACCACCTACCCAAAAATCCCCCTAGTTAGCCCCTTTGAGCCTAAACCTTTTCGTTTCATCACCCAAACAAAAACCCTTTTACCCACCAAAACATTTTTCATTTTTAACCCTTTATTTTAGTAACAAGTTCGGTTCTTCGTAAAAAAAAAAATGATGAAGCAAAAAGAAAATAAACAAACAAGTTAATAAAAAATAACTTAGTTTGAATAAAAGCTTCATCAAAATAAAAAGTTGCAAAAATACGAAAACCGACACTTGTTACGCTTTTAGCCCTTTTTCTACTAACCACTAACCCAACCACCTACCTTTAACCCTAGCCTAACCCTTAACCCACAAAGTCCTCTTGATATCTACAAAGGTATAAAAGTTAAAAAGGAGGAGGATTGATTTCTTGGCAAGCCTATGGTAGGAATAAGTTCCATGCCGCTCTCGAGTGATTCACTAAAAATACACCTTCGGCCGAGTGTGAGTGATTTCCCCGTGAGGTATGTGAACTTGTATATAAATAGAATTTTAAAAAAGGCATGTTATGCCCAAATAAGTAATTTCTTTTATGAAAAGTTCTAAATAAATCATTACGAATAGGAGTGTAAATAAATAAAATAAAAAACCCAAAAAGATCTTGGAAATCTCGACACTCTACGACAAGCCCAAAACCTTCTCTTCTACCTATTCCATTTGGTAGTGTAAGCCACATATTAAAGAGTTTTGCTTGAGGACAAGCAAAAGTTCAAGTGTGGGGGTATTTGATGTGTGTAAAATGCAACATATAAATTACATCAAATGAGGCATAAAACTAACCCTTTTTAAGTACTAATATTGGAAAAAGAGTGTTTTTGTCTTCCTTTTGTATTTTCAGGATTAAATGAGCTCAAAAACGCAAAAGAAGCAAAAAGACAATTAAATCCAACATAAATACAAGAAAAGGAATATTAGTGGACTGCCCGACCCCTCAACAGCACCTTCCAAAGCAAAAAGGAGAAGACAGAAGGCTGAACACGCCCCGTGCTCAGCCAGCACGGGGCCGTGCCTAAGAAGCAGTAGAAAAGACAAATCCATAGAAGCTTCTATTGCCCATCACGGGGCCGTGCTCAGCGGACACGAGGGCGTGTCGAAAGTACAACAGGCGCATTTATTGTAATTGCGAATTACAATTAATGAGGAGAGAGATTGTCAGACAGACACGGGGCCGTGTCCAGCGGACACGGGGCCGTGTCCAGCACTCTGTTCAGCCTATAAATAGGAGTGCTTGGATTCATTTCATCTCATCCATTGGCACACCACCTCTCTCACACTTCATCCACCACCCACCACCATCACAACACCATCATCCACCACCATCATCCATTGTCCATCGTAGAGTGTGTGAGTCGTCTCGGGATCCAAGATTGATCGTAAGAGTTCTTGACAATCAAGGCCATGTTTGCCTAAGTCTCTTACATCACTTGGTGAAGACAAAGTGTCTAGTATAATACTTTTTATTTATAATCTTTTGCACTTTTTATTTGGTTTTGTATTAATGACTTTAATAACTAGTTACTTATGTTGAAGGTGATCTTTCCTTATCGTTTGTCCGTGGTGTATTGGCATTATTTTACTGTCTATATAAAATAAAGGATTTTCACCATTCATATCTCCACGGTCTATATGGAGGTATGTTGGCTACCTGGTAGGGGGTTAAGGGAACGGTTTGGTAAAGGTCTTGCCATTGTTCAGCGTTTAGAGGTCCTGCAATGGACCTGGGTCAAATTTAGTAGGACCTCCTTCAATACTTCACGGTATTGGATGGCGGGGGTCCAAACTCTTTGATCCCCTCATAAGTTAACTACTATTAATACTATAACCCGGCTATTTAGGACTGTATCCCTGCTGACTCAGACTACTTAGCTGAGGGTAACGTCACCGCCAAAAGCGGGGCCTACCACAATACTGCATTAATAACTTAATTCATTATCTTCCAATAATCCACCCCTTTAGGATTGTATCCCTGCTGACTCAAACTACTGGGGTGAGGGTAACGTCACCTTCAAAAGAGGGGCCTACTACAATAACTAAGATAATCTTTTAATTATGTGCAAAAGTGCGGAAATAATCAAAGGTTATACTAGATACGAGTCGTAAACCAAGTGATTTATCTTGTCTATCTGTTTTTCTTTTATTTTTATTTTCAGCATTTTAGGTAGCTTTTAATTTTCTTAGTTTAAAACATTTTTTCTAAACTTTTATTTTGGTTAGACGTTGAGGATAAACCGGTACTAAAAGCTCTTGTGTCCTTGGACGACCTCGGTATCTTACCAACACTATACTACACTCAACGATGGGTGCACTTGCCCATATGTGTGTTTAGTGTCAGTGAAATATCGTGTTTTATAAATTTAAAACTTGGCTTAAATAAGTGTTAAAAAGGGCTTAAAATATACACCTAAAATATACGACACTTACCGCACATCACGCACCGTAAGGGTCTAAGTCTTACGGCCAAATTTTTACTATAAATAGCAGACATTGGCAATCGAATTTGGGCACTGAAACGACGTAAAATATCGTTACGTAGACTGAGATATCACAGAAACACTTCTAAAAACACACACGGATCACTAATCGCCGCCGCAATACAGGGTAATAACTCGATCGCAGATACGATTCAATGTCCGATCGATTAAACTATCCAATGGATGTTTAAGTGCTGCCCACATTAGGATTTATGCTTTGTCATTCGTTGTTAATTCAATGGATGTTTAAGTATCGCACTTTGTCATTCGTTGTGAAGGTTTTAATCTCGTGAGTTATCGTAAATGCTGTATTAAGTTACTAACTGAATTGTGTGCCTGTTATTAATTTAGGTTAAAAGGCTAATCAGTAGGCTAGGCTCTGCTCAAATTAAATCTACAATGTGAGTCATTCTCTTTTTATCAAAGTTGTTTACAAAAGCATGTTTATTTTCAAAAGTTATAATTACAAGGATTAAGTCTTGTTATCTGAAATTACTGCCAGTATGTGTGGGGATGTGCACATAGCTACTAATTATTTATCACTTATGGGTGAAAGGACCCAGCAAGTGATATGTCTACAGTCACAAGTCCGGTCAAGTGACAACTGGGTCAGTTAATTCAAAAGATGGAGACATTGTAATAGCTCTTAATACTGTAAATTATAACAAACAGGTCGTTTTAGTAAAATGAATGATTCACTCAGTATTTCCCGCTGACAAAACCTTTTTCAAACATGTTTCAGGTGATCTGTTGTGATCCAGGAAAAGTGCCGAGAAGCATTACAAGCTTAAGGAAATGGCTCAGTATAAAACAAAGAAACATGTTTTGTAAAATAAAAAGATTTCTTCGTGAAATCTCAAGATTGTAAATTACCGGGTTTTATCCCGAGTTGTGAAATAAAATAATTGGGAAATATTTCAGTTTTAAAAAGATCCTGAAGTAAACTTCCGCTATTAAATAAATACCACGGGATTTTCTGTCCCGCAGCTCCTGAAACGGGTCAAACCGGGTCAGGGGCCATGACAGTTAGTAAAGGTAAAATTAAATCAACATGTCTTTTTTTGTCGACATTTAGCTTAACATACAACGAAGAGTCAACAACAGAATAATTCACTCACCGGCTCGACACCACATGCACGGATAGCATTTCCAACCTGTATCACCTTGTCATACACTTGCTTGTAAGTCAACCATACATACGGTCCATGCTGTAGACCCAACAAAATGCATATAAATATTGTCAACAAATAGTTAAACACAAGAAGTACTTAAGGAGTTCAGTATGATCCATAACAAGCAACGGTATACCTTTCCATTCACAAGTTCACGGGTACCAAGCATTCGATTATCGGGATAATTCTCCACCGACAAGCTATAACATAACCACAAAAACATGTCAAAAAACGTCATAAAAAACCAAGAATCCCAACACTGAAAAACAAAAATCAGATCCTTGTAGACGTTGTCACTGTGTTTTAGATTCTCTTTGTGCATTAACCAATTGAACACGTTCTATCTTCCTAACCAAAGCTTCTCAAACAATCAAACTCCCAGCATAGTCTAACCAAGCATCTAAGAATACAAATCTTATAATTGTTCCTGCAGAATCTCATATCTGTCATTTTTGTATGTGAAAGTGAGAAGTAAAATAGGATGAACATAAAATACAAATCAACCAAATCATCATCTTAAAGAACTTCACATCTTTACAAGAATACAATTCAAGTTTTCATAATAATAAGAAGAATTTATCCATAGAGTTACATAACAAACAAGGTTTAACATAGAGTTTAGTGGCACTCTAAATAAACCTTTTGACTTTAATGATCCACCTTTAAATCATCCAATAACGAAAGCCAAATCAATAAAAACACAACAGTAGTCAAACACAATTAGCCTCATCACACCATCCTACACTAATAATTAAAACCAAACAACATGCAATTTAGGTCAACACTTCAACTAACCTTAAGTACACACAATAAACAAATCTGCTCAAATTCAACCTAACTAAACTCAGATTCCAAATCCAAATCACAACACCACTTCAATCTATTATCATTATCAAAACACAACCGGAAAACCTCCCACCAGGAATCTAGACCGTCGATCGGAAAAGTCCCACAACAACGGGCCATGGGTCACCTCAGCCTCAAACCACTGCCATAACCCCAAAAATTTAGGGTACAAATGACCATCATCAACTAAAACAACAAAATCAGATATCATCCAAAAAATAGGGCTTACATTCAAGAACGCACAACAACATCAAACCAACATAGATCTAAATCAGAAGAGCCAATATTGTCAATATTGTTACCTTGTTGGAGGGTTCAAAACCTGAAAATTGGACAAGGTAATCAATAATCGCGCCTATAGCCTCTTGCCACCGTGTGTACGCCACCGCACCATCTACGGTCACCGGAACCCTAGCCACCACATCTGCAAACATCACCACCACCATTCCGTCACCATCTAGGTCGGTCCTCGAGCCGTCGGCTGCTGCGGTTGATACTCCACCGTCGCCATCTTCGTCAGCCCACCACCATTACCTCAGCCGCACAGTACCACCGCCCGTTAAAAGAAAAAGGATTTGATAATCAAGTTTTCAGATTTGAGAAGGGGGTGAACGTACCGGTACATCGGAGCTCTGCCGGAGATCCCCTACGTGTGACACCACCGTGGGGCCGCCATGGCGCCGCCGCAACCCCCATCAGCTTTCTGTCTCCCTTTCTTCCCGATTCTCCCTAGTCCCTACCCCCCTCTCTCTCTCTTAACTGTGGGAGAAGAAAAAGATTTGGCGAGTCATGTGTTTTGTCCTAAACCAGTGTCCAACATAATAAGCACGCAGTACAACTTGCAGTGCACCTAAATGTTGCAAATTAGAAGTATATATAATGGTGTACCCTAGCTCTGTACTTTTCTTGTTCCTTATCCTTCCTACATCTCAGCCCCCAATATTAAAAAAATTCACCCACACATCGTAGCTCATTTCACGAACCTTAGTTCTTCGCCAGCGATTCCCGAACCATGTTCTTTCCGGTGAGAGTTGGCTTGTTTTGATCGCTACCTGCTAAGTAATCGGCGGTGGTGGTGGTAGGCCTAGAAGTCTTGTTGGTGCTGGCATCAAACCATGAAAAGTAACATATATTGATGATGTTGATGACCATGAACAAGTTCTTTTGATTTTTAATTTTTCCACGTTTTGGTCTTGTATTTCAATTTCTTTGATCCATCTTCTGATTTATCATTCATTTGCACCTTAAATAGGTTATGGTAAAAGTTGTGAAGAGGCAGGAAGATAGGATTAAAGAGAAAGTCTTAGTGTTTATTTAATCTTAAATCTCATCAGATTTGGGTGTTTGTGATGAAACTTATTTTATTTCTTTCAATTTTGGATAATAAATCTTGAATCTCATCAGATTTGGGTGTTGTGATGTGTTTGTGGTGAAACTTACTATTTGTTTGAATTTTGGATAATTAGTCTTGAATCTCGTCAGATTTGGGTGCTCTGGAGTGTGGATAAAATTATTTTGTTTGTTAAATTTTGGATATCCGTTTTAGTATCCGAATCCGTATCCGAAATTTCGGAATCAAAGTTAACTATCCGAAATTTTTTCGGATATCCGAAGTTCGGATATCCGAATTTCCGGATATCCTGTTTTGAACACCCCTAGTGGACGGTATCGTTCGGTGAACCGTTCGGGGACTTCCTTTCACCGAGCGGTGAACGGTCGCCGGTAAAATTTCGGTGAGCGGGGAGTGGGTAATTCGGTGTATACTCACCGATGCGGGAAGAGGGGGGAAGGAAGAAAGAAGGGGTTTAATGGTGGGTCCCAACCCCTTTCAACCGTTCACAATTTTTTTTTAAATTCTTTACCACTTTCTAGGTGTTTGAACCATTGCCAATGATTGAGTGCAAAATAGGGAGTGGAATGGAGACTTGGCATGTCATGATATTATTGGCTAGAGAATACCCTCCACCCTTATAATTGAACGATCGAGGCTCATTTAGGCAATGGTTATTAGTGGCCTATGTATTGATTAGTTTCAAAGGAAAGTTTGTCTGTTCAAACTCTTGATATCAATAGAAATTATTGTTGGATCAGATCACACTTCATGTGAAGGTGGATTGTATATGAATCTGGATCCAAGGCCCACATCATTACAAAACAATACCGAAGCCCACCACACCGTTTAAATTTCAATGCTCAATTGAAAGTGCCATCTTTCCAAGAAAGTGGGTCCACAGTCCACACTTCACTATTTGTTTTATTAAAATCACAAACATCATAAGCAAAGTCATCAGCCCACTGAAAGATTGTGTTATCTCACAAACGAAAGTTCTTATTAATTGGCCCATTCAAACGATAACTTGGATTTAAACTAATTATCGTTTGGATTTATAATCAATTGGGCTTAGTTTTCAGTTTAGACATCCTTTGGGCTGTAACTTTCAACCGACCCATTTTGCTTGATTTTTCTGGATTCGTTTTTAGTGGGCTGTGATCCAAAAGTCCGTTTGAAAATGGAGTGTTGAAGGTTTCTAAGTTTAGTAAAACTTTCACGAGTTACATTTTCAAAAAAATTGGCATATTGGTCAAACCCAAACAATCCAAGCTCGAGCAACTCTTCACAATCATTCGATCCTTCAGCTTGGGGACCTTGACCTTCCGGTTCTAGTAATACATTTGTTATTCAAAGTAAACCTGACATGTCTTGGGTTCGGTCTCTTATGCCGTCAAATAACCTTCCACCACCACAAATCAATTATTGGGCTAAACCCTCTGTCAGTTGTGATCAGCCGTATGAATCATTTCCAAAAGACATATCTGATCCCTCTTGACATAGGGATGAGCTCCGTACCATCCGGTACTGATAACGAACCGGTATCGATACCGAAAATACTAGTACCGAAAATCCTAAAAAAGGGTACCGGTACCGAAAATACCTGATCCGGTAAGGTTCGGCACTGGTACGGACCGATATTTGAGGGTAAAATTCGGTACCGTACCGGACCGGTACCGAAAACACTAAATGTCGGTACCGAAAATCAACTCGGTTTAAGAAATTCGGTACTGGTTTCAAACCGGTACCCGATACCATTTGCTCATCCCTACCTTGACCCACCACTATCAACATACCACAGATTATCAAAAAGTGAGAAATCATTTTTGATAATCTCATTTGTGGAGGTCAGTGCCAAATTGGTAGACATTGTTCCTTGAGACTTGATAGCTTTTCAGAGATTTCATAAATGAGTTTTTCTTTGAAACGTTCTTCAAATTTATTGGGATTGCCTAGGGATTTTTGTTTCTTGATATCAATTGCAAACAAAGGTAAATTATCTCCTGTGATATTATCAGGAGTGTTGCTCCAATCAACAAAGTTCTATGTGAAAAAACTTTGATGATCGGGTTTTGGTGCATGGCAACCATTAGTTTGAGAAACTAGTGGTGAAAAAGCCTGTGGGTGTGAAGAAGACTGAGCATGTGCTTGTGGTATGTGAATTTGCAAAAATTGGTATTGTGGGGGCCCATTAACATACTGATATGCCATTTTAACTGGTCCATACGTCAAATGTGCAATGTACTGTGTAGATGCACCAGCGGCATTTTGGGAAAAAATGAGTGATGATTTTAAAAGCTTGAGCACTGACCAACTGTTGATTAAATGATTTGATTAGATTAGGATAACTTAGAGTCTTACACTTAGTAGAGAGGTTTGTGCAAGATTTTTACACTCTCTAGCAAAGTGACATAATCTATAACACTTATAACATTCAATTTTTGTATTTATCTTTACGAAATTTACCCCTACCTTCCAAACCAGGAAATCTCCTACCAGTTTGTTATAACACTTATGTGATCTAACACTCAAAAGAGCAAGTTGGTCTAGGAGATCAAATTCTTTTTGGTCAGTTGGGTCCATGGGTTTCTGATCATACGTCATTAAGGCAAAATTCTGATTTCCAACATGTGATGTGTCAACTTGAGAATTGAAACCAGTAGTTATATCAACAAAGTGATCAGAACTCTGTTCATTTACTTTGTTGGATGATGAAGATGACTCATCAGGGCTATATTACCATATGTGTAATCATCAGTAGTTTTGGATGATGACATCAACTTTTGTTTCTAGTCAAGCTTTCTTTCATAAGTGAGGAGTTTGCCATGAAGCTTTGTCAGAGTCATCTCTTTAAAACCAACATAATTTTTCAACACATATGCAGTTGTATCCCACTTATCAGAAAGAGATCTCATAAATCTATGACTCGGAGTAGAATTTGTATTAGTTTTAACTGTAAGCCTTAGCTCATTGATCAGGCAGTTAAACCGCTCAATTTGTTGAGTCAGTGATTCTTCCTTGATATGGGTAAATGTTTCATATTTCCGATTCAAAATATCTTTGTTATTCTCTTGTGCTCCATCTGTACCACCAAATTGTTCATTCAAAGCAACTAACAACTCCTTGGCATTCTTACAATGGAGCAATCCTCCATAGTAAACAGAAGTCCCCCAACTCAACATCTTCATTACAGTAAGTTCAGCACGGGGCCGTGCAAGGTAAGCAAGCCCCCGTGCCTCTATTATGAGGAAACAATTTTGATTCTGGATCTGTCACACGGGGTCATGTCTCTTAGGCATGCCCCCGTGCCCATCTTCCGGAAAATTTTCAATACTGGCACTTTTTACACGGGGCCGTGCAGAAGTCCCCTAACTCAACATCTTCATTACAAGAATAAAACCATGTCGAATAGAATTGTAAATAAATAAGAACAAGAATAAAAAAGGAACTTGGATTCCCGACACTCTAAAACAAGACCCAAAAACTTCTTCTCTACCTAATCCATTTGGGTCTGTAACCAATATTAAAGAGTTCTGCTTGAGGACAAGCAAAGATTCAAGTGTGGGGGTAATTGATATGCACCAAATGCAACATATAAATTGTATCAAATAAGGTATAAAATCAACCCTTTTATGTACTAATGTTGGAAAAAGTGCGTTTCTTTGTATACTTTTGATTTTCAGGATTAAAAAAGCTTAAATATACAAAAGGAACAAATTAACGGCAAAAACCAACACAAATACAAAAGAAGAGAAGTTGACACTTTATACTGACCCTAAGACCAAAAACAACAAATTAGAAGACAAGCACGGGGCTATGCCACCCAGGCATGGGGCCGTGCTCCATTCCAGATTCCATAAAGAAAAGACAAACATAAGCAGACAAGAGACATGGGGCCATGTCCCATGGACACGGGTCATGGTCAACTCTAAGATTTGCAAAATCTCCAATAGTACAGCAAGTACAAGACCATGGGGTGTGGCCTGATAACACGAGCCGTCTGAGCATACGGACTAACGCAACTCAATAAATGAAGACAGAGAAGAATGAGACACGGAGTCGTGCCCTTCGGGCACGGGGCCTTGTGAAGAGTCTGTTTCCATTTATAAATAGGGGTGCTTAATTCAATTGCAATCCATCCCTTGGTAAACCACTTCTCTCACACCTGCCACCACTCCACCTCCACAATACCACTATCATCCACCACATTTCTCTATCATCCATCTTTAGAGTGTGTGTAGTAGTCTCGGGGATCCACGATTGATCGTAAGAGTTTTTGTCAAACAAAGGTCATGCTTGGCTAATCTCTTACATCACTTGGTGAAGACAAGTCTTTTATGTATTACTTTTGATTTCCAAGCTTTGGTTAACTTTTTAATTGGGTATGTATTAGTGACTTTAATAAACTAGTTTTTTATATTGAAAGTGAACTTTATTCTATCATCTCTTCATGTTTTGTTGATTCACTCATTCGTGTCTTTACGGTCTATATAAAGCGCGTTAACTGCCTGGGAGGGGGGTTAGAAGGGTGGTTTGGGTAAAGTTCTTGCCTCGTTCAATGTATAGATCTTGCGAGGACTTGATTGAAGCTTATTAGGACTTCCTTTGACTCAGACCATTAAAACTTTAAACCGACATTGCGGGAATGTATCCCTGCTGACTCGGACTAATATGGCCGAGGGTAGCGTTGACTCTAAAAGAGGGACATGCCATATTTTTCATTAATAACTTATTTAATTATCTTTCAATATTCTGGCCTTGCGGGACTGTATCCCTGCTGACCCAGACCAATATGGTTGAGGGTAGCGTTGCCTCCAAAAGAGCGACATGCCACTATAACTAAGATAATCTCTTAAAAAACCCAAAGTGCGGAAATCATCAAAGGATACGTAAAAGATGAGTTGGAACCAAGTGATTCCATCTTGTCTAATGTTTTTATATTTTATTTTCTTGTTTTAGTTTTACTTATCTAAAAATATTTTCTCAAGATTTGGTTAGATTAGACGTTGACTATATTCCGGTATTAAAAGCTCTTGTGTCCTTGGACGACCTCGGTAACTTACCATCACTCTACTACGCCAACGATGGGTGCACTTGCCCTAGCGTGTTGTAGAGGGTGATTGTGTTATATCGTGCTTTATAAATTTAAAGCTTGATAAGCGAGTAAAAGTGCTTAAAAATATATCTAAAAATTATACCATGCTCGCATCATGTCAGAAATATATGAAAATGTGAATGGTTTGTCTCAGTTAATTTTGGTTAATTGAGGGTATAAAAAATCGATAACCTTTTTTGATTAATTATTCAGTTATTACTCACCCTTAGATAATGTTAATCATGTAATATATTAATTTTTTAATTAAAAAACTATAGCAATATTATACTTAAATTAAAGAGAATAAAAATACTTGTTTATATGGTGTAATTTAAATAAAATATATTAACGGACCAAAAAGTTTTGACCATTTAAAAATCATGGGGGAGTTGGGTTTTTATAAGAGGATAAAATGTAACTGCTAACTCATTATCTATAATTTTGTTAAAGATGAAGGAGCAAAGTGTAATCTAGATGAGAGGATTAAATTTATGGTATTAATAATCACTTGACATTTTGTAGCTACTAAACATTATGGGCTAATGACTAAGTACGTTGGGCTTTACTCACTTGTACACTAAGACATCATCTACTTATACCTTTTAATCCACACGTCAATACTGACCAAAGTAACGTCAACAAAAATGAGAAGGTCGTCACGATACTTTTGGATTTTCTTAAAACATTATAGCTTATAATATATGGCAAGAATACGTAAAAGAATTATAAGTTTGTTGTGGAGGGAGAAAATTACAACTAATTACCCATAATTATGTTAAAACTCATGGATTTAAGTGTGATAAGACGAATGACTAAAAATATAATTATTATTCAAAAGGCCAATTTACCCCCATTTTAGGGGTGTATTTATAAATTAAGATGGAAAAAGTTCTTATTTTTTGTGTATATTAAAATGTCTCTCCCTCATATATTATAAATTTATAATACACTATAGATAAGAGAAAAATAAAGAAAAATAAAAAAATTAAACTAACTACAAAATTGGAGGGAACGGTTATTATACCACACATTTTAAAAATTTTATTTAATTTGAATTAAATCATAAGAGTGCTCAAAAGAAGTGTACATTAATGCATTAAAACTTGTACATTATAACCGTCTGATTAACTTGTACGTTATAATGCATCAAAAGACTTGTAAATGAATGTATGAATGACTTGTATATTCTAGTTCACATCTCGATGTTGTATAAAATTTATATCGACACATCGACAAAAAGAAACACGTTTTAACGGTATGTTCAATTTTTTTAAAACATAATATATTGAAAGATATTAGAGAAAAAGAAAGAAAAATAAAAATGAGAAATACATGAGTAAAGATAAAGGGAGAAAACTGTAAGTTTTGAGAAACAATAGTGTAAGTATTGTTAAAAGGACATAGGTGCCCATAAAAAGTGGTTAACATGTGCACTAAGTGTTGTAATTTAAGCCATTCTCTGTGTACTACTAAAATTTGAGGTTATTGGGAAATGTATTATAATATATTATAGATAAAAATGTCAAGTACATAAAAATAAATACTTGTTTTTTACAAGAGTGCTTCTTTTTATTTCCTCTCGATCAAAATATAACTTAATTTTGAACAAAATATAACACAATGCCAAAAATATAACACAATGTCGAAGAAAAAGACGCAATAAGTCACGAAAAAGACGCAATAAATAAGTCTAAATTCTACTGGCTAAACATCTAAAAATAAAAATCTAAAATCTCACATCGTAGAGTTCGATGAGACGGTTCTAATTCCGCTTGAATGAGGTCAATCGGAGTCTGTTTGATACCCTTCTTACGACTTTTTATTTTTAGGAGACTTTATATTTGATCTTAACCCATACACTGTAGGAAACTATTTTTTTACAAACTGTTGGGAAAAGTTACATATAATAATGCGAAAGTAAAAAACACATGCTTATAGTAAAACAAACTCCCGCACATACAAAATATACTTACATAATGCATAACAAAATCTGTAAGGGTTAAACTTTAGATCTTCATCATCATCCTGAAAATAATTTTATAATCTATAAAGTATGGATCAAAAGTTTTCGTAGGTCCATAATTTAAGACAACACTAAGATATGTCACCTTGGATCAGAACATTAACTAGTTATTAAAATAAATGTTGTGATTATAGATTGTTTTAATTAATATATGATCCTGAAGCATTATATGTATGTGTTTGCCACTTCATTTTAGACAACAAAACATGTTGAGTGCCCTGAATTTGGGAATAATAAATACTTCTAATGGTGTTATACTTAAAGAAAAATTTCCTCTTAAATTTATGTAAGACAATATGTTAGGTTTTAAAACAATGTATATTATGTATAAACTGAGTAAGTATATAACATGTAATGGATTAAAATCAAAGTATGTTATCATGCAACACTAAAACTTACATTGCCTAAAATAATTAAAAATTCATTGCTAAACAAGATGTGATAAGTTAAATGGGTTCTAATTTTAGAATGGACCCCTTACACATAAATAAAAGTTGATCTTCTAGTAAATAACCAAACTTTATTTTTCTGAAAACATGGATGCTTTTTTTTAAGGGTAACTTTCATTAAAACAAACCAGCCGACCCAAACCGAGCCGACCAACAAAAACAACTACACACTTACATATTTACAAAAGAGTTCCATTTACCCCAATCAATCCCCTTATGTCTAGATCTATTCGAAAACCAAAGATAACCCAAAGCTTTAATCTCACTCATGATCCTATCTATTTTTATTTCCTTATTCGAGAAAATCAAATTATTCCTGGCCCGCCATAAGCACCAACATCCGATCATGATTATTCCTTGAACTGCTTCTTTCTTACACTCCGAAGCTGAGATCTCCTTGTGGATTCCGAGCAGGTCTCTGATAGAAAAAGCAAAAATATTCGGAATCTTGCACCACGAGCTAATACCATTCCATATCACCGAAGCAACTTAGCAAACGATGAAAATATGATCCACAGATTCATCATATGAGCCGCAAAGAGGGCATAAGGGATCACCAAACTGTACGTTCCTATACTTTAACGCCACACCGGTCGGAATCTTATCCATCTCCATCCTCCACGAGTGGATATTAATTTTAGCGGGCACCCATTTACACCAATCTAGAATGTACATGTTTTCAGTATCTACGGCCTCGTAAAGAAGTTTCTTTACCGACTTAACTGAGAACGATCCAGATGGATCGGAGGTCCACCTCCACCTGTCGGCCTCACTATTAATGTGAACATCGACCAATATGGCAAGAAGCTGCTGAAAGCATGCAATAAGAGCTGGATCGATCAATGAAGACTTCCACTTCCAACTTAAAACCGTCCCACCTCCTTGCACCAAAACTCGATCCGCAACCGAGCATCTCTTATCACTTTCCATATTAAACAGAGCAGGGAAACTATTTTTAAGTGGCTCATCAAGAATCCATACATCGAGCCAAAAGGCTATCTTAGTTCCACAGCCCACAATACCTTTGATAAGATTCCGAAGATGAAGATTCCCGACCTTGGTTTTAATTCGCTATATTATACCAAACCCCATTGAAGCTTTTTTTTAAAAGGGATACACTCCCACCCCACCCGACTAAAATGAATCGCCTCAATAACTCTCTTCCATAGACTATTGTTTTCCGTTTTGAACCTCCATCCCCATTTGATTAAAAGAGCCGTATTAATTTCTTTAAGCTTCTTCAATCCTAAACCTCCTTCTTTCTTTTGGCAAGAGACACGGTCCCACGCCACCCAATGCATCTTCCTTTCTTCAAAGGAACCCCCCCATAAGAATCTTTTAATCATAGCTTCTAAATCCGCGATCACTTTGTTAAGAGCTTTATAAAGAGAGAAGTAATAATTAGGAAGGCTCTCCAAAACCGACTTGATCAACACCACCCTCCCCCAATAGACAAGAGCTTAGCTTTCCACTTGGAAAGACGGGCCCGAAAAATCTCATACACCGGGTGCCAGTTGCTAAGTTAAGTTATAATGGGATAATGTATTATGATCTATTATTTATCTCTATAATAATAAAGAGAAAAATGCCCGGATAATCCCTGTGGTTTGCTCATTTTTCATCTTCAATCCCTAACTTTTTAAATTTACAGCTACAGTCCCCAACTTTTGCAATTTCGTTCCCGGATAATCCCTGGTGCGGATGAGGGCTAGTTTTTAGTGTTAAGTGGATGTGAAATTACTAAAATGCCCTTGTTATTAAAAAATAACTTAAATGTAAAAAGAAATATATTTAAATTAAGTGGGGCCCACCATTCTCTTCATCATCACCCCAACCCACACTCACCATCAACGACCACCGTCCACCCTCCACCATCATCAACAACCAAACCCAAATCAAGCTTCAAACCCAAAACAAAACCACAGTCATGAATTAATGATCCTCTCCATCCAATACCAACCAAATCAAAAGTTTAAAACCATAGATTCCTTAATTCACAACACCACCCCATAATAATCAAATCAAAACACCAGTGACATCATAACAAGCAACGAATCAACCTGGACGCATGAGAAGATCAATGTGGATCTAGGTTCGAATTCACATGGAAACCTGGACAAGCAGATTTCACAGCTCACGGAGTGCCAGCCCTTAACCGAGCCTCAGGTGGTTTCCCTTCCTCTTTCATCAATTAGGCTTCTTATTTAGTTGTGCTTGTTTTGGATGATAAAAACTCTTTATTTCAGATGCAATTTCTTCACATATCTACATTTTTAGATTTAAATTTGTGTCGTAGAAAGAGGAGGAGGTGAAAAACACAGCGAGGAAATCGGACGATGTATAGTGATAACATTACCTTAAATCGGACGACAATGTATGCAAAATCTAGAGAGAGAGAGAGAGAAAGAGTGTTCGAAAAGTTGTCCATTGCCATCCTTGTCGTTGTTCACCGCCATCTCCGACAAGCAACGCCGCCGTCGTCGGGGAACTACCACCGCTCAACGTTGTTTGATGTGCTATTACATGCGAACCATCGATTGCTGTGTTGGGTTGCACAGTTTCAGCCCCGGGTTTATGTGGTTGTATGGTGGTGAAAGGTGGTGGTGGTGAAATGTGGAGATGTGGTGGTGGGGAAGATGGAGTGAGTAGGGTAGGTGGTGGGACCCGTATAAATATTAGATATTAATTATATTTCTTCTAACTTTTTAGTTATTGATTTAACAAATAAGGGTATTTAGGTCATTTCACACTAACTTAACTGAGAAAACTAACACCCATCCGCGCCAGGGACTATCCGGGAACAAAATTGCAAAAGTTGGGGATTATAACTGTAATTTTAGAAAGTTAGGGACCAAAGGTTAAAAATAGGAAAACCACAGGGACTATCCGGACACTTTTCTCAATAATAAATAAAAACAGAGTACACTTGGCTAGTTTTTAGCCTCCTTCGAGAAAAATGCCCGGATAGTCCCTGTGGTTTCACCTTTTTTCACCTATAGTCCCTATCTTTCTAAAACTACTTGAATAGTCCCCAAGTTTTCACGTTTTGTTCTCGGATAGTCCCTGGGTCTAACTTCAGTTTGTTTTCTCTGTTAAAATGATGTGAAATGACAAAAATACCCTTTCCTTAAACGGCCAAACCATAGGGACTATCCGGGCATCTTCTTCATTTTTATTTATAAAACCCCACCACCACACTTCATTTTCAACCTCCACCCACCATCACTCTCCTCCACCCGAATCCATCACTGCCACAGTGATCCATCTATCTTTCCCTCTCATTTCTTGTCTGCAAACTTATCCTCTCAAAACCTTCAATGCCTTCATCTCTTTCAACTAAAAACCTAACACACAAACATGAAGACCTCATCTTCAACTCTCCCTCTCTCGATCTATATACTGCAAACACACACAATACACATTTCACTCACAAAACCCTCTGCCCCGTGCTCTCTCTCTCTCTCTCTCTTGTGATGCTCCTGGTCGACGACGACCGGAGCCAGTCAACCGCCGGCTGTCGATGGTGTTACCAGCCGACAACACCCTCTTTCCCTCCTATTCACTTCTCCGGCGAACACTCATGGAGGAGCCGGAGCCTCACCGGCTTCCTTCTTGCTTCCCAGACGACAGCAACACCCACCCCCTTTCTCTCATCATCCTCGTCATCTCCTCCGGCGGCGGAGCCGGAGGTGCAGGCCGGTTAACCGGCGGCGACCACACAATTCTAACACCACCCACACCACCTCGGTTCCTTCATCGCCGACGACGGAGATCAGAAACAGAGAGATGAGAGAGAGAGAGAGAGAGAGAGAGCTGAAGACTCGGAGACAGAGTGGCGTCGCCGCTCACGGCGGCGGCGGCACGGCTGCTGGTCCGACGGGTTTCACGATGTGTTGATTTGCGAGTAGATAATGGTGATGACGGCTTCAGCTTTGTTCAGGTTTGTTTTGGAGACACGAGTGGCTCAGTTCCAGATTTGGTGCGATTTCGGATTCGAGATATGCTTAGTTTGGGGTCGAATTCGGGTGGAGGAGAGTGATGGTGGGTGGAGGTTGAAGATGAAGTGTGGTGGTGGGTTTTTATAAATAAAAATGAAGAAGATGCCCGGATAGTCCCTATGGTTTGGCCTTTTAAGGAAAAGGTATTTTTGTCATTTCACATCATTTTAACAGAGAAAACAAACTGAAGTTAGACCCAGGGACTATCCGAGAACAAAACGTGAAAACTTGGGGACTATTCAAGTAGTTTTAGAAAGATAGGGACTATAGGTGAAAAAAGGTGAAACCACAGGGACTATCCGGGCATTTTTCTCGCCTCCTTCTTTGATTCTTGCCACTTGTTAGTTTTTAAGCTATTGCTTCTTTGATTCTTGCCACTTGTTAGTTTTTAAGCTATTATTTGCCACGCATTATTGTCCTAGCTATTCTCATTATAAAATATATTTATTTGTATAATTTAATTTAATAACTTGAACTAATTTAGGAGATTACCATAATAGTTTCTAAATTTATTGTATAATTTAATCGCTTCCACTAATATAGAATAATCACGTTAGTTTTCAAATTTCATCCAAAACGTTTGAATTCAAAATTTATGTATTTAACATTAGTTTTCAAATTTCATCCAAAAAGTTTGAATTCAAAATTTACGTGTTTAACATCATATTGAACATAATCAATAAATAAGAGAATATATTATGAGGAAAGTTATTGTACATCTTTATCTCTTCTCTATAATAATAAATAAAAATAGAGTACACTTGGCTGGTTTATAGCCTCTTTTTTTATTTTTGCCACTTGTCACTTTTTTAGCTATTATTTGCCATGTGTTCCTTTCCAAGCCATTCTCACTAAAAAAATAGACTCTTTTATTTAATGTAATAACTTGCACTATGTGACACCCCACCTGATATGGATGTTTTATAACACAGTTGATATATAAAATGCTTATCTTATTGATAATAAACGTATTGTATAAATTGGAAACTCAAATTACAATATTTAATTAGACTAAGTCTAGCCTGATGCAACAACACTTCCACCAGATCACACCGATCCGGGATATACATTTCTACTAGACTATCACAAGTTTGGGACTATGAGCAGCGATCATGCCTCATCACTTGTGACACATGCTTAAAAAGAAACGTTAGCTATTGCCAGTGTGTTCATGAATATACACGAGTTATAAACACATTATTTCACCTTGACTTTGTACCTGCCCATATCATCATAACCCAACGTCAATACGTGGCACATCATCATATAGTTAATGCCCTCTATACCACAGGTGTAAACCGGAAAAATCCCGCCATAGCAGCACATATAAGGGACCTCAAATAACGTGTGTATGAGTGCATAGATTATGTACATGCGTACAACAGTCATGCCATATTATTATAGGTTAGGACAAGCCATTTTTCTTAGAAAAGGATATGTTTTCTAGTTGCGTAACAATTTATAACAATTGCTAGTATGTTCAGGCACTATCTCAAGGTCATGATACAATTTACATAATCCGAAGTTAGGTAAGGTACACTGAACTAGTTATTATTATCATGGTTGGATATTAGCTATCGCTGCCTTGTTTAAGCATGGGTGATCAGTCCATGCCTAACTAAGGCTTGGCTACCCATTACCCACCTCTAACAATATTCATAATGCCTAAAAATAATAATACTAGTACTAGTAAGACTACTACTAATAATAATTCTAATATAACTAATAAATTACTAAACATAAACTTTAATGAGGATTTACCTGACATTATCTACGACAATTTGATGTAGAGTGTTCTATACACTACGTCAAAAAAGGCTTACAACCACACAAAAAAGTGTGAGCATACGCCTTTTGCCACACTTTTTTTTTCCAACTCAAGTGTGACCAAAGGTCGAGTCATCGTAGGTATCATACGACCACTTTCATGTTTAGTGGTCGTATCAACTTAAAAGTGTGGCTAAAATGTACCACTATTTCTTGTTGGAATCAGAATTCTGTACAATAAGTGGGGCTAAAGGGTAGCAACAGCCACATGAATTTACTGTAAGTGTGACTATTTATATTATATAGTTACTTATAAGTTTGTTTTAGCCACGTCAATTAAAAAATGTTGCAAACCGAGTTGTTGTAATCAAGTATTCCATTCATTAAGTGTGACTAAATGATAGTAATGGCCACATGAACTCATTGTACGTGCGACCATTTTATTATTTAATCACATGAGTTTACTATAAGTGTGGCTAAAAAATATTTCTACACACACAAAATAACTTTGTAAATTTTAAAAGTGACTATTGCTTAACCTTTAGTCACACAAAGTTTTGTAATTGTAAGTGTGGCTATTGTTTAACCTTTGGTCACACGTTCTTTTTTTTCACATGACGTTTGCTATCATTCAGTCACAAAAATAAAGAAAGTGACGATAGTGTGGCTAATGTTTATGTAAAGCCACATGAAGTTTTGTGCTTTTAAGTATGGCTAATGGCTAACCTTTGGTCACATATAATTTAATTTTCTCATGACGTTTGCTATCATTCCGTCACATAAAAACAAAGTAACGATAATGTGGCTAATGATTATGTAAAGCCACGTGAAAGTTTATAATTTTAAGTGTGACTACCATCTAATCTTTGGCCACATGTATTCATTTTATGCATTACATATGTTATGATTCTGTTACATAAAAAAACAAAATAAGGATGGTGTGGCTAAAAGTTAGGTAAATCCACATGAATTTTTTTATTTATATGTATGGCTATTGTCTAACCTTTGGCCATGCATAACATGTTTTACCCATGACAAATGCTAACATTTCGTCATACCAAAATTAACAACGTGACAATGATGTGACTAACGATTATGTAAAGCCACATGAAAATTTATAATTTTAAGTGTGGCTATTGTTTAACCTTTGTTCACACATAATTTGTTTTTACATGATGTGAATGCATATGTCTGTAGCTTACGTCATGTATCGAGTCTTAGTTTATAGTTTATTATATGTGTTTGTATGTATTTCATACTGAAGAAAATGGAAATTCATGTAAGTGATCCATTCGTATGGATGGAGTCCATCCTTGCGGATGGACCATAATGTCAATTCGTAAGGATCGGGTAGATCCGCCCCTATGGGTTCGCACGGATCAAGCTGGTCCATATATAGGGGTTCATGGGTCTTCATTTGTAACTTTTGACATGAGAGGCGAAGCTCTCTCAAAATCTTTTCTTGGATTTGTAAAGCTATTTTCA
The DNA here is from genome assembly GCA_030545235.1 of Helianthus tuberosus. Taxonomy (NCBI): domain Eukaryota; kingdom Viridiplantae; phylum Streptophyta; class Magnoliopsida; order Asterales; family Asteraceae; genus Helianthus; species Helianthus tuberosus. The sequence continues at coordinate 146,667,904 of CM060367.1, read as the reverse complement.
TCAATGAAAAGATTGTTCAACGGTATCACTGTGTCTATGTTCACTTCCTACACGGATTCCGCACGTGATACGAAGATATATTAAGCCGGTCGGAGTATTAGAAGATCCGAAACGGTCCTCACAAGTGGTATCAGAGCATGGAGACTGGTTTTGAGGACAATGAACACTTGATATCAGAGATTTCAGAGAGATTCAAGCCAATTTGAATCTGATTTCTTCATTCTTCTACTCATTATTCTTTTTCACATCTTTCTCAAACTTTAAACTCAAAATTAACGTCGAAGCCATGGACAAAATTGACTGAATTTTTGATATGTTATGCGAAATTAGTAGTTAATCAACCCTTAGAAAATTCAGATCAAAATTCGAGTTAATTCACATAAAAATCTTGAAAAATCCATGAAAAACGCAACTTAGGTGTTCGCAGTGTGCATCCGCACGGATTGACAATCTCAATCCGCACAAACCTACATAACAGTTGTCATTTTTGTAAGATTCAAGTACATCCGCACGGATCAACATTCCTGATCCGCACGAATTGACTAAACAGTTTGGGTTTGAAATAAGTTGGTACATTCGTACGAATCAACATTCCTGATCCGCACATACTCACAATTTAGTGTTTGACCAAACTTGATTTGACCGTGTGTTGAATTTTGCAGGTATTTTTCAGAGATTTCAGAGTTGGTAATCATGGAACACGAGTTTTACAATGAGTTCTACGATGCGTTTACAACTTCAACAACACCCGCTACAACTTCTACTCCAAAGAATATGTCGAATGTCATTTCTGAAAGCTTAAATGTTGATAATGCATATAGAACCTACCAAAAACCACCGAAACTCATGAACATTGAAGACTATAATAGGTGGAAAGGTAGATTCGAGAATTGGCTAAAAGCTTATGCCTACGAAAGCTGGAAAGCGGTACAAGTAGGGTATAAAGCTCTAGAAACTTCTCCAGGTGTTGCAATACCATTTACTGAATTGGTCAAAACTGATCAAGATCATTTATCTCACGAACAAAAAGCGATTGCACTTATACATCAATCCGTTAGAGACAATATAATATTGTTACTTCAGTATGATGACACGTCAAAAGGATTGTGGGAAGCTTTAAAAAATAAGTGTACAAGCGGGAAAGATATAGTCAAAAACAAGAAATCATTACTGAAAAAAGAATTCGATTTGTTTAACTGTATGAAGGGAGAAAATGTTCGACAGATGATTGAACGGTTTTGTCATCTGAAACTGGAATTAGAGAGATTTGGTGTCAAAAGGGATAACGAAATCATAGACCGACTGATTGAAGCGTTACCTAACAAAGATGATTGGCAAACATATGTAACATGATTCTGAAAAATGGTGTTGAAACTCAGGATATGAGTCTTGATTGGCTGATTGAGAAACTGGAAGGTCATGAGCTGCAAATCAGAAAGCAAAACAAGATAAACTAATCAAGGGTTCAAAAGTAAAATAGATCTTTTAGAAGACAAACTGAAAAAGGGTGAAACAGAAGTTGAAAAGTTTAGAAAAATCAAAGAAACACTTACTCTTGAACACAGAAGTATGAAAGAAGCATATGATGAATTAAAAAGAGTAATTACTGAAGCTGACACATGATTATCAGTGTCGTGATCAAATACAAAATTACAGTATACTCTTCAAGAAAAAGAAAAACAATTAACACGCTTCTGGATGATATGGCAAAGCTTAAACTTCAATATGAAGAAGTTAAAATTGAAAACGAGCGTATTAATTTGAAACTAAAAAGTTATTATACTGCTAGTTTTGTTCTTGATCATATCATTCCGAAACCAATTGGTAAGAGCAAAGATGGTGAAGATGTTTATAGCAATGGAGGTGGGGTTGGGTATAACCATGTTCCACCACCCGTGAATGGTGATTTTTCAAAGAAAAATTTAGGGGTGGATAAGGCTTTAAACATCAAATTGGAAACATAATCTGACAAATTACCAGAAAGCATTGATGTCACATTTGAAAAATCTTCTGATGAAGAAAAAATTGATTCTGAAGTGGTTAAAAATGTGGTAAACAATGTTTTGCAAAGTGACAGTGACAGTGTCTCCATGAAAGTTAAAAGTCCAAAAGAACGTTTAGAAGATGAAGAGTGTTTCTTGAACAACTACATTCCAAAATCCAAAAACAACTTAAGTGATGAACCTACTATGGCTATGTACCATATGTATGGATTGGATAAGTTGTATTCGGATGAAGAATTTCCGATTCAAAACGTCAAGATGGACAAGACAGAAAAAGTTTTCAAACTCGTGGAAGTAGATGTGTCTATGGTTGAAAATTTGTCTAGCTCGAAACGATTTATGAACTTTCAAAATGATAAAGCTTATTACACCAAGCCGAGAAACCCACGATTTTAGAATAAACAACAAAACAATGGGAAGTACGGGCAGGGAGGTGGTAAGCAGAATCAAAAGAGGAATTTAAAAAAAATCAATGTATGTGAAGAAAACGAACTTTGTGAAAAGTTCAAGTTCAAGTGTTCATCAAGAATCTGATATTTTCACACAAACAAATGAAGAATTCTTTATTCAACAAGCAAAACAAAAACAGACTGAGGATACGAGTCAGGTACCTAATAACCGGACTTGTTTCAAGTGCAATGAAGTTAGGCACATTGCGAGAAAGTACACCAAAAACATGCCTAAGTCTGTAATTGTCGAAAACAAACAGAAACCGACAGATGTTAAAGGAAAGGCTCCAATGTTAGTTGAAAAGAAGATTTCAAAGAAAAAATTGCTTCTAAAATCAAATCTCAACCAGTCAAACAAGTTTTTAAACCAAAACATACTTGTGAGACTTCAAAACAAAATGAGAAGAAAGAATCAACATCTGGGACTAAGAAAAATGCTTTTAACAAACAAACATGGAAGCCTAAATCTCAAGCCAAAACATCTGTTGAAACAAAAAAGCAACAGACTTCTTTGACTGACCAAGGCAAGAAGTATGTTCCAAAGTTTTCTGTTGTTGAAAAGAAGAAACAAACTTCTCTAACCAATCAGTTAAAGAAGTATGTTCCAAAGACTTCGGTCGTTGATAAGAAGAAACAAACTTCTTCGATCACTCAGGTCAAGAAGTATATTCTGAAAATAGTTGAACCATGTGATCTAAAACCAACGACTCTACCCAAGACTGGGAGGCTTGGGTATCCCTATTCAAGTAATTGTTTTTGATATGTGCAGTAGCTCTCAAGGTCAATTCTGTCAAAGTGGATAATGGACATTGGAGCTTCTCGGCACATGAAGGGGATGCTAGCCTTGCTATACGATGTAAGATCAATTAAAGGAGGCTATGTAGGGTTCGCAGGTAATCAAGGTGGAAGAATTATCAGGGATGGTACTCTGATGAATGGAAAAGTGTCGTTTGAAAAGGTCAACTACATCGCTGAACTGGAGAACAATCAGCTGAGTATCTCAGAGATTTGTGACCGCAAGTTTATAATGCATTTCAACGACAAAGAATGTCTGATTCTCAAACCAGGATTTGTTGTCCCTGAAGAATGGATTTTGATGCGAGGACCACGAGAAAACGACCTTTATGTGCTTGACATGAGTGCCGCAAACACTACGAACAATCAACCGCAGTGTTTCGTGTCTAAAGCGACTGAGAAATAGTCAATTTTATGGCACCGCAAAATGGCTCATATTAATTTAAGAAAAATGAATCATCTTGTTCATAACGATATGGTGGAAGGTGTTAACTTGAAGAATTTCCATTTGGGTGATGAGTGTATAAGCTGTAAGAAAGGCAAACAAACAAGAAAGTCGCACCTAAGGAAACTTCTGAATTCTATCAAGATGCCACTAGAGTGGTTACATATGGATCTCTTTGGTCCTGTAAATGTCAAAAGCATTTCTGGAGATCTATATTGCTTAGTTGTGACATATGATTACTTGAGATTCTCTTGGGTTCTGTTTCTGGAATCGAAAGATGAGGTGTTTACGAGTTTGATGATTCTTTTTAGAAAGCTGGAGAACATGTATAAGGTACTGACGTGCGTGCGGGTGTATATATTTTTAGTTATATTTTTAGCTCTTTTTACTCGCCGATTTCAAGTTTTAAATTTGTAAAACACGGTATTCTACTATCACTCTACACACACGCTAGGCCAAGTGCACCCATCGCGGACGTAGTATCGTGATGGCAAGATACCGAGGTCGTCCAAGGCACAAGAGCTTTTAGTACCAGCTTATCGTCAACGTCTAATCTAACCAAATTTTGAGAAAAGATTTTTAGGCTAATAAAAAGATAAAAACAGAAAATAAAAATAAAATAAAAATGATAGACAAGAAAAAATCACTTGGGTCCAACTTATCTTTCATGTACCCTTTTGATGATTTTCTCACTTTGGGCGACGTTACTCTCAACCTAGTGGTTTGAGTCAGCAAGGATACAATCTCAGTAGATCGGAATATTGAAAGATAATTAAGTAAGTTATTAATGCAAAATGTGGTGGACCCCCCTTATGAGGCAGCGATCACCCTCAACCCGTTGGTCTGAGTCAGCAGGGATACAGTCCTCGCGGGGTTGGTTTAAAATTTTAATAGTAGTTTAAGAATAAGGGATTCAAGCTTTTTGCACCGCTCCAGTGGTGGGTAATGCCCGCTCCAACTTGTGAGGTGTTACTAGGCTTGAACCAGGTTCTCGCAGGATCTATACACTGAACGAGACATATAATTACCTAAACCACCCTTCTAATCTCCCTTTCGGGTTAATTAACATGCTTTATATAGACCGTAAAGACATGAACATGTTGAGTAAACGAACATATGAAGAGTATATGAATAAATTCGCCTTCAATATAAAAAAACTAATTATTAAAGTCATTAATACATACCCAATTAAGAAGTAGCCAAAGATTGGAAATCATAAAAGAAATACATAAAACATATGTCTTCACCAAGTGATGTAAGAATTTAGCTTAGCATGGCCTTTGTTTGACAAAGATTCTTACGATCAATCTTGGATCCCGAGACTACACACACACTCTAAAGATGGAAACGTGGATGATGGTGGTGGATGATGGTGTTGTAGTGGTGGTGGAGTGGTGGCAAGTGAGAGAGAAGTGGTTTGCCAAGGGATGAGTTGAAGTGGAATCAAGCACTCCTATTTATAGCTGTCTTCAGAAGCTTCAGCACGGCCCGTGCTCGGCTGGCACGGCCCCGTGCCCATCTCTCTCTTCCTCATTAACTACTTGTCAGATGTTGTACTAACACGGACCCGTGTGTCAATGGCACGGCCCGTGGACAAAGTACTTGCTGTACTATCGTAGATTCTAAAAATCTTTGAGTTAACCACGCCCCGTGTTGGATTTGCACGGCCCCGTGTTGGCTGCCATTTTTGTCTTTTGCAGTTGTCTTTTTCTTCTGCCTAGTATCCACCTTTGGACACGGCTCGTGTCTGGTGGACACGACCCCGTGTCAGCCTTCTGTTCTTTGTTATTTTGAGGTTTGGATGTGAATCGGGGATTGGCGAGCTGCGGCAATTCCTTCTTCTTTACATTTATGTTGGATTTTGCTGTCTTTTTGCTCCTTTTGCAAATTTAAGCTCTTTTATCCTTGAAAATCTAAAAGGAAAGAAAACATGAGCTTTTTCCAACACATTAGTACTAAAAAAGGGTTACTTTTACGCCGTACTTGACATAATTTATATGTTGTATTTTAATCACATCAGTACCTATCAGAAGAATCAGAAGTGATAACGGTACAAAGTTCAAAAACAACAAAATGGCAGAATTTTGTGAAGACAAAGGGATTTTGTCACACCCCCAAAAATACCCCAAACGGAAACCCCCGCGAGGCGTGTGACGTACCAGGATCCAGCCACCAATCACATTGATCTCATACAAGATTTTAAATAAAAACCTTCATTCATTTAAATAAAGTGTTACATCACATAAAGTATAACTCAACATTTTCAGCGGAAGCGTAAATCATTAGTTATGTATTTCGTAAATCAACTGTATGAAATTTATTAGACTTGTCTCGTGTTTCCCTGTATCTCGACCCATGACCACTCCAGCTTCCCAGACAGCAAGTTCCACGTTCTCACATATCTATAACCTGCGAGAATGCAAACAAGTGTATCAGACAACACTGGTGAGTTCACAGTTTAATGAAAACGTTTGGTTACCAAGTGTTTAATCCAGTTTAATAACAATTCCAAAAGTAATGTTGATAATAACTCGAGTACCGTACAAGATGGCTCCAGATTGTTTTGCCCGTCCCCAATGCCCCCTATCTAAGCATTGGTCATGATTAAGGTCATTAGTTCATGCCCGTCCTCTCAGGTACGGTGTGAGGTTGCCAAGCCTAATAGCGCTATCAACTAATACCTCGTTACTTCTCAGGTAACTATTCGGTAGAAGATGGGACTTAAGGTGATAGGAAATGAGTGTATTATCCAACATCCCAGTTTTTACCCAAAAGACTTATTCCTCTCAGGAATACCCATTTGATTGTCCCACCCACCGGGACGCATGCTCAAGAGAAGTGAACTCACCTTAGATTTCTCAATATGTTATGTTATATTACCCGTTCCAAGTTGGTCAACCATACCCTACCGTGGTTACTAAAGACAGTCAGTTTCATATACACATAAATCAGGTATATGTCATACACGTTTCACAAGTTGCATACAAGCAAAACTTACATCGTTATGTAAGCCGTAACAGGAAATCATTCAACAATCCATATAATTATATAACAAGTATTTACGTCATATGCAAGTTCATGTTTCACAAATCACATAACAGTTGGGTCTGGTACAAGCATTCATGTATTCAACAGCTACCATGTAATGTAGGTCATCCATTGGTACTGATCAAGAAGTTCGGTTCACGCACTAGTAGACATGTAAATCCATAAACATCTACCCACATAATAACTCAGAGCATTAGACGTCCAAGTGTGTGTGATTTTCATAACGGCTCTAATATGCGCTTCGGCCCAATTACGAGGTGTATGCACATGTGTGTGTGTGCGGCCCAATTGTACCAAGTCTAAAGGACTTGTGTGACTCGGGACTTAATGTGCGATTCCAGACATTTTGTGCGATCTACATCAAATTGTGCGACCAACTTGTGCGATTTCAAACTAATGTGCAAGGCCCAACATGACTGGCCCATTTATGTGATGTGCGATTGGCCTCAACTTGTGCGACCAACTTCGGCTTGTGCGACCAACTTCGGCTTGTGCGACCCATGTGATGTGTGGTTGGTCCGCATATATGGTCAGTTACTCAATTCCATATTATTTGGTCAATCAGTTACATAATCAAACACTTTCCATACAATCAAGTACCAATTAATCATAACATCAAATCATTCAATAGTCATGATTATCACAACATGATCTCATTATACAATCATCAACCGAAATCAACACCCTAAGCTCAATATCCAGTTGGATCGACTCACAACATGTTCCAACTATGCGGCCCTAGGTCACTGTCATCGCTAGTTAACAACATAAACACTTAATCACCATTCATTACGTTAATCAGTAATTCATCATCAATCGGTTTGTATACGAAACATTATATCACGAGTTTATCTACAAGTTGTTGATTCTAGTTCATTCAATCCACCATGCTTTCTATCAGTTGCTCTGACAACCCAAAATTTCTAGGTCTTTCCTCTATGCATTGTGTGTTTGCAATTCTGCTTTCTTAATTCGTTGACGTTGTAACTCGAGCTTGATGTACGAATAATTGAAGTATCGTTTGGGTTGATGGTTAGTGAAAACCTAAGTATTATGCAATGTTAGATGTAATGTAATGTATTTGGATCTGGTTACATTTGGGCCGCACATCATTGGGAAGAGGCACACACGTGAACATTGGTGGCAAGTCAATGATTACTTCACTCATGCAAAAGGGGGGCGGCACATGCAGCCAACATAATTAGGTGCACATGATTTGATTGGGTGCACATGAATTATTTGAAAGAAAAACATAATCATTCTCATTCATTCAAACATCATCATCATCCACCATCACAAAGACTTTGGGGATTGGGCCGGCCTTGTTTCCACCATTTAAAACACCCGCACAACACAGCTAGTGGTATATGTGTTATAGGTGAAGCCCAAGGAATTTATAAGTGATTTGTGTGGGCCGGTTACTCTAAAGTTGCACACGCATGCACCCTAAGCCCAATTTAGGGAATTTATATGTATATACGTATGCATTGGGTTGATGGTTTGGAACCTTTTAAACATTATAACAACCCTAGAAATACTTGGTGATCGGCTACAGAAGACCCCTCCCCTATTCGAAACCCTTTTCCATTGAAGCTTATCTCTGTGACTGATTTTTATACACCATCCGGTTAGTTCTTGTACTCTCGATTCCGGTCGGTATGGTTCTTGTATGTTACGTGTATTATGTTTATTCATGCAAGTCGTTCTATGGGTTAAAGTTCATGATGATTACATGATGATTTGTATGCGGTTTGAAATATGGCCGATGAGTGTTGTTCGTATTAATCCTACTAAGTTGACCTTGTTTATGTGGATGTTTGATTAATAGATTATATGTACGTATATATGTTATTATTATGGTAATCATTGTGGACCGATTAGCATGGTATGTGTATATGTGATTAATTAAAGTGATCCGATGTAATATGTAGGAATTGAATTTATTGTGCGCATGAGTTTGATTAAAGGGGTAAAACATGAAGGTATCTAATTAACTGTTAACGAGAACAAATAATGATTCTTGGTGATTTGTGATTATGTGGTTAATTGGTAGATTGAAGCATGATCCTAGAATTATACGTGAACTTCATGAGATTGGATGATTATGATTGTTGTGGAAATTTGTATTAATATTATGGGAAATTCGATGAACTGTTAAAAAGGTAAGGTATAAACCCTTGCATGATAAACATAAATTTCGATTAAGATATGTTGGTTGTTTAAATCTGTTAACTAATTACACTCATGAGAATGAGGAGTTGATGAGTAGTTGACCAAAGTTTGAATGATCATATCATAGGCTGTCCTCAATTAACAGTGGCATCGGTAGATATAATTTATGTGGGAACATGAGTGTTGTTTAAATGGGCCGAAGACCCCTATCCACTTTTTGGGCCGATCAGGTGTGAAGTAGTATATATGCAACATGATTGAGTTAATAATATTTATGTATTGGGGGTACATTAATGTTATGATGATTATGTGAATTAGTGAGAACTAGTAATTTAAGAACATGAAAATGTGGGGTTTGGGAATGCAGGTAAAACGTTCAGTGGTATATATATTTGATGGCGGGATTTTTGTAGCACGTGTATAAATATATTATTATGTGGATACTACTGTATGACGGCTGTTAATCTGATTCACTTAAACCTTGGGTTGTGAGGAAACACTAGAGTATTACATGACCCTACACACGTGTACTTACGGTTATTACATATTAGGTCGCTTGTAACGGACTTAACATTTAACGCATAGAAGTACGTAATCATAAACCGAGCAAAACAAAGGTGAGTTCATTACTCTTGAGCATGCGTCCCGGTGGTTGGGACAGTCAGTGGGTATCTCGGGGAGGGATAAGTCTTTTGGGTAAAACTGGTATGTTGGATAATACACTCACTCCTATCACCTTAAGTCCCATCTTCTACCGAAATGGTTGCCGGGGAGGCAACGGGGTTATTAGTTGATAGCGCTACTTAGGTTTGGCACCCTCACACCATACCAGGGAGGACGATTGTGAACTAATGACCCAGTCATGCCCAGTGTTGTGATAGGAACACTGGGGAACGGGCAAAACATACATCAGGAGCCGTCTTGTTCAGTATCGAGATATTATCAACATTACTTTTGGAATTAAATTCAATGGATTAACTAAACACCTGGTAACCAACGTTTTGGTAAAACTATGAACTCACCAGCGTTGTCTGATACACTTGTTGCATGCTCGCAGGTCGTTAGGTATCTTGGATTTGGGAACTTGCTGTCTGGAGTAGCTGGAGTGGTCATGGGTCGACTGGATGGATCCATGTGATGGATTTCTTGATACTATACATTGGCTTTTAAACTATTTAACTTTGGTTTATCATTTGCTTTCGCTGAACATGTTGGTTTTCATTTAAACTTGTTGACAGTATTTTTCATTAATAATTGAGGATTTTAGTTACAACTTGAATGGGTTCAATGTAATTAGTGGCTTGTTGTTGGTACGTCACACGCCTAATAGGGACATTCCCTAGGTGGTATTTTGGGGGTGTGACAGTTGCCATACATGAATGACTCCCAAGATGATTCATACGAACTCAGACAAACAAAACACAATCACATGTAGTTCACAGAGATTCAATTGATACAAGATAAGCATACTAACCAATCTATGAGAAGTTGGGGAAGGTGTTAGCGCCGAGCAGAAGCTTCAATCTTGAGAGGAGGCTGCCGTCAAAGGTTAGAGGGGATTAGGGTTTGTTATTTCATGCAACTTGTAATTAGATGGGAGCCGATCCATCTCTTATGCGTGATAAATGAGGGAACTTGGGCTCGGGCTTGTTTTGGGCTCGGTTTAGGTTTGGGCCTTTGAGCTTACGGGACCCATAAGGTTTGGTCGGAGGAAGAGTATGCGACTCGAGAATCATGTGCGGCCACGTCTAACACATACATACTTAATACATTCACGTAACCCATAAACTCATAACCTTTCACTTATAATGTCACACCCCTTTCTACGGCGGAAGCACGAGGTGTGATCATGAAAGGTTCTCATTGCATACGAAGAGTAAACATGCTACATGCTCAAGAAAATAACTTCAAATACCATAATTTGAAAACATACATTAGCGTTTACATCGCTAAGTCGCATAAAGCATTGTCTTAAAAGTTTACAACTTTATTTAAAGTTAAACACAAGCGACATCCACGAGCATAAGCAAGACCACGCGCACATCCATCCTAGTTACCTGAAATACATGTGAGTTTTTGGAAAAACGTCAACATAAAGTTGGTGTGAATTCATGCAGTTTTGTATTTCACGTTTGTATACTTTGTATAAAAACATAGTTGTGAATAAATCAAGTTTTTCTCGAGTACTCCACGTACTTCAAGTTATATACCAATCCTCTTGAGTACCCCACGTACTTCAAGTTATATATCAATCCTCTTGAGTACCCCACGTACTTCAAGTTATATATCAATCCTCTTGAGTACCCCACCTACTTCAAGTTATATATCAATTTTAGTATGGTATGAATTTTATGTAAATACAGTATTTCTGTAATTATCAGATTGTTAATGGGTTGCAAAGCCATTAACATGTGGCACGACATAGGAAGTCACCAAACCTAAGGCATTTAATTGGTATATTCTGAGACACAAAAGCACTACTCGATTCTCGCCCCGACCGAGTGTGAGGCTGCCAGGCACCCGTTAGATCTAACCTTTTGTTCTGCGGTCTAAGTATGTACACGATTAATGGTGCTTCTGTACCCTATTCATGACACTATTTCTCATAACGCATCCTACTTGGTTCTCGTTCTCACCAAGCGCGTTTCTTGTTATCATTTCTCATAGCGCCTCATACTTGGTTCTCGTTCTCACCAAGTGCGCTTCTCATATTCTTATATTTCATCACACTTGGTTCTCGTTCTCACCAAGTGTACTTCTTGTATTCTTATATTTCGTCACACTTGGTTCTCGTTCTCACCAAGTGTACTTCTTGTATTTATATCATACCAATTATAAATTTTGTACATTTGTACATGTATTTCACCCCCGAAGTTATAAAAACTGAAAACAGTTAAAGAGAAAAAAGGGGAGCATGAACTCACAACTTTGCGTTCCTAGCGTCGTAAACTCCACCGGATTTGCTTAAATAACGTCGTAACCTATACGCGTTTTCTTAACGTTAGTCACTAGACTTGCGTCGCACAAGTACAGTCACTCTCTTTTGTGTATATTTTCTTGTGTTAAAAATATTCTTATATTTTTAACTACGTATCTTAATTATATTATTTTCTCTAAAATAAATATAAGTCTTTTGTGTTTTGCACTTCGCACCCGAATTATGTACCTTGTATTTTGTATGTGTATTTTTGTGTTTATACTCCTCACGAGTATTTAGTGTAATCTCAAGTCTTAATTCGCTAGCACGTATAACACATACTATATACACTTAGCACATAAGTTGGTGATCAAATAATATATATATTTTTCTCAAAAATATATACATACTTAATATCCGTTTTTATTTTGAAGAAATCCTCATTTCTTATCACCAAAAATTAGGGAAACCTTGGTAATACTTTTAAATACATTTTTAGGGAATAAGTTTCTCAAAAACTTATATTTTTCTAAGTGTCAAAATTTATAAAAGTTTTGACAGAGTTTCCCCTAAAAATGGACGTTTCCCATGTTTTCAAAACATGTGTTTATTTTCTTTTAAATCGTCATCGATCATCAACAACAATTATCAACAATAATCTTCAACAATAGTCACTAATTTCTCCATTTCATGAACTTGAATATTTACAAAAATGTGTAGTAACTCACTAGCACATTTAGTAAATCTTTCCATCTTTAAAAATAATTTTAGTTTCTTAAAAACTTTATTTTTAAAGAATATGAAGTCTCACAACTTCTAGTCGGTTTTTATGAAAATTATTTCTTTGTTGAAACTTTTGTTACACAAGTGTCCACACACTTGTTTGTTCATAAAAACACCTCTAGTTCATGAAAGATCCGGTTTTAAAACATGGTTTCGTCATACACTTGGTTATTCAAAAATACCACTTGTAGATCCGTAGATCTACTAATTTTGAACAATATTTCATAAGAAAAATTGTTTTTATACAAGTTCATGATTAGTGTGTGGTAGGGTTTCATCATTTAACCCTTTTTACACTTGAACATACTCCATGTCATGTTTCATGAACATGACCAATCCGGGTTAGATGATGATCCGAGCTACCATAACATAGATCGGCACTAAATAATCACACAAATCAAATACTACATGATTTACACAACATATGAGTTATTAACCACCATTTTTAGTGTTTTAAGTAGACTTTTATGCTTCATCTTGTAAGTTATCGAGTTTTAACCGTCATATATCGTTTTGACCACATTAGAATAGTTCAAGAAGGTGATTTAAGCAACATACCACTAGCTCGAGGCTAGGGAAGAATCTATGCGAAAAACGTGTGGATAAAAGCAATGTAGTGAGGTCCTTCGCCTTCCGTTTGCACCAAGGTTCCTTATACGCGATCCTTATCACTTGTAGGAGCTTGGAATTGGTTGATCAAAACTCGATGATGGATGGATGGTGTTGGGTGTGTTCGGCCGAAGCCTTTGAGAGAGAGAGAGAGAGAGAGAGAGAGAGTGGTGATGGTGATAAGAATGGTGAGTTCTAGTCCATATTATAACCCATTTAGTAGACTTTGTCCAATGGTCCTCATGTTTCTTAAAGTACTAGCATAATCTTTGGCATATCTAGGAAGATTTAAGGAGATCTAATGAGATTATGAAGATCAAGATAGGTCTTGGAGTGGGGCCATATATGTGGCCGATTACATACATGGGGGAAGGGGTCTAGTTGTAACATTCAAGATCTTAATTAGATTTACCAAATCTAAGTGTATCAAAGTGAATCTATGAAAGATCTTGTGAATCTAAAAGAGATCTATGAAAGATCATGTAAGATTTTAAGGGATCTTGGCAAGATTATTATGGATTTGGAAAGATCTAGTAAATATTTGGATGTTCCGGGTAATATCCGGTTGTTCGGTTAGATACCGATTCGTTAAAGTGCTAAATTACACTTTTTAGTGTCGTTTAAGTACTTTTCCTGTACTCTTTCAATTCCCGACACTTAGGGAAATATTCTGGATAATAAAACGACATTTCTGCATAATATTTATATGTCTAAATGCTGAATTATTGCTGAATTTTATAAATTCTGCACTTAAAGTGCGTTTCGGGTGACCTTTAGTGCTTATTTTTGCTTTCGTATTGCATATACATTAACCCTTGTATGTACTCTTGGGTTTTAATGCATTCTTGTCGTCGGACCTACACCTAGGTTCCAATTTTATTGTGTGACTGCTTTCTGCAGTTCAGTCGACACAGTGTGTCTTACCGGTGAGTTTACTATTATTCTGATGCAACGCTCTCGTTTATGCATAAAGCAATATTTTGTAGTATACAACATGCATGAATTCACTTGTTTAATCATGTGTTCAGACATTGCTGACAATTAAACTCATAATTGCAATCATTAAATAATGATTAAAGTGTACGGAAATTACCGGTTTGTGCCAGTTGTCACATATAAATGCTACCAAATATCCTAACATAGCTACCCGCAACGTGAAACACAACACGAGTTGAAGGTGTTAAAGGTTTCAGAATCAAATGATACTAACCTTGAAAGTTCGGGTTGTCACATCATCCCCAACTTGAAAGAAATTTCGTCCCGAAATTTGATAAGCAGTCTCAGTGGAGGGAAGTGAGGGATAGGGATGACTGTGGATTTTCCTCGGATGCCACATATTTTCTATGTATTCAACGCTCCTTAGACACCACAACAGAATGGGGTGGTAGAAAGGAAAAACAGGACGCTGATAGAGGCCGCACGAACAATGTTAGCTGAATCAAAGCTCCCTGTGAGTTTTTGGAGCGAAGAAGTAGCCTCAGCATGCTATACCCTCAATAGAGTGTTGATAGTCAAGCTACACAACAAAACATGCTTTGAATTGCTGAACAACCGAAAGCTGAATTTGGAATTTCTTGAACCTTTTGGTTCACCTTGCACGGTAATCGATCCAGACGACAAATTCGGGGTGAAATCATTGGAAGGATATTTCGTTGGATATGCAAGTCCACTAAGACGTGTATATCTACCGAGTCTCAGTAGAGTAGTTCAAGCTCAACATGTTGATTGCCAGCGTTACACAATGCCTACACAAAAGCCTGGTGATGCGTGGTTATTTGACTATGAAGGGTTATGGAATTCATTTGAACTTCCCAAGGAACCGACTGAAGAAGAATTGTTAATGCTGTTTTAACAACATTAGTCATCCTCGCATGAACAAGTATCAAGACCTATTGTAGTTACTGAAGATCAAAGTGGTACTCTGTGACACCCCAACCAATGGCGGAATCATCGGAGTGGGACTTATTCAAGATTGTAAGAGACTCCATAACACTATTTGTGACAATATTTAATTCAACTGATTTCATTTCATAAATAAATTGTCAAAACATTACAAGAAAAGCAAATAACAACATTGTTCAACATAACATAAACAAAATTGATACAACACTTTAAACCTAAACGTCTAAGTGAGTATCTAGGCATCTTTGCTATCCATTTTCATAGCATCATCAATCATCAACCTGTAACATGTTTAAAATACAATTCAATGCAAAAGAAAAGGCGAGTATACAAGTTTAAGAATAAGTATAAGTATAAAGTTTAAAACGAATCCACATGGCAACTTAGTTTATACAAGATCAACCTAACATGGCATACAATATTTCTAGCCAATCCTCTGTTTACGCAACAATGATATAATTCAACATGACCACAAGTCTACGGGCGGTGCGTTACTCCTATAGCGCTATACATGTCAAATGGAGGCTCGTGAAAGCTAATGACCAAAACATATCACATAAGTATGGTCCACTTATAAGCATCAAGTATCATAACATAGTATTCATGTATAAGGATTGTTTTCGTGCATTGCATAAAGAATAAGTTTAAGTGTGATTTGATAATGTAACATGTTACACCCCAAAAAGTGGTAACCATAAAAAAAGGGGTTGCGTGTATACTCACAAATTCGCATATGCTTTCCGATTATCCAATGTGACGAAGTTGATGAGGTTAGGAGGTTGAATGTGTTTGTGTAGGGATTTAGGAAGTTAAAACACAAGAATATAGGTATTCGAAAGTAATCATCCTTTAACACCAAGTACTTGTTCTTGACACTATGAAACCTCAAGGGTTAATGTTTTCATGAGTAATATACTCATTAGAATCGTAACAAGTCTTATGTCTTAGATGATGTTATTCTAATATCTTGACGAATGAACACAAGTCCACCATCAAGGGTTCGAATAGTATATATATGTATAAGTATTATATGTATTATTTAGTCCATTAGTCAAGAATGAGGTAGAAGATAAATCTTCATTTAGGTACCTCTATTGTGTCATAGAATTCATGTAGGAGGTAGGAAAAACAAGCATCCATTTAGGTACCTCTTATGGTTCACCACTACACTTGATGTAAAAACATACAAGGAGGGTTATAAACTAATATCAATACAAGAATAAGAAACAACTATACTAAGAGAAATCATCAAGTAATGTGGGGATTCTATGTTGGACAACCCAAGTTGGTCTATAATGACACCTTCATCAAGATTGAAGCTTGAACATGACTTGTGGGTTAAAAACCCAAAATAAAACAAAAAGTATTTGAGGATTAACCTCTGATTTCATATGTCTCAGCCCCGTTTTTAAGCTTAACTAACCTTAGAAGTGATTATAAGCATAAGGACGTGGGTTAGAGTGAGTTAAACTCAAGTTTGAACAAGGATTAGTAAAGATAAATGAAAACAGTGAACTTTGGAGCCTATTTGTCGGAGTTCCAGGGACTTATTCACTGAGAAACACACAAGGAATCAAAGCTAAGGTCAAGCCAAGTGTTCTGGAAAAAGAATGAGCTAAAACAGATGAGAAATGGAGAAGTTATGCTCACTTTAGTGGAGCTTGATGCTTCTGTCCGAACTTGCACTTGCAGCTACGTTTTTGAGTGATTGAGAGAGTTGTGAGAGTGTTTCTAAAGTGCAAATGGCTTGGGAGGCACTTGGTATTTATAAGGAAGTGATTAGGGTAGTTGGTTGTTGGTTAATTAATGTTAAAAGTGGTTTCAAATTAAAAAAAAAAGAAATAGCGCCTAAAGATCGAGCTGGTAAGGTTCTGACCCAAGTTTGCGCGCTGCGCAGCCTTGGCGGGCCGCGTGACTTAGGCTGGGCCTGGTTGTGGGCCGCCTGGACTTGAGTGGGGGTGTGCTTAAGGGAAATAAGGGGTGGGTTTTGTTCAACAAGCTGGCCGCAGCTCAGCGGGTAGGTGTGTTGTTTGTTGTTGTTGCGACCCGGGTTCGAAACCTGCGGTCTGCAACCTTTTTTTTTTTTTTTTTTTTTCTGATTTAAACATTGAACTTTCATCAAATTGCACAACTGGTCCCTGTAAGTTTAAACGTTCAGCACATTACACTATCAACCTTTGTCTTTAACTGAGTTATATCATTTTTTTTAAGAAAGCTAACTTTAAGGTTTAAACTAACTAAGTTAATTTAATAACCTTATTATTTAACGAGACTAACTAAATATTATTAAATAAACTTTTAGATAGTAAAATTTATTTAATTAATTAACTAAATAAATTATATTAGTTAATTAACCGTATTTGTGAACGAAATAAAATAGATAAGGAGAACCTTTAACGATTATTCCTTTCACGAAGCTTTCGAATCCCATTGTTTTAAGATTTTAACTAGTTTAACGAGTATTGAGTGTCGAAAAATAAAGAATCAAGAACCCACGAATAGTATTTCGTTCATAAGGCGCATAATTCACAAGTTTCACGTATTTGCAAGATTGGCACAAAGTTTCCAAAAATAGGATTTCAAGCAAGGGTTTCCAAATATAGAAAGCATGAAAACGCAGGGCGTTACAGTCTCCCCTCCTTTAGGAAATTTCGTCCCAAAATTTATTCAAGAGGAAGACATTGGAGAACGAGCATTTTGGCTAAAAGAGTCGAGATGTAGCATAAGTAAGCGCTAATACATGTGTGTGGGTTTAAACAGTTTGAATCAATTTGGAGATGTATACATATAAAACGTGTTGTGTTAAGAGGAAAATATTGGTACTAATTGGTTTGTATTTTGATGAAAAGTGAGATAGTTCGTATGGAAAGTTTAAAGGATGGCACCACTTCGTGTATTTGTGGAAAATCTGTTTTATTACAAGGAAGTATATGGTTTGATGTTTTTCATAAAATGGTTTTGGAGGTGATAAATAACTACGAGTGTTTGCACAAGAATAAAGAATAGAAAGATTCAAGAGTAAAGAGGTAGATTAGGATTTGATTGTTTAAGCAGACTTGATTTTGAACGAGGTTCGTAAAAAAAAAAGAATAATGGGGAATAATGGGAGTATAAAAGTGAACGTTTGATGTTGAATACACGAACGCGAGTATCAAAATAGTATAAGTATCGGATAGACGAAAGTAGTGTGCTAAAAATGAAGTCTCGTCGTGGATAATCAGATATAACGCGTTTGTGAGTTGTTTAAAGTTTGTATTAGGTCTAAATAGGTCTGCAAAACACTGAATTTCTCATGGCATGTTTTACGAAAGTTTGGTAACATGGTGAAAACACTTATATATAGGAAGTACCAGCGGCATATCCACCATGTTTTGACCACGTTACGTCCGTTTCGTATTCAGTGTCATGTTACGTTCTGTGTCTTACCATACACAGTAGTACACTCTATGGTTCTCATACGCCTATCACTATAATCCCGTGTACACCCGCGATTATTTTGATTGTCGCATGATCTGCATAGCTTGTACTAGTTGTGTATGAATCAGGGTATACATAAAAAAATAAGAATGTGTACGTATAGGATATAGTATGTAAGCAAGTCCATGCTTAAGTATGTATGGGACCCACGTAAGCGAATCCCTCGGATTCCGCTCGCGTACATGTACGAATGTATGAGTCATGAGTATGTATGAAAGTATGAGCATGACTATAAGTTTAAGTATGAACATTTACGTAAGTATGAGTATAGACATAAAAACGTACGAGTAGTATGAGTATAAGTATAAGCATAAAACGTATTAGTATAAGTGTAGGTACGAATAATAAAAATTACGTATATAGTGTACGTTGGAGTATAACGAATTTGGACATATAAAACGCTTGAGAACTTTGAATACGTAAAACGAGTGATATAAGCGATTTCGTCTCGAGGTATCGGTTAAAACGTGTACGATGATATGCATGTATTGTGGTTTACGCGAAATGTGAGTTTATCGAATCAAAATAGATTGAGTTGAATTGGAAGGTAGAATATAGTTTGTAAATGTAGAAGTATTCATTGGTTATGCATAACGTATTTTGTAATGAATGAAATGCTACTTTTTTTTTTAAAAAGAGTTTACGTATGTGAAGATTGTCGGTCCCCATGAAGTCTTCTAGCCCACGTGTTTTGAAATTTGAATGACGAATTATATGGGGTAGAAAAAGGTTTTCGTAAATGACGGGTTTGTTTTATTTGCATCAAAACGAAAATTTTGAGTTTTGAAGGTTCTTGTGAAAACGTCGATCCTTAGAAAAGAAATTTAGCAAAAGGACTTAGTGATTGTTTAAGAAAAAAAAATTTAACAAATGATTTGTTGATGTTGAAAAGCGTCTTTGGTAAAACGTTCGTATAATATCTATAAGATCTTATAAGTATATGAGAAAGCTGATTTGAATTTCGATTGAGAATGAAAGTCTTTAGTATAGTGATATAACGTAAGTATGTGTTTTAGTGATTAAGTCGAATATGGAGTTCATGGGCAAGAGATTCATTGGACCGATTGAATTGATAAGTAGCATTTCGTAAGGTTTTGAAATTCGGATAATGAAACATTTTAAGACATGATTAAGAATCTTGTGTATATGAGTTGAGTGAAAATAGATTGTGGAATAAGAAGTACATTTGATAAAACAATGTATTTTGAAATCGGTATAAGTATTTATTTTGAATAATGATAAACGGTTTAGGTACAAACATGATCGGGTTTGCATAGTAAAATATTTTGAAGGAAAGCTTTGGTAACGATCACCTAGGTAAGGGAATCACCCCTAACTCGTTGGTGATGTCGTTTTAAGAAAGAGGGAGTGGAGTTAATCGTCAAGGTAAGGAAATCACTCCTATCTCGATGATATGTCTCCACTTGTCATTACAAGGAATATGAATTTAAATTATATGAAATCATGCAGATGTATAAATGTATGGAAAAGATTCAATATGTTGTGTGTGTGAGAAGAAAATATCGAAAGTAAATTTTGAATTTGAAAGGTTGCATCGTATAAGATAAATAATAGAAACACATGTATGATTAAAATTTGGATGGTTCCAAAATGGAACTTTGACTAACCAAAATGGTCGAAAAGTCTTTCGAATTCGAGGAGCATGCTTTGGCCTAATAGGTGAAATACTCTCGCCGACAAGTCGGTTAACGATATCTACCCTTCCGGTTACTACTTTTCCCAAATCAATCGAAATTTCGAGACTTGACGGGATTTATGAAAATAAAAATCAAGGAATGGAACTAGTCGACAAGATGCGGGTTTCACCCCTAACTTGGCGATTTCGTATCCTAAGTGTGGTTGGTATTCGTCGGGTCAAAATCTAATTTCAACACTTTGACGAGGATCCACTAGAATTTGAAATTTGAATTTCTCCATCAAGGTGAGGATTTCACTCCTAACTTGATGGCGAATTTCGTGTAAAACGAACAGGTGGATTGAGTGTCGTTCACCAAATTGTGGGTTTCACGCCTATTTTGGTGAAGTTGTCTCATTTGGGTAATACGAGTGTTTGTGGATTTAGAATAGTCGAGTAAAATGTATAAGGAAAAGCGTATGTTGTGGATTAAACAAACAAGTATAAACATGTCAAGAATGGCACATAAAGAATGAAATATTAAAACAAATATTAACACATAATGAAACATGTATTATCACATAAGAATAGCGTGTCAAGTATGATACATAAGGATAAAAAGACATATATGTTTAAAAGGCTCAAAGAGAATAAATAAGAAACACATAAAGTGGCATGCATGTAGCCAAACATAAAAATAAGTCTCTAAAACTATAGACTAGGTAAAATCATTCCTACTTTTCCTAATTCCCTATAGTTATGGATCTGATACCAATCTGTCACACCCCAACCAATGGCGGAATCATCGGAGTGGGACTTGTTCAAGATTGTAAGAGACTTCATAACACTATTTGAGACAATATTTAATTCAACCGATTTCATTTCATAAATAAATTGTCAAAACATTACAAGAAAAGCAAATAACAACATTTTTCAACGTAACATAAACAAAATTGATACAACACTTTAAACCTAAACGTCTACGTGAGTATCTAGGCATTTTGCTATCCATTTTCATAGCATCATCAATCATCAACCTGTAACATGTTTAAAATACAATTCAATGCAAAAGCAAAGGCGAGTATACAAGTTTAAGAATAAGTATAAGTATAAAGTTTAAAACAAATCCACATGGCGACTTAGTTTATACAAGATCAACCTAACATGGCATGCAATATTTCTAGCCAATCCTCTGTTTACGCAACAATGATATAATTCAACATGACCACAAGTCTACGGGCGGTGCGTTACTCCTATAGCGATATACATGTCGAATGGAGGCTCGTGAAAGCTAATGACCAAAACATATCACATAAGTATGGTCCACGTATAAGCATTAAGTATCATAACATAGTATTCATGTATAAGGATTGTTTTCGTGCATTGCATAAAGAATAAGTTTAAGTGTGATTTGATAATGTAACATGTTACACCCCAAAAAGTGGTAAACCTAAAAAAAGGGGTTGCATGTATACTCACAAATTTGCATATGCTTTTCGATTATCCAATGTGACGAAGTTGATGAGGTTAGGAGGTTGAATGTGTTTGTGTAGGGATTTAGGAAGTTAAAACACAAGAATATAGGTATTCGAAAGTAATCATCCTTTAACACCAAGTACTTGTTCTTGACACTATGAAACCTCAAGGGTTAATGTTTTCATGAGTAATATACTCATTAGAATCGTAACAAGTCTTATGTCTTAGATGATGTTATTCTAATATCTTGACGAATGAACACAAGTCCACCATCAAGGGTTCAAATAGTATACATATGTATAAGTATTATATGTATTATTTAGTCCATTAGTCAAGCATGAGGTAGAAGATAAATCTTCATTTAGGTACCTCTATTGTGTCATAGAATTCATGTAGGAGGTAGGAAAAACAAGCTTCCATTTAGGTACCTCTTATGGTTCACCACTACACTTGATGTAAAAACATATAAGGATGGTCATGAACTAATATCAATACAAGAATAAGAAACAACTATACTAAGAGAAATCATCAAGTAATGTGGGGATTCTATGTTGGACAACCCAAGTTGGTCTATAATCACACCTTCATCAAGCTTGAAGCTTGAACATGACTTGTGGGTTAAAAACCCTAAATAAAACAAAAAGTATTTGAGGATTAACCTCTGATTTCGTATGTCTCAGCCCCGTTTTTAAGCTTAACTAACCTTAGAAGTGATTATAAGCATAAGGACGTGGGTTTGAGCGAGTTAAACTCAAGTTTGAACAAGGATTAGTAAAGATAAATGAAAACAATGAACTTTGGAGCCTATTTGCCGGAGTTCCAGGGACTTATTCACTGAGAAACACCCATGGAATCGAAGCTAAGGTCAAGCCAAGTGTTCTGGAAAAATAATGAGCTAAAACGGATGAGAAATGAAGAAGTTATGCTCACTTTAGTGGAGCTTGATGCTTCTGTCCGAACTTGCACTTGCAGCTACGTTTTTGAGTGATTGAGAGAGTTGTGAGAGTGTTTCTAAAGTGCAAATGGCTTGGGAGGCACTTGCAAAATTTGACGTGATTGTCGTGGTCACGCAAATTTAATCCCAATAACAACTATATAGATAGCGGTAAGTGGGTATCGAACACAGGGAGTTTGTGGAATATGTGTTATCTCAATGTATGTCTAACTAACTAGATTAATCTAAATTGCAAGAAATGTAAATTTCAATGTTTGGGTTGATTGGTTTTAATTAACTAAATTAAACTAAATTAAATTACAAATCAAAGTTAAGTTTTGTAACAAGATAAGAGGATAGTGATCATCCCGAGTTTCAAGTTTTAAGTGACAACTAACATTCATGTTCAACTGGAAAGAACCACATAGACATGGCTCATGTAAGATCAATTGTTTGTGATGAAAGGGAACTAAGTACTCGGATTCCTAGAACGCGAGGTTGTTACCCGATGACCAATCAACACATATCCAACCCTAATCCCTCCCATGATATCTCGATTGCCAACGGCACCAAGAACGTATGGTTTAGAACTATGATCAAACATACATCAACAATTTACAAACAACCAATCAAACACCATAATAAACTAACAACACATGCACAGTCTAATATTCCAGAAATTAAAGAACAAACATAATTGTCACAAATAAACCTTACATCCGAGACAATCACCAAGCAAACCTAGCTGCTCATAGTGTTATGAACCATCATCACAATCGAACCTTTGTCCATTGGAATCAAAAACAAAGTCTTCATGTTTAGATCACTCAAGAACACCTTAGAACACCCCAAATTCGCCCCTTAGGAGTTACAAAACGAATGGGAATGATTTGCTTATGAAAAGACACCATAAACAACCTTAAATGAGGGAGTTACAAGTTTCACGCTGGCCTCCACCGTAAATTACGGTACCACCGTAAGTTACGGTGGCTTAAAATGGTTTACGGTGGAGTTAAACTGAGTTACGGCATCAATTTTTGTCAGAGTCTACCGTAAATTACGGTACCACCGTAACTTACGGTAGGCTTCAGCAATCAATTTTTGTTTTCTTCATAACTTTCTCGTTTCAACTCCGTTTTCTTCACCGTTTTCGCCTACGTTCTCGTAATTTCATCCTCTATCATGTTATCTTCTTAATTCTTCAATTCCAAAATTTTATTTTTTTCATTTATTCTCCGTCTTCAATCCTCTAATTAAGTCGCGCCTATTCGAAGCTTAATTTCCACACTTTTAAGCCCCAAATGTACCTGAAACACAAGCAAACGTAGTCATCTAATTCAAGACAATTACATGATCAAATGGGGGATTAACTTATCTTTTAACACACTTAAGGGTTGTCCCGTGGACCACCCGTCACATCCCCACACTTAACCGTTGCTTGCCCCCAAGCAACCCATCAAAAACCATTTCCAAGTTCACAAGTGATCAACATAAACCAAGCATAAACATGTAGTCCTTTTACTAACCCTTTCTTAACACCCAAAATAACACACCCCTCTCTATATCTCTCCTCTCGGCAACAAGTAAGCACTAGCAATTGTGAGCTAGACACACAAAAGGCAAATGGGTGATTGCACAACTATATGCTTATACCTAAATCGGTCCTCCTCCTAACAAGCGCCAAACATGAATGCAAATCAAAGGGGCTTTAAGGCTGTAACGTGGCTAGGTGTACGGGTAGGAAATGGAATATATATGTAGTAGCGAAGGACTTTACCCGGTCTTTTTATTACACAATGAAATAAATAACGCATAACTACTATATACAAGATAACTCACACATCCTTCTTTTTCATTTTTTTTTCATTGCTTTTTTTTTCTTTTTCTTTTCTTTTCTTTTCTTTTCTTTTTTTTATATTTTTTTAACAACATAGCAAACATAACATAGCAAGAACGAAACATTCAACATAACAAATCTAAACACCACTATAACAACTACTAACACTATAAGACCGGGTCAAGTCGGGTAAATTTTTGAGGAACTAGGTAAGGGGTAACAAATGATCGGCTTTAAGCACAAAATGGGCAACTAAATGTCCAAACCCCCACCCCTCTCGCAACCATGCTCATATATATATCTTATGAGGTCCAACCCCCCAAATCCCACACTCACACACGCTAAAGACGAGGCTACCTAAATGCCCTTATCCTTTTCGCATTCATATCCAACTAAGGACTCAAACCGTATTAAGGCACAAGTTCTAATGCATCCCCACCCGTTGCCACTCTCATCAAAGACAAGTATTATTTATTTATTTACATGTGTGGCTTCAACTCTCACCAAGAATAAAAGGGTATCAAGGGTTGCCGGTGCATCATTCGGGTGTAATCCAAGGTGTTCAAATTCTCACAATGTTTTGCTTGATTTAAAAAAATTTTAAAAACCTCAAAATTTCCCCCCATCCCCACACTTGGGATACATTGACCCCAATGTATGGTTTTGGAAAGACTTGATCGCTAAACCCTTCAACATCAACCAAAAGCTCATCATCTCAAACCACAACTTTCTTTTTGTTTTTTTTATATATAACTAAAAACACCACCAACTTAGCACAACCCAACACATAACATCAAAACCAATACACCACCCATCCGCCCAACCATGATCATAAACATGAATATATACAAAGGTGCACAAAAGATGAGAACAAGACACGACCTGATTAGTAAATTAGCAGTGTTGGTAGTGATGCAGCTGCGGTAATCGGACCGGTTCAAAAACATCTCTTAGATTCGCTGATATCTCAACAGGGATGTTGCCAAACATCCCCACACTTGAATCATTGCATCCGCGAGGGTTGAAACGTAATAACCTGCCAAAACACAAACACAACACCAAAACAAACCAAACAAAGCAAAACAAAACAAAACACAAATACAATACTCTACATCCTCGGGCTGCCTCCCGAGAGCGCTAAGTTTAAAGGTCTTCAGCCAGACCATACCTGATATGCGTTATGGTGGTCTTAATGCACACTTACCCGAAGCATTTCCAACAAATGCTCGGAAATTTACATGCCATCTCCATAGATTTGTCAGTCTATTTGGCATGTTAAAGCTGCTCCTGCGGGCTTTGCTAGTCCACTTCATGACATATACCTTAATGTCTGGTAGTTTCACCCTTCTCATCTTGTTTCTCGAACCCTCTTCCCCACACTTGTTAATTTGAATTATGGGAAGAGGTTCGGTACACATATCCATCCCATCAGCCTGCTCTACCTCATAATCTGCACACATCATCTGATCTACGAGTGACTCTTCATCAGATAAAGGACTCATTGGTGTGGTATTATCCTCCACAACCTCCTCCTTCATGTGAGAATAATCTCTAATATCGTCAGGTAATGGTGAGAGGCGTTCTTCTATCTCTATCTTCAATTTTAAAGTATGACACTTAGAAACTAAGCAGCTGATTCGGTCTTCATCGGACAGGTTGGGTGTTGCTAAATATTGCTCGAGTTTGGACAAAGTTACTTCCAATACAACAAGCTCTTTTTCCTCCTCGGTCTCATAAACATAAACACCCTCGGGCTCAGAATATTCTTCGGGATGATATTGTCGATATCCCTGATACGGTCTATAGATGCGTGCTTCCATCATCTTTTTATTCCAATACTTCGGGTTTTCCGAATACACCGGGCACACATCATAATCATAAGTGTGATCGCGACCGCAACAAAAACATAGACCATCCATCCTTGCCTCATAATAAACTTCCTCGTCCCGATCGTATCCATATGAATAATAGTCATCCTCCATTTCTGATTCATAATCGTCAACATATGATGGAGGTGGAAGCTGTGAAACATAAGACACCGGTTTTCCATGTGCCCTCCTGTAGTGAGCCTCGTGGCAACCAATACATGGATGTCGTGGACCCCCGCACAATCTACACGTAAATAAGCTGAAATTTGTGTAATGCCCTGTCATCCTGCACAACACAACTCAACTACCAAGTGTAAATCATGAACATAAAAGAAATCTTTTTGGTTTTTTTTTTAATTTTTTTTTCTTTTAATTTTTTTCAAACTAATACACAAGATAACACACGTTGCGCACTACTCCCCGGCAACGGCGCCAAAATTTTGACGTGATTGTCGTGGTCACGCAAATTTAATCTCAATAACAACTATATAGATAGCGGTAAGTGGGTATCGAACACAGGGAGTTTGTGGAATATGTGTTATCTCAATGTATGTCTAACTAACTAGATTAATCTAAATTGCAAGAAATGTAAATTTCAATGTTTGGGTTGATTGGTTTTAATTAACTAAATTAAACTAAATTAAATTACAAATCAAAGTTAAGTTTTGTAACAAGATAAGAGGATAGTGATCATCCCGAGTTTCAAGTTTTAAGTGACAACTAACATTCATGTTCAACTGGAAAGAACCACATAGACATGGCTCATGTAAGATCAATTGTTTGTGATGAAAGGGAACTAAGTACTCGGATTCCTAGAACGCGAGGTTGTTACCCGATGACCAATCAACACATATCCAACCCTAATCCCTCCCATGATATCTCGATTGCCAACGGCACCAAGAACGTATGGTTTAGAACTATGATCAAACATACATCAACAATTTACAAACAACCAATCAAACACCATAATAAACTAACAACACATGCACAGTCTAATATTCCAGAAATTAAAGAACAAACATAATTGTCACAAATAAACCTTACATCCGAGACAATCACCAAGCAAACCTAGCTGCTCATAGTGTTATGAACCATCATCACAATCGAACCTTTGTCCATTGGAATCAAAAACAAAGTCTTCATGTTTAGATCACTCAAGAACACCTTAGAACACCCCAAATTCGCCCCTTAGGAGTTACAAAACGAATGGGAATGATTTGCTTATGAAAAGACACCATAAACAACCTTAAATGAGGGAGTTACAAGTTTCACGCTGGCCTCCACCGTAAATTACGGTACCACCGTAAGTTACGGTGGCTTAAAATGGTTTACGGTGGAGTTAAACTGAGTTACGACATCAATTTTTGTCAGAGTCTACCGTAAATTACGGTACCACCGTAACTTACGGTAGGCTTCAGCAATCAATTTTTGTTTTCTTCATAACTTTCTCGTTTCAACTCCGTTTTCTTCACTGTTTTCGCCTACGTTCTCGTAATTTCATCCTCTATCATGTTATCTTCTTAATTCTTCAATTCCAAAATTTTATTTTTTTCATTTATTCTCCGTCTTCAATCCTCTAATTAAGTCGCGCCTATTCGAAGCTTAATTTCCACACTTTTAAGCCCCAAATGTACCTGAAACACAAGCAAACGTAGTCATCTAATTCAAGACAATTACATGATCAAATGGGGGATTAACTTATCTTTTAACACACTTAAGGGTTGTCCCGTGGACCACCCGTCACACTTGGTATTTATAAGGAAGTGATTAGGGTAGTTGGTTGTTGGTTAATTAATGTTAAAAGTAGTTTAAAATTAAAAAAAAACTAGAAATAACGCCTAAAGATCGAGCTGGTAAGGTTCTGACCCAAGTTTGTGCGCAGGGCAGCCTTGGCGGGCCGCGTGACCTGGGCTGGGCCTGGTTGCGGTCCGCCTGGACTTGAGTGGGGGTGTGCTTAAGGGAAATAAGGGGTGGGTTTTGTTCAACAAGCTGGCCGCAGCTCAGCGGGTAGGTGTGTTGTTTGTTATTGTTGCGACCCGGGTTCGAAACCTGGGGTCTGCAGCCTTTTTTGTTTTTTTTTCTGATATAAACATTGAACTTTCATCAAATTGCACAACTGGTCCCTGTAAGTTTAAACTTTCAGCACATTACACTATCAACCCTTGTCTTTAACTGAGTTATATCATTTTTTTTAAGAAAGCTAACTTTAAGGTTTAAACTAACTAAGTTAATTTTACTAACCTTATTATTTAACGAGACTAACTAAATATTATTAAATAAACTTTTAGATAGTAAATTTTATTTAATTAATTAACTAAATAAATTATATTAGTTAATTAACCCTATTTGTGAACGAAATAAAATAGATAAGGAGAACCTTTAACGATTATTCCTTTCACGAAGCTTTCGAATCCCATTGTTTTAAGATTTTAACTAGTTTAACGAGTATTGAGTGTCGAAAAATAAAGAATCAAGAACCCACGAATAGTATTTCGTTCATAAGGCGCATAATTCACAAGTTTCACGTATTTGCAAGATTGGCACAAAGTTTCCAAAAATAGGATTTCAAGCAAGGGTTTCCAAATATAGAAAGCATGAAAACGCAGGGCGTTGCATACTCATCATGAGGAAGCTGGTCCCAGTCACACTCAAGCTGAAGATCAAACTCAGGCCACCCTCATGATGTGGAAGCTGGTCCGAGAGAATGCTCCAGCCATGGTGTTTGACGAATCAGATGGTTCAGACTCTGACAGTCCTACGTTCGATCAAGTTGAATCTGATTCTGAGGGGGAGCAAATCCAGATTGATAGTCTGATAGGCGAAGTCGATCAGAATGTGGAACAGAACGTTTCGAATCTGGAGAACGAGGTGATAGTTCCTAGTGAGGTGATGCCCAGGACACTTTCATATCACCCCGAAGAATACATAATTGTTGAATTACAAGATGGAGTCCGAACACGACATCAGATTGATCAGGGCTTTTAATGATTTTATTCTAAAATCGCTCCTTTACAAAAAGTTTTTTCACTCAATTGCTTTATTTCGCAGGTTGAGCCCAAAACTTACAAAGAAGCACTAACTGAAGAATCATGGGTAAACGCAATGCAGGAGGAGCTGAATCAGTTTGAGAAGTTAGGTGCTTGGAAATTGGTTGATTTACCCGAAGGTCATAAAATGTTAAAAACTAAATGGGTATTTAAATGCAAAAGAGATGACCGAGGAGTAGTGGTTAGAAACAAAGCTTGCATGGTTGTACAAGGTTTTACCCAACAGGAGGGTATTGAATTCACTAAGGTTTATGCTCCTGTTGCTCGGCTAGAGGCGATCAGAATTTTCCTTGCTTTTGCATCTTGGAAGGGATTTAAGGTTTATCAGTTGGATGTTAAATCAGCGTTTCTGTATGGGAAAGTTAAAGAGGAGGTGTATGTCGGTCAGCCACCGGGCTTTACCGGTTCTATCCGCAAGGATAAGATCTTTTTACCCGATAAAGCTTTATACGGGTTGCATCAGGCCCCGAGAGCCTTGTATGAGACTTTGGCTCAGCACATGTTGACGAATGGTTTTACTCGTGGTAAGGTAGATGCAACTCTCTTCACACGATAAGCTGATGGACACCTGCTGATAGTCCAAATCTATGTGGATGATATTATATTTGGTTCTACAAATGACGCTCTTTGCAAAGACTTTGGTATCTATGTGGATGATATTATATTTCGAATGGGTCATGAAGCTGAAATTTGAGATGAGTTCAATGGGAGAGATGAAATTCTTCTTAGGCTTGCAAGTTGATCAATTACCATGAGGGATTTTCATTCTCCAAACAAAGTATGTTCATGATGTGTTGGAGAAATTCAGCATGACGGGAATTTCTGCTATGTAAACTCCATTAGCGCTTAATCATGGCATTCATCAGGATCCCACGGGGGATAAAGTCAACGAGACTTTGTACATATCGATGATAGGCTCACTCATGTACCTGATAGCGTCAAGGCCATATATAATGTATCCAACATGCCTCGCAGCTCGCTATCAATCAAGTCCGAGATCATCTCATTTGGTGACCGTCAAGCGAATCCTTCGATATCTCAAAGGAACTCCAAGTTTAGGCTTGTGGTATCCTAAGAATGACGATTTTAACCTGGAGGGCTATTCAGATTCTGATTATGGTTGCTGTAAGTTAAATGCAAAGTCTACCACCGCCGGCTGCCAGTTCTTCGGAACTCGATTGGTAACATGGCAGTGTAAGAAACATACTACGACCGTTCTCTCTACTTGCGAAGCTGAGTATGCCTCGGCTAGCAGCTGTTGTTCACAGATCTTGTGGATTCAATAGCAGATGAGAGACTATGGTCTATAGTTTCTTAACACGCCTATATTTGTAGACGATGAGGCTGCTATTAACATAACCAAAAACCATGTTCATCACTCTAAGATAAAACACATTGAGATTCGACATCACTTCATTCGTGATTGCTATGAAAAGAAGTTGATTAGAATAGAAAAAATCCACACCGATGAACAAAAAGCTAACTTTTATACAAAACCATTTGGTAATTCTAGATTTCAATATCTTTTGAAACTTAACGGAATGAAGCTTTTGTCGTCAGGGGGAGAAATTGTCGAATGTGATGGTGATTCTAAGGCAGAGGACGTTGAGACGTGATCTGCATTGGTTTCTCATTTTCTTCTTTTTAAAATGTTTTTAATTTTAGGGGGAGAAAATGTAGTGAAAAATACAAAAACATTTAAAAAAATTCATAAAATGTAAAAAAACATAGAAAAGGGCAAAAAGAGTTAGTGTAAAAAGAGGAAATGATAGACATCAGTAAAACAGTCACAACATGCTAAAGAAATGGAAAGATAAAAAGTGATAAACGGTCTCTCTGATGATATGCCAGTAGGTTTTTACACATTTAGTAAATTGATTTCGAGATATAAACATAAATCAATAACTTTCTTAACTCGTGGGGAACATCTCTCGGATATATGGACTTAGTACTCCAAAATTTCATATGAGAGATTGCCTGATTCTGAGATATTAGGTCTTTATACTTATTGATATCTGGGGTATTATACTTGGTCTTCTGATTTTGCGTCAGCCATGGCCTAGACCTTGTATAATGCTTTTGCGCTTAAAGCTTTCCCTCTGCATAAAAATTGAGAAAATATCGAAAGATATATATTAAGTGTAGTTGTAAAGAAGATTCCTAAGTGGAACACACCTTAAGTCGAGCCTTCATCTCTTTGACTGAACAAAAGTTCTAACCTGAGCTCTCAAGGCCTCGCCCTAATCCAGAGACAAATATCAGTTAGGTATATTCACCTGTAAAACTGAATATAGAGAATCTTGATATGGGAGTATATTCTGAGGTGGGACACACGATTAAGTTAAGTTCTTAAAACATTAAACACGTATCTTGAATCAATTGAAATTTGTGTGAGAATTTAAGTGGATCAGTATACTGACAATCTAGGTGAATCGTTTAAAACTTAAAGTTTATGTAGATCAACAGTGCTAGTGATTTGTCAAAAGCTGCTATGATCCTTTAACACAACTCACAAAAATATGTATGTAAATACATTGTTGTTGTTTCATTTCATATTAAACCCAAAAAGGTTTTAGGTGTGTTTTAGCATAAATTTTGTAAAATACAAAAAGATTTTTTTTGCTTTATTTTTGACAACCGATGTTGGAGGGCAGATCTTCGAAATGTGGATGCAAAGCAAATCTTGTATGATCTGGGTGGGAGCTAATCTTGAAGTGATGGAAAACTAAAAAGTTTATCAAGTTCATTAATTTGAAACTTGAAATTTTTGGAAAACTTGAAAATGTTAGATGGTTCTTAAATCGGTTCAACTAAGTCCATTAATTTGGACTTTGTCGACTAATCGAGTAACCAGGGTCCTTAACTTGGACATGGATATTCGAGTGGATGTTAAAATCTAAGAAAAACCAAAAAGTTTGAAAAATAAAATTTTTGAAAGTGTAAGTGTGGGTTCGTACGAATGCACAATGAGTTGATCCGTTCGAATCAACTTGGCCCATTTAAAAGCCCACGAGTGCATCCACACGAAAGCACTAAAGTAGCGCTATATATATGTCGATCCGTAAGTAGATGTTCATTCGTAACTATTGGTGCTCTGAGAGATTTTGAAATTCTCTCAACTTTCAAACTTTTTCACGATGCCAAAATTTCAAAAATTGTGGTGTTGGCTTGCACAACATCTACAATGGTTAAGGTATGAGTTGATTAACAACGTTTTTGATGTCCAGTTGCAGATCCGTATATAGTCGGCCAAAGAACCTTAGATCTAGGTTGATTTTGTGGACAAATCTTGAAATTGAACTGAAAATTCATCAAATCGGCACCAATAGGATGTTAATCAATCATCAATTTGAAGTTTTTCAACAAAATTGAATTTGGATCTTGTTATGTATCAACTGTTCAAGATGAACTGTTAATTACGGATGCACTCGATCCGTATGGATCAACTCGATCCCTGATTAAATGGTTATTGTTCATCCGTAATTAATTGTCCATCCGTATTTAGTTGATCCGTTATAAGTGAAAAATTTCAAGTGTTAGAAAATTTTTAAAGTTCAAATTTTTCTCGATATACGTGCTTTACTTTATGAATGTTTATTGTGTTTGTGCAAGCAAAAAGTTCGAATTTTGATGATAAACATAATATCTGCTGCACATTGGATAGAACACTTCCAAAGATGAAACCTTTCGAGGATGTGTTAGAGTTTACTGAGAAGAGTCGGATTAGAAAAGAGTTGACAGATAAACACATGTGTTATAGATCACATATTGAATGTTTCTGGAACGCAACTCGCTATGATGAAGATGAAAAAGAAATTTACTCTGCCGCAAAGTTAAAAGATGATGACGGAAAGACATAGATGTGGAGGTGGTGATCAAAGTTGAAGATGTTCGAAGAGTTTTAGATTTGAAGGGAAAAGACGATGATCCTATTCTAGTGTCTGAAAGATTATGTAAAGGTCTTTGTTTTCAAATGTGTACGCTGGAACAGTTAATGATCCTTCGTTTAATAAATCGAACTTATTGATGTCGTACAAGTTTCTAGTGCACTCTGTGATTAACGCCTTGTGTCACAGAAAAGGAGGTTATGATGTTTCGATTGATAATATCATGTGCATATTAACTTGTTTGATTCTCAACATGCTATATAACATTTCTCAAGTAATATTCAATTACATGGTGGAGAATGTCTGTGACATCTGTGCCTCATTGACCATCATACGAATACAAAACCAATGAAGTATTGTGTTTCATACTTAGGATTTGTATAAATATGTGTATCATTTGCAAATATCAATTCTTGTTCAATTTCGAGCTTTAAATCGCTTTCTGGAAAGTTATACGCGGACTGATACATAAATGTAATCAGATTAATGCAACAAACACTCCGGAATAGTGAGATAGGCTTAACTTACCTTAAATAACCTTTACATAACTTAGAAATAAGTTTTGTATGGTTTGGTGTGTCGAAAACAAGTTTATTCGCTCGCAGGGACTATTTGCGTCAAACTACGAAAGTGTACCGATTCGTATGGTAACAAACATTCCGGAACTTGATCATAAGCTAAACATACCCTAAATATCCTTTACATAGCTTAGAAATAGGCTTTGAGGGGTTCGGTATGCGAAAATAAACTTAATGGATCAAGCAGGGACTAAAAGCGTCAAAAAGTGCATAAGTTTGCATTTTCGCGCATATCTTACGTTCTGAACATATCCGAACATCCAAAAATTTTTGTAATCATTAAAATATTTTATTTTAATGATTGGAATGCAAAAATACCATTCGTTGCGTAATTTGGATCGTTTTCGCGTCCGTTCGAGTTTTCGTCGTAATTAACCGAATAACGCAACCGTACGACCAAGCAAACCGACATCTGAGAAAATTTCAAGCATGTTTCAAGTCCCCTATGCTTTAACATCCTTGCAGAGCCTTGAAAATGGGTTAACGGGGTTTAAACGCGTCGAAAATGGCTTAAACATGCTGTAGGGACCATTTCTGCCATTTTGTGAAAGTTTCTGGAAATGGGGACTGGCGGCGTCACGCCATAGCAACATGGTGGTGCTGTGGCGGCACGTGATGGCTTCAGGTTGGCAGAAATTCCATTTTCAGCAACAAGCTTGAACTTGGGGGTCTTTTATGCAACTTTTTCAATACTGTGAACTAGTTTTGGAGCTCCCATTGTTTACTAAACCACGTTCCACAAGTGTATGGTTGGATTTGAGCATTGATTCTTGCAAAAACACTTGTCAAGATCCTAAGAGCTCAAGACTTTCTATAAATACCCACTTGCTTCATTTGCTTTCTTCACACCATTTGATCTCAATTCTTCTCTAAGTTGAAGCTCTCACTTGTGAAGCTTCATACCTGAGAATTTTGAGTTCAAATCTTCCTTGCTTGGACCCTTTGTAAGTTTCTTTCATGCTTTTTATGATTTTCAAGCATGAAAGTCAAACAGTGTTTGACTTTTTGCTTTGACCATGAATTGGTCAACACAAAGTTCGTTTGAACTTTGCAATGTGAGCATAATCACGATGGTTATAGTCCCTTGTGACTATACCTACTGATTACCACGTCGATTAGTCGAAGTGACGAGTCAAAGTTTCGGTCAAAATACGTGTTTATGCGTATTTTGCATCGAAGCTATTTTCAGGTATCAAAACCTTTTGTTTTGATATCAAACTTGTTTTCTAACTTAGTTAAACATGTTTTAACATGTTTAACTCGTCACTTTTAGTCTAGTGCTTGTTTAGGGTCGTAAGTCAAGCGGTCTTGACAACCGCTTAGACTTTCAAACCCAACCCGTTTGGTCGATCATTAGGATCCGACCAAGCATGTTTTGTGACCATAGTTGTATAGGGAATAACCTTCCAAGGTTATACCTTATGGTCACTTAGTTTAATTAGTTGTATGATAGGTAGTTTATATGCCTTAGGAAAATGACCAAGATGCCCTTTTTATGCATAATTGGTATTTAAGCATATGTAACTTAACTTTTGCCACTTAAACTGATTATGCAACATACTTAAACATGTTAGGGCATATAATACTTGTCATAGGACTAGTTAGGCGTCTCGAATGCGCTTTTGCGCGAACAACGCGTTAAAGTAGCGTAAGTTACCTTAATGGGCCGTAATGGGTCGTAAGCACTTAGGATAGGTTCTGATTTAGAATGTAGGCTTTGTTAAACCATATCACATGAGTTCCAATACTCATTTGGTTTACGAAACCTTATTCTACCCGATCTTCCGATTTAGGCATCGATTTATTAACTAGCGATCCGATTACTAGGTACCACTTGATTCCCTTGGTTTGCCCGAGCTTTGTTAAGTTCATTAGATCAAGGATACTTTGCAATTCAATGTGAGTACATAGTCCACTCTTTTGCTGTTTTTGAATGTTTTGGGGTGATTCATATGTGCTAAACATTTTTGAGTTTCCTAAAACGAATGCTATGGTTTATATTGAACTATTGAACCACTGGAACTATTGATCTATGTGAACTATTGAACCACTGGAACTATTGATCTATATGAACTATTGAACCACTGGGACTATGTGAACTGTGTGAACTATTGAACCACTGGAACTATTTGACGTATGTGAATTATGTGAACTATTGAACCATTGGAACTATTTGATCTATGTGAATTATTTGAACTATTTGAACCATCAGAACTATTTGATCTATGTGAACAACTTGAACTATTAAACGATTGGGATATGGTAAGTGATTAGGTAACGGGGCGGGTGTAATGTGATAAAAGCATGGTGGATACGCCGCTGGTACTTCCTATATATAAGTGCATTTAACACATTACATGTCGTTGCGTTATCTAGATCACTTGGGAAAATGTTTTCAAAACAAAGTTACACTACAAGGTTTACTTAAAGATATAAACCATACAATGATTACTTTCAAAAGACGATATACTACTTGGTTTACAAAAACAAATGTTTTCAGTTAAGATTCATGGCTACGAAGTTTTGGTTTACACATATATCAACTTGTAAAAGTTGATAGTGTGACACTTGTGCTCCGTACACACACACGATGTGGGACACTATCTTTTATCAAAGAAACAATGTGTTTTGGTCTCAAAAATTTGTTTATTTTGGTTTTACAATTTCACATTTTGATTCTAGTTCATTTTCAAAGCTTTAAATCGCTTTCTGGAAAGTTAAACGCGAACTGATGCGTAAACGTAATCAGTTTAATGCGGCAAACACTTCGGAATAGTGACATAGGATTAACATACCTTAAATAACTTTTATATAACTTAGAAATAAGTTTTGAAAGCTTTGGTGTGTCAAAAACAAGTTTATTCACACTCAGGGACTATTTGCGTCAAACTGTTAAAGTCTGCTGATTCACATAGTATCGCACATTTCGGAACTTGATCATAAGTTAAACATGCCCTAAATATCCTTCACATAGCTTAGAAATAGGCTTTGAGGTGTTTGGTGCGCAAAAATAAACTTATTTGATCAATAGGGTCTAAAAGCGCAAAAAGTGCATAAGTTTGCATTTTCGCGCATAACTTACGTTCTGAATATATCCGGACATCCAAAAATTTATGTCATCATTAAAATATTTTATTTTTGTTATTGGCATTATAAAATTTCATTCGTCGCTTAATTTGGATCGTTTTTGCGTCCGTTACGACTTCCGTCGTAATTAACCAAACAACGCAACCGTACGACCAAACGAACCGACATCCGAGATGTTTTTGAGCATATTTTAAGTTCCCTATACTTTAATTCATTTTAGAGCCTTGAAATGGGGTTAACGGGGATTAAACGTGTCAAAACGCATCAAAAATCAAGTTCGGAGTCACAGGGGCCTGTTCTGCCAAGTTTGCAAAGTTTCTGCCAGCAACCAGGGTCCTTACGGACCGTATGGGATTGCTTACGGTCCGTAAGCCAAGCCCAGCACAGCAGAAACCATTTTTCAAAAACCCAGCTGCTTGCACTTGTTTCCTTTGCTTGTTTTAGCATTCTATGGGCTGGTTTGTGTGCCCATCAAGGTGCCCAATCAGAGTATGACAAGTGTATGGCCTAGATCATTCCCTCCTTAGCAAGAAACGATCCTAACGGTTGTGGTTTTCCTATAAATAGCAAGCCCATTTCATTCATTCCTCACAAATTTGATCCTTTTTGCTCTAAGTTGGGGTTGGCACCTCATACCTGAGCAATTTGGATCAAGATTACCTTGCTTGGACCCTTTGTAAGTCCTCTTTCATTCTTTTATGCGTTTTAAGCTTGAAAGTCAAACAATGTTTAACTTTCTGCTTTGGCCAGTCAATGGTCAACACGAAGTTCGTTTGAACTTCGCAACGTGAGCGTAATCACGATGGTTATAGTCCCTAGTGACTATACCTACTGATTACCACGTTGTTTAGATGTAGTGACGAGTCATAGTTTCGGTCAAAATGTGCGTTTATGCGTATTTTGCAACCAAACTATTCTTGGGTATCAAAACCATTTGTTTTGATATCAAACTTGTTTTCAAACTTAGTTAAACATGTTCTAAACATGTTTAACTCGTTACTTTTAGGATAGTGCTTGTGTAGAGTCGTAAGTCAAGCGGTCTAAACAACCGCTTAGACTTTCGAACCCGACCCGTTTGGTCGATCATTAGGATCCGACCAAACATGTATTGTGACCATAGTTGTATAGGGAATAACCTTACGAGGTTATACCTTATGGTCACTTCGTTTAGTTAGTCGTACGATAGGTAGTTTATATGCCTTAGGAAAATGACCAAAATGCCCTTTTTCGCATAATTTCAATTTAAGCATATGTAACACATGTTTTGACATCTAAACTGATTATATAACATAATTAGATATAAGAAGGCATATAATACTTGTCATAGGATTAGTTAGGCGTCTCAAACACGCTTTCACGCGAACGACGCGTTAAAGTGGCGTAAGCTACCTTAACGGGTCGTAAGCACTTAGGATAGTTTCCGATTTAGAATATAGGCTTTGTTAAACCATATCACATGAGTTCCAACACTCATTTGGTTTACAAGACCTCATTCTACCCGATCTTCCGATTTTGGTGTCGATTCCCTAATATAGTATCTGTTACCTTAGTAACCGTTTCAACACTTGAACTCTTGGTCTTTTGAGCTTTGTTATACCCTTTGAACCGGGACTATACGCAACCCCAGGCGAGTACATAGTTCCCCTCTTTTACTGTTTTCAAATGTTTTGGGGTGATTCATATGTGTAATCGATCTGTTTTCAAAATGTATGGCATATGTGTGTTCACTAAGTGCTTTTATGTGTATTATTCCGATTATGCAAATGCGATGTTTATCTGAATCCTTAAATGATCTACCTATCTTCATAGTTAGATTCTTATAGGATATTTGAAGTACAGCCTTAGATCTTCCTATCTTCATAGTAAGGTTTTTAAGAAGTACTTTACGACTCGATGGTTGGTTGTGTGTAGATTGTTGGTGATTTAGATAACGAAACTATATAATACAATAAGCACATGGTGGATACGCCACTGGTACTTCCTATATATAAGTGTGCTTATTGTATTACCCTTCGTGTCGTTATCCCGAATCACCATCAGGATTTAGGATTTTTAGGTTATACGATGTGGCGAGAACCCGATCCCTGTAGTATCTATCTATCTATCTTCATAGTTAGACATATATGGGATGTTTAGAGTATTAATATTGGAGTCCCTATTTGGATTCATTGTGTACTTTAATGCGTGTTAGGTTATACGATGTGGCGAGAACCCGATCCCTGTAGTATCTATCTATCTTCATAGTTAGACATAGATGGGATGTTTAGAGTACTGATATCGGAGTCCCTGTTTGGATTCATTATGTACTTTAATGCGTGTTAGGTTATACGATGTGGTGAGAACCCGATCCCTGTAGTATCTATCTATCTTCATAGTTAGACATATATGGGATGTTTAGAGTACTGATATTGGAGTCCCTGTTTGGATTCATTGTGTACTTTAATGCGTGTTTACGAGGTGGAACAAGTTGACGATTATGTGTTTATGTGGTAGTTGTGATTTAGATAACGAAACGGGTATAATAAAATAAGAACATGGTGGATACGCCGCTGGTACTTCCTATATATAAGTGTTCTTATTTTATTATTCTTGTAGCGTTATCTGGATCACTTTAGGATTTTGTGTACAATTGTTTCAATGTTTGATTATCAAAATCTTTGTAGAATCTTCCATATTTTTATATGTTAGATTCTTAGAAAGATATCTGAAGTATTATCATGACTCATTGATTTGATTTATGTAATACTTATATAAGTTTTGATTTATTTCAAAACAGTTATTATTAATCCTTGATTGGATTCCTAATAACACATTAACAAGTTTTTACGATGGTTAAATCGAGATTTCAATATAAGGCATAAAATGACTTAGTAAATATCATATTACCATATATAAACCTATTTTGTCACGAGTTTTCACAATTAAGATTAATACCAAATGTTTTGCCATTTATTTGGCTAATAAAACCTATGTATTCGCCGACATTTTTATGCTGACTGCTTTTCGCATATGTTTCAGGTTTTCGACTGTTTCAAGTATACAACGCATAGGACTGCATTCGGGCCTTAGACTTCTAAATCAAAAGAACAATTACATGTATTCTTTGTTTGTAAACCGATGTTAATGATATTGAAACAATTTAGTACCAGTAGTTGTGAGCAATTTGTAATGTGACTCCCCGATATTTCCGCCGCGTGTTGTTATATTACGCGATTGGGGTGTTACAGATAGAAACATACTGCAATATCAAACTCTTTTGTTTTCTAAGGTACTCACTCGACAACTCTCGTAGTTGGACGAGGTATTGCAGTATGAACTCGAGTCATGAATTTGACACACTCACAAAACCTATGTACTCACCGGCATTTTTATGCTGACGTATTTTCACATATGTTTCAGGTACCATAGTTGATGATGTTTGATGATGATTATGATGCATGCTCACATAGGGATGGTCAAGGCCTTAGTGACTTAATAACAATGAAAGACAATTGTTCATGTTTTGTTTTTTTATTTCAATACAATGTAATAAACTTAATTCAATAAAATGAAACTTCAGATCCATGTGTTGTGAAACAATGATTCTGTTATGATACTCCCCGACGTTTCCGCCGCGGTTTGTTGTTTTAACGCCGTCGGGGTGTGACAATGTCAAAGGCGAAAAGGTTCTACAATATCCTCGTTTCGTACAAATGCTACTTGATGACAAGATACAAAATTTACCTGTCACACCCCGACCACATAAAACAACAAAACGTGGCGGAAACGTCGGGGAGTGTTGTAACAGAATTATTGTTTCACAACCATGGATAGAAAAAGTTTCGTTTTATTGAATTATTAAGTAATGTACATTGTCTTTAAACCAAACAAACAAATTACATATCGTCTATCTTTGTTTTTATGTCACTAAGGCCACGTCCAGATCCTAAGTGAACACGCTCCTTATCAATCAACATCATGCCATACTACGTGAAGCATATGTAAAAACAAAGTCAGCAAAGAAATGCTGGCAAGCACATAGGTTTTATGAGAGTATCGGATTCATGGCTCGTTTATATGTTGCAGTACCTCATTAGACTACTAGAGTCAAAAGTACAAACCTCGTTTTGAAAAGTGTATTGAAACATAATTAACCAACTCAAATCAAGTTGATTATGAGTTATAAAATCTCGTAGCCATGATTCTTAACCCCAAAACATTTGTTTTAGTAAACCAACTCGTAAAACATCTCGTAAAAACTTGTTAATAAATTTCGTATGGTTTATATCGTTTCGAAAACCTCGTTGTGTGACATCGTTTCAAAATCGTTTCCCAAGTAAACAAAATAATGACACGCAATGCAATATGATAAAAGCACTTATATATAAGATGTACCAGTGGCGTATCTACCAAGCTTTTATCATGCTACACCCGTCCCATTATCTAATCACAACCCAAAACCAATCGTTTATCTCGTTTAAGTCGTTTCAAATCGTTTAACTCGTCCCAAAATCGTAT
The DNA here is from genome assembly GCA_030545235.1 of Helianthus tuberosus. Taxonomy (NCBI): domain Eukaryota; kingdom Viridiplantae; phylum Streptophyta; class Magnoliopsida; order Asterales; family Asteraceae; genus Helianthus; species Helianthus tuberosus. The sequence goes on along the minus strand of CM060367.1, from coordinate 146,626,457 downwards.
TCGTTTTAATTGTGAAACTACTTATGGTCGTCTCGCTAATAACATTCAAACCTTCGTGACTCGACTATCTCGCTTCTCGTATTAACAAACCACCAAAGGGTAAGTTAACAATCATTAGATTCGGTCGTTACCTACATAACCCCCACACATAACCATGGGTGTAGTCTGATAATGGGATTTGTCAGATCCTATGGTACCATAACCTAATACTGGTCGGCTTGATCAATGCTAATGAATGTCATTCGTTATGTAAATACGTCCAACAAGTTTGTTCACATTATCGAAATCATTATTAATTTAATATAAACCATTTTAATCGCTTTTGAAACCATCGTTTAAACCTCAAAAATCGTTTAACATATGAATCACCCCAAAACAATTGAAAACAGTAAAATGGGGGAACTATGTACTCACATCGAAGTGCAAAGTATCCTCAATCTAAAGAACTCAACAAGCTCAATCAAACCAAGGAAACTCAAGCAACACCTAGTAATCGAATCACTAGTAAATAAATCAACACCTAAATCGGAAGATCGGACAGAATGAGGTCTTGTAAACCAAACGAGTATTGGAACTCGTGTGATATGGTTTAACAAAGCCTACATTCTAAATCGAAACCTAACCTAAGTGCTTTCGACCCGTTACGACCCATTAAGGTAGCTTACGCTACTTTAACGCGTCGTTCGCGCAAAAGCGCGTTCGAGACGTCTAACTAGTCCTATGACAAGTATTATATGCCTAACCGTGTTTAAGTATGTTGCATAATCAGTTAGGTTACAAATGTTTAGGTTACATATGCTTAAAATCCAATTATGCATGAAAAGGGCGTTTTGGTCATTTACTTAAGGCATATAAACTACCTATCATACAACTACTTAAACTATGTGACCATAAGGTATAACCTCGGAAGGTTATTCCCAATGCAACTATGGTCACTAAACATGCTTGGTCGGATCCTAATGATCGACCAAACGGGTTGAGTTCGAATGTCTAAGCGGTGGTTTAGACCGCTTGACTTACGACTCTAAACAAGCACTAAACTAAAAGTGACGAGCTAAGCATGTTAAAACATGCTTAACTAAGTTAGAAAACAGGTTTTTGATATCAAAACAAAGTTTTTTGATACCAAGAGTAGTTTGGTTGCAAAATACGCTTAAATGCGCATTTTGACCGAAACTACGACTCGTCACTACGCCTAGTCAACGTGGTAATCAGTAGGTATAGTCACAAAGGACTATAACCATCGTGATTACCCTCACGTTGCAAAGTTCAAAAGAACTTTGTGTTGACCAACTCGTGGTCAAAGCAGAAAGTCAAACACTGTTTGACTTTCACGCTCGAAAAGCGATAAAAGAACGAAGGAAGCTTACAAAGGTTCCTTGCTAGGGAGAACTTGATCTTAAAATCTCAGGTATGAAGTATTGTAACTTCAACTTAGAGAAATCAGATCAAGGGTGAAGAAAAATGGAATGAGGGCATGCCTATTTATACTTTTTGGTTCACCGTTAAGATCGTTTCTTGCTAAAGAGGGAAAGATCTTGGCCTTACATGTGGGCTAGTGGTTTTGAAATGCAAGGGGCACACAAATACCAGTCCATAGTATGAAATTCAGGGGTTGAAAACCATTAGAATAGGTGGTAATGACCAGAGTCAATGTTTCTGCAATTCTGATGAGCTGGGGACTGTTTACGGGCCGTAAGCATAGGTCCATACGGTCCGTAAGGACCTTGCAGACCAGCAACTTTCACTTATTTACAGTTTAGCCCCTGCACCTTGTTTCATCGCGTTTCAGCACTTCTAACACCCGTCAAACCCATTTTCAAGCTCCATAATGATGTTAAAGCATAGGGAACTTAAAATATGCTCAAAAACATCTCGGATGTCCGCTCGTTTGGTCGTACGATTCCGTTGTTCGGTTAATTACGACGGAAATCGTAACGAACGTGTGTACGATCCAAATTGAGCGAAGAATGGAATTTTATCATACCAATCACTAAAATAAAATATTTTAATGATTACATAAATTTTTGGCTGTCCGGATATATTCAGAACGTAAGATATGCGCGAAAATGTAAACTTATGCACTTTTTGACGCTTTTAGTCCCCATTAACGAATAAAGTTTATTTTAGCATACCGAACCCCTCAAAGCCTATTTCTAAGCTATGTAAAGGATATTTAGGGTATGTTTAACTTATGATCAAGTTCCGAAATGTTCGTTACTATACAAATCGGTATAGTTTCGTAGTTTGACACAAATAGTCCCTGCGATCGAACAAACTTGTTTTCGACACACCAAACCATCCAAAACTTATTTCTAAGTTATGTGAATGTTATTTAAGGTATTTTAAGCCTATTTCACTATTCCAGAGTGTTTGTCGCATTAAACTGACTGCGTTTACGCACCAGTTTGCGTATAACTTTCCAGAAAGCGATTTAAAGCTTGAAATCGGATTCGAATCAAATCGTAAAATCATCAAACACAAGAACACACATAATAACACCAAAACACATTTTTTTTATTGATAATTAACATTGTTTTACATTGTACATCGATTACAGAGCACAGTTGTCACAGTCTCCCCTACTTTAGGAAATTTCGTCCTGAAATTTTAACTAGAGGAAACTTGTGAGAACAATAGAGGAAACTTCATTTGGTCCTCATGTTCCCAAGTAAACTCTGGGCCACGCTTGGATTTCCAACGAACTTTGACCAATCGAATCCGTTTGTTCTTTAACTGTTTGACTACACGGTCCGTTATCTCCACAGGTTTCTCGACAAAGTGCATCGTTTTATCAATCCGAATTTTGTCGAGTGGAATGTGAAGATTAGCGTCAGCTAAACACTTTCGCAAATTGGACACGTGAAAAGTCGAATGAATATTTCCAAGCTCTGGAGGTAGCTCTAGTCGATAGGCAACCTTTCCAACTCTTTCAACAATCTTAAATGGTCCAACATATCGTGGTGCAAGTTTTCTTTCTTTCCAAATCTCACCACTCCCTTCCAAGGTGACACCTTGAGTAGGACATGGTCTCCGACTTGAAATTCTAAGGGCTTGCGTCTCATATCCGCATAACTCTTTTGATGACTTCTAGATGTCACAAGATTATCATGAATTTTCTTGATCTTGTCTGTCATTTCTAGAATGAGCTCAGGTCCAGTAAGCTGAGCTTCACCGATCTCATTCCAACAGACAGGTGAACGACATTTTCGACCGTATAGAGCTTCGAACGGTGCCATATTGATGCTAGCATGATAACTATTGTTGTATGAGAACTAGATCAATGGCATATGAGAGTCCCAATTACCACCAAAGTCTATCACGCATGCTCTAAGCATATCCTCCAAAGTTTGAATCGTCCTCTCAGATTGTCCATCTGTTTGGGGATGATAGCAGTGCTTAGATTTAGTTAGGTTCCCATAGCAGATTGTATGGTCTTCCAAAAATGAGATGAAAATCGAGCATCACGATCAGATATGATATTCAAAGGAACACCATGTTGAGATACTATCTCATCAACATAAATCTTTGCAAGTTTATCAGCAGATAGATCCTCGCGAATCGGAATAAGATGAGCTGACTTCGTTAATCGATCGATAACAACCCATATAGCATCATGACCTTTAGATGTACACGGTAATTTAGTGATGAGATCCATAGCAATTTTCTCCCACTTCCAAACCGGTATCTCTGGTTGTACAAGCAAACCAGATGGTCGTTGATGTTCGGCCTTGACTTTGAGATAAGTTAGGCATTTTGATACATACAAGGCAATATCTTTCTTCATACCAGGCCACCAATACTGAGTACGAAGAACCTTGTACATTTTATCCGCACTAGGATGGATAGAATATCAAGACTTGTGGGATTCGTCCATCACTAAAGTGCGAAGATCGTATTGTTTCAGAATCCATAAATGATCCTTGAAATAAAGCAATCCATCACCCTTCGTTTCGAGTTTAAGCTCAAGTTGACGTGGTAATTCCGTACCTATCAAATTTTGTGAAACACAAAATTGCTGAGCTTGAAGGACACGAGTTTGAATATCAGATAGAGCTCGAACAGAATGAAGCTTGACTCGCTCCTTTTGACTAAGCGCATCAGCTACGACATTCGCCTTACCAGGATGGTAGCGAATCTCGCAATCGTAGTCGTTCAAAAGCTCAACCCAACGTCGTTGCCTCATGTTCAACTCCTTCTGATTAAGAATATGCTGGAGACTTTTGTGGTCTGTGAAAACCACAAACTTCGTGCCATAAAGATAATGTCTCCAGATTTTGAGAGCAAAAACTACAGCTCCTAACTCAAGATCATGAGTCGTGTAGTTCTTCTCGTGAACTTTCAGTTGTCTAGATGCATACTCAATAACTTTACCTCGTTGCATAAGGACACAACCAAGGCCTAAGTTGGACGCATCACAATAGACAACGAAATCATCGTTTCCCTCGGGCAATGATAGAACAGGAGCATCACACAACTTCTGTTTCAGCATTTGGAACGCTTCTTCTTGCTTAGGTCCCCACTCAAAAGGCTTATTCTTTTGAGTCAAAGCAGTGAGTGGAACCTCGATCTTTGAGAAGTTTGAAATAAACCGACAATAATAACCAGCGAGACCAAGAAAAGATCGAATCTCTGTAGGTGTCGTTGGTGTATTCCAATCCTTAATTGCAACAATTTTGCAAGGATCCACATGAATACCCTACTCGTTGACTATATGTCCCAAAAACTGAACTTCTTTAAGCCAGAATTCACACTTGGAGAATTTAGCAAAAAGTTGTTCCTTCTTTAGGAGTTCCAATGTCAAACGAAGGTGTTGCTCGTGATCGGCTTGAGACTTTGAATAAATGAGAATATCGTCGATGAACACAATGATGAACTTGTCTAAATGAGGTTTGCAGACCCTATTCATTAAGTCCATGAAGATGGCTGGAGCATTTGTCAAACCAAAAGGCATGACAGTGAACTCGTAGTGCCCATATCTCGTGCGGAATGCAGTTTTGGGAATATCTTCTTTGAGTACACGAAGCTGATGATACCCAGAACACAGATCGATCTTGGAAAAACAAGTAGCACCTTGAAGCTGATCAAAGAGATCATCGATTCGAGGTAGGGGATATCGATTCTTGATGGTAAGCTTGTTAAGCTCACGATAATCGATACACATTCGAAAAGATCCATCTTTCTTTTTCACAAAGAGGACAGGAGCTCCCCAAGGTGAATAACTCGGTCGGACGAATCCTTTGTCAGACAATTCTTGAAGCTGTTTCGATAATTCTTGCATCTCAGACGGTGCAAGACGATAAGGTGCTCTCGCAATCGGGTTGGCATTGGGTACAAGATCAATATGAAACTCGACTTGACGAACTGGAGGCAAACCAGGCAGTTCATCAGGAAACACCTCTGGATAATCCCGAACAATCGGAATATCCTGAATACTCTTGCTCTTGTCTTTCTCCTCGGTGACATGTGCCAGAAAAGCAACATATCCTTTTCGTAAATAACTTCGGGCTTTCGTACATGACATAAGCTTCAGACCACCAGAAGGTTTCTCGCCACGAACTTCTAGAACATCGCCAGACGAAAGAGGAATACGAACAATCTTATCGAAATAAACCACCTCAGCATGATGTTTGGTTAACCAATCCATCCCTACGATAATGTCGAAACTCCCAAGTTGCATCGGCATGAGGTCAATAGGAAAAAGATGGTTATCGAGGTTCAATTGACAACCACGAATAACAGAATCGAGTACGAGTGGTTTACCAGTAGCAACTTCGACAGATAAGGGTTTCCTCAGTTTAGTTCTAGGTATCGCAAGTAAAGGCTCAAAAGATAACGAAACAAAACTCCTATCGGCAGCAGAATCGAAAAGAACAGATGCAAGTTGATTGTTAACAAGGAACGTACCGTTAACAACCTCGTTGTACACCCTCGCCTCATTCGCATTCAGATTGAATGCTCGTCCACGAGCAGGATTCTCATTCGCGATCGCATTCGGATTCGCATTTGCATTTACCAACCTCGGACAGTTGTTGCGGAAATGACCCATTTCTCCACAATTAAAACACGAACCAGGTGGGAATCTCGCATCATTCCCTTGAGCTTGTGCTGGAACCTGAGCAGCTTGATTTTGGCCAGATGCCCAAGTCTACCACACGTAGTACAATGTTTACAGGCCTGCTGGGCAACATGCTGACCATTGCATCGAGCAAGTGAGGTGCGGTACTGTGACACCTGTGCCCATCAAACAAAAACCAAATCAATGAAATATTGTGTTTCATACTTGGGATTTGTAAAAATATGTGTATCGTTTGCACATATCAATTCTTGTTCGATTGCGGGCTTTAAATCGCTTTCTGGAAGGTTATACGTGATCTGGAGCGTAAATATAACCAGTTTAATGCAACAAACACTTCGGAACTGTGACGTAAGCCAAACATACCCTAAATATCCTTTACATAACATAGAAATAAGTTTCGAAGGATTCGGTATGGCAAAAACATGTTTATTTGAACTAAAGGACTATTTATGACAAAAACTGCGAAACTAGCGTTGGTGACCGCCCGGATAATATTAAAATCCCAAAAATATTCTGTTATGATTAAAATTCTATTTTAATCAGGTTCGCGTTGAAAAATAAATTAAAACGCCTAAAAAATGTTATTTTTCAAGTTTAAGCGCGTACCGCGTGTTTCTGCGCGACACAGTGCTTCTACTGCAAAACGCAGACAACGCAGCCAGTCCTGGCAACTGAAATTTATCTTAGTAATATTTTGGCAAGTTTATTTTTATAGAATAATAAAAATAATTTAGAATGCCATAAACCGGGGTTTAAACGCTAGATAAAATACCCGGTATCCAGTTAAACACCCGTTTTAGCCTACTTATGGCATGTTTATATAAAAACTTACACTTCACCCCCTCCCCCATCTAATTTTCGGTTGTAATATCTTGATGGCCCCCACCAATATATTTTGCTAGATCTCCCAAGATTCAATTAGATTGTTGTTGCCAAGTGTTATGCATGCCCATTACCATATCCCTTTAAATCTCCTTCATATCAAGCAAGATCACAACTTCTTACAACACTCAAACTCCTCTCTCTCTCCTCCCCTTGAACTGTCCCCTCTCTCATCTCTCTATCTTCAAACCTTCAAAGCTTTGTTCTTCACCTTCAAGTCCTATTTCAAGCAACCTTCAAGTTAGTGTGAAGATCTAAGGTGATTCCAAGGTGTTGTCAAGTGATTACAAGCTTCCTATCATCAAAATCTCATCCTACAACCTACTTGAATCTTGAAGGTATAACACTTATGTTTAAATCATACTTTTGATTCTTGGTTGTTCTTGATGATTGAAGTTTCTGTTAAATCTTGGGATTTTCACTAAACTTGAAATCTAAAATGACATGGGTCTTGAAACAAGTAAAAATGGTGATGTACATATATGTATATATAACCGTATATATGTATGTATATGAGTTTTGAGCTTTATTTTGTTAAGTACTTGTTTAAGTTGTTACATGTTCTTGAATAATAGTTAAAAATGCAAGTGGTTGATGATCTAAGCATGATATTTTAAATGTAAGTTACTTCAGCAAATAAACCTGAATATATCACCCATTTGAAGCATTTAGATTAACATAAAATGATGATGTTATGATAGGATGCTTTAGGCACTTGTACATGTGAATATATGTTGGTTTAAAGCTCAAAAAGTGATAAAAATGGTTGTATGACAAAAATGATTTTTAAACAGATTATAAACACAAAAAATAACATTTATTGGCATATTATAATGGCATGAAACTTTGACATAGGTTTGCTAGCTTTGCATGTTGTACATAGAGCTTAAAAAGTGGTAAATTATGTGAAATTTGCATGATTTATGTGCTTTGTTTAAGACCTGCACTATCATGAGTATAACCATTATTTTATTCAGTAAATAACATGGGTTGTGTTAAAATTTCAAGTCGTTTCGATTTGGGATGGTTCGGGTAACGTTTGATGCAAAACTATGCGGTAAAACGGTCAAAAATCGCCTTTTCGTAGTATTTTTACAAAACTGTTTTAAATCAGTAACCAAACTGATATATTTGATATAAAAATAAGTATATTAACTTATATTAAGTTTACTTGGTGATTGGTTAGTCATACGTGACTTCCGACGCCCAAAAATGTTACCGAATCGCAAAAATAAGTGTTTTTCGACATACACTAGAATGGGTTGTTCATGGGTTATTTTATGTGTTACAATGTGCTATGTGTTTTACAATATGTTTATGATCATGTGTTAGTGTTGACAAGATTAGGTGTGTTACGCTCGAGTACATATATACAAATACACCAAAATAATAAAAAATAATAACTTTTCGAGAAATCAAGCTATGTGAAAATTCCAAGTATCGGAGAAACTCATGCATTTTTGTGAGTTTTGATTATTAAATCATTCTTATCTAATTTAGGACGAATAAACAATTTGAGGGATTGTGTTAACGTATATAGACCCCTCTTTTACTGTTTTGAAACTGTTTTGGGGTGAAACACATGTGCCTACTTGTTACTTTCGTGCTTTCCATTGTTTTTATATCATATACTTGCTATGTTCATTAGTACACTATTAGTACATATTTTACATTACATTTTCTGCTATGTATGATGACTTGGCATGCTAGCATATTGTTTTACATTGCATCTCTGTTGTATATGTTCCCGTAACATGTGGACACATTATTTACATCTCTACCTTGTATGGTCATTTAAGCATATTAGGTACTTTATTTTCATAAAACATGTTTACATTTGGTATATCATTTGGTTTGTTTAACGGGACTAAATTACATTCATTAACACCGATCATGCCGCTCGGTAGTAGGTAGTGGTACCATAGGACTTGACAAATCCCGTTCCTGAAACCCTAGGTTTGTTTGGGTGGAAGGAATGACCGAATCCGAAAACATTTCTTTGATAACCTTCACTCTAAGGTTATCCGTCTGTCTCTAGGCTTGGATGTAGGCGTTTAACATTACCGCATAAATGTTGTATCAGTAAAGCATGCATTATTCTACAAAGCATAACTTTTGATTTATTCAAATACTTTGTTTTGCACATTTTTACTTGTGGTTTAAGTAGTCTCATCTTACTTATCATACATGACTTTTGCTTATACATTACATGGTTTATATTGACAATAGACTTGGTTTACTCATGAACATTTGACAATTGGTTTAAACATTACATTTTGATGGTTTTTACATAAGCATTTGACATTTGACTATACATAAACGTTCTTACATTGATAGCTGGTTTTGTTTAAGTGACTTAAACAACGAGGCGTGTGTAATAAGATAAAATCATGGTGGATACGCCGCTGGTACTTCCTATATATAAGTGCTTTTATAAAATTACACATCGTTGCGTTATTTAAACCATTTCAATATTTGACGTATTACATTTTACACAAATGACATATTTTTTCACAAGACTTTGGTTTACAAAACAGTTTATTTTATACAAACTCATTTTTACTTGGTTATTCATTTAACCTTACATTACTCTTTTACATATCATCTACTTTTTCATCGCTTTTTCAAATGGTTTATAAAACAAAACATTTTACAAAGATCATGACTGACTTTTGTTAAACAACCTTTTTCTAAACTTATAAGTCATGAACCCTAACTCAATAAAACCTATGTATCTCACAGGCATTTTTATGCTGACGTACCTATTTTCACATGTGTTTCAGGAAATGATGCATATGATTTATCAATATACACTTAGGCGGACTTGGGCCTTAGTGACAATAAAAGATGCAAGTCTAGTCAATTATGTTATGTTTCTTTGTTATTAAGACATTGTAACTTCTTTTGATTCAATAAAACAAAACTTCGATTTCCATGTGTTATGAAACAATGATTTTGTTACAACACTCCCTGACGATTCCGCCACGTTTTGTTGTTTTACGTGGTCGGGGTGTGACAGAAGAGTTGGTATCAGAGCTCATGGTTATAGGGAATTAGGTTATTAGTAATGCTTTGACCTAGTCTATAACCTTCCTAGGACCCTAACACGAGTTATCTTGTGCTTAGTTTTAAAACATTACCGTCACTTATCCTTAAATGACAACCACAATAAGAACATAAATTTGAATCTGCTTTGAAAACTAATCATCTGTTCTAGGATGATTTATTATAAGGTTTTGAACCTTCAAAGTTTTAAAGTTCTCGTCAAAGTTTAGGGCTACATAATGTGAACACGTGCAAACTGGAAGGGTGGGTGCCTGTACCCTGAGTTTTCTGTCTAAGGCTAGAGTGTTCGTACAAATCCGCAGTATCGGACCAGTCACTCTTACCTGGGAACTCTTGGGGTGAGTGTCCACTTATAGGCAAGCATGTCTTCGCGATACATCATGAGGACCTATTTACTTTGATTCAGCCTTTGTGTGTCGTTTGTTTGCTTCATGATTCAAACAAATGACCATCACCCATGCTTTCGGTCGGTATTTGTAACCTCCTATTCTTACCCAATTCCATTTCACTTGTTTCCTCTCTTGTTTACCCTTTTAGAAATGCCTCCACGACGCGACAATCAGGTGCCTAATGAAGAACTGGCAGCTATCATTACACAGCAGATGACTGCTGCAATCCCGAACATCGTTGCTCAATGTAACCAAGCTCTCAACAACAATAATGCTCCCTGTAACTTCAAGACGTTCAACTCAGCTAAGCCATCAAAGTTTTCTAGGACTCAAGGAGCGACTGCACTTCTGCAATGGTTCGAGAGTTTAGAGAGCACTTTCAGACATGTTCAATGTCCAAACGAGCGAAAGGTAGATTTTGCATCTAGTGTCTTTGAGAAACGAGCTTTGACATGGTGGAATAGTGTGATGAGAGATAGGGGTGCCGATGTGGCACTGGCTCAGACGTGGGAAGAGTTTCGAGCTCTGATATTAAACGTGTATGACCCGAAAGTAAACATGTATATTTCACAATGAATAACTCATGTACGACATTCAATATCCATTCACATTCTAATTTATAACAAGACCCTAGTTCCCTAACAGTTTCATCGGGATCTAGATTTCTAACCATCTGAACAGTAACATTGTTAATAAAATCACCAAATTATCAACCCACTCATGCTAATCAACAACTATTAGCATACATGTAGCCCAAATTACATACCAAGCCCAAGTGAAAAGGTGAGATGCAATCCACTTAGTGTGCTATTTGTTTATGTTTAACAATTCACACTTCCGTTTTTATCTAGCAATAGTTACAATTCATGCAACTAACACTTAATTATAATATCCAATTATTAAACCATCGTTCCATACATGAACAATTATATGAACTTTATCGATCCCTACAGTTTGTTTCCACTATTATTCATCAAATTCACATAATATAAATCATAGCCATCACGTGCAATAATATCAACATTCATGACAATCTGACAACTTACTAGAATATCACATGGCTTGATTTAATCAATACTACCAACACATGCACATGAGCCGCCAATTTCATTATACATAGTTATCCTCTTTATCAAGCCATTATATGCAAAGCTTATTGGACCGATCCTGTTACTATTACATCACACATAAGTAGCCTATATCATCAGCACTCAAACCAATCATATCAACTAAGCACACCCTTGGATCCATTTAATAAATAACACTATAACAGGTTCTTGATCATGTATATTACTAGTGCGTGTCATAATTATATCCGCATGCGATCAAACATCAAAACAACTATATTAATCATACATATAAACTATATTAGGTGAACATAGTAACCAAGAAGATGATAAGATCAGCGCTGATTCGAGAGGGGGGGGGGGTCTGCTTCCAATTTCGTGCGATCAGAGGATTGGGAAGCGTAGGGTTTACTTGAGTTTGTTTTTATCTTGTTTATGTAAATACGTGATTTATACTCTAGCTCACAACCGATCTAATACAAATCCTATTTGGATTCCTCCAAGCCCATACGTGACTACCAAGGTTTCAAACATGAATGTGTTATGTGTAAGCCCAACATGTGTAAGCTAGTTATCGGCCCAATGTACATGAATTAGTGATCGGCCCAACTATATAAGTGTTTGCACATGTTTGTTACTCATAATTGTTGTCTAGCTTAATACGTGAGATCCACTAATCACCCGGCTGCTTACACCCAATTCACATGTGTGGGTTTAAGTTAACATGTAACTAGAAAGGTAACCCGACACGCAAATAATCATCACTTTTGTTTACGGTTAATACACACATCTAATGTGTCTAATTCAAATAGTGCACAATGAAATAAAACGATGAGGATCTTAGGATTGTTAAGATAACGATGCTAACCTGTAAGGTTCGGGTTGTCACATATAATGTGTTGACACGTGTCATATGTTTGAACGTGTGAAATAATGTTCTAGAAGGACTAAAGTTGACAATCATGGAAAGTATGTAAATATACGAGTTCTAAATGTCAACAGTGAATAAATGTATTGCACATTAGCCCCACATGATGCTCATACCTTCAAACGAATAAATCATAGATCATACGAAGCTAAAAGTGAGAAGTTACAAACTACAGGGGTTAAATGTGTCAACATGTTTAAGTTATACCTCTGGGTGACCTTTTAGCAAACCCGAAGCTTTGTAACGGTTAATCATGCTCACTAGAATGCACGATTAAAATCTCATAAAGTTTCGTTATCGTATGAGAAAGTTATGATCAAATTCGTGTACGAGGGGTTAAAGCGTTAACGGTGAAAGTTATGACTCTTCGGGTTAACCGGAAGTGTCCAGGGACTTGGCAAAGTGAGTATAAGTCATAAAGCCCTTATATATAAATAATAAGGGGTCAAAATGCAAGAATTAAGCTTAGTTGACCTTTCGGAGTACCAAGAGCCAGGGATGCAAACTGAAAAATGGAAGAATAGCCCTTGAGGAGGGCTAGCGCACCGCTACAATGGGAGTGTAACGGTGCGCTAGCAGTTGCCCAACATCAGAAAACAGGCTGTTGCCTGTTTTGTGCAATTGTGACCCATTTAACCGGTTTTTCTCACAAGTGGACGACCCTTAGACTTCCCTAGGCACTAGTAACAAGTGTTGGATGGTTGTGGTTGGTCATAGACCTTGTTGTCAACACTTTGTGGTGCTTGAACTTACTATATAAAGGCCTTCAAGTTCACAACATTCAAAACACATTCTCCTGCACTCTTGGATTGATTCTGGAGCTCAAGCTTGCTTCCTAGTGATCATATCTCGTGCATAGGACTTCAGTAAGTATTCTTGTCCTTCTCTAATTGAGTTTAGCTTGTTTAATTAGCTAAAAGTCAAACCGTCGTAATTACGGTTTGACTTCGAGATTAGTCATTAATGGCTCAGTCATATCTCGAATTAAAAGTAATTATAGGTTGGTATTTATGTGGGTAATAAAACCCCAAAAGGGTTTCCCCTGATCACCATCCTAACCAGGTTAAATGTCGGGTCAAACTTTTAATTAAAAAGTCAACATAATGCTTAAAATGTCATTTATGCATAATTAGATATCTAGAACATATATAACCTGTTTGATCATTGTTATAACTTAGCAATTAGTGCAAGAACCTGTCTAAACATGTTCAACCCAACTATTTCCTGTGTAGACCTGGTTCGGAACCGAAAGTCGCAAAGCTTTGACTTTTGCTTTGACTTCAGTTCTGACCCGTTTAGGTATGTTCTAGAAATACCTTAGAGCTTCATTTGGACCAGGTTACATGCCGGTATAACCCTCTGTGATTATACACCTCGGTTCATTAGTTATCCGATTAATACGCATGACTCCGTTAATTGCTCATATGTTGACCATTATGCCCTTATTACCTTAAAACGTGATTTATAAAAATGTAAAAGTGTAAAAACCCTAGTTACTGATATATAAACTTGTATGCAAAGTTTGACATCAGTTTGACTTGTAGATTAAGAGTTATGCTCATTGTCGCTAATTTAAAGCTTTTTGTTAATAAAACGGCGTAACTAGCGTATAGCCTAGTTAAGCCTACTTTTTGGTATCAAACTTAATACCCACTGATGTAATATATTATTTTGGGATTTTTAAAGATTTTTAATCAATTTTAGGCTGAGCATAACTAGTAGTCGCAGGCTTAATCCAGTAATTGTCGGTTTTGCCCTCACGGGCCATAAAATGAGTTTTACTTATCTAAACGACTCCAAACCTTTTGCTACTGATCACATATGATAAATAAATTATTTTAAGCCCTCTGGAAATATAAAAATATCAGATTTAAGTATCAAACCCGGAGATGGCCTTTAATCGCCTTATTTAGCGTTTTTAACGCATAGTATGTATTAAAATTATATTAGACATACCCGGGTTGATACCTACTGATATATGAGGCAAATTATGATATTTTAACAGTAAGCAAAGGTCGATTAACTCAGACTTCGTTTTTGAGCTTTTCGACTTATGTGAAATTACCAAAATACCCCTACGGGGCATAGCTTGGTTAAAAATGAGAAATTTCACATATATGCTTTAGCCTACTGATATAACTTATCAAATTGAGTATGTTTGCTGTTTACATCAGACCTGTAACACAGTTAAACATCTAAACTCTTTTACAAACTTTAAAATGACCAAACTACCCCTACGGGGCATAGTTTGTGTTTAAACTTGTTTCGGGCATAATGAAAGACATCTTCCTGATGTCACAACATATTTGAGGCATAAATTAACTTAGGAAACCTGTATATAGCTCTCATGAATACCCGTCACGCTTCTTACGCGTACGGTTCGGTTTATGTAACAAGTTTACATAAATTAGCCGAAATGGGTCAAACCTTAACGGTTTTATCCCAAAATCCAGAATGTGTATGAAATACCCATATAAGACAAGTCTCTGAACATGTCGGGTTTAAATCACATTCTATTCCGGTCTTCGCTTAATTGTGCGTACAAACCGTATATTCCCTTAAGACTAACCGGTCTAAGCTTAAGCTAAATTAAAGACCCGTTAGCATTCTAATTGATTATTTATACCATCATTCCAGACTAGAGCATTTCGGTAAATGGTACCTACGCTTACTTAAGTGAATACGGCTGAGTTATTAGATTCTTGCTAATTAAGACAGGAGCTAGCTCAGGTAAATACTCTTAACTTATTTTCCCTATACGGGCTTGGAATACGGTATAATGATACCGCTTGGTCGGGTATTGAATGTTTAATCGGATTGTGATTAAATTATTGAGGTAACCCGGTTTAATCTATATTGTTTGAAATAAAAGCCTTTAGGGGTTAATGACCATGTCCCGGATATCCTTGACATCATTGTGTTATAAAATGGCCACGTCTTAGGTACGGGGTGTAGGCATACACCTGACAGTTACTAAGTAATAACTGTATCTCACTCTCTTGTGGGCCTATACTTGTGGCGTGTCTGTTAATCTTGACTCGGTTTCTACATCGGGCCCTGAACGTACAACGAACATGTAAATCTGTATACAAGGTTATAAACATAATTGTTCCAAGTATAAAAGATTAATTTTGCCTCTGTGCATTTTAATCAAAGTGTCAATATATTTTGTGCCACGTGCATCCAAACCAATTTACAAACTCTTTTCAAAATGAGTCGGTTGAGTGTATTTACCAGTGAAAACTGACGTATTTTCCAAAAGGGTTAAGTGGCAGGTACTGAACGTAATGGCTGGAAGCTCAGGGCGCTAATAAGGAAATCTTGAAAGTTCTAGGCGTCTAAAGTCTGTTGAACAAATGATATGTTTTAAGATCCGCCTGTGGATCCTTTACTTTCCGTTGTAATATTGAATATTACTTTATATTCGGAAATGTAATAATATTTATCTTTTGCTTCCGCTGTGCATTTATATATTGTGTTGTTTGACTATTATGTTGCCAACCACGTCACGATACTCCCCCACCGGTGACACGTGGAAATCGGGGTGTGACAGGTTGGTATCAGAGCCAACACTGAGTGAATTAAACACTAGCCTTTTGTGTTTAATCTCAGTTACACAATTGCACATATCTAAACTTCTGAGTCTAGACTTAACATAGGATTATTCTCAAATCCTAATATGGAAATTTTGCTTCCAAATTTTTGGATACGTCGCCAAGCGAAGAAGCTGTAATAAAAATTCTCCACGTCTGGAGCCTTGAAATGCTGAGCTTCGTACCGCGACCAGGATGAGACGTGCAACCACGGAGAAAGCATTCAGGAATTGAATGAAGAAGAAACTCCTTTTGCTGAAGAACTTTTCCGTATATAGTCCTTATAAGGACATAGTTATCATTCAGTCCCTCCGAGGACGACATTATTCTTTTGAAGTCCCATTTAGGGCAACCCTATACTTGTTTAAATTTTAAAGGAACGATTAAGTTTAAAATATCATTCCTATATTATAAGATCTACCATTATAATAAAATGGCAAAATCTAAAAGGACAAGACCTAGCTTCGGGTCATATTAAGACCGGCCAAGATGGCAGTTCCTCAATTTAGATTTTGATCCTTAACAACATTCCTTTTTGCAAGATCTACCATTATAATAAAATGGCAAAATCTAAAAGGACAAGACCTAGCTTTGGGTCATATTAAGACCGGCCAAGATGGCAGTTCCTCAATGGAGATTCAGATCCCTATTAACAGTTCAATTCAGAAATTTTTCTGCGTTAAATATTAATAAGAATCTTAAAGGTGAAACCTAGCCTTCGGGTCATTTTAAGGCCGGGCCATGATGGTAAGACCTGTTTAAAAGATTCGAATCCCTGTTAACATCTATAAATATGTTAACACTCCTGACAGATGTGATTCGTTGGAAATCACACACGTAATTAAGGATTCTTCAAAAGATTCCTAACCCAGTTTAATGATTACTGAATCCTGGGTTTACATCATCAATTAAAATGATCATATTTTAACCATACGTGGTAATAAAATGCCTACGGGCCTTGCTCATTTCTACATAAGCCAAAATACAGTGGTAGCTATGACTCCCTGTCAGAAAAAGGTAATGAACTAGGTTCAAACCTCAAGGCTTTGATTCTCTGAAATCCTAGCTTATAATTTAAAAGTGTCCATGTGACTAGGCCATTGTGCTATTATAAAAACCTTAATGCCTCGATTCTCTGAAATCATGGCTTATGAATTAAACTTGTCTACGCGACTAGGCCATTTGAGCCACTATTAACTTATAAATTAGGATTTATGATAAAAATCCTGAATAAAATAAATATCCTTCCTCCCCTGCCAGTATGCATTTTAAAAAGAATCTTAAAGGTGAAACCTAGCCTACGCGGCCAATATGGTGAAACCTATTCAAGGGATTCAGATCCTTGTTAACACCTAGGAACGTGTTAGCACTCCTGACAAATGTGATTCGATAAAATCACAACAGTCATCCCTATGTTGGAAATCTTTAAATTCCTAATTTGCCTTATGATCTAGAAATCATGGCTTATATCATCTTATAAGATGATCATGTTATAAACATCCGTGAGTGATGAAGTGCCTACGGGCTAAATTTGTTGTCCGATAAGACAACGACAGCGGTGGTCTTTGACCCTGTCTAAAGATGCTGGAATAAGTCCAAGCATAATAGTCGGTAGGATCCGTACGCTCTCGACTAATATCATTTGAAAAGATGATCATACCATAAATATCCCTTCGGAGGGAAATGCCTACGGGCTATAATAAATTGTCCATAAGAGACACAAACATTATGATCCTTATGATCCCCTATTCAAAATGGTGGGATTATACCCAAACCTAATAGTCAATATGATCGATGTGATCATGACTGTCACACCCCGACCGCGTAAAACAACAAATCGCGGCGGAAACATCGGGGCGTGTTGCAACAGAATTAATGTTTCATAACCATGGATACCAAAGAATGTTTCGTTTTATTAAACATTGAATAATTACATCGTCTTGAAATCTAAATACACTATTTAAACATAGTCTATCATTGTTATTGAGTCACTAAGGCCTTGTCCAGTCCTATGTGAGCATGCATCTTATCAATCGATATCATCCAACAATACCTGAAACATATGTGAAAACGAGGCCAGCAAAGAAATGCTGGCGAGTACATAGGTTTTGTGAAAATAAGATTCATGACTTCTGTTTAAGAAAATGTTTAGTCATGAACCTTGTAATTTTCTTTGTCTTTGTAAATCATTTGAAAAATAATAAGTTTAGATGATACATATAAATAAGAGAATAATGCATGATTATATGAATAACCATGTAAAATGAGTTTGTATAAGATAAGTTATTTGCAAATCAATGTCTTGTGAAAAGTATGTTACTTGTATAAAATGTTCTATGTCTCAAACTGAAATGATTCAAATAACGCTACAATATATAATACCATACAAACACTTATATATAGGAAGTACCAGCGGCGTATCCACCATGCTTGTATCATATTACACACGCACCGTTACTCAAATCACTTACCCAAACAAACCACCAATGTAAGATATCTATGTTTAAACAAATTGTCAAATGTATTGAATAACATAACAAAATGTTTATGTTAAGATGTAAATCATGTCATGTATAATCAATGTTAAAAGTGTTTGTGTCAAATGTAAACCATGTAATGTGTAACCAAAATGATATGTATGGCTAGTGAAATGCATCAACTAAACCATAGATGAAACGCACAAAACAAAGTATTGAAGTAAAACTTGGTTTAAATCAATACTATGTTTCGTGGAAATGCATGATTAAATGTAAATCATGTCCAAATGTTTACCCAATCGTTAAACCATCTTGTTTTAATCGTTCAAATCGTTCTTGTTTTAATTGTTCAAATCGTTCTTGTTTTAATTGTGAAACTACTTTATGGTCGATTCTCTAATAACATTCAAACCTTCTTGACGCGTTCCTCGCTCCATCTCGCTCTCGCTCTCGTTCTTAACAAACCCTTACCAAAGGATAAGTTAATAATTACATATTCAGTCGCTACCCACAACCCCCACACATAACAATGGGTGCAGTAAATAACGGGATTTGTCAGATCCTATGGTACCATAACCTAATACTGGTCGGCTTGATCATTGCTAATGAATGTCATGGGTTATGTAACTACAACCAACAAGTTCGTTCACTTTATTGAAATTTGTAATTAGTTTTTGAACCATTGAAATCGTTCTTGAAACCCTTGTTATTGTTCTTGAAACTACATTGTAATTGTTATTGAAATTATTGTAATCGTTCTTGAAACCACATTGTAATTGTTATTGAAATCATTGATAAAGCATTTAGCACATATGAGTCACCCCAAAACAGTTGAAAACAGTAAAAGAGGGGAATAATGTACTCGCCTGAGAATGCTTAGAGGTCTTGAACAACAACCAAACAAAGCTTGAGGGAGCACGGAATCAGTCGGCAATCTAAAACTATATAATTAAACCGGACTTAAATTGGGAGATCGGATAGGATGAGGCTTGGTAAACCAAATGAGTATTGGAACTCATATGATATGGTTTAACAAGGCCTACATACTACAATGAAACCAACCTAAGTGCTTTCGACCCATCGCGACCCATTAAGGTAACTTATGCTACTTTAACGCGTCGTGCGCGTGAAACGCGTTCGGACCGTCTAACTAGTCCTATGACAAGTGTTATATGCCTAAACATGTTACATAATCAGTTATGTGACAAAAGTTTAGGTTACATATGCTTAATTACCAATTATACATGAAAAGGGTATTCTGGTAATTTACCTAAGGCATATAAACTACCTATCATATAACTACTTAAACGAAGCGACCATAGGGTATAACCTCGGAAGGTTATTCCCTACCTACTATGGTCACCTAATGTGTTTGGTCGGATCCTAATGATCGACCAAATGGGTCGGGTTCGAGGTATAAGCGATTTATCAGATCGCTTACCCTACGACCCTAGACAACGTGGTAATCAGTAGGCATAGTCCCAAGGGACTATAACCAACGTGATTACACTCACGTTGCGAAGTTCCTACGAACTTCGCATTGACCATAAGCTGGTCAACCCTGAAAGTCAAACAAAGTTTGATTTTCTGACTCGAAAAGCAATAAAATAAGGAAAAGAACGAAAGAATACTTACGAAGGGTCCCCGAATGCTAATCCCGATCCAAGAACTCAGGTATGAAACAAAGGTTTCAACTTAGAGCTCTCAAATCAAAATTCTTGTAAGAAATGAGGTTGGGGTGATGGGGTATTTATAGTATTCGGAGAACCGTTAAGATCGTTTCATGGAAAACGTGCCATGATCCAAGGCGTACACTTGTCGGAACCTTATGGTGGCTGAAATTAGGTTCTTATCCGCTGACTAGACGATTGAGATTGTGTGGATGTGGATCGAACAGCTGGAACCTGCTGTTAAATACATTTAATCTGGTCAGAAGGGCTGACGCGGGCCGCCTAAGGATGTTAAGAAACTGAGGCGGGCCGCCTAGGAGCCACAGATCATAAAAAGTTTCAGAAATGACAGTTTCAGTCCCTGCACGTGTTTAAGCCCATTTCCGACACTTCTAAGGCCTGTAAAGCCAACTTTAAGGCCCTAAAATGATGCCTAAACATTGTGGACATGAAACATGCTCAAAAATATGTCTGATGTCAGTTCGTTTGGCCGTACGAACGCGATGTTCGCTTATTTACGACGGAATGCGCATAAGCGCGAAAAATGATCCAAATGATGCAACGAATGGATTTTTGGCAAGCCAAACACTAAAGCATAATATAGTCATGCTTACATAAATTTTTGGATGTCCGGATGTATTCAAAACGTGAATTATGCGCGAAAATGCAAACTTGTACACTTTTTGACACTTTTAGTCCCTGAATGAGCCAAAAGTTTATTTTAGCACACCGAACCCCTCAAAGCCTATTTCTAAGCTATATAAAGGATATTTAAGGTGTGTTTAACTTATGGTCATGTTCCGGAATGTCTGTTACAGTTCAAATTGACATACTTTCGCAGTTTGTCATATTTAGTCCCTGTAAGCGAATTAGCTTGTTTTTGCCATACCAAAGCCTTCAAAACTTATTTCTAAGTTATGTAAAGGTTATTTAAGGTATGTTAAGCCTATGTCACTATTCCAGAGTGTTTGTTGCATTAAACTGGTTATATTTACGCATCGGTGCGCGTATAACCTTCCAGAAAGCGATTTAGAGTTTGGAATTGAACAAAAATTGATATGTGCAAATGATACACATATCTTTTTACAAATCCCAAGTATGAAATATAATATTTCATTGGTTCGGTATTTTTTTGATGGCCATGAAGGCATAGGTGTTACAGTCTCCCCTACTTTAGGAAATTTCGTCCCGAAATTTATTTAGAGGAAACTTGTGAGAGCTTGAAAGCATGAAGTTTGAAAAGATCGAACAACATTGGTTAGGGTTCTGAACTTCTAGTAACCTTAATAACATTATGCTTGCAATGTAAGAGGGATACTTATATACAAGTATATGAAGCGTCATTGGTGCGTCCACCGTACCTCCATTACATCGTTCTCATTTTGTTATTGTTATCACTATCGGTTCTTACACCTAATAAATCCTACTGGGTTTCTGTGCACTAAATTTCATAATTATGTACGCGTCCATAATTAGACAATTCCTTGCACAGTTCACAAAGTCTATTTTATAATGTGTAGGGTAAAACCAAATGAACAAACCTGTGATGAGTGTGACTGGACCACCATAGGGTCCTTTCAGCTGTATCATCACATGCCATTCTTAACCAGGTCTTGAATCAATCTTTAACTAGACCACTCAAGGGTCTATCATCGAATCATGGAATGGTACTATATAACCCAAGGGTCTTAACTACCACGTAGAAGCCCATAAGGATTTAAGGTAGTACCTTTTGAGTATCCTACTATGAATCCCTCATATGAAGATATGAAAGATTCTATGAGGATTTGAAAATCGTACCACACAAGAACATAGAGGAGAACACATAAACACATATCACATAATCGCATAATTGTTTAATTTGACCTTTAAATTTGTTATCTTTGGACACGGGTATTTAAAGCATACAAGGAATCAAATCCTTAATTGCGGTAATTTGGATTGATCCATATGAATACCCTGCTTGTTGACTACATGACCCAAAAACTGAACTTCTTTAAGCCAAAATTTCCTCTTGGAGGATTTAGCGAAAAGTTTGTTCCTTCTTTAAGGGTTCCAGTGTCAATGAAAGTGTTGTTCGTTATCAGCTCGGGATATGATTAGATCAAGATGTCATTAATAACAATGACGAACTGATCCAAATAAGGCTTGCAGACTCTATTTATTAAGTCCTTGAAGATGGCTGGAGTATTTGTCAACCTAAAAGGCATGACTGTAAACTCGTAATGGCCATACTTCGTGCAGAAAACCGTTTTGGGAATATCTTCTTCGAGTATACAAAGTTGATGATACCCAAAACGCAAATCGATCTTGGAAAAGCATGAAATGCTATGCAGTTGATCGGAGAAATCGTTGATTTAAGGTAGGGGATATCGATTCTTGATGGTAAGCTTACTAGGATTACGTTAATCGATATACATTCGAAAAGATCCATTTTTCTTTTCACAAGGAGAACAGGAGTTTCTCCAAGGTGAAAAGTTCGGACGGATGAATCCTTTATCAAACAACTCTTGAAGCTGTTTTGATAATTCTTGCATCTCGAACGGTGCAAGACGATAAGATACTTCATAATTAAAAGAAACCAGTGTTTGAGGTTCTTAGGGAGATCTCAAGTGATCGTAAAAATGACAGAACCACACGAGTAGTTTTGTCTTTTTGTTGACATCACAAGGTTGAATCAAACATTCATACAATTGCATTAGTTAGAAAATAAAACCATAAATTTTTATTTATATAACAACCGCATTGTCTTTAAATGTTACAAGATACCAACCAGAGGAAAAACAAAATACTAATTGTTCACTCCTTCATCATTGAGTGCCTCATTGATGTTAAACACTCGACCACGTGCTGGATTCACATTGACGTTGACATTCGCATTTGGGTTTGCGTTAGCATTTGCATTCACCAGTCTTGGGAAGTTGTGGCGGAAGTGACCAATCTCTCCGCAGTTGAAACATGAACCCAGTGGGAATCTCACAGCATTCCCTTGAACCGGAGCTTGAACCTGAGCAGCCTGATTTTGTCCCAAACGACAAACTTTGGCCAAATGCCCAAGTTTACCACACGTCGTGCATTGCCAGCAATCTTGTTGTATCGCGTGATGACCGTTGCAGCGTGCACAATGAGGTGCGGTACCGGCATATGCTTTCTTTGCAGGTGGCTGAGCTGGTGGGTTCCGCGGGTTCTGAGCAGTCTGTGCTGTAACAGCAAAGTTCTGACCACCCTTTCGCTTTCTTGATTTCTTTGACGTCTCACCTTCCTTTCCCTTCTTGTTTTGACCTTTCTTGCTATCCTCCTTGTCAGACCCCTGCTTCTTACCCTTGTCACCCTTTCTGTGTAACTTATTCTTCCGAATCTGCGACTCAGTCAATGTCGCAGCTAACTCGATCGCCTGACGGAGTGTGGCAGGGCTACTACCAGTAAGGATGTCTTGTACCGAGTCAGGTAGGCCGTCGATGTACCTTTCGATAGCTATGTCAAGTGGGGTAACCATTGTCGGGCAAAGCAGACTCAACTCCTCAAACCTATCAGTATACGCCCTGTGCTCACCACTATCTTGCTTCAACTCATCAAATTCCTTCTCCAAAGCTCGCTGCTCATGACGAGGACATAATTCCCTCATCATGAGAGCCCTAAGTTCAGCCCATGTCTGTGCTAGAGCAACTTCTGCACCACGATCCCTCATAATCCCGTTCCACCATGTGAGAGCCCTCTTCTGAAACACACTCGAAGAAAACTCAACCTTGTGATTGTCAGGACACTGCACGTGGCGGAAAGTATTCTCAATGCTCTCGAACCATTGAAGAAGCCCAGTCGCTCCTTCAGAACCACTAAACTTGAGTGGTTTAGCCTGGTTAAAATCCTTGTATTTGCATAGAACATTGTTGTTGTTGTTGGCTTGGTTCCATTGAGCAAAGAGGTTTGGGAATTGAGCAGCCATTTGCTGCGCAATGATTTCTGCCAATTCGGCAGTCTCTATCTGGCTTTCGCGTCGAGGAGGCATTCTAAAAGAGGAAACATGAAAGGAAACGAGAGAGAGAATTAGACGAAAAGAATGAGATGAAACAAATCTGATGAAAGCAAGGATAGTGGTCATTCGTTTGTTACTACAAAGCCACAAACGACACACAGTGACTGATCAAAGTAAATAGGTCAAAAATAATGTATCGCGAAGACATGCTCGCCTATAAGTGAACACTCATCCCAAGAATTCCCAGGTAAGCACAACTGGTCTCGCGTCTGATGAGATGTATACGAAGTGCTTGCCTAGACAGAAAACCCAGAATACAGGCATTCACCCTTCCAATTTGCACGTGTTCACATTATTTAAAACCCAAAACTTTGCCGAGATTTTGAAAATTCAAAGGGGTTCAAAACCATATAACAGAGGGTTCAAAACCTTGTAATTAATCATCCTAGAACAGATGATTAGTTTTCAAAGCGGTTTCGAAAATTGTGTTCTTGTTGTGGTCGTCACCTAAGGATAGGTGACGGTATTGTTTTATGACTAAACGCAAGTAAACTCGCGTTAGGGTCCTAAGAAGGTTATAGACTAGGTCAAAGCATTACTAATAACCTAATTCCCTATAACCATTGGCTCTGATACCATCTTTTCTGTCACACCCCGACCGCGTAAAACAACAAATCGCGGCGGAAACATCGGGGCGTGTTGCAACGGAATTAATGTTTCATAACCATGGATACCAAAGAGTGTTTCGTTTTATTAAACATTGAATAATTACATCGTCTTGAAATCTAAATACACTATTTAAACATAGTTTATCATTGTTATTGAGTCACTAAGGCCTTGTCCAGTCCTATGTGAGCATGCATCTTATCAATCGATATCATCCAACAATACCTGAAACATATGTGAAAACGAGGTCAGCAAAGAAATGCTGGCGAGTACATAGGTTTTGTGAAAATAAGATTCATGACTTCTGTTTAAGAAAATGTTTAGTCATGAACCTTGTAATTTTCTTTGTCTTTGTAAATCATTTGAAAAATAATAAGTTTAGATGATACATATAAATAAGAGAATAATGCATGATTATATGAATAACCATGTAAAATGAGTTTGTATAAGATAAGTTATTTGCAAATCAATGTCTTGTGAAAAGTATGTTACTTGTATAAAATGTTCTATGTCTCAAACTGAAATGATTCAAATAACGCTACAATATATAATACCATACAAACACTTATATATAGGAAGTACCAGCGGCGTATCCACCATGCTTGTATCATATTACACACGCACCGTTACTCAAATCACTTACCCAAACAAACCACCAATGTAAGATATCTATGTTTAAACAAATTGTTAAATGTATTGAATAACATAACAAAATGTTTATGTTAAGATGTAAATCATGTCATGTATAATCAATGTCAAAAGTGTTTGTGTCAAATGTAAACCATGTAATGTGTAACCAAAATGATATGTATGGCTAGTGAAATGCATCAACTAAACCATAGATGAAACGCACAAAACAAAGTATTGAAGTAAAACTTGGTTTAAATCAATACTATGTTTCGTGGAAATGCATGATTAAATGTAAATCATGTCCAAATGTTTACCCAATCGTTAAACCATCTTGTTTTAATCGTTCAAATCGTTCTTGTTTTAATTGTTCAAATCGTTCTTGTTTTAATTGTGAAACTACTTTATGGTCGATTCTCTAATAACATTCAAACCTTCTTGACGCGTTCCTCGCTCCATCTCGCTCTCGCTCTCGTTCTTAACAAACCCTTACCAAAGGATAAGTTAATAATTACATATTCAGTCGCTACCCACAACCCCCACACATAACAATGGGTGCAGTAAATAACGGGATTTGTCAGATCCTATGGTACCATAACCTAATACTGGTCGGCTTGATCATTGCTAATGAATGTCATGGGTTATGTAACTACAACCAACAAGTTCGTTCACTTTATTGAAATTTGTAATTAGTTTTTGAACCATTGAAATCGTTCTTGAAACCCTTGTTATTGTTCTTGAAACTACATTGTAATTGTTATTGAAATTATTGTAATCGTTCTTGAAACCACATTGTAATTGTTATTGAAATCATTGATAAAGCATTTAGCACATATGAGTCACCCCAAAACAGTTGAAAACAGTAAAAGAGGGGAATAATGTACTCGCCTGAGAATGCTTAGAGGTCTTGAACAACAACCAAACAAAGCTTGAGGGAGCACGGAATCAGTCGGCAATCTAAAACTATATAATTAAACCGGACTTAAATTGGGAGATCGGATAGGATGAGGCTTGGTAAACCAAATGAGTATTGGAACTCATATGATATGGTTTAACAAGGCCTACATACTACAATGAAACCAACCTAAGTGCTTTCGACCCATCGCGACCCATTAAGGTAACTTATGCTACTTTAACGCGTCGTGCGCGTGAAACGCGTTCGGACCGTCTAACTAGTCCTATGACAAGTGTTATATGCCTAAACATGTTACATAATCAGTTATGTGACAAAAGTTTAGGTTACATATGCTTAATTACCAATTATACATGAAAAGGGTATTCTGGTAATTTACCTAAGGCATATAAACTACCTATCATACAACTACTTAAACGAAGCGACCATAGGGTATAACCTCGGAAGGTTATTCCCTACCTACTATGGTCACCTAATGTGTTTGGTCGGATCCTAATGATCGACCAAATGGGTCGGGTTCGAGGTATAAGCGATTTATCAGATCGCTTACCCTACGACCCTAGACAACGTGGTAATCAGTAGGCATAGTCCCAAGGGACTATAACCAACGTGATTACACTCACGTTGCGAAGTTCCTACGAACTTCGCATTGACCATAAGCTGGTCAACCCTGAAAGTCAAACAAAGTTTGATTTTCTGACTCGAAAAGCAATAAAATAAGGAAAAGAACGAAAGAATACTTACGAAGGGTCCCCGAATGCTAATCCCGATCCAAGAACTCAGGTATGAAACAAAGGTTTCAACTTAGAGCTCTCAAATCAGAATTCTTGTAAGAAAT
Organism: Helianthus tuberosus; assembly: GCA_030545235.1. Lineage (NCBI taxonomy): Eukaryota > Viridiplantae > Streptophyta > Magnoliopsida > Asterales > Asteraceae > Helianthus > Helianthus tuberosus. The sequence goes on along the minus strand of CM060367.1, from coordinate 146,599,289 downwards.
GAGGTTGGGGTGATGGGGTATTTATAGTATTCGGAGAACCGTTAAGATCGTTTCATGGAAAACGTGCCATGATCCAAGGCGTACACTTGTCGGAACCTTATGGTGGCTGAAATTAGGTTCTTATCCGCTGACTAGACGATTGAGATTGTGTGGATGTGGATCGAACAGCTGGAACCTGCTGTTAAATACATTTAATCTGGTCAGAAGGGCTGACGCGGGCCGCCTAAGGATGTTAAGAAACTGAGGCGGGCCGCCTAGGAGCCACAGATCAGAAAAAGTTTCAGAAATGACAGTTTCAGTCCCTGCACGTGTTTAAGCCCATTTCCGACACTTCTAAGGCCTGTAAAGCCAACTTTAAGGCCCTAAAATGATGCCTAAACATTGTGGACATGAAACATGCTCAAAAATATGTCTGATGTCAGTTCGTTTGGCCGTACGAACGCGATGTTCGCTTATTTACGACGGAATGCGCATAAGCGCGAAAAATGATCCAAATGATGCAACGAATGGATTTTTGGCAAGCCAAACACTAAAGCATAATATAGTCATGCTTACATAAATTTTTGGATGTCCGGATGTATTCAAAACGTGAATTATGCGCGAAAATGCAAACTTGTACACTTTTTGACACTTTTAGTCCCTGAATGAGCCAAAAGTTTATTTTAGCACACCGAACCCCTCAAAGCCTATTTCTAAGCTATATAAAGGATATTTAAGGTGTGTTTAACTTATGGTCATGTTCCGGAATGTCTGTTACAGTTCAAATTGACATACTTTCGCAGTTTGTCATATTTAGTCCCTGTAAGCGAATTAGCTTGTTTTTGCCATACCAAAGCCTTCAAAACTTATTTCTAAGTTATGTAAAGGTTATTTAAGGTATGTTAAGCCTATGTCACTATTCCAGAGTGTTTGTTGCATTAAACTGGTTATATTTACGCATCGGTGCGCGTATAACCTTCCAGAAAGCGATTTAGAGTTTGGAATTGAACAAAAATTGATATGTGCAAATGATACACATATCTTTTTACAAATCCCAAGTATGAAATATAATATTTCATTGGTTCGGTATTTTTTTGATGGCCATGAAGGCATAGGTGTTACAGTCTCCCCTACTTTAGGAAATTTCGTCCCGAAATTTATTTAGAGGAAACTTGTGAGAGCTTGAAAGCATGAAGTTTGAAAAGATCGAACAACATTGGTTAGGGTTCTGAACTTCTAGTAACCTTAATAACATTATGCTTGCAATGTAAGAGGGATACTTATATACAAGTATATGAAGCGTCATTGGTGCGTCCACCGTACCTCCATTACATCGTTCTCATTTTGTTATTGTTATCACTATCGGTTCTTACACCTAATAAATCCTACTGGGTTTCTGTGCACTAAATTTCATAATTATGTACGCGTCCATAATTAGACAATTCCTTGCACAGTTCACAAAGTCTATTTTATAATGTGTAGGGTAAAACCAAATGAACAAACCTGTGATGAGTGTGACTGGACCACCATAGGGTCCTTTCAGCTGTATCATCACATGCCATTCTTAACCAGGTCTTGAATCAATCTTTAACTAGACCACTCAAGGGTCTATCATCGAATCATGGAATGGTACTATATAACCCAAGGGTCTTAACTACCACGTAGAAGCCCATAAGGATTTAAGGTAGTACCTTTTGAGTATCCTACTATGAATCCCTCATATGAAGATATGAAAGATTCTATGAGGATTTGAAAATCGTACCACACAAGAACATAGAGGAGAACACATAAACACATATCACATAATCGCATAATTGTTTAATTTGACCTTTAAATTTGTTATCTTTGGACACGGGTATTTAAAGCATACAAGGAATCAAATCCTTAATTGCGGTAATTTGGATTGATCCATATGAATACCCTGCTTGTTGACTACATGACCCAAAAACTGAACTTCTTTAAGCCAAAATTTCCTCTTGGAGGATTTAGCGAAAAGTTTGTTCCTTCTTTAAGGGTTCCAGTGTCAATGAAAGTGTTGTTCGTTATCAGCTCGGGATATGATTAGATCAAGATGTCATTAATAACAATGACGAACTGATCCAAATAAGGCTTGCAGACTCTATTTATTAAGTCCTTGAAGATGGCTGGAGTATTTGTCAACCTAAAAGGCATGACTGTAAACTCGTAATGGCCATACTTCGTGCAGAAAACCGTTTTGGGAATATCTTCTTCGAGTATACAAAGTTGATGATACCCAAAACGCAAATCGATCTTGGAAAAGCATGAAATGCTATGCAGTTGATCGGAGAAATCGTTGATTTAAGGTAGGGGATATCGATTCTTGATGGTAAGCTTACTAGGATTACGTTAATCGATATACATTCGAAAAGATCCATTTTTCTTTTCACAAGGAGAACAGGAGTTTCTCCAAGGTGAAAAGTTCGGACGGATGAATCCTTTATCAAACAACTCTTGAAGCTGTTTTGATAATTCTTGCATCTCGAACGGTGCAAGACGATAAGATACTTCATAATTAAAAGAAACCAGTGTTTGAGGTTCTTAGGGAGATCTCAAGTGATCGTAAAAATGACAGAACCACACGAGTAGTTTTGTCTTTTTGTTGACATCACAAGGTTGAATCAAACATTCATACAATTGCATTAGTTAGAAAATAAAACCATAAATTTTTATTTATATAACAACCGCATTGTCTTTAAATGTTACAAGATACCAACCAGAGGAAAAACAAAATACTAATTGTTCACTCCTTCATCATTGAGTGCCTCATTGATGTTAAACACTCGACCACGTGCTGGATTCACATTGACGTTGACATTCGCATTTGGGTTTGCGTTAGCATTTGCATTCACCAGTCTTGGGAAGTTGTGGCGGAAGTGACCAATCTCTCCGCAGTTGAAACATGAACCCAGTGGGAATCTCACAGCATTCCCTTGAACCGGAGCTTGAACCTGAGCAGCCTGATTTTGTCCCAAACGACAAACTTTGGCCAAATGCCCAAGTTTACCACACGTCGTGCATTGCCAGCAATCTTGTTGTATCGCGTGATGACCGTTGCAGCGTGCACAATGAGGTGCGGTACCGGCATATGCTTTCTTTGCAGGTGGCTGAGCTGGTGGGTTCCGCGGGTTCTGAGCAGTCTGTGCTGTAACAGCAAAGTTCTGACCACCCTTTCGCTTTCTTGATTTCTTTGACGTCTCACCTTCCTTTCCCTTCTTGTTTTGACCTTTCTTGCTATCCTCCTTGTCAGACCCCTGCTTCTTACCCTTGTCACCCTTTCTGTGTAACTTATTCTTCCGAATCTGCGACTCAGTCAATGTCGCAGCTAACTCGATCGCCTGACGGAGTGTGGCAGGGCTACTACCAGTAAGGATGTCTTGTACCGAGTCAGGTAGGCCGTCGATGTACCTTTCGATAGCTATGTCAAGTGGGGTAACCATTGTCGGGCAAAGCAGACTCAACTCCTCAAACCTATCAGTATACGCCCTGTGCTCACCACTATCTTGCTTCAACTCATCAAATTCCTTCTCCAAAGCTCGCTGCTCATGACGAGGACATAATTCCCTCATCATGAGAGCCCTAAGTTCAGCCCATGTCTGTGCTAGAGCAACTTCTGCACCACGATCCCTCATAATCCCGTTCCACCATGTGAGAGCCCTCTTCTGAAACACACTCGAAGAAAACTCAACCTTGTGATTGTCAGGACACTGCACGTGGCGGAAAGTATTCTCAATGCTCTCGAACCATTGAAGAAGCCCAGTCGCTCCTTCAGAACCACTAAACTTGAGTGGTTTAGCCTGGTTAAAATCCTTGTATTTGCATAGAACATTGTTGTTGTTGTTGGCTTGGTTCCATTGAGCAAAGAGGTTTGGGAATTGAGCAGCCATTTGCTGCGCAATGATTTCTGCCAATTCGGCAGTCTCTATCTGGCTTTCGCGTCGAGGAGGCATTCTAAAAGAGGAAACATGAAAGGAAACGAGAGAGAGAATTAGACGAAAAGAATGAGATGAAACAAATCTGATGAAAGCAAGGATAGTGGTCATTTGTTTGTTACTACAAAGCAACAAACGACACACAGTGACTGATCAAAGTAAATAGGTCAAAAATAATGTATCGCGAAGACATGCTCTCCTATAAGTGAACACTCATCCCAAGAATTCCCAGGTAAGCACAACTGGTCTCGCGTCTGATGAGATGTATACGAAGTGCTTGCCTAGACAGAAAACCCAGAATACAGGCATTCACCCTTCCAATTTGCACGTGTTCACATTATTTAAAACCCAAAACTTTGCCGAGATTTTGAAAATTCAAAGGGGTTCAAAACCATATAACAGAGGGTTCAAAACCTTGTAATTAATCATCCTAGAACAGATGATTAGTTTTCAAAGCGGTTTCGAAAATTGTGTTCTTGTTGTGGTCGTCACCTAAGGATAGGTGACGGTATTGTTTTATGACTAAACGCAAGTAAACTCGCGTTAGGGTCCTAAGAAGGTTATAGACTAGGTCAAATCATTACTAATAACCTAATTCCCTATAACCATTGGCTCTGATACCATCTTTTCTGTCACACCCCGACCGCGTAAAACAACAAATCGCGGCGGAAACATCGGGGCGTGTTGCAACAGAATTAATGTTTCATAACCATGGATACCAAAGAGTGTTTCGTTTTATTAAACATTGAATAATTACATCGTCTTGAAATCTAAATACACTATTTAAACATAGTCTATCATTGTTATTGAGTCACTAAGGCCTTGTCCAGTCCTATGTGAGCATGCATCTTATCAATCGATATCATCCAACAATACCTGAAACATATGTGAAAACGAGGTCAGCAAAGAAATGCTGGCGAGTACATAGGTTTTGTGAAAATAAGATTCATGACTTCTGTTTAAGAAAATGTTTAGTCATGAACCTTGTAATTTTCTTTGTCTTTGTAAATCATTTGAAAAATAATAAGTTTAGATGATACATATAAATAAGAGAATAATGCATGATTATATGAATAACCATGTAAAATGAGTTTGTATAAGATAAGTTATTTGCAAATCAATGTCTTATGAAAAGTATGTTACTTGTATAAAATGTTCTATGTCTCAAACTGAAATGATTCAAATAACGCTACAATATATAATACCATACAAACACTTATATATAGGAAGTACCAGCGGCGTATCCACCATGCTTGTATCATATTACACACGCACCGTTACTCAAATCACTTACCCAAACAAACCACCAATGTAAGATATCTATGTTTAAACAAATTGTCAAATGTATTGAATAACATAACAAAATGTTTATGTTAAGATGTAAATCATGTCATGTATAATCAATGTCAAAAGTGTTTGTGTCAAATGTAAACCATGTAATGTGTAACCAAAATGATATGTATGGCTAGTGAAATGCATCAACTAAACCATAGATGAAACGCACAAAACAAAGTATTGAAGTAAAACTTGGTTTAAATCAATACTATGTTTCGTGGAAATGCATGATTAAATGTAAATCATGTCCAAATGTTTACCCAATCGTTAAACCATCTTGTTTTAATCGTTCAAATCGTTCTTGTTTTAATTGTTCAAATCGTTCTTGTTTTAATTGTGAAACTACTTTATGGTCGATTCTCTAATAACATTCAAACCTTCTTGACGCGTTCCTCGCTCCATCTCGCTCTCGCTCTCGTTCTTAACAAACCCTTACCAAAGGATAAGTTAATAATTACATATTCAGTCGCTACCCACAACCCCCACACATAACAATGGGTGCAGTAAATAACGGGATTTGTCAGATCCTATGGTACCATAACCTAATACTGGTCGGCTTGATCATTGCTAATGAATGTCATGGGTTATGTAACTACAACCAACAAGTTCGTTCACTTTATTAAAATTTGTAATTAGTTTTTGAACCATTGAAATCGTTCTTGAAACCCTTGTTATTGTTCTTGAAACTACATTGTAATTGTTATTGAAATTATTGTAATCGTTCTTGAAACCACATTGTAATTGTTATTGAAATCATTGATAAAGCATTTAGCACATATGAGTCACCCCAAAACAGTTGAAAACAGTAAAAGAGGGGAATAATGTACTCGCCTGAGAATGCTTAGAGGTCTTGAACAACAACCAAACAAAGCTTGAGGGAGCACGGAATCAGTCGGCAATCTAAAACTATATAATTAAACCGGACTTAAATTGGGAGATCGGATAGGATGAGGCTTGGTAAACCAAATGAGTATTGGAACTCATATGATATGGTTTAACAAGGCCTACATACTACAATGAAACCAACCTAAGTGCTTTCGACCCATCGCGACCCATTAAGGTAACTTGTGCTACTTTAACGCGTCGTGCGCGTGAAACGCGTTCGGACCGTCTGTCACACCCCCAAAATCCACCTGCGGAGTACCACCGCTTGGAGGCGTGACTGACCAGGATCCAGCCACCAATCATATTGAACGAGCATATAAGTAGTTATAAAAATCCAACCAATACAATTGGTGTTCAAACAAAACATAGTTAAGTTGCAAGCGGAAGCATAAGTCTTAAATCAAAACATAAGTTTAACTGTTTCATAGTTTAACGTGGACACACAGTCGTCCATGTCCCACAACGATCCTCCTCCATGCAAGCTCCAGCTTAAGAACCTAAGGACCTGCAAAGCATGTAGTAACGAGTCAACAACAAGTTGAGTGAGTTCACGGTTGGGTGTTCGTTTTAAGTTGTTTCGAAAACAGTTTCCTTTAGCTGGCATCCTGCCGTGGGGGTTACCCCATAGTTAAAAACGTGTCTTGTTTATTCCCGGTTACTCTGGCTATCCAGCCGTGGGGGCTACCCCGTGTTAGTTATCTGGCATTTCGGCCGTGGGGGCTACCCCATGTATACACTAGACTCGTTACCATATCGACTGCTGACTGTAGTCATGTTTATGTGCCCTGAAACTGTCAATGTCTATCATCATTGACGTGCCCCAGATCCATTAGTTCACGCCCGTCCTCTGCGGCACGGTGTGAGGTTTGTCAGACCTAAATAGCGCTATCTAACTAATGACCCGCTCGCCATTGGCCCGGCGATTAAGTCGATATAAAAATGAGGGACTTCGTGATAGAGTTTTGGTCTAGTACGAGTTATCTGTCCGTGAGGACGAGGAATTACATTCCTGAACCTTTGCTGTCCTACCCAAGGAGGACGAGGAACCCAGTTCCTTAACCCCAATTCCCGACCCCTGGGAATCCCATGCTTTGTAGAGGGTGTGAACTCACCTTGGTTTGCTCGGTAGATACACAGAAAAGTCAAACAAGCAATGTTGTGGCTACTCACGTCCTACCATAATTGTATCATGCCATCAGGTTCGTATTCAAGTAGTGCACGTATGTTTCTAGCATAATGTACTCAAGTAACGTTCATGGCATTCATGTTTAATCATGGCAGATTCACGTTCAACAGTTAACATATAAGGTCTGTGCATTCGGGCCCAAGAGTTCGGCCCAAACAATTAAGTCCGAAATGAGGTGTAAGCCCAAACAGCGTGTATCTGTGTATAATCCTGAGTCGCAACTAGGCGTTTGCGACTCGCAACCTGAGTCGCAACTACGGTCTCGGTTCATGCTGTTTTGGTTACGAGTCGCAACTGGACTCGCAACCGGGGTTTCGAGTCAAACGGTTTATGTGCTGATCACTTGTGGTTTCGAGTCGCAACCAGGTGTTTGCGACTCACAACCGATGTCGCAACTGGGAGATTTCGACTCATCATGCATGGTTTCGAGTCGCAACTGGAGGTCTCGAGTGGACAACTGCTGATTCGGAACAGTGTACTACCCAATGAGAATTTGATTTCAGGAAATGGTTTGTACTATCCACTTAAACCTGTTTATTTGTCTAACAATTACCATTTTGGATCAAACATATCAGAATTCAAATATTCAACCATGTTCATAACATATTCATCATGTTCTTCAAACATTCAAGTAGTTCATATTGCTTATTCAAACTTGTTCATCTTATTTCCGGGTTTTTATCCTTAATCACAACATATAATCATGAACAACAATCAAACATTTGAACATATTCATCTAATGGTTTCAAGACATCCAATAACGTCCCCAAATCTACCCTAATCCGATTAATCATGATGCTCTCTATACACATATGCAAGCCGGTTTCATGAACATTCACATTTAATGATTTGAATCACATTTAGACATAAGATATTGTGTGTTCATTATGCAACATATCCGAAATCAAAACATATTATCCGATTATCAACAACATACATATCCGGTTCACAAAATATCATCAAGCATACAACTACACTAGTTAATCATATCATTCATACCATTATTAAACAACAACAAACATCATAAAATCACTAACAAACATCATAAACACTAACCGGTTGTGAGGTGGTGAAAGATGAAGCTTCGTTTGGTGTGAACAAGCAAATCCGAGAGGTCCTTTTGTGGTCGGTTGGTTGGATCCGAGAAGAAGGAGGAGAGGTGATGTTTAGTGTTTAGGGTTTTAGTGAGAGAATGGAGAGTGTGGGTGTAGAGGAGAGTATGAATGTTGTCCAAAATGGTAACATGGCCATCTATCAAGTATATATATATCCGCTCCAAGTCATATACCCTAGTGGGCTCTCGGATAGGCTAAGTGTGTATGTGTGTGCGGCCCAACCGGCCCGTATGTTATACTAGTTCACTCGAGACCACATGGTCTCGAGTCGGGTTCATGGCTTTCGGCTCATATACATACTCGAATACATACACACAAGCATACATGTAACATAACACAAAATCATATAAAGGTTCACTTATCATTAATCACATAAGTTTAACTATTCACACGTTTAAGCATACAACGAAAGGTTCTAAATTTCGAGTTGTCACATCATCCCCAAGTTGAAAGAAATTTCGTCCCGAAATTTGGTAGGCACTCACTGAGGAAGCTAGTTAAGTTGTATGGTTTTCCCGGTTTTCCTGGGGTGTCACATCCACCCCCCGTTGATATGGAATTTCGTCCCGAAATTCCGTAGCTTCGGCCTCAGTAGTGGGTGTACTGTTTGCGAACAGTTGGGGATACTTTTGTTTCATCTGATCTTCGCACTCCCAGGTGAACTCTGGGCCGCGACGTGAGTTCCAACGAACTCGAACGAGAGGTATTCTAGTGCTCTTGAGGACCTTAACATCCCGGTCCGTGATTTCGACTGGTTCCTCGACGAATCGTAACTGTTCGTCGATAGTGAGTTCCTTCAAAGGAACTACGTGGGTCTCGTCTGATGGACACTTCTTCAGATTCGACACGTGAAAAACGTTGTGAACTGCACCGAGTTCCGCTGGTAAGTTCAGTCTGTAGGCCACCCTGCCTATTTTCTCAATGACCTCGAAAGGTCCAACGTACCGTGGGTTAAGTTTACCGCGTTTACCAAAACGAACCACACCCTTCCAGGGTGAAACTTTGAGTAGTACCCGCTCCCCAACCTGGAGCTCAAGTGGTTTCCTGCCCATGTCGGCGTAAACTTTCTGACGTTCGCGAGCGGCCGTCATGCGTTTTCGTATCTGAGCGATTTGCTCGGTTGTATCTACCACATATTCTGGACCAGTGATCTGACTTTCTCCCACCTCTGCCCAGCAAAGAGGAGACCGGCATTTACGTCCGTACAATGCCTCAAACGGAGCAGCTCCAATGCTGGTGTGGTAGCTGTTATTGTACGAGAATTCCACAAGTGGCAGATGCTTTTCCCAGCGGTTGCCAAAGTCGATTACACATGCACGAAGCATGTCTTCTAAGGTTTGAATAGTGCGCTCGGACTGCCCGTCCGTCTGAGGATGATACGCTGTGCTCATGTCTAATCGTGAGCCAAAGGATTTGTGCATTGCTTGCCACAGTTCGGAAGTAAATCGTGCATCTCGATCTGAGATAATGGAGGTGGGCACCCCGTGCCTCGAAACAACTTCCTTGAGGTAAATTTCTGCGAGAGTGGAGAACTTATCCGTCTCCTTGATAGCCAAGAAGTGTGCAGATTTTGTGAGTCGATCCACGATCACCCAAATTGTATCGTTCCCGCGCTGGGATCTAGGTAGGCCAGTAACGAAATCCATGGAAATTTGCTCCCATTTCCATTGAGGTATCTCTGGTTGTTGGAGCAGGCTTGATGGTTTCTGGTATTCGGACTTGACTCTCGCACAAGTCAAACACTTGCTAACGTAAGTTGCTATGTGGGCCTTCATGCTAGGCCACCAGTACGTAGTTTTGATGTCGTGATACATCTTATCTGATCCAGGGTGTACTGAGTAGCGAGACTTGTGTGCTTCGTCCATCACAAGCTCTCCTAGGTTGCCATAAAGTGGGACCCAAACGCGTCCCGTTACGTAGTAAGTACCGTCTTCCTTCTGTTCTAATCGTTGCCTTGATCCGCGTAGGGCTTCAGCCCTGACGTTTTCTGGTTTCAGTGCTTCTATCTGAGCTGCTCGTATCTGGGAAGGCAGACTAGAATGGATCGTGAGTTGTAAAGCTCGCACGCGCTTAGGCGCAGTGTCCTTCCGACTGAGGGCGTCAGCCACAACATTGGCCTTGCCCGGGTGATACTTGATTGAGCACTCGTAGTCATTCAGTAGTTCGACCCATCGTCGCTGCCGCATATTCAATTCTTTCTGCTTGAAGATATGCTCGAGGCTCCTGTGGTCGGTGTAGATCACGCACTTGGTGCCATACAGGTAATGCCGCCACAACTTAAGTGCAAAAACAACAGCTCCCAGCTCTAAATCGTGCGTAGTGTAGTTCTTTTCATGAACCTTGAGTTGGCGTGAGGCGTAGGCTATAACTTTATCTCGTTGCATCAACACGCAACCAAGACCCTGAATTGATGCGTCGCAGTAAACCACAAAGTCGTCTGTGCCTTCCGGCAAGGAAAGGATAGGTGCGCTACAAAGTCTATCCTTTAGGTGCTGAAATGCCAACTCCTGTGCGTTTCCCCAGCGATAAATAACGCCCTTCTGCGTTAGTGAGGTGAGGGGCTGTGCAATCTTAGAGAAATCCTTTATGAATCTCCGGTAGTATCCCGCCAAACCCAAGAATTGGCGAATTTCCTTTGGTGTACGAGGTGCAGGCCAGTTCTTAATCGAGTCTATCTTGGATGGATCAACGTGAATCCCATCCTTGTTCACCACGTGGCCTAGGAAATGGACTTCTCGAAGCCAGAAGTCGCATTTCGAGAACTTTGCATAAAGCTGTTCTGTTCAAAGGAGTTCCAGAATAAGTCGCAGATGCTGCTCGTGTTCTTCCCGACTTTTAGAGTAGATCAGGATGTCGTCGATGAAGACTATAACGAACTTGTCCAGGTAAGGCTTGCACACTCGGTTCATCAAGTCCATGAAAACCGCAGGTGCATTTGTCATCCCAAAAGGCATGACCAAAAACTCATAGTGCCCGTATCGAGTTCTGAAGGCTGTTTTGGAGACGTCCTCTTCCCGGACTCTCAGCTGGTGATAACCCGATCTCAAATCAATCTTCGAATAGTAGCTCGACCCTTGCAACTGGTCGAACAAGTCGTCGATACGCGGTAGAGGATAACGATTCTTCACCGTCACCTTGTTGAGTTCTCGGTAGTCGATGCACATTCTGAAGGTACCGTCTTTCTTCTTCACAAATAATACTGGAGCTCCCCAGGGCGATGAGCTTGGGCGGATAAAGCCCTTATCTAAGAGTTCTTGTAGTTGCGTGGAGAGTTCCTTCAACTCTGATGGAGCTAAACGATAAGGTGCACGAGCTATAGGCGCAGCTCCAGGAGCTAGTTCGATCTGAAACTCGACTTGGCGATGAGGCGGAAGACCAGGTAATTCCTCAGGAAATACCTCTGGATAATCGCGTACAACTGGAAAATCTTCTATCTTCTTCTCTTTTTCTGAGGTGTCAGTAACGAGAGCCAAAATAGCAGTGTGGCCCTTTCGCAAGCACTTTTGGGCCTTAAGGAGAGAAATGACGTTCTCAACAGCACTCCTCTTGTCGCCATGAATCATGAGAGGTTCACCACCGGGACCTGGAATACGGACAACCTTCTCGTTGCAAAGAATCTCTGCGCGGTGTTGGGATAACCAATCCATCCCAATGACAACGTCGAAACTACCCAAGACAATAGGAATGAGGTCGATAGAGAAGGTCTGGTCAGCGAGAACAAGTTTACAACCCTTGACTACGTGTGTGGCTTCTAAACTCTTACCATTTGCTAGCTCTACGGTGTGCTTGTTGTTCAAAAGTGTTGGAATACGCTTAAGCATTCGACTAACTTCTAGTGACATGTAGCTAGTATCGGCACCCGAGTCAAATAAAACTGAAACATAAAAGTCGTCGAGAAGGAACTTACCCGCCACAACATTGGGGTCATTCCTTGCTTCACCTTGGCCGATCACAAACATCCGCCCCCTGGCGCCATTGTTGTTGTTGTTCCCATTGTTACCATTCCCCTGATTGTTGTTATTGTTGTTGTTGTTGTTCTGGTTCCTGTTCAGTTGAGGACAATCTCTCTTGAAGTGGCCCTCAGCTCCACACTGAAAGCACCCTTTGTTATCACCCTGTTGCTGTTGCTGGCGCTGGTTCTGTTGAGCTTGCTGACGATTCTGGTTGGCGGGGTATAAGCTCCTACAATCCTTTGCAGCGTGACCAGGCTTGTTGCACCGATGACAGTTGCCCCTGGTGCATGGTCCGCTGTGGTGCAGGCTGCAGCGATTGCATTTGGGGTGATTTCCTTTGTATCCGCCACCAGACGATTGCTGATTAGGGCTCTTGTAGTCCTCAGTCCTTCTCTGCTGAGACTGGGACTGAACAGAAGCCGAACCCTTACTCGAAATTCCATCCCACTTCCGTTTGTTGTCACTAGAGGTACCAGAAGTAGTTGCAGCACCTATGCGTTTTGGTAACTTGTTCTGCTCCACCGCCTGATCTGTGAGACGATGAGCCAACTGAACAGTTTGCTGGTAGGTAGCGAGGTTCGCTGAAGTCACATGACTTTGGATTTCTGGCACTAAGCCCTGAAGAAACAGTTCGATGCGTTTGATGGGAGGATCCACCATAGTAGGGCACAGAATTGCCAGTTCGTTCGACCTTTTCACATAAGCTTCAATTTCGGACCCCGTCATCTTGAGGTTGAAGAACTCCACCTCGAGTTTGTGAATCTCATCACGACTGCAGTACTCTTCTTTGATCATTTCCTTAAAAGTTTCCCATGGGGTGGCGTTGGCAGCAACCAACCCTAGCATCTGAACTTGAGCGTTCCACCACGTGAGGGCCAATCCCTCGAGAGTACCAGTAGCATACTTCACCCTGCGCGCCTCAGGGCATTCGCACATTTCGAACACAGATTCTAGCTTCTCAAACCAGTGTAGGAGACCTACTGCTCCTTCAGTGCCGCTAAAAGTAGTTGGTCGGCAGTCCATGAAAGTCTTAAAAGTGCACACGGGTGGCTGAACATGATGACCTATCGTAGGTGAAAGAAAAGACAGAGTTTAACACAAAGGTTGGTTCACGAGAGTAGGATCCTAAAGATCCTAGAATGAGTTCGGACTGCAGGATATACCTCCTGCGTGTGCAGCTGCGAGTGCTGCGGCAACTCGTTCGTTGATCAGAGCCGTCAACTGGGCTTGTGTCATGTTAACGCGTCCAGACATGATCTTCATACCAAGAAGAACGTGAGTGAGAGGGGTTCGCGATAGTACGACGATAAAATAGAGTAAGCACGCACGTGTTCATGCAACAGTAGTTATACTAACCAAGCATACCATAAGCAATGTACTATGTAACTAACAAGTAGGCAATATATACACAGATCATATCACCTAGAACGTCGAGCCTTGCATATGGAGAGAAGCGTCGTTGTGGACCGTTGAGCACTGTACAGGTTATAGTCTGGTTTTAACAAAAAACGTTTCCCCCTTATTAAAACCAAGTTCTCTATAACCAATGGCTCTGATACCAATCTGTCACACCCCCAAAATCCACCTGCGGAGTACCACCGCTTGGAGGCGTGACTGACCAGGATCCAGCCACCAATCATATTGAACGAGCATATAAGTAGTTATAAAAATCCAACCAATACAATTGGTGTTCAAACAAAACATAGTTAAGTTGCAAGCGGAAGCATAAGTCTTAAATCAAAACATAAGTTTAACTGTTTCATAGTTTAATGTGGACACACAGTCGTCCATGTCCCACAACGATCCTCCTCCATGCAAGCTCCAGCTTAAGAACCTAAGGACCTGCAAAGCATGTAGTAACGAGTCAACAACAAGTTGAGTGAGTTCACGGTTGGGTGTTCGTTTTAAGTTGTTTCGAAAACAGTTTCCTTTAGCTGGCATCCTGCCGTGGGGGTTACCCCATAGTTAAAAACGTGTCTTGTTTATTCCCGGTTACTCTGGCTATCCAGCCGTGGGGGCTACCCCGTGTTAGTTATCTGGCATTTCGGCCGTGGGGGCTACCCCATGTATACACTAGACTCGTTACCATATCGACTGCTGACTGTAGTCATGTTTATGTGCCCTGAAACTGTCAATGTCTATCATCATTGACGTGCCCCAGATCCATTAGTTCACGCCCGTCCTCTGCGGCACGGTGTGAGGTTTGTCAGACCTAAATAGCGCTATCTAACTAATGACCCGCTCGCCATTGGCCCGGCGATTAAGTCGATATAAAAATGAGGGACTTCGTGATAGAGTTTTGGTCTAGTACGAGTTATCTGTCCGTGAGGACGAGGAATTACATTCCTGAACCTTTGCTGTCCTACCCAAGGAGGACGAGGAACCCAGTTCCTTAACCCCAATTCCCGACCCCTGGGAATCCCATGCTTTGTAGAGGGTGTGAACTCACCTTGGTTTGCTCGGTAGAAAACACAGAAAAGTCAAACAAGCAATGTTGTGGCTACTCACGTCCTACCATAATTGTATCATGCCATCAGGTTCGTATTCAAGTAGTGCACGTATGTTTCTAGCATAATGTACTCAAGTAACGTTCATGGCATTCATGTTTAATCATGGCAGATTCACGTTCAACAGTTAACATATAAGGTCTGTGCATTCGGGCCCAAGAGTTCGGCCCAAACAATTAAGTCCGAAATGAGGTGTAAGCCCAAACAGCGTGTATCTGTGTATAATCCTGAGTCGCAACTAGGCGTTTGCGACTCGCAACCTGAGTCGCAACTACGGTCTCGGTTCATGCTGTTTTGGTTACGAGTCGCAACTGGACTCGCAACCGGGGTTTCGAGTCAAACGGTTTATGTGCTGATCACTTGTGGTTTCGAGTCGCAACCAGGTGTTTGCGACTCGCAACCGATGTCGCAACTGGGAGATTTCGACTCATCATGCATGGTTTCGAGTCGCAACTGGAGGTCTCGAGTGGACAACTGCTGATTCGGAACAGTGTACTACCCAATGAGAATTTGATTTCAGGAAATGGTTTGTACTATCCACTTAAACCTGTTTATTTGTCTAACAATTACCATTTTGGATCAAACATATCAGAATTCAAATATTCAACCATGTTCATAACATATTCATCATGTTCTTCAAACATTCAAGTAGTTCATATTGCTTATTCAAACTTGTTCATCTTATTTCCGGGTTTTTTTCCTTAATCACAACATATAATCATGAACAACAATCAAACATTTGAACATATTCATCTAATGGTTTCAAGACATCTAATAACGTCCCCAAATCTACCCTAATCCGATTAATCATGATGCTCTCTATACACATATGCAAGCCGGTTTCATGAACATTCACATTTAATGATTTGAATCACATTTAGACATAAGATATTGTGTGTTCATTATGCAACATATCCGAAATCAAAACATATTATCTGATTATCAACAACATACATATCCGGTTCACAAAATATCATCAAGCATACAACTACACTAGTTAATCATATCATTCATACCATTATTAAACAACAACAAACATCATAAAATCACTAACAAACATCATAAACACTAACCGGTTGTGAGGTGATGAAAGATGAAGCTTCGTTTGGTGTGAACAAGCAAATCCGAGAGGTCCTTTTGTGGTCGGTTGGTTGGATCCGAGAAGAAGGAGGAGAGGTGATGTTTAGTGTTTAGGGTTTTAGTGAGAGAATGGAGAGTGTGTGTGTAGAGGAGAGTATGAATGTTGTCCAAAATGGTAACATGGCCATCTATCAAGTATATATATATCCGCTCCAAGTCATATACCCTAGTGGGCTCTCGGATAGGCTAAGTGTGTATGTGTGTGCGGCCCAACCGGCCCGTATGTTATACTAGTTCACTCGAGACCACATGGTCTCGAGTCGGGTTCATGGCTTTCGGCTCATATACATACTCGAATACATACACACAAGCATACATGTAACATAACACAAAATCATATAAAGGTTCACTTATCATTAATCACATAAGTTTAACTATTCACACGTTTAAGCATACAACGAAAGGTTCTAAATTTCGAGTTGTCACACCGTCTAACTAGTCCTATGACAAGTGTTATATGCCTAAACATGTTACATAATCAGTTATGTGACAAAAGTTTAGGTTACATATGCTTAATTACCAATTATACATGAAAAGGGTATTCTGGTAATTTACCTAAGGCATATAAACTACCTATCATACAACTACTTAAACGAAGCGACCATAGGGTATAACCTCGAAAGGTTATTCCCTACCTACTATGGTCACCTAATGTGTTTGGTCGGATCCTAATGATCGACCAAATGGGTCGGGTTCGAGGTATAAGCGATTTATCAGATTGCTTACCCTACGACCCTAGACAACGTGGTAATCAGTAGGCATAGTCCCAAGGGACTATAACCAACGTGATTACACTCACGTTGCGAAGTTCCTACGAACTTCGCATTGACCATAAGCTGGTCAACCCTGAAAGTCAAACAAAGTTTGATTTTCTGACTCGAAAAGCAATAAAATAAGGAAAAGAACGAAAGAATACTTACGAAGGGTCCCCGAATGCTAATCCCGATCCAAGAACTCAGGTATGAAACAAAGGTTTCAACTTAGAGCTCTCAAATCAGAATTCTTGTAAGAAATGAGGTTGGGGTGATGGGGTATTTATAGTATTCGGAGAACCGTTAAGATCGTTTCATGGAAAACGTGCCATGATCCAAGGCGTACACTTGTCGGAACCTTATGGTGGCTGAAATTAGGTTCTTATCCGCTGACTAGACGATTGAGATTGTGTGGATGTGGATCGAACAGCTGGAACCTGCTGTTAAATACATTTAATCTGGTCAGAAGGGCTGACGCGGGCCGCCTAAGGATGTTAAGAAACTGAGGCGGGCCGCCTAGGAGCCACAGATCAGAAAAAGTTTCAGAAATGACAGTTTCAGTCCCTGCACGTGTTTAAGCCCATTTCCGACACTTCTAAGGCCTGTAAAGCCAACTTTAAGGCCCTAAAATGATGCCTAAACATTGTGGACATGAAACATGCTCAAAAATATGTCTGATGTCAGTTCGTTTGGCCGTACGAACGCGATGTTCGCTTATTTACGACGGAATGCGCATAAGCGCGAAAAATGATCCAAATGATGCAACGAATGGATTTTTGGCAAGCCAAACACTAAAGCATAATATAGTCATGCTTACATAAATTTTTGGATGTCCGGATGTATTCAAAACGTGAATTATGCGCGAAAATGCAAACTTGTGCACTTTTTGACACTTTTAGTCCCTGAATGAGCCAAAAGTTTATTTTAGCACACCGAACCCCTCAAAGCCTATTTCTAAGCTATATAAAGGATATTTAAGGTGTGTTTAACTTATGGTCATGTTCCGGAATGTCTGTTACAGTTCAAATTGACATACTTTCGCAGTTTGTCATATTTAGTCCCTGTAAGCGAATTAGCTTGTTTTTGCCATACCAAAGCCTTCAAAACTTATTTCTAAGTTATGTAAAGGTTATTTAAGGTATGTTAAGCCTATGTCACTATTCCAGAGTGTTTGTTGCATTAAACTGGTTATATTTACGCATCGGTGCGCGTATAACCTTCCAGAAAGCGATTTAGAGTTTGGAATTGAACAAAAATTGATATGTGCAAATGATACACATATCTTTTTACAAATCCCAAGTATGAAATATAATATTTCATTGGTTTGGTATTTTTTTGATGGCTATGAAGGCACAGGTGTTACAATGACTAATATCATTAGATACGATAATTATATATAGACATCCATTAGTGATGTTAATTGGTTTACCTTTCTGTCAAGTGAATCGCCTTTCAAGACGATGACAGTTATAGTCTATGACTCCCATCCTCGAAGATAATTCTTCCATAAGAATCTGGAGTACTCTTCCCCAGAAAGTGTACGACAATATATAAAATTCTATTTTATTATTTTCACATTGTTTTCTATCACCTGCGAATGCCAAACTATGTTTGATAGAAGGTGCCATATGAGGATTGGTGTATCCTAGGGTGTCCCATAGATTGCTTCCATGCCTGATCAGTATGGAGGTTTAATGCATGGAACCACTGAGATATCCCAATGGTTATATTGTACTAAAGTCGACTAGTAGTATTCAAAGAAGATATCCAGAATGGAATTGTCCAAGTAAATGTTCCCGATTAAGGAATTCGTGGACTTATAACATAAATGTGTCGCTTATTTGACCCAAGCAATGATGAATGAACTGGAGCCTGAGATATGGAAAATCTCAGTAGCCTCCTTGTATCTTGATTATCTTCTCATAAGTTTTCCCTGCTTACCTCCTAGAAGGCAGGTAGAATTAAGATTAGCATCCTGCTGTGGGCTGGAGTATTTCGAAAACTCCGTATTGATAAGGGAATAACCGAAACCCTGACTAAGTAAATTCTAAGGTATAGATTCATATATCCTAACTCGATATTCTAAGAGTTTGATATGGTTGGGTAAGAAAGACGGTTCATTTTGCTTATGCATTGTTACCGCGACCCTACTTAGGCAACGATTAAGAATTTGCCATCAGCTGCCCAGAATAGTCGAATTGTTCGACTAACGGCAAGGATTAGCTATTCCCTAAGATTTGTTAAGCAGTGGTTGAAATAACCATCTCACCTTAAGATAAGCTTTTCTATAAAAGTTGATAAATAAGTATCAAGGCTGCCCATTTGGAGACCTTGTATAAATGGAATATTAAACAATCTATTGATTAGGACAATAGATTGGTAAGTCCAATTATCTGGATCTGGAAGTTGCATTGGAAACAACGAACAAGATCATACAAATTCCTAACCATCTGTAAGTTGCCATTATTGGGCAGAGAATACTTCCTTATTTCGGTAAATCTCGGGCCGAGATTTATTTTAAGGGGGTGAGGATGTAACACCTCGAAAATTCACGTCCTATAATGTCACACCCCCAAATTACCACCTAGGGCATGTCCCTAATGGAGGTGCAACGATCCAACAAAGAGCCACCAATCATATCAAACACAAGTAATAATGTATTGAAATTCTCAATTGAAAGAAATGTATTGTTTGTAGATTAAACCAAAACCAAAGTATTGAGCGGAAGCATAAATGTATAAGTGTGTAAATGTATCAAAACCAAATCAATGTAATTGTTTATCATGACCACAACCACTCCAGCAACATCAGACGGCAAGTTCCCAAGTTCCTTCAATGATTACCTACAAGCATGTAAACAAGTGTGTCAGACTACGCTGGTGAGTTCAAGGTTTGTGTTCGTTTACCAAGTTGTGTTACCAATCATGTGAGTAAAACAATTTACAAGACGATATGTTGTTTGTTGTTATGATGTTTGATGTTTCGATGTTGTTATTACTCGATTACCGTATGTGGCTACTAGATGTGAATGCCCAACCCCAATGCCTCCATTTAGGCATTGGTCATGATGTCAAGGAATCAAACAACCTTGAATAGATGTAAGGGGTCTTATATGTACACGATGTGAATGCCCAACCCCAATGCCTCTAACTAGGCATTGGTCATGAAGTCCAGGTAATTAGTTCACGCCCGTCCTTTCGGCCCGGTGTGAGGGTGCCAAACCTAATAGCGCTATCAACTAAATACCTCGTTGCTTCTTCAGCAACACGGTAGATGTATGGGGTCTTACATGATTTATACTGTGTTCAATAACCAACATCCCAAATAAACAGTTTACCCAGTATTCCCTTTAGAAACATTTACTAGATGTCCCAAACCACTGGGACGCATGCTTAGAAAAGTGCAGTGAACTCACCTTAGGGTTGCTCAATAAGACTTGTTATTTGTTATTAAGTTAAACAATCACGACCTAAAAGGGTTACCAGTAACGATCAGATCCTAAGTCTTTAACACCACATACCACACATAAGATCCAAGTAACATACGCACACACCCTCAACAATTGTACACACTTCAATTCTGCTATTAAACGTGTATGACCCGAAAGTAAACATGTATATTTCACAATGAATAACTCATGTACGACATTCAATATCCATTCACATTCTAATTTATAACAAGACCCTAGTTCCCTAACAGTTTCATCGGGATCTAGATTTCTAACCATCTGAACAGTAACATTGTTAATAAAATCACCAAATTATCAACCCACTCATGCTAATCAACAACTATTAGCATACATGTAGCCCAAATTACATACCAAGCCCAAGTGAAAAGGTGAGATGCAATCCACTTAGTGTGCTATTTGTTTATGTTTAACAATTCACACTTCCGTTTTTATCTAGCAATAGTTACAATTCATGCAACTAACACTTAATTATAATATCCAATTATTAAACCATCGTTCCATACATGAACAATTATATGAACTTTATCGATCCCTACAGTTTGTTTCCACTATTATTCATCAAATTCACATAATATAAATCATAGCCATCACGTGCAATAATATCAACATTCATGACAATCTGACAACTTACTAGAATATCACATGGCTTGATTTAATCAATACTACCAACACATGCACATGAGCCGCCAATTTCATTATACATAGTTATCCTCTTTATCAAGCCATTATATGCAAAGCTTATTGGACCGATCCTGTTACTATTACATCACACATAAGTAGCCTATATCATCAGCACTCAAACCAATCATATCAACTAAGCACACCCTCGGATCCATTTAATAAATAACACTATAACAGGTTCTTGATCATGTATATTACTAGTGCGTGTCATAATTATATCCGCATGCGATCAAACATCAAAACAACTATATTAATCATACATATAAACTATATTAGGTAAACATACTAACCAAGAAGATGATAAGATCAGCGCTGATTCGAGAGGGGGGGGGGGGTCTGCTTCCAATTTCGTGCGATCAGAGGATTGGGAAGCGTAGGGTTTACTTGAGTTTGTTTTTATCTTGTTTATGTAAATACGTGATTTATACTCTAGCTCACAACCGATCTAATACAAATCCTATTTGGATTCCTCCAAGCCCATACGTGACTACCAAGGTTTCAAACATGAATGTGTTATGTGTAAGCCCAACATGTGTGTCACACCCCCAAAATCCACCTGCGGAGTACTACCGCTTGGAGGCGTGACTGACCAGGATCCAGCCACCAATCATATTGAACAGGCATATAAGTAGTTATAAAAATCCAACCAATACAATTGGTGTTCAAACAAAACATAGTTAAGTTGCAAGCGGAAGCATAAGTCTTAAATCAAAACATAAATTTAATTGTTTCAAGTTTAACATGACACACAGTCGTCCATGTCCCACAACGATCCTCCTCCATGCAAGCTCCAGCTAAGAACCTAAGGACCTGCAAAGCATGTAGTAACGAGTCAACAACAAGTTGAGTGAGTTCACGGTTGGGTGTTCGTTTTAAGTAGTTTCGAAAACAGTTTCCTTTAGCTGGCTTCCTGCCGTGGGGATTACCCCATAGTTAAAAACGTGACTTGTTTATTTCCGGTTACTCTGGCAATCCAGCCGTGGGGGCTACCCCGTGTTAGTTATCTGGCATTTCGGCCGTGGGGGCTACCCCATGTATACACTAGACTCGTTACCATATCGACTGCTGACTGTAGTCATGTTTATGTGCCCTGAAACTGTCAATGTCTATCATCATTGACGTGCCCCAGATCCATTAGTTCACGCCCGTCCTCTGCGGCACGGTGTGAGGTTTGTCAGACCTAAATAGCGCTATCTAACTAATGACCCGCTCGCCATTGGCCCGGCGATTAAGTCGATATAAAAATGAGGGACTTCGTGATAGAGTTTTGGTCTAGTACGAGTTATCTGTCCATAGGGACGGGGAATTACATTCCTGAACCTTTGCTGTCCTACCCAAGGAGGACGAGGAACCCATGTTCCTTAACCCCAATTCCCGACCCCTGGGAATCCCATGCTTTGTAGAGGGTGTGAACTCACCTTGGTTTGCTCGGTAGATACACAGAAAAGTCAAACAAGCAATATTGTGGTCACTCGCGTCCTATCACAGTTGTGTCATACAAGTCAGGTTCAAACCACGTATTGCACGTATGTTCTACACGTATGCTAGCACATTGCATGCAAGTTTCATCCATGGCAGCCCAAATAATTATTCATATACAACAGCACGTATAAGGTCCATGTATTAGGCCCAAAGGTCCGGCCCAATTACTTAAGCCCGAAATCATGCAAATCCAATTCAGCGTGCACAAGTGTATTGTCTCGAGTCGCAACTGATGAGGTCTCGGGCTGTGCATATGTTGGTTTCGAGTCGCAACCAGGTGTTCTCGACTCGCAACCTGAGTCGCAAGCAGCGGTCTCGAGTTATCATGGTCATGGTCTCGAGTCGCAACAGGACTCGTAACTGTGGTTTCGAGTCATAAGGTCTGTGTGCTGATCAAGTGTGGTTTCGAGTCGAAACTATGGGTTTGCGACTTGCAACCTGTGTCGCAACCGGGGATCTCGACTCGTCATGCGGTGGTCTCGAGTCGCAACCGAAGGTCTCGACTGGACATCTGCTGATTCTGTCCTTGTACTTAGCCAATGAGGTTTTGATTTCATGCAACCATTTGTACTATCCACTAAACATGTTTTCTTGTCTAACCCTCTATCAAAATAGATCAAACAACCAGATTTCAAATATTCAAGACATGTTCATATGATATTCAACAAGTTCTTCATACATTCATCATGTTCATCAAACACAAACAGCCCTTATTTAAACATATTTTGCATTTTTCGGACAAGAGTTATATTATCTAAACTAGATATCAAGCTCATATTGCAAACCAAGCATTTGTTCTATATCCTCATGAATCGGATAATCATTATCATTCTTTTATCATACAAAATTCATATCTCTACCAAAGATATCAAGTTCATTATAAGGGTCGTAACTAAGCATGTATCATTTAATCACCAAGAGCTCATTAGATCCACAAACACCTTTGTCATATTCAAACAATAGTCATGGTGCACCTCATCACATAATCAATACCCTAATCATGTATGAAACTTAACAAGTAAACATATTATCACATAATCTTCATCATACATCATCATTAAACCAAAACACACATTTAACATGAATCACTAACCGGTTAGAGAGGTGGAGGTGAAGAATGAAGCTTCCGAATGGGTGTGTGTGTGCCGATCCGAGAGCTCCTTGTAGTAGCCGATTGAATCCGAGAAGAAGGAGAGGAGAGGTGATGTTGAGACTTAGGGTTTAATGGTTTCTAGAGAGAGAGTAGGGGAGTGTGTGTGTTGTCCAAGAAAATGGCAAAGATGGCTAGGTGCATAACATATATACTAGCTTCAAGTGGTGCACCCTAATGGGTTTCGGATGAGGTGCACGGCCCAACCGGCCCATATGTTATACTGTTCACTCGAGACCATATGGTCTCGAGTCGGGTTCTTGTTGTCTCGGTTCATATACATACTCGCATACATACAATCACAAACATAATCATATAAGTTCACATATATCATTCATTAAATCATCAAATTAGTTAGTCACTTAGCGTTCAAGCGTACAACGAAAGGTTCTAAATCTCGAGTTGTCACATCATCCCCAAGTTGAAAGAAATTTCGTCCCGAAATTTGGTAGGCACTCACTGAGGAAGCTAGTTAAGTTGTATGGTTTTCCCTGTTTTCCTGGGGTGTCACATCCACCCCCCGTTGATCTGGAATTTCGTCCCGAAATTCCGTAGCTTCGGCCTCAGTAGTGGGTGTACTGTTTGCGAACAGTTGGGGATACTTTTGTTTCATTTGATCTTCGCGCTCCCAGGTGAACTCCGGGCCGCGACGCGAGTTCCAACGAACTCGAACGAGAGGTATTCTAGTGCTCTTGAGGACCTTAACATCCCGGTCCGTGATTTCGACTGGTTCTTCGACGAATCGTAACTGTTCGTCGATAGTGAGTTCCTTCAGAGGAACTACGTGGGTCTCATCTGACGGACACTTCTTCAGATTCAACACGTGAAAAACGTTGTGAACTGCACCGAGTTCCGCTGGTAAGTTTAGTCTGTAGGCCACCCTGCCTATTTTCTCAATGACTTCGAAAGGTCCAACGTATCGTGGGTTGAGTTTGCCGCGTTTACCAAAACGAACCACACCCTTCCAGGGTGAAACTTTGAGTAGTACCCGCTCCCCGACCTGGAGCTCAAGCGGTTTCCTGCCCATGTCGGCGTAAACTTTCTGACGGTCGCGAGCTGCCGCCATGCGTTTTCGTATCTGAGCGATTTGTTCGGTTGTATCTACCACATATTCTGGACCAGTGACCTGACTATCCCCCACCTCTGCCCAACAAAGAGGTGACCGGCATTTACGTCCGTACAATGCCTCAAACGGAGCAGCTTTAATGCTGGTGTGGTAGCTGTTATTGTGACAACTGCCAGTTTCGGGTAAATTACTTACATTTAAAACAGTGATTTACATTATACAAGCATGTGTTTTGAATATTCTGACTGCATGATTACATGGTATACATCTTAGAAAAACTCATGGAATATTCATTGGTTATTACACATGATTCATTTTTTTATTGGGTACAGTTGAAATAGTGCAAACAATTCATCGAAACAACTAGAGTAGCGCCTAGTGAACTAGAGTGCTGACGAAAACTCCGGATTCGCGGAAAACATCTAAAATGACATCTTTAGGACTCGGGTGAGAGTCCAATATCAATTATATATTAAACCCTATATGGGAATACAAGAGTTTGGGTAATATTTTACCAATGCTCGGTAGCACTAAAAACTGTCCGAAACGCGCTAAAAATGACCATTTCATGAATTGTCCGCAAAATTCAGCAATTGTATTTTTAATACAAGATGCAAAAATTGATGTTTAGGCACCAATTTCATATGAAAATATTTATGGAATATCAATTTCACACATAACGGAAACTTTTCTTACAACTTCCTTAAGTGTACTTTTCGACAATTTACTAGCGAAACGAGCGTTAAACAATTATCCGAACTACATTTTGGCACAACTAGCGAACTAGTTAATATTTTTTTTGGTCTTGCCAAGCTAGTTTATGGTCATTACAAGTCTCGAATCATCTCGGAAAATTGCAAACCCTAAACACCACAATACTTACAATTTTCTAATTTATTCAAAGTCTTAAAAAAAATAACTAAGTTATTTTACCATACAAGACCCCCCCCCCCCCCATGTATAACCGAAAATTAGGGGGCCCCACATTACTTAACCATATGGTTAATATCTAGATATTTTTTTTTTACAAGTGGATGTGTAAGGTGATTAATTTTCTAAACTTAACCACTAAGTTACTACACTTTATTCCTTCATTTTTCATTACACACCAAGAACTCTTTCAATCTTCATCATTTTCTCAAGAACACCCATCATAAACCCATATATTTTTATCATCTTCTTCATAAACAAGATGGATTTCTATGGAACATGAAGTGATCTAAAGCTCTTGGAAGTGAAAGGAAGAAGTTTCATCCATACAAAAGTGTTCTAGCACCAAGATCATCATCTTCTTTATTCTTAATAATCTCTAAGATCATCCCTAGCCTAGTGCTAGAAGTAAGCTTCTATATTTTTTTTTTATACATATTATGTTTATGATGGTTATTATAACTAATAATAACTATATAATCATACATAAGAACAAGAAAAATACAAAGAAGCAAAGATAAAAATTATGATATAATTATGTTGTTTATCTTGTGATCTTATACTTGTTATATGCATATTTGATGTTATTATGATGATTAAGATACAAATAAATTGTAAGAAGATGTTGTAAATTATGATCTAAAAATTATACATGTTTATGTTAAAGGATTTTTAACATAAAGGATCAAATGGATGATCATAACTATTGATCTTGTGAAAGTATATAAGATTTTTGGTTAAAAACAATACTCTCACAAGATTATAAAAAGTAACATACAACTATGGATTTTTATAAAAGTTGTTAAAACTAGAATTAAACTTGGTTTTTGAACTAGTTAATACATGTTATGATCATGTTTAAAACCCTACATAATTTGGATATCATCTTGATAGTTTCATGATATAAAAAGTCTCATATGTTAAGTTAAAAGGTTGGTTAAATTGTTGGTGATTTGATAAAGAAAATGATATGTTTAATGAAACATGGTAAAGATAAAAATACAAATGTTATATGGCCAATTTTTATAAAAACTTTATTTTATAAAATAACAACATATTTGGCTAAACCTTTACAAGACTTAAAAAGATGTAAAGAATTCTTTTTATAAAAACAAAGTTAGTTATAAATATATATTTTTAGAAAATATATATTTAGGTGATTTAACAACTTATGTGTTATGTGATTAATTGATGGTATTAGTTATATTTATCAAATGAGGAACTTGAACATAATCACACGAATAAACACATGATAAATTACAAACAAAGTCTTACAAGACTTCACATAATTGCGCCTTAAAACGAGTTACGGACGATTAGAATAATTGGACACCAATTATGGTCAAAACGGACAACGGACGACTACATAAGTTAATTACCAATCCGGGGAGTTACTACGACGTTAGACGATCTTTCGACACGAAAATAAATATGTCATCGATAACAAATTCGGATGTTTTGAAACTTATAAAAACTAGTGTGTTTTTATTTATTAACATCTATACTTAGTAAATTTTTATAAAAAGGGTTTTTATAAAAATGAAAGGCTTACTTATACTAGTGGGCTATTTTAATAAACAAATGGGCTTAATATACTTAATGGACTATTTTTACAAATGGGCTACTTACACTTAATGGGCTTAGTTTTCTTAATGGGCTTAACTTCACTAGGGGCTTAACATACATTCATGGGCTAAGCCCAAACACCAAACATATGGGCCAAAGCCCAACACTATTCAAGCCCAACACTATTTAAGCCCAACACTATTCAAGCCCAACACTATTCAAGCGCAACACTATTCAAGCCCAACACTATTTGAGGCCCAACACTATTGAGGCCCAACACTATTTGAGGCCCAACACTATTGAGGCCCAACACTATTTGAGGCCCAACACTATTGAGGCCCAACACTATTGAGGCCCAACACTATTTGAGGCCCAACACTATTGAGGCCCAACACTATTGAGGCCCAACACTATTTAAGGCCCAGCACTATTTAAGCCCAATAACTTGAAAACATGGGCTTGGCCCAATGATACTATTATTGGAAACACAACTATACAAGTGATACATACAAGACACGAGATTCAGCGGACGAGATCCGACTATACAACTCATACATCGAATACACAGTTATCGAACATTTGAACAACTCATACATCGAATACACAGTTATCGAACATTTGAACAACTCATACATCGAATACACAGTTAACGAACATTTGAACAACTCATACATCGAATACACAGTTATCGAACATTTGAACAACTCATACATCGAATAACCAGTTAACGAACAGTAAAGACATACAAGTCTTACATATACTCAAGACCCAAGACTTGTACTCAAGTTCTTTTCAAAGACCGAAGTGTCTAACAAAAATAAGAACGTTTGTAGGTCGCCACGCTATTCAGGACGACCGCACGTGAGATCTTATTTACATCTATTTTCAGGACGCAATACAGTGAGTTCATGTTCCCCTATTCATTTAAATGTTTTACAACTTTACAACTATCGGGGAGGATACATGTTAAATCGTATGTTAAAGTTAGGTAATGAAACACCATAGATCATGTGAGAATTAGGGCCTTACTATAAGCACCATTAATCCAGTTTGGACCAAGGAACAAAGGCTTAGATCTAATGGGTTTTGGCGAGCCCCACTCTTGGTCATGGACCCCTACGGAAGAGTGCGTTTGTGTCCCAGTCGATAGGAATCGGCATAAAATCGTCTAGGGTTGGTTTGCTTCCTAATTCGTCACACATATTAATGTCCTCGCGAAACATTAATGATCAACGATTTCATTGACGCTTTACATACTACATCATACATACAAATACATTTTATACAATTCACATGTTGTGAATACAGTTTATACATCATACATACAAATACATTTTATACAATTCACATGTTGTGAATACAGTTTATACATCATACATACAGATACATTTTATACAATTCACATGTTGTGGATACGGTTTATACATCATTCATACAGATACAGTTTATACAACTCACATTTTTCAGATACATCTCATACAACTAAACTGCATGAACTCGCTCAACTTTTGTTGATGTTTTCAAACTTAACATGTATTTCAGGAAATTAGTGGACCTGGCAGACATTTCAGTCAAGGAAAACAAGTATCAATACTCCATGCCAACTATTGAAGGGTTTGCCTGTTATATACCGCCTCTTTGCGGTGATATAGTGGTCAAAGTCTTGACATTTTAAGACTTACATTTTGATGTATAAAACGATGACAACTTATTTTCATTTGATGGTTTGTAACCAATACATTCAACTTATGTTGCATTCTTTTGGGAAACACATATGTAATGGCAATGGCAATGGAGTATGTTTTATTCATATAGTTTGTTCATGTACATCAATATTTATGCAATGAAAACCATACAGATCACACCTTGCGTTTCCGCTACGAGCGGGTGTGACAGACTGGTATCAGAGCATCGATTGTAGTGAACCAGGATTCTTTCTCGAGTCTAAGTCTACAATCACTAGGGATCTCTCACGAAAACCTCTTGTTCATGTTGAACATATTATAAATAAAATTGGACAAGTCAAAAGGTTTTCATTACATAAACATTTTTCAAGGTCCACTACAATAAAAATTCATTTCACATAAATCAAGCGAGGACATTTCCATGGGTGAAGTCTATGAGAAACAGACACAATACATTAATAGACTATGTGCCTACAATACATTACATTATCAGTTTATGCATTATAAACAGTTCACAGGTTCAGCTGATACAAGATAGAAATCCTTGATTGATAGGATTTTACATGATTATATATATAGGTGGTTCATATATATGTTGCATGAAATATTTTGCCAAGAACAAAATACCTTCGACTTCAAACTCTATTATTATTCTTTACTCACACGGTGAAAATATCGACCTCATGTCTATTGCGGAGCTTATGGCGAACATGATTCCTAAGTAAAATCTTAAACTTAATTCCGTAAAATATGGTTGCTTTCTCGCGAATGCTGAGATGCCTGACCATGATAATGACGACGAGGCGAAGGTGGTAACCTTGGACAACAACTCCATTAGTGGGACGAGATCCATGTGACTCATACTAATCAAGGTGGATATACTAATGGACGAGATCCATTAGTGGGACGAGATCCAGGAAGTACTGCAGCCATTTGCTGAGCAACAAGGGCTGCGACTTCTTCAGCAGTAAAAGGTTGATCATCACGTCGAGGAGGCATTGTCTAACAAGGAAATATGAGAAACTAGTGAGGTTGACAATTGGAAAAACAAAAGAGGTATTGAAAACATCGACAAAACACAAGGAAGGCAATCATTCGTTCGTTACCTCGAACAAACAAACGACACGCAGTGACTAATCAAAGTAAATGGGTCATAATAATGTATCACTGAAGACATGCTCGCCTATAAGTGAACACTCACCCCAAGAGTTCCCAGGTAAGAGTGACTTGTCTGATACTGCGGATTTGTACGAACACTCTAGCCTTAGACAGAAAACTCAGGGTACAGGCATTCACTCTTCCAGTTTGCACGTGTTCACATTATTTAGACCCAAACTTTGATGAGATTTTGAAAACTGAGAGGGTTCAAAACCTTATAATCAATCATCCAAGGATAGATGATTAATTTTCGAAGCGGATTTATTATTATGTTCTCGTTGTGGTTATCACCTAAGGATAGGTGACGGTATTGTTTTAAAATCTAAACGCAAGTAAACTCGAGTTAGTGTCCTAGAAAGTTATAGTCTAGGTCAAAGCATTACTAATAACCTAATTCCCTATAACCATTGGCTCTGATACCAACTCTTCTGTCACACCCCGACCACGTAAAACAACAAAACGTGGCGGAAACGTCGGGGAGTGTTGTAACAGAATTATTGTTTCACAACCATGGATACAAAAAGTTTCATTTTATTGAATTATTAAGTAATGTACATTGTCTTTAAACCAAACAAACAAATTACATATCGTCTATCTTTGTTTTTATGTCACTAAGGCCACGTCCAGATCCTAAGTGAACACGCTCCCTATCAATCAACATCATGCAATACCACCTAAAACATATGTAAAAACAAAGTCAGCAAAGAAATGCTGGCGAGCACATAGGTTTTATGAGAGTATCGGATTCATGGCTCGTTTATATGTTGCAGTACCTCATTAGACTACTAGAGTCAAAAGTACAAACCTCGTTTTGAAAAGTGTATTGAAACATAATTAACCAACTCAAATCAAGTTGATTATGAGTTATAAAATCTCGTAGCCATGATTCTTAACCCCAAAACATTTGTTTTAGTAAACCAACTCGTAAAACATCTCGTAAAAACTTGTTAATAAATTTTGTATGGTTTATATCATTTCAAAAACCTCGTTGTGTGACATCGTTTCAAAATCGTTTCCCAAGTAAACTAAATAATGACACGCAATGCAATATAATAAAAGCACTTATATATAAGATGTACCAGCGGCGTATCTACCATGCTTTTATCATGCTACACCCGTCCCATTATCTAATCACAACCCAAAACCAATCGTTTAACCAAATTGTTTATCTCGTTTAAGTCGTTTCAAATCGTTTAACTCGTCCCAAAATCGTATTCGTTTTAATTGTGAAACTGCTTATAGTCGTCTCGCTAATAACATTTAAACCTTAATGACTCGACTATCTCGCTTCTCGTATTAACAAACCACCAAAGGGTAAGTTAACAATCATCAGATTCGGTCGTTACCTACATAACCCCCACACATAACCATGGGTGTAGTCTGATAATGGGATTTGTCAGATCCTATGGTACCATAACCTAATACTGGTCGGCTTGATCAATGCTAATGAATGTCATTCGTTATGTAAATACGTCCAACAAGTTTGTTCACATTATCGAAATCGTTATTAATTTAATATAAACCATTTTAATCGCTTTTGAAACCATCGTTTAAACCTCGAAAATCGTTTAACATATGAATCACCCCAAAACAATTGAAAACAGTAAAATAGGGGAACTATGTACTCACATCGAACTGCAAAGTATCCTTAATCTAAAGAACTCAACAAGCTCAATCAAACCAAGGAAACTCAAGCAACACCTAGTAATCGAATCACTAGTAAATAAATCGACACCTAAATCGGAAGATCGAACAAAATGAGGTCTTGTAAACGAAACGAGTATTGGAACTTGTGTGATATGGTTTAACAAAGCCTACATTCTAAATCGAAACCTAACCTAAGTGCTTTCGACCCGTTACGACCCATTAAGGTAGCTTACGCTACTTTAACGCGTCGTTCGCGCAAAAGCGCGTTCGAGACATCTAACTAGTTTAAGTATGTTGCATAATCAGTTAGGTGACAAATTTTTAGGTTACATATGCTTAAAATCCAATTATGCATGAAAAGGGCATTTTGGTCATTTACCTAAGGCATATAAACTACCTATCATACAACTACTTAAACTATGTGACCATAAGGTATAACCTCGGAAGGTTATTCCCTATGCAACTATGGTCACTAAACATACTTGGTCGGATCCTATTGATCGACCAAATGGGTCGAGTTCGAAAGTCTAAGCGGTCGTTTAGACCGCTTGACTTACGACTCTAAACAAGCACTAAACTAAAAGTGACGAGCTAAGCATGTTAAAACATGTTTAACTAAGTTAGAAAACAGGTTTTTGATATCAAAACAAAGTGTTTTGATACCAAGAGTAGTTTGGTTGCAAAATACGCTTAAATGCGCATTTTGACCGAAACTACGACTCGTCACTACGCCTAGTCAACGTGGTAATCAGTAGGTATAGTCACAAAAGGACTATAACCATCGTGATTACGCTCACGTTGCAAAGTTCAAAAGAACTTTGTGTTGACCAACTTGTGGTCAAAGCAGAAAGTCAAACACTGTTTGACTTTCACGCTCGAAAAGCGATAAAAGAACGAAGGAAGCTTACAAAGGGTCCTTGCTAGGGAGAACTTGATCTTAAAATCTCAGGTATGAAGTATTGTAACTTCAACTTAGAGAAATCTGATCAAGGGTGAAGAAAAATGGAATGAGGGCATGCCTATTTATACTTTTCGGTTCACCGTTAGGATCGTTTCTTGCTAAAGAGGGAAAGATCTTGGCCTTACATGTGGGCTAGTGGTTTTGAAATGCAAGGGGCACACAAATACAAGTCCATAGTATGAAATTCGAGGGTTGAAAACCATTAGAATAGGTGGTAATGACCAGATTCAATGTTTCTGCAATTATGATGTGCTGGGGACTGCTTACGGACCGTAAGCATAGGTCCATACGGTCCGTAAGGACCTTGCAGACCAGCAACTTTCACTTATTTACAGTTTAGCCCCTGCACCTTGTTTCGTCGCGTTTCGACAATTCTAACACCCATCAAACCCATTTTCAAGCTCCATAATGATGTTAAAGCATATGGAACTTAAAATATGCTCAAAAACATCTCGGATGTCCGCTCGTTTGGTCGTACGATTGCGTTGTTCGGTTAATTACGACGGAAATCGTAACGAACATGTGTACGATCCAAATTGAGCGACGAATGGAATTTTATCATGCCAATCACTAAAATAAAATATTTTAATGATTACATAAATTTTTGGGTGTCCGGATATATTCAGAACGTAAGATATGCGCGAAAATGCAAACTTATGCACTTTTTGACGCTTTTAGTCCCTATTAATCAATAAAGTTTATTTTAGCATACCGAACCCCTCAAAGCCTATTTCTAAGCTATGTACAGGATATTTAGGGTATGTTTAACTTATGGTCAAGTTTCGGAATGTTCATTACTATACAAATCGGTATAGTTTCGCAGTTTGACACAAATAGTCCCTACGATCGAACAAACTTGTTTTCGACACACCAAACCATCCAAAACTTATTCTAAGTTATGTGAAGGTTATTTAAGGTATGTTAAGCCTATTTCACTATTTCAGAGTGTTTGTCACGTTAAACTGACTGCGTTTACGCACCAGTTTGCGTATAACTTTCTAGAAAGCGATTTAAAGCTTGAAATCGGATTCGAATCAAATCGTAAAATCATCAAACACAAGAACACACATAATAACACCAAAACACATTGTTTTATTGATAATTAACATTGTTTTACATTGTACATCGATTACAGAGCACAGTTGTCACATTACCGAAAATAGCAAGTGACGAATAAGTGCTGGAACACATGGATAATCAAACTCTGAAAAGACTCTAAGTATACAAAGGCAAGGGAACAGGTCCTCTAGCACGTAAGAAGTTTGCTGCAATCACTAATGTTAACTACGTTGCTCCTCCAGACAATAAGTGGAGACATGATGATATCGATTCTGGAAAGGAGGATGAGAAAATGAGTCTATTTGTGAACAAACGTTCGAAGTGGTGGCTAAACGATGACGATAAGCAAAAGAAAAAGAGAGCTACTACACAGAAAACTCCAAAGGCAACGACAAAAAGAACTTCAAAGCAAACAACTTCCAAATCATACGTGGACAGTTATTATCGAATGATTTTAACAGATGAACTTTCAGATGATGAAGAACCACGTGGTGATGAAAACGTTGAAGGTGATGTTGGTGATTCTAATCAAGGTATTACAGCTCAAGAGTTAGAAGATATCATTGCTAGAGGTGAAATTGGTAATGTTGAGAACGTTGGTGAGACGCGAGTTGAAGGTGTTGTGCATACGGATAGCAGTGAGACTGAAAGTGAAAATCAGATCTTGACTTCTAGTGCTAATCCGATGGAAAAATGGTGCAAGAAGAAAGAAAAGGTCAAAAAGAAGCGTAAGAGAAGCGATGAAGACGATGCTTCTTTTATGCCAACAGTAGATGAATGAGAAAAGCTAAAGAAAGGAAGATGTAGAAGGAAATGGATGTCTGAAAGAGAGTCTGAATCTCACCAAGCGAAAAAGGTGTGTAAAGGTCCTGTGAGAGGCATAAAGGTTACTATTGGTGGTGAACGTGTACAAAGAACGACTGGAAGAGTTGAAACTCCAGTAGTGGAGACTCCAACAGTTGTACCTATAGAAGTTCAAGTTCCAACTTCACCAAGATCACCTGTTCAAGAAACAATGTAGTCCATACTGAAGATATTCATGTTACGCCGCCACAACAACATCAGTGTGTTCCTGAACCAAGTTCTACTACAAAGGAGACTGCAACACCAAAAGATTTTGATCATGTAGTAGACGTTAATGCAACAATTGGTAACATCAACTTGGGTTCTGGACCAGCTCCTAATATAGAATATATTTTTGATAATCCATCCTTTGGTGACGACGAAAGAATTAAAGCGAAACTTTAAAAGCTTGAACAAGAGAAAATAGTTTCAAACGAAAAGTTAAAAGCTTCAGAAGAAAAATTAAAGAATGTTGAAGCTGAGAATATGGTTCTCAAGAATGAAGTACTTGTTCTGAACGAGAAAGTTGAAGGGCTTCAAGCTGGAAATGTCACACTAAACGAAGTGGTTAGTGGTTTGTTAACAACAAATGAACAATTAATGTCTACTAACGCTTCTTTGAGTGCAGAAAATGAAATTGTCAAGAAGGTGATGGAAGATCTACAAGATGATAAAGATATCAAAACCAAGCAACTTGAAAAGCTGTATGCTAAGATAGAAGATGATGTGTGTAAAATCCAACATATAAATTACATCAAATAAGGCATAAAACTAACCCCTTTTTAGTACTAATGTTGGAAAAAGTATGCTTTTGTCTTCCTTTTGTATTTTCAGGACCAAATGAGCTTAAATGAACAGAAGGAACAAATATGCAACAAAATCTAACATAAATACAAGAAAAGGAATAAACGTGGCATGCTCGACCCCTCGACAGCATCTTCCCAAGCAAAAACAAAGAAACAGAAGGCTGACCACGACCCCGTGCCCAGTGGACACGGGGGTGTGGCCAGGAGCCTGCAGAAAAGACAAAGCTATAGAAGCTTCTATTCCCAGCATGGGGGCGTGCCCAGCTCGACCTGGGCCGTGGTCAATAATGCTAAGATTCGCAGAATCTTGCAAATCTTGATAGTACATATACGCTTCTACACACGGGGCCGTGCCCAGCCAACACGGGGGCGTGTGGAGCTATATACAGACAATTGCAATAAATTAAGAAAGAGAAAGTGGATGGACACGGGGCCGTGTCCAATGAACACGGGGCCGTGTCCGGGCTTCTGTGCAGGCTATAAATAGGGTGCTTAGCTCACTTCAAACGCATCCCTTGGCAAACCACCTCTCTCCCACTTCACCCACACTCCACACTCCACCACCACTACAACCCACATCTACCACCATCATCCATCATCCATCTTAGAGTGTGTGTAGTAGTCTCGGGATCCAAGATTGATAGTAAGAGTTCTTGACAATCAAAGGCCATGTTTGCCTAAGTATCTTACATCACTTGGTGAAGACAAGCATTTAATGTAATACTTTTGATTTTTAATCTTTTCGCACTTTTTATTTGGTTTTGTATTATTGACTTTAATAACTAGTTTCTTATGTTGAAGGTGAAACTTCCTTATAATTTGTCCGTGGTGTCTTGGCGTTATTTTACTGTCTATATAAAATAAAAGATTTTCACCATTCATATCTCTACGGTCTATATAGAGATATGTTGGCTACCTGGTCGGGGGTTAAGGGAATAGCTTGATCCCCTCATATGTAAACCACTATTAATACATTAATCCGGCTACTTGGGATTGTATCCCTGCTGACTCAAACCACTTAGCTGAGGGTAACGTCACCTTCAAAAGAGGGGCCTGCGGCATTACGCATTAATAACTTAATTAATTATCTTTCAATATTCCGACCCTTTGGGATTGTATCCTTGCTGACTCAAACCACTGGGTTGAGGGTAACGTCACCTTCAAAAGAGGGGCCTACTACTGTAACTAAGATAATCTCTTAAAAAGTGCAAAAGTGCGGAAATCATCAAAGGTTACATTAAAGGCGAGTCGGGTCTAAGTGATTCATCTTGTCTAACTGTTTTTATTTTATTTTATTTTTCAGCATTTTTAGTTTTTATGTTCATGTTTAAAACCTTTTCTAAACTTTTGTTTTGATTAGACGTTGAGGATAAACCGGTACTAAAAGCTCTTGTGTCCTTGGACGACCTCGGTATCTTACCAACGCTATACTATGCTCACGATGGGTGCACTTGCCCATATGTGTGTTTACTGTTGTAGAATATCGTGTTTTATAAATTTAAAACTTGACTAAAGTGTTAAAAAGGGCTTAAAATATTAATAAAAATATATCACACTACACACGCATCAAGTTTTTGTCGCCGTTGCCGTGGACACAAGGAATTTAAGAAAGCTTAAAATCGACGGCCTAATCAGTTTTTCAAAACCTTTTTAAAACGTGCGCACATTTTTTTCATTTTAGGTAGTTTTTGCCTTTACAGTAGACTGAACACGGGGTCGTGCTCGCTGAACATGCCCCTGTTCTTCACATTTGTTTTAAAAACTCCCAGATACTGAGTCTGAACACGGGGTCGTGTTCGCTAAACACGCCCCTATGCTGCACAAAACCAGTCACATTTATTAAAATGCCCAGATACAGAACCTGAACACGGGGCCGTGTCCAGCCTCTGTTTCTGTTTTTATTTTTGTTTTCTGGTCCCGAGACTCTGTTGTGATCTGCTGAGTGATTCTTATGGATCAATACTCAAGAGATTACAACTACCACCATGAGGAGGATGATTATAGGGAAGACGATTGTACCATTTGTGCTAACCCTCATTCGGTACAATATTGTGACCTCTTTGAACCATCCCCTTCATACAACTACTATGAGGAGCCCAGGTACGAGCCATCCATTTCATACATAACCTATGAAGACCCAAAGTATGAACCTTCTCCCTCATACTCATATTTTGATGAACCAAGGTATGAGCCTTCATACTCATACTTTGAGGAACCAAGATATGAGCCTCCACCTTCATATACTTACTTTGAGGAACCATGGCGTGAACAACCCACCTCATATGAGTATTATGAAGAACCAAGTTATGATCCTTATCCATCATATAATTACAATGAGGAACCATGGTGTGAACCATCTACCTCATATGAGTATTATGAGGAACCAAGGATCGAACTTCCGAATTCAAGCTTTGAGGATACTTATTCAACTCAATTTGACGAAGCCGAAAAGATAATAGAACACCTTAAAACTATCGAGCGCTATATAAAAGAAGTCCGCGCAAGGGAAAAGGAATCTCGCGCAAGGGAAGAATTAACATGTAATAAAGAAGATATAGTTGAAGAGGTAAAAATGGTAAGTGAAAAGCCGACACATGAGTTAAACAACGGAAAAGGTGAGTCCGATAACGATAAAATTCAAGAAGAGTCTAATTTTCAAGAAATTATTCTCTAGTCACCTTCTTTCGAAAATCATTGTTTAGTACCCACTCATGCTAAGTTTTTAAAAGAGTTAAACACTAACAATAAAATTGACGAAACGGTAAGCATTAAGTTAACAAATGATCAAACTACGCTAATAAAAGATGACCCATTTGAAATTAACATTACACCGGTTCCATGTTTTTTTCAAAATTCCTTTATTAGTAACATTACAATTGATAAAGAACTTTGTGTTAATATAATGCCAAACTACATTTTCGAAAAATTAAGTATTGGTGATTTTTCTCCACTTCAAATACCCATTTTTCTATCTAATCGGAAAACAATAAAATCAATAGGGATAGTTGAAGATGTGTTAGTCTAAACCAATCAAATGGTAATCCCAACCGACTTCGTCATCCTTGATGACACTCCCCTAATGTTGGGACGACCTTTTGTAAAGACCTACGAAGCTTTGAAAAATTGGAAGTATAACAATCTACCCATTCAATTAGGGGCATTCAAAAAAGTGTCGATCTTGAGCGTTCAATGAAATATCCATTCGGTAATGATGACCCCCTAATTGAAAATGAAGCTGAACCACCCGATACAAGAGAAGAAAATGACCACTTTGTTCAAGAAGAGGTCGCCATTGAACAAACCTTTTTGGTTCTTGATCAAAATGAGCATCCAAATAAGGAGTCTCCTAAAGACCCACCACTTGAGCTTAAAAAACTTCCAAAAGGTTTGGAATATGCTTTTCTCGACAAAGATGGTAAGTTACCTGTAATTATTTCGTCAAAATTAACTAGTGTAGAAAAAGAAAAATTAATCACACTTTTGAAAAAACACAAAAACGCGATCGCTTGGAAGCTTGTAGATATTAAAGGAATAAGTCCTTCCATGTGCACTCACAAAATTTTAATGAATGATGACTATAAATCGGTAATACAACCACAACGTAGAGTGAATCCAAACGTCCAAGAAGTGGTTAAAAATGAAGTCATCAAATTACTTGACGCCAGAATCATTTACCCAATCTCCGATAGTCCTTGGGTAACTCCCGTTCAAGTAGTTCCTAAGAAAGGAGGTATGACGGTGGTCACTAACGAGAAAAATGAATTAATACCAACAAGAACCGTCACAGGATGGAGAGTATGTATAGATTATCGTTGATTAAATGAGGCAACAAGGAAGGATCACTTTCCTTTACCTTTTATTGATCAAATGTTAGAAAGATTATCCGGTCACAAATTTTATTGTTTCTTAGATGGTTTTTCAGGTTACTTTCAAATACCGATAGCACCTGAAGACCAAGAAAAGACAACATTCACATGCCCCTACGAAACTTTTTTTCTTATCGACGCATGCCTTTTGGTCTATGTAATGCCCCCGCAACCTTTCAACGTTGCATGGTGGCCATCTTCCATGATATGATAGAAAAGACTATGGAAGTCTTTATGGACGACTTTTCTATCTTTGGAGATTCATATGACCAATGCCTCGATAACCTTGAATGAATGCTATCCCGATGTGAGGAAACCAACCTCGCCCTTAATTGGGAAAAATGCCATTTCATGGTAACGGAGGGAATAGTACTTGGTCACAAAATCTCAAGCGAAGGAATGGAGGTTGATCGAGCAAAAATATACACTATTTCTCGATTACCACCCCCATCCTCCGTTAGAGCCATCAGAAGTTTCCTTGGGCATGCCGGATTTTATAGGCGATTTATCAAAGACTTTTCAAAAATCTCAAGACCTCTAACAAAATTACTTGAAAAAGATGCTCCTTTCATCTTGGACAAGGATTGCAACCAAGCATTTCCCACACTAAAAGAAATGTTAGTCAATGCATCTATCATGATCGCGCCTGATTGGAAATTACCTTTCGAAATCATGTGTGATGCAAGTGACTTTGCAGTTGGAGTCATCTTAGGACAAAGAAACGATAAGCATTTTCACCCAATATATTACGCTAGTAAAACACTTAACGATGCACAAGAAAATTACACAACAACTGAAAAAGAATTACTAGCTGTAGTATTTGCTTTTGATAAATTTCGTTTTTATCTTGTTCTTTCTAAAACGATAGTTTATATAGACCATACAACCATTCGATATCTCTTTAAGAAACAGGATGCTAAACCGCGTTTAATTAGATGGATTCTACTCCTGCAGAAATTTGACATTGAAATAAAAGACAAAAGAGGAGCAGAAAACACCGCTGCAGATCATCTTTCCCGCTTGGAAGATCGAACTTTGGAGGCAACTAGGGACGAGCTAATCAATGAAAAATTCCCAATGGAGTCCTTAGAAATGGTGGAATACCGAGAAGAGCCATGGTACGCTGACTATGTTAACTACTTAGCTAGCGGGATAGTCGCAAAAGGATGGCCACATCATCAAAGAAAAAATTCTTTGCCGATGTAGAGCATTATTTTTGGGAAGATCCTTATCTTTTCAAAATGTGTGCCGACCAACTTATCCGTCGATGTGTACATGGTAGTGAAGCAAGAAGAATTCCCCGCCATTGTCATGAAGGTCCACACGGAGGAAATCATGGTGCCGTTAGTACCGCATGAAAAGTATTTGATTCGGGATTTTATTGGCCAACCATTTACAAAGACGCCCAAAGTCTTATCAAGACATGTGACGCTTGCCAACGATCAGGTAATATTTCTTCCAAAAGCAAAATGCCACAAAATAGCATTCTTGTTTGTGAAATTTTTGATGTGTGGGGACTCGACTTTGTGGGACCTTTCCCACCGTCAAAAGGAAACAAATATATACTTGTGGCAGTGGATTACTTGTCTAAATGGGCCGAAGCCGAAGCCCTTCCAACAAACAATGGAAGAGTTGTGGTAAGATTCCTGAAACAATTATTTTCTTGTTTTGGAACTCCGAAAGCATTAATAAGTGATAGAGGTACCCATTTTTGTAACCATCAACTTGAATTTTTTTAACAAGGTATGGGGTGTATCACCGGGTCTCCACAGCATATCACCCTCAAACAAACGGACAAGCCGAAGTGACTAATCGAGGTTTAGAAAGCATACTTGACAAAACCGTAGGATTAAATAAAAAGGAATGGGCTGATAAATTAGACAATGCTTTATGGGATTTTTGAACTGCATATAAAACAACAATAGGTACCACCCCATATAATCTATGGAAAAAGTTATCATTTGCCGGTAGAAATAGCACACAAAGCCTACTGGGCAATTAAAAACGTAAACATAGACATAGATATTTCCGGTAAAAATCGATTTTGACAATTAAATGAATTAGAAGAATTAAGGAATCACGCATACTCTAACTCCGAAATTTATAAGGATAGAATGAAAAACTTGCATGATAAACACATTAAACCAAATGAATTTCGGGTAGGAGATCAAGTTCTATTGTTTAATTCACGACTTCGATTATTTCCCGGTAAATTAAAGTCTAGGTGGCCGGGACCTTTTTCTATCACCCACATTTTTCCACACGGTGCAATTGAAATTAAATCTCGGAATGGAATCCCATTCAAAGTCAATGGCCAACGGCTAAAGCTCTATCAAGGATTTATTGAGGATGAAGAGGAGGAAATCTCGCTACAAGCGGCCGAAGAATAAACGAAGGTCTGAGCATCAACATCATATCTTGTAAGTAACAAACAGCGGGAAAGCTTCTAAATCGGTAAGATTTCTAAAACCAAGTTTCGGGAAATAGGTCACTCACACGTGCACTAAAAAAAAAAAATTACCCGCCCACGGGACCGTGTTCGGCTGAGCACGGGGCCGTGTTCGCGTAACTGACGGGATAAAAACCCCTTTTCTCTGCATTTCTTCATTTCCACACGACCCGTTTCCCCAAGAACTCTCTGGTTCCACCGGAAATTTATGCAGATTTTCACGTTTTTCCGACTTCCAACAACGTCAAGGTATGATTCTATCATCATAATTAGTTATATTAATCACTTGCATGTAGTTTAACATCAAAAATTTGGGGAAAAATCTAGGGTTCTTCAACTTGAACCGAATCAAACCTCAAATTTTTGCTTAGATCTGTTAGTAATAGCATAGATGCATGTTATAGGAAGTAAATCAACTTGAATGGTTTGTAGATTTGCCCGATTTCAAACAAAAACCTCAAACCCTTGTTTTTGAACCGAAAAAGATGAAATTGATGGGGGGTAAAGGGCTTGTTTTTGGAAAAACGGCATTTGGGGTTTCATTTTCGGGGAAAACCGCCCCTACTCAACCAAAAATTTTCAAGTTTTCTGGATCGGGTCGAAAAATTGGGTTTTTGGGAAACAGACGCCTGAGCACGGGGTCGTGCTCAGCGAGCACGGGGGCGTGTCCAGCTGATTTCCGGTGAACATGGGGCGTGTCTAGTGGACATGGGGCCGTGTTCAGCTGGCTGTTTTCAGTTTTCTTTGAAAAATTTACTGTTTCGTACTAATTGTTTGGTGTTTTCTTTCAGATGGCCAAGAAGTTTACAAGATTCAACCAGAATGAGTGGGCTGCTCAAGCACGGTTTGAAATTCTCAAGACAAGGCCCGAAGAAAACCCCCGACAAGTTTTCTTGGACACTTTAGAAGCAGTAGGCCAGATCGACCGCTTCAACAATCTTGTCTCTGGTCCGCTGAGGGCAGCTCTTTGCACTAGGCTCCATTCTGTGCATGAGTATAACATGGAGTTTTATAGCACGTTTGCCTTTATGGAAAAAGCGGAGCCGTTTGACAATGAGGGGGTGGAATTCCGTTGTGCAGGGAATGTGTTCTCAATATCGATTGCACAACTTGGGGCTATCATAGGGTTATATGCTGAGGAGGATGCTGGAGATAAGGAGAACACAGGTGGTCTCCGTGAACTCCCACAAGACCAACGCCAAGCAGGATGGGCTCAAATTGGGGAAGGACACTATAACCCAAGCCAGACCAAGAGCACATAGTTGCGGGACCCTCTATACCGCTACATTCCTAGGGTCCTCACCAACTCCCTCTGCCAAAGGCATGACAGTATTGTTGTTGTAGGCTTACGTGATCTGATGGTCCTCTACTGTATTCACAACCGTGTACACCTCGATGTTCCATACATGCTCCTTCGCAACATGCACTTGAACCAACTCGCCAATCCCCCGACCCCTATCCTTTTTGGAGGGTGGATCTACCGCTTCTTCAAGAATTTTGTGCAAAGGATGCCGAGGTCCTTCAAGAAGGACCCATGGTCGGGAAAAGTGGACCTCGTCATATGTCGCTCCATGGGTATAATCAACGAAGCAAATGACGGGACGGTTAGATTTGAGATGGTTCAAGGGTATGTGTGGAACCCTCAAGAAGCTCTCATCCTTCACGCTCCACAAATCTGTCCTCCTCCTCAGTTCTAGTATCAGCATCATGGTGATTCGGGCCAATCCTCCTCTCAAGGAGGTGGTTTTCCTAATTTCCAAAGTTTACATGATCTCTTGTAGGAAAAGCTCATGTGCACCCGCAACACCTATAATATGGCAAGAAACACGTACACTTGGGTCGGAGTTATAGAAAGGAACATCTCCGACTTGCAGGATGACATCAACAACATCTGGGAATACATGGCGGGCCAAGGAGGAGATGACGAAGACGAAGATATGGATTGAGATGGAGGCGTTGAAGGTGATGTTACACGGTTGAAGGTCTTGACAGGTTAACCCCTTTTCTCTCACAAACAATTTCATGGCCTGCGTGCCATTGTTGAACAACTTACTTTTCCGTTAACACTTTTAATTTCCTGCATTTTTTTTTAGTTTATGTTGTCAATGTTGAACTTATGGTAAGGTA
This sequence comes from Helianthus tuberosus, assembly GCA_030545235.1. Classification (NCBI taxonomy): domain Eukaryota; kingdom Viridiplantae; phylum Streptophyta; class Magnoliopsida; order Asterales; family Asteraceae; genus Helianthus; species Helianthus tuberosus. Next base: position 146,555,542 of record CM060367.1, on the reverse strand, counting down.
GGAAGTTGGTTATTTTGTTTGGTGTGGTATTTTTAAGTAAAATAGGTACCTACGAGGCTTGGAAGCACTAAGTATCAGTGCTACACAAGCCTGGAAACTAGAACCGAAACCCAAAACCCGTTTTCGAAGATTGCAGATTGTCAACACGGGGCCGTGCCCAGCCAGCACGCCCCCGTGTCCATCGCCCAGAACCTGCTGTTTGTTTAAAATCTGCCCGACACGGGGTCGTGTTCACCAGGCACGCCCCTGTGTCCACCTTTTGTAAGTTTTCGTTACTGGCAGTCTGACCACGGGGCCGTGCTCACTCAGCACGGGGCCGTGTCCAGATGCCCAGTAACACCAAAACCTTGTTTTTAAACACTTTTTTACACATTCAATCAACCTAAAAACTTATTTTTGGGACACATTGAGGACAATGTGTAATTTAAGTGTATGGGGGGGGGGGGGGATGCTAAACCTTGAATTTTACAAGTCCTAATAACAAGCCTTACACAAAACTCTATTGGAACCGTTAATCACCCCAATTTTTTCAAATTTTTTTCATTTTTTTACTTGTCTTGGTTCAAATTGGGAATAACAAATTCTAAAAAGGTTATATTTTTACAAATTTACATCCGATAGCGTCATGATAAAAAGAACCAACATAAGAAAATTATGAAATGACATAACAAATCTAGTTAAAATTTGATTATATATACTTGATCACATTATAAACCCATCCCCACAAAAAGTGAGTTTTGAGCCTTTATTGAGCATACAAGCATACATCTTTAAACTAAATGCTCATCTTTCGTTTCTTGTGTGAATAGCCGCAAGGTTTCTTACGACTCTAGAACTTGCCATGACGTTACATTCACGGTCCTTACCAACTTAAACCCAAGTAAGTAAATGATAGAGGCATTAGGACTAACCCATTTTCTTTTCAACACCATTATTTTTCATTTTTTTTATCACATACCCAAAATCCCCCTAATTAAACCCTTTGAGCCTAAACCTTTTCATTTCTAAACCCACAAAACAAACACCCTTTACCCACCAAAACCCTTTTTATTTTAAACCCTTTATTTTAGTAAAAAGCTCGGTTTTCTTGTGACGTTCCTTATCAAAAAAAAAAAATGAAGTCCAGCAATAAACAAACAAGTTCCTCAAAGAAACTTCGTTTGAAAGTATTTTGCATGAATAAAAGTCACAAAAACAAAAAGTTTTACAACGACCGATGCTTTTTACTCTTTTAGCACTTTTTACTAACCACTAACCCAAAACCACCTACCTTTAACCCAAGCCTAACCCTTCCCCAAGTCCTCTTGATATTTACAAAGGTTTATAGTTAAAAAGGAGGAGGATTGATTGCTTTGCAAGCATATGGTAGAAATAAGTTCCATGCCGGTCTCGAGTGTTTCACAAAAATACATCTTCGGCCGAATGTTGAGTGATCTCCTGTGAGGTATGTGAACTTGTATATAAATGGAATTTTAAAGAGGCATGTTATGCCCAAATAAGTAATTTCCCTTATGAAACGTTCTAAATAAATCATAACGAATAGGATTGTAAAAATCATAAAAATAAAACCCAATAAAGATCTTGGATTCCCGACACTCAAGACAAGCCCAAAACTTCTCTTCTACCCATTCCATTTGGGAGTGTAAGCCACATTATAAAGAGTTTTGCTTGAGGATAAGCAAAGATTCAAGTGTTGGGGAATTTGATGTGTGTAAAATACAACATATATATTACATCAAATAAGGCTTAAAACTAACCCTTTTTTAGTACTAATGTTGGAAAAAGTATGCTTTTGTCTTCCTTTTGTATTTTCAGGACCAAATGAGCTTAAATGAACAAAAGGAACAAATATGCAGCAAAATCTAACATAAATACAAGAAAAGGAATAAACGTGGCATGCCCGACCCCTCAACAACATCTTCCCAAGCAAAAACAAAGAAACAGAAGGCTGACCACGGCCCCGTGCCCAGTGGACACGGGGGCGTGGCCAGGAGCCTGCAGAAAAGACAAAGCTATAGAAGCTTCTATTCCCAGCATGGGGGCGTGCCCAGCATGACACGGGCCGTGGTCAATGCTAAGATTCGCAGAATCTTGCAATCTTGACAGTACAGATACGCTTCTACACACGGGGCCGTGCCCAGCCAACACGGGGGCGTGTGGAGCCATATACAGACAATTACAATTAATAAAGAAAGAGAAAGAGGATGGACACGGGGCCGTGTCCAATGAACACGGGGTCGTGTCCAGGCTTCTGTGCACGCTATAAATAGGGGTACTTGGCTCACTTCAAAGGCATCCCTTGGCAAACCACCTCTCTCCCACTTCACCCACACTCAACCACCACTACAACCCACATCCACCACCATCATCCATCATCCATCTTAGAGTGTTTGTAGTAGTCTCGGGATCCAAGATTGATAGTAAGAGTTCTTGACAATCAAAGGCCATGTTTGCCTAAGTCAGTTACATCACTTGGTGAAGACAAGCATTTAATGTAATACTTTTGATTTTTATTCTTTTCGCACTTTTTATTTAGTTTTGTATAAATGACTTTAATAACTAGTTTTTTATGTTGAAGGTGAAACTTCCTTATCATTTGTCGGTGGTGTCTTGGCGTTATTTTACTGTCTATATAAAATAAAAGATTTTCACCATTCATATCTCTACGGTCTATATAGAGATATGTTGGCTACCTGGTCGGGGGTTAAGGGAATGGTTTGGTAAGGTTCTTGCCTTGTTCAGTGTATAGATCCTGCAAGGACCTGGGTCAAGCTTACTAGGACCTCCTTCAATACCCACTGGTATTGGATGGCGGGGGTGCGAATAGCTTGATCCCCTCATATGTAAAGCACTATTAATACATTAACCCGACTACTTGGGATTGTATCCCTGCTGACTCAAACCACTTAGCTGAGGGTAACGTCACCTTCAAAAGAGGGCCCACCACATTACGCATTAATAACTTAATTAATTATCTTTCAATATTCCGACCCTTTGGGATTGTATCCTTGCTGACTCAAACCACTGTGTTGAGGGTAACGTTACCTTCAAAAGAGGGGCCTACTACTGTAACTAAGATAATCTGTTAAAAAGTGCAAAAGTGAGGAAATCATCAAAGGTTACATTAAAGGCGAGTTGGATCCAAGTGATTCATCTTGTCTATCTGTTTTTATTTTATTTTATTTTTCAGCATTTTTATTTTTTATGTTCATGTTTAAAACCTTTTCTAAACTTTTGATTTGATTAGACGTTGAGGATAAACCGGTACTAAAAGCTCTTGTGTCCTTGGACGACCTCGGTATCTTACCAACGCTATACTACGCTCACGATGGGTGCATTTGCCCATATGTGTGTTTACTGTTGTAGAATATCGTGTTTTATAAATTTAAAACTTGACTAAAGTGTTAAAAAGAGCTTAAAATATTAATAAAAATATTTCACGCTACACACGCATCAGAAGACAAGCTTGGATTAAATGTTGATGCAGAGTATGATCAGATCAGAATCCAAAGCGCCGAGGCTCAGAGGATTGAACTTGAAAAGAAAGTTGCTGAAGATGCTGTTGAATCCTCTAGAGACAAAGGCAAGAGCAGATTCGATGATAATCTTCTCGATATCTCTCAATTCAACTTAGTTGGTGCGCCGGTAAATGTTTCGTATAGCAAAGAAGAAACCTCAAGGCGTATTGAAGTTGAGCGTCGCTGTTTGAAAGCTAAGAAAGATGATAAAGACGATGATGAGAATGAAGAGGATGAAGATGATGTTTTTCAAGATATTGATGATTATCATGAAAGTTTGATGATGATAACGATTAGGGAGGTAACAATGTTATGTTGATTGTTAAACATTCGGGAAGTCATGAAATAGTTGATTATCTTGATGACTCTCGCAATGAAGAACATGAGGATGTTCATCCTCAGGGGAAGTCTTCATCTGGTGCTGTTCAAGATGAAACAACTAAATTGTTCTCTAACACTCCCAAGGTTATTTATCTGAGTCATGATGTTGAAGAAGGGGAGTTAGTTGAAAATCGGACGCGTGAAAGTACATTGGAGAGTTTGGGCATTAACGATGAAAACTTCAAGTTTGATATGGAAGATGATTTAGAGTCAGATCAAGAAGAGCCGTTTCATTACTCAAGTAAAGACTTTAAAGATTTCCCAACATTTTCTGAGTTATTCAAAACTCACAATGAAGATGATCTTAGAAGAAAGGTTGCTGAGAAAGTTAGTGAAGATGGTGTCCCAAGAACTTTATCAAGAGAAGAACTCCTAGAGGAAAGAAAGAAGTGGTTTAAGCCGATGGTTGAAGAAAGAAACTTTAAACGACCACTAAAGTTCTTTACAAGACATCAAGATCAATCACTGGGAGACATTCTTTCTTGGAGATATCTAGAAGATTTGAAAGTTTATGCGATAAAGAGAGAATACGGGGTTCAATACTTCAAATTCATCAGAGACGCGAAAACATTTCCCTGGTGGGATGTGGAAGAATTGGTGAAAGCCAAAAACCTTCAGCAATGTTTATGGGGACCTGAAGTAAGATTTCATGAACAAAAGCTTTGGAGGTATATTCGTGATCAAGCTGAGGAAAATTTCCCTATGTGGAAACCTCACCATTCGAAGCGAATCGTGAAGGTTGACCCTGTGATGGGACAGAAAGACATCAAACTACACATTAAGAGGCCGAGATGTATGAAGAATATGCCCTTAAAGGAGATGGAACATGATTTCTATAAAGATTTCAAGGGGTGGGTGTATGATCCTCTGACGTGTGAAGCTTTGATAACTTTACATGATGAAAAGTGTATTTGGAGAGACATACGTGTGCTCGATCCAACGTGGCTCGTCAACTGCTCAAAGAAAGATATAGAATGTTTGCTTTTCAACAAGATCATGTATTACCCAGCTGACAAAGAGCAGGTGATGCAATATCAGAAGTTGGTGAATGTATGTTTCGAAAAAGATATAAACTCTGGTCACTATTGGAAAAATTTTTTGGAGAGATTTGGAACGTGAAGAGTTTTTGGAGAAGAATGTCACAAGGAACTAATGAATCAGAAGATGGCTGAAGCTGCACACAGAGTAATTCTAAGGATGCAGATACAACCATTCGACACAGATCAGACTCCGATTCCGAGTGAAGAAAGAAATATTTTCAGGATGACAAAGTTCTTTGATTCATGTGCAGAGACTAGAGAATGGTGGATGAAGAAAGGCAGATTTGAACGAAGTGAAAATTTGGCGCAACGAGAGGAAGAGAAAAAAAAAAGAAGTAGAAAGAGAAAAGAAGATATGGCAAGAGAGCTTAAAGAAGACTATACATGAAGACTACAGCTACATCCAAGGGGGAGTCTGTGAATGCATATGTCTGTAGCTTACGTCATGTATCGTGTCTTAGTTTATAGTTTATTATATGTGTTTGTATCTATTTCGTACTAAACAGAATGGAAATTCATGTAAGTGATCCATTCGTACGGATGGAGTCCATCCGTGCGGATGGTCCATAATGTCTGTTCGTACGAATTGAGTAGATCCGCCCCAATGGGTGCGCATGGATGAAGCGGGTCTATATATAGGGGTTCAGGGGTCCTCATTTGTAACTTTTGACATGAGAGGCGAAGCTCTGTCAAAAGCTTTTCTTGGATCTATAAAGCTATTTTCATCAATGAAAAGATTGTTCAACGGTATCATTGTGTCTATGTTCACTTCCTACACGGATTCCGGACGTGATACGAAGATATATTAAGCCGGTCGGTGTCACACCCCAACAGATGGCTGAAACATCGGAGTGAGACGAAAAAGATTGCTCATCACACATAACACTATTTGCGACAATAATTAATTCAAAACCGATTTCATATCATAACAAAATTGTCAATTACAATATGAAATTAAAAGTACAACATGAAAGACAACACGACAAGTTCGACAAAATAAAGTAAACTAAACTAGTAATTCAATATGCATTTCTAGTGTCGTCCATACTAGATTTCGTCATAATCAAAATCATCAACCTGCAACATGTTAAAAGTATAGTTCAACACAAAAGCATTGGCGAGTACACAAGTTTAAGTATATAGGATAAGTATAAAAAGGTTTAAACGAATCCACATGGAAAACTAAGTTATTCAAGATTAGCGCAAATCTAGCATGTGATAAACAACTCAAACCAAAGTTCATGCAAGTAAAAGATTCTTAACATAACCCAACATTCACAGGCGGTGCATTACTCCTATAGCGCTATACATGTTAAGGTAGGCTTGATCGAAGTTAATGACAAGTTCAATCACAAAACTAACTAACCTAGATAGACGTATCAAGTATAACGTATGCATGCATGTATCAGATTGTTTGTGCATAAAGATAAATTTTAAGTGTCGTGATTTTAATAAGCTAACATGTTGCACCCAAAAATGTGTAAAACGAAAATGGGTCAAGTGTACTCACGGTTTTGCAAGCTTCAAACTTGATAATCTCGTGAAGAGTTCTTTGTTGAGGTTGAAATCACCAAGTAACCCTACATGGGGAAACAAGGTGTGTAAGTTTATGGAATTGGAATGGAAGATTCGGACTTGGAATTTAAAGTATCAAAGTATGTATACGAAAATAATATCTAGTTCTAAGAGCTTGTTTATGACACCATATTAAGTGGTTCATGGGTCCCAAATTGCCCATTGGAATCATAACAAGTAACTTAGAATCTTAGATATATTAGCCTAAGTTTATGACGAATAATCATAACTTGATTATCATCACAAATTCAGCCATGTTTTATATAGTTTATACACTTATATAGTTATAGTAATAATAACCTAAACTAAGTCAAATCAAGAATATCATGTAGTATCATGTATTGTCAAGCATGGAGGTTAAAACCTCATTATATGATTCACCACTACACAAACCATCATGAAAATGGCTCGGAGGGTCATGAATAACAAGAAAATAAACCTATCTAACAATGTTCAAGTGACCAAGTACACTCCAACCCGGGTGTGCCCACACATCATGGAAAGAATGAACTAAGTGAGGAGGGCTAGACAGGGCTAAGGTACTTTGTTTCTAGTAAGTCACTTTGAGTGTTCATACACAAGCTCAAATGAAGGAGTGGAACTTAGTTTGGAAAGCCCAAGCTTCCATTTGTTCACACTTCACAAGTCACAAGTTCATCATATGGAATATAATGTCTTGTGCTTGCTTTCATCATTCGAGTACCTTGTATAAAACAGAACTAAAATGGGTGTTTGAACTCAAAACTTTTATGGAAATCACCCTAACACAAACCCACAACCAATGACTAAGTTGTGAGCTTGGTGGAAACAAGATTCCACCAAGTTTCTATCAAAAACATGAAGATTCAAAAAGATAAAAACAAGCAGAACGTTTAGTGCACTTTGGACCTCAAAAACGGTGAAGTTTCACCTTAGTTTGCCCAAGAAAACTTGTGAAAACCATCCTAGAGGTTATCCAAGTGTTTTAGAAGAAAGAACAAGAAAGAAATAGAAGAAGAAGTGAGTTAAAACTCACTTAGAAGTGCTAGAACTTTCTGCTGAAACTTGCTGAAACTCAGTTGAGATTAGGAGTGTTTTAGAGAGTGTTTTGAGTGTTGTAACGTGGTAAAAATGTTGGGAAAGGGGGTATTTATAGTTAGGGATTTAGGTTTAAGGTGGTTGTGTATTAAATTCAAGTAGTTGGGTGTTAAACTTTAAAAAAAAGGAGTTAAGGCTGGTTAAAGGTTCCAATCGGAACTGTTACAACTTGTTTCTTTTTTTGACATATAATTTTGTTATTGAATGTTTATTAATGTGTTACATGTTGTCTAATATGAATCTAACATGTAACAAAGTCTAAAATGTACAATATACATGTTTTTAAGTAAGAAAAGAAGGAAACATGATACCATGTAGAAATCAAGTATGTATAATATATGTTTAGGTATCAAGTAAGTGTAAAAACACATAAGTTAATCTTATAATTTAATAATTAAGCATTTACATGTATGGAATTTCAAGGACTACGAATACACGATGGTTTTTGCGAGTTAACCTTACGTCTATGAGAATTATGAATCATATATCAAACGAATGTATGTATCAATGTATAAACACGTATAAACAATGTATATTTGACATAAATGACCAATTTTTATTATGATCAAAGTCTCGGATTTACAATGATTCGAAATGAGATACGATTACAAAGGAAACGAGTTTTCGAAAATAGAATTACGATACAATCTTTCTAAATACAGAAAGCTGCGAAAAGCGAGGCGTTACAGTCGGAGCATTAGAAGATCCGAAACGGTCCTCACACATGACGCTTGCTATCATTTAATCACAAAAAAATAAAATAAAATGACGATAGTGTGGCTAATCAGACTAACCAACCTTAAACCTAGATTATAGATTTCAAAAAAAACATATTTCTTTCAGACAAGATGAAATTAATTTTAGGGTCAAAAAGAACATGCATCAATACAACTTATAGAACCTAACTTTGTGAGACACTAAGAAAAAGCAGTTCACTTTATAATATATATCAAGCAAGAATTGTTTGATCTGCACTACAGTAAACTGTTACACTAGGTAAAATCATCTAATTATATTGTTAATTTGTTGTAAATCTATCATTACGCCACTAATCAACCTTATAGAAACATGAAACTGAGAAGAGATTTGTTACAAACTCTGCTGGAAGTTATCAATTGATTAAAAAACATCAAAATTAATGTAAAATCACACAAAAGAGAGACCCAACAATATATACTGAACAATATCCTGAATCTATTGTCAAAGGACCTGAGCAAACATGATATATATATATATATATATATATATATATATATAATTACAAAAATTGCAGCATACTTTAACAAATAACATCATACCAATAGTGATCCAAATCAAGCCCTAATTTTCAAACTTCAAAGTAATTCAACCATTCACGGCTGAATCAAACATTATTATTAGAAAAAAGCCGACAAAACCATACACGAACAAAAATAAATCCATGACACGTTATTACCATGGAATCAACCAGGGTTATAATCTCAAAACTTTTTCAAAATTTTGGTGTAAATCACTTACCAAACCAAGATGAGCTTTAATTCGATGTTATGCACTGTTGAAATTGGTAATTATCAAGGATACGTGGTGGATTGGTGTTCCAATTGGGAGGTGGAGGGTAGATGGTCACATAAAGCAATTAATGTGTAGCCATATACTAGTAATAGTCATGTATCTTGTTTTAGCCACACGTAAAAAACTTGTAAGTGGCTAATAAACAATACATTTTGGTCGCACAAACTAATATAAGTGACCATATATATTTGCTTTTAGTCACATCATTAAAATGTACTATGGTTATATATCACATTTGGCACACTTTTTCAAGTGTGGCTAGTAAACGTCACATTTTTTTGTTTAAGTGTGTCTAAAGGTTTCGAACTGATGTCTTTTTGGTCACATGAATCAAAAATCAAACAAGTACTATGGTCGTTGGTCACATTTGGCCACACTTTTCAAGTGTGGCTAGTAAACGTCATATTTTTTTTGTTTAAGTGTAACTAAAGGTTTGAACTGTTATATAATGGTTACATGAAAAATAAAATGTGAGACGAAAAGTGTGCTGAATGACCTTTAGCCACACATTTATTCGAGTGTGTGGCAAGGCCGTTTGGGAAAATGTGTGGCCATAGCCCTTTTTTGACATAGTGCTAGGTATGCTAAGTCAACATACAAAGTAAAATGTCCATGAAATCAATGTGCTAAATATGCTAAGGCAACATATGAAGCAAAAGTAACTTTGAAATCAATGTGCTAGGCATGCTAAGTCAACATACGAAGCAAAATGCAATTTAAATCAATGTGCTAGATATGCTAAGTCAACATATGTAGAAAAAGTATCTTTGAAATCAATGTGCTAGGCATGCTAAGTCAACATACGAAGCAAAATGCAACTGAAATCATGTACTATATGTGTACTAAATGAACATAGTATGTCATGAAAACAAGAAAGTAACGATAGGCACATATGTTTCACCACAAAAAATTGCAAAAGTAAAGAGGGGATCTATGTACTCACTTGGGATTGTGTATAAGTCTTGAAATAAAGATCAAATAAAGCTTGAAGGATAAAGAAATCAAGTGCGTCCTAATATCGGATAACTATGTTAATAAGTTGGTACTTTAATCGGTGGATCAGATAGAACGAAGTTTTATAAATCAAATGAGTGTTGGAACTCATATGGTATGATTTAATAAACTTAACATTCTAATTTGGAATGAATCCTAAGTGCTTTTGACCCGTTACGACTCGTTAAGGTAGTTTACACTACCTTAACGTGTCGTTTGCATAAATACGTGTTCGAATGGTTAAATATGAGCTATGATAAGTCTTAAATGCCCAAACATGTTTGAAAATGTTACTACATCAGTTTAGATGTGAAAAATTTGATTACATATGCTTAAAATGAATTTATGCGCAAAAGGGGCATTTTGGTCATTTTCGAGGGCATAATAACAACTTATCATATAACCTCAGTAGGTTATTACCTATACAACTATGGTTACAAATATGTGTTTGGTCGGATCCTAAGATCGCCCAAACGGGTCGGATCCTAAGATCGACCAAACGGGTCGGATTCAAAAGTCAAAGAGGTGGTCAAGACCGCTCGACTTACGACCTTAAATAAACACTAAACTAGAAGTGATGAGTTAAACATGTCAAAACATGTTTAACTAAGCTGAAAAACTGATTTGGTATCAAAACTTAGTGTTTTGATACTCGAAAATAGTTCCGTCATAAAATGCACATAATTATGCATTTTGACCAAAACTTTGACTCGTCACTTCGACTAGTAAACATGGTAATTAGTAGGTATAATCGCAAGGGATTATAACCATCGTGATTCCGATCACGTTGCAAAGTTCAATTGAACTTTGAATTGACCAATTTATGGTCAAAACTGAAAGTCAAAAAGTAAGTCAAACTGTTTGACTTTTAGCTTAAAATAGCTAAAATAAATAAACAAGACTAGGAAGAACACTCACTTGTGTTCTAGGATGAAAGAAAACTCAGATGGGAGGACTCTAAAAATGGTAGCAATTCCAATAGAGCAAGTAGAGAAGAGAGAATGGAAATGAGCAATGGAAGAATGAAATGAAATGGGTATTTATAGTGTTCTTGGAGCTACAAGATCATGCCAACTGTTTTGTGTGATGCCCAAGGATTAATAGGATTAAGACAAGTGTTAGGATCTGATTTTAGGCTTGGAGAACACACATCTTGGCCCCCCAAGTATGCAAAACTATGGTTAAAAACTGTTGTTGTTGCTGTTTTAAAAATTCTTCCCAGCGACTGCTCAGGTGACACGTGGGGCTAACCCCTGTTCCTGTCACGACACTCCTGGCTGAACCACTGAAAGTTGTTCAATTTTTGGCAGTTTTGGTCCCTGCACTTGTTTCGTCGTGTTTTGACACCTCTAATACCCGTTAACCTAATTTTTAGGCTTTATAAGGACGTTAAGGCATATGTAACTTGGATTATGCCCAAAAATTCCATGGATGTTGGTTCGTTTGGTTGTACGATTGCGTTTTTTGCTTAATTACGACGAAGGCGGAAACGAATGCGAAAACGATTGAAATTACGCAACGAAGGATATTTTTGCATTCTCATCACTAAAATACAATATTTTAATGATTACAAAAATTTTTAGATGTACGTACGTGTTTCGTATTAAGAAATACGCGAATCGACAGACTTTCGCACTTTGACGCAAATAGTCCCTGAGCACCAATAAACATGTTTTTGCCATAACGAAACTTTCAAAACTTATTTCTAAGTTATGTAAAGGGTATTTAGGGTACGTTTAGCTTATTTCATTATTCCGGAGTGTACGTCGCGTTAAACTGATTATGTTTGCGTAACAGTTTACGCATAACTTCTAGGAAAGCTTTGAAGGGTTCAAAGTTGAACAAGGATTAAAAACGTGCAAATATCATAAATCAATAAACGAATCTTGGAATCAAAATACAATGTTTTATTGATAATTGAATTGTTCAGATTTGTACAATGATTAAAAGACACAAATGTCACATTGTGTCATAGAAACTTCCATGGTTTGGTGAATCCTGACTTTACAATCTGCCTTGTTGGCCCAGGCACCCTATATCCCATTTCCACAAAGTATCTTCTAGCTCAGTAGGCATTCACGTTGGTGTCATCGTTGAAGTGGAGGGCTTCCCTTGTGGTCTACTCATTAAGGATAATGAGTCTATCCATCACCCACCCGACAATGGTGTGGAGTCTGTCGTCTTCAATGGTGAGACGAGCTGAACACCAGAACTGTTTGAGAATTTCCGGGTGCACCCCCACACTGGTAGTTAGTGCAAAATCCAGGGGTTGTTCATGATCAGTGAAAGGATGGTACCGCACCTCTCCTAGGCTTCTCCGGAAACATCTATCCGGACTCTCGAGTTGTGTCATGGGATGTATGGAAGAGGGAACTTGGTGAAGTGAATGCGTTCCATTGTATGATCAAAGTGAAGTTGAAAAGTTAGGGTTAGGGTTTTAAAGAGAGATGAAAATGACCTTTATTGATAAGAGTGAATGGTCAGTGGTTGTTATTTATAAGTGAAAGTGTAGATGCCATAAATGGTATTTACCAACTTAGATTTTGTACTCCTATATGTCACACCCCGACCGCGTATAACATGCAACTGTGGCGGAAACGTCAGGGAGTGTTGTAACAGAATTAATTGTTTCATAACCATGGCATTCAAAGTTGTATTTTTTTTTTATAAACATAAGAGTTACATTGTCTTAAACAGTAAATAAAGAGTTCATAACATAATTAAACTAAGTCTATCTTCATTTTATGTCTCTAAGGCACAGGTCCGCCCTAGTGTCACGATCATCATCGTACGGAAAAGCTCCTGAAAACACATGTGAAAATAGGTACGTCAGCATAAAAATGCCTGTGAGATACATAGGTTTTGTGAAAATAGGATTCATGACTTATAAGTTTAGGAAAAATTGTTTAATAACAGTCAGTCATGAACCTTGTAAGTTGTTTTGTTTTGTAAATCATTAAAAAGCAATGATATGTATAAATAAGAGAATAATGTAAGGTTAAATGAATAACCAAGTAAAAATGAGTTTGTATAAGATAAGTTGTTTTGTAAATCAATGTCTTGTGAAAATAAGTTATTTATGTAAAATGTAATTTGTCAAATATTGAAATGATTTAAGTAACGCTACGACATGTAATGTTATACAAACACTTATATATAGGAAGTACCAGCGGCGTATCCACCATGCTTGTATTATATTACACTCGCCTCGTTACTCGAATCATTTACCCAAACCAACCATCAATGTAAGTTGTTCATGTATAAATGAATTGTCATGTGTTAATGTGTAAACCATATTGAAATGTCTATGTCCAATGTAAACCACTAAATGTGTATATCAATGTCAAAATGTTTATGTTTAATGTAGATCATGTAATGTGTACCCAAAAATATCATGTATGGTAAGTGAAATATATCAACTAAACCATATGTAAAATGCACAAAAACAAGGTATTGAAGTAAAACATGGTTTAAATCAAAGTTATGTTTTGTGGAACAAATGCATGCAATACTGCTACAAACATTTATGCGGTATTGTGAAAATGCATACATCCAAGCCTTGAGACTGTGGCGATAAACCCTTAAACAAATTAAAGGTTTATCTAAGTTATGTTTATCGAATTCGGTCATTCCTTTCATCCAAACCTACCCAGGATGTCCGGAACGGGAGTTGTCAATTCCTATGGTACCACTACCTACTAACGAACGGTGTAACTAATGTTAATGAATGTATTCTTCCATTGTAAACAACCCAAATGTCATACCAAGATGTAAGCATGTGATGAAAACAACTGTACTAAGTAAGCACACAATGGGCATACATAGCATGAAATGTAATGTAAAACAATGTACTAAGTACGCACACAATGGGCATACATAGCATGAAATGTAATGTAAGGCAATGTACTAAGTACGCACAATGGGCATACATAGCATGAAATGTAATGTAAAGCAATGTACTAAGTATGCACACAATGGACATACGTAGCATGAACACAATGAAATCATGTACTATAAATGTACTAATGAACATAGCATGTATATGATGTGAAAGCAGGAAAGCACGAAAGTAACAAGTAGGCACATGTGTTTCACCCCAAAAAATTTTGGAAAAACAGTAAAAGAGGGGTCTATGTACTCACTTGAGATTGCTCAGAAGTCCTAAGATAACCACCAAGCAATGCTAGAGATCACGGAATCAAACGGCACCTAATATAGGTAACTATGTTAATAAACCGGACCTATATCGGAAGATCGGATAGAGTGAGGGTTCGTAAACCAAACGAGTATGGAGACTCGTGTAATATGGTTTAACAAAGTCCACATACTAAAACGAAACTTAACCTAAGTGTTTGTGACCCATTATGACCCGTTTAGGTAGCTTATGCTACTTTATCGCGTCGTTCGCGTAAAACGCGTTTGGAACGCCTAACTAGTCCTATGACAAGTAAAATATTCCTTAACATGTCTAATATGGTTGTCAAATCAGTTTAGATGTCAAAAGTTATGTTACATATGTTTAAAACGAATTTTGGCATCAAGGGGTATTTTGGTAATTTACCTAAGGCATATAAACTACCTATCATACAACTACTTAAACGAAGCGACCATAAGGTATAACCTCGGAAGGTTATTCCCTATATACTATGGTCACCTAATGTGTTTGGTCGGATCCTAATGATCGACCAAATGGGTCGGGTTCGAAGGTATAAGCGATTTATTAGATCGCTTACCCTTACGACCCTAGACAACGTGGTAATCAGTAGGCATAGTCACAAGGGAATATAACCATCATGATTACAATCACGTTGCGAAGTTCAAACGAACTTCGCATTGACCATAAACTGGTCAATGCAGAAAGTCAAACAAAGTTTGACTTTCGGACTCGAAAAGCAATAAAAGAACGAAGGAACACTTACAAAGGGTCCCCGAATGCTAATCTAGATCAAAATAGCTCAGGTATGAAACAAAGGTTTCAACTTAGAGCACATAAGATCAGATTCTTGTGAGGAAAAGTGAAGGGTGGAGGTGGGTATTTATAGTTTTTGGTTCACCGTTAGGATCATTTCTTGGAAAAGGGGGCACGATCTAAGCCGTACACTTGTTGGAAAGTTGTGGTAACTCATTTGCCATCCACCATAAGAGTTTGACACTTGGAACTTGGCCTTTGGAGAGTGTTAAGGGCTGTTAACAGCTTTAAAAAAACGTTTTGCTGTATCTGGCCCCTACTTACGGACCTAGTTTGGCAGATTTACAGTTTCAGTCCCTACAACCTCAAAACTTGGTTTTCGATGCGTTTTTTTGACACGTTTAAGCCCCGTTAACTCCATTTCAAAGCTCTAAAATGAAGTTAAAGTATAGGGAACTTAAAATGTGTTCAAAAATATCTCGGGTGTCGGTTCGTTTAGCCGTACGGTTACGTTGTTCGGTTAATTACGAAGGAATGCGCATAAGCGCGAAAAATGATCCAAATGGCGTGACGAATGGATTTTTCTTACGCCAAACACTAAAATAAAATATTTTAGTGCTTACATAAATTTTTGGATGCCCGGATGTATTCAGAACGTGAGTTATGCGCGAAAATGCAAACTTGTGCACTTTTTGACGCTTTTAGTCCCTGAATGACCCCAAAAGTTTATTTTAGCATACCGAACCCCTCAAAGCCTTTTTCTAAGCTATGTAAAGGATATTTATGGTATGTTTAACTTATGGTCATGTTCCAGAATGTTCGTTATAGTTCAAATTGGCATACTTTCGCAGTTTGTCAAGTTTAGTCCCTGTAAGCGAATTAACTTGTTTTTGCCATACCAAAGCCTTCAAAACTTATTTCTAAGTTATGTAAAGGTTATTTAAGGTATGTTGAGTATATGTTGATGTTCCGGAGTATTTATCGCATTAAACTGATTACGCATCAGTTTGCGTATAACTCTCCATAAAGCGATATAGAGTTTGAAATTGAATAAAAGTCAAAACATGAAAAATGTAAAACACAACCAAACAAACATTGGGATCAAATAACATTGTTTTATTGATAATAGAACTGTTCACAATGATTACAAGCACAGATGTTACACTATACTTCTCATTATGAAGATATATTATTAGGAGAATAAAGAGACGGTAGGACTCACTTCAACTTCTCATTTATGATTTAGGCAGCATGATTCTGTAATAAATAGATCGTTTAATGTCCAGGTATCGCCATTTTCCTCTCTAAGCTTGGTTATGTAAGCAATGAATGTGAGGAGAGAGAATAAGCAAGAAATTTAAGTTATGTTCAGAACATTGGCTTGATGATGTGATCAAAATCTCAAAAGTCGCGCTTTGGAGATTATAAAGTTAACAGATCTTTACTTCAATAGAGCTTTTACCATGTGATCAGTACTTGGTTCTTCTTCAACAATGGTTCCAAGGCTTGAACAGATGTTAGCATGTCTTCAATAGATGTTAGTATGCAACAACAAAAATAACAACATCAACAACAACAAATTTAATTACACAATCAATCCTTGTTATTTGGTTAGGTTACACATTTATGGTCCATGTTTCAAAAGTTGCAAGATTAGATTTGACGGTTTTAACTTTGTAAGTATATCGTGTATTGGTGAGGGTTATTAGTGGTAGAACCTATACTGTTACAAAATTAAAAGCATAGACCCAAACTTGCAATTTTTACGTGAGGACTGCTACTAGAACCACTAATGTTACACATTTAACCAAAGTTTGCAACTTTTGATAGTGTCACCCAAACCAAATCAGAGGTGCATGAATACGCATATACATTCAATAGAAACAGATTAAAACTTTCAAAAATCAAAAAGTAAGTTCATTAGCTCACTACATAACATAATTAAATGCATAAAACATAATATATTTTTGTGTAATTTATTATACTAATAGATAAGTTAACTTTGAAATTTATAAATTAATCTCTCAATCATTATTCTATATATATTAATATATATTTACAATAATTAACGTTTCTTAAATAACGACATTTTCAATTTTTAAAACTAATATGTTAGAAATTTAAATATTATGAATGGATATTAATTTAGTGAGATTATAATTTAATGAAATTATAATTAATTACTAGACTATTCATATGGAACATAAACTCTTAAGTAGAGTTTTTATGTCAATTTATTAGTGTTTATTAGAGTTTATGTACTCTTCATATGTAACATAAACTCTTAAGTAGAGTTTTTATGTCAACTTATTAGTTTTTATTAGAGTTTATGTCTCTAATAAATCTCTAATTAAGTGAGACTTGTCTCTACCCATGGCTTTTGTATTAAAAGTAGGCTATGTGGCTAACTTGATGGGTTTTAATATATATAAAAAACTACAAGAGTAAGAATACAAGTAGGAGACATAAAGATATTGTTAGGATCTGAGTTTGGTTTTGATTGTGTTTTACGTTTGAATTATAATGAACAATGAATGAGTAGTGCAGCGGAATATAATGGAAGCAAACTTTTCACAATCAAACAGGAGAATTGCTTTTAACATACAAGTTTAACATTGAACCGAATGCTTGAATTTATTACAAGATTCAATTACAATTACAAGTATGTAACAAACGTGCAGGAAGAAGATGGTGAAGAGCTAATAGAACAGTACAGGGTACTGTTCTATTTATAGGCACGGACAAACCACTAAGCATCTTTGCTGACGTCACCATGAAAGTGACATCTAACCTCGTAACAAACTCTAACCTCTGATCTATACAAGTACTGCTATGCTAACAACTGTTATTCCAATGCATTACATAAAGACAAACTAAACTACTGCTGAAACCTTCCACTGATGTGAACCCAGCAGCACTTGATACATCCAGCAGTGCTTGACCCAAAGCAACAGTTTGAGTAGCAGGGATTTAGTCTTCAGATGTTGATCAACAGTTGTAGATCAGCAGTTGTACCGATCAGTAGATAGGAGGTCAGCAGATGTTGAAACCACTTTCAAGGGGAAAGACTTGTATACATAACATCTGCTTACTCTGGATACACTGCTCTGATCCAGTTTTGGCTTTAATTATCTGTTCCTCTGATAGGGTTCAATCCCAACAATCTCCCCTTGGAACAGATAATGCCAAAACCCTTCATTATTGGTAGATCTTTATTGCCTCATCAGCAGTTCCCTTATTTGCCCTTTGAGTTGTAACTCAAAGGCTAAGGCATCTGTGTCATCATCATCATCCCTGCACAGTGGAAGATCAAGGAGATCCTGCAAATCTTCAAGACTTAGGCCAAGTGCTTGTTCCCTTGTTATTTTCTTCACTTCTCCACTAGACTTGAACACTGTCAGTACATGGGTCTGTTTGTCAGTTTTCCACTTTAGTACTTTTGAGTCTGGTGGGTTTCTTGGGAGATGTTTATTAGATGAGGAGTTTGGTGATGCAGGCCTTGTGATGAGTGTTTGAGCAGTGCTTGCAGGTTGGTTTAGGCCAAGAGTTTCAGCTATCATTATCTTAATGCCTTCTTTTACAAGCTCATCTCCTGCCATTAATTATGTCACTGTTTCAGTATCCAACTGTTGTTGTCTTCTTTTATAGATGTCAGCACCAGCTGGAGCAGTGGCACTCCTGATTTGCAGCTTTGGTGGTCTTGTTGAAACCTCTGCTTCAGGGTAGTCAGGTTTTTGTGGAACTTTAGGATCTTTCTTCCTTAATTCCTCCAACCTTTTGTAGGTGGTCCTGACTGTGTCTTCTTTCCATCTTGCCACTTGATTTTTAGACCCATAGTCAGCAGCAACTAATTCCTCTTTCATTCTCTTCAGCTCTAATGTCTTTTCAGGCACATTCTTTTTGTACTTTGACCAATCTGGAGGAGTGTGTTTGACCTTATTCTTTATCATTTCTTGAATCCTGGCTGCTTCTTGTTCAAGCTCAGGAATGGTCCACTCCTTGTACATATGCTTTTCTCCCTTGTACTTCTTGGTTGCCATGATGCTTTCAATGTAGTCTTTTCTCAAAGTTTCATCTGCTCTCTCTGAGATTTACTGACAAACATTTTTTGCAGACTGCTCTAAGGATCTGACTTGAGTAAATAGAAATTGATAGTGCCTTTGAATTTCTTTGTCAGTTTTTCCTTGAGAGTTTCTTTTGGAAATATCCTATGCCTGTTGAGCTTTAATTTTCAAGTACTCTTCATTGTTATTGGGCCTGGGATATCCTTCAACAGATGGCAACTTCCTTTTAGCAGGATCATCCTCATAGTAGAAGGATTTGATCTCTTCTCTAACTGCAATGAGTTCAAGAGGATATTGGAAACCTGCAGGAGTGATGGCCATGATTGGTTGTTGTACTTGAGCTGATGAGAGAGGAACAGGGTTTGGAATAAGTGCAAGGGATTGTGAAGATGTTGGTGGTGGTGATGGAGAATCATCATCAGGTATGAAAATCCTTCTCCTTTTTATTGTAGGAGAGGCTGATGATGTCTTGGGTGGATCAGTGGTGGTATTTTGAGTGGTGGATGGTGGCTGACTAACAGTTGTTGAAACAACTGGTGTTTCAACCACTGTTGTCATTACAACAGATGTTGTAACATCTGGTGTCTTCTGCTTTTTAGCAGGAGGTGATGGTGGTGAGATTGTTTTTAGTGGTGATGGTGGTTTTTGTCACACCCCGACCATGTAAAACATCAAATCATGGCGGAAACGTCGAGGAGTGTTGTAACAGAATTATTGTTCCACAACCATGGTAATTAAAATTTCATTTTATTCAACAACCAAAGGTGGAATATAGTGTTTCAAAACAAGAACCAAAGAGTACACAACATAATTAAACTAAGTCTATCTTTATTTTAAGTCTCTAAGGCACAGGTCCGCCCTAGTGTCACGATCATCATCCTAAGCAACAGCTCCTGAAACACATGTGAAAATAGGTACGTCAGCATAAAAATGCTTGTGAGATACATAGGTTTTGTGAAAAAGGGGATTCATGACTTAAGTTTAAGAAGAAGTTGTATAACAAAAGTCAGTCATGAACCTTGTTAATTGTTTTGTTTTATAAATCTTTTGGAAAGCGATGATAAAGTAGATGATATGTAAAAGAGTAATGTGAGGTTAAATGAATAACCAAGTAAAATGAGTTTTGTATAAAATAAGTTGTTTGTAAAACAATGTCTTGAAAAATATGTTATTTGTATAAAATGTTATATGTCCAAATTGAAATGATTCAAATAACGCTACTATATGTAATACCATACAAGCACTTATATATAGGAAGTACCAGCGGCGTATCCACCATGCTTGTATCATATTACACACGCCTCGTTACTCAAATCATTTTACCCAAACAAACCACCAATGTAAATTGCCCATGTCTAAACCATTTGTCAAATGTCTTTGTGTAATTCATGTCAAAATGTTTATGTCAAAATGTAGTCCATAAAATATGTATATCAATATCAAAATGTCTATGTCAAATATCAAATATGTAATGTGTAAACAAAATGTCATGTACGGAAAGTGAAATATATATATATATATATATATATATGTCTACTGAGCCACAGATAAAAATGCACAAAACAATGTATTGAAGTAAAACGTGGTTTAAATCAACATTATGTCTTGTGGAAATGCATGCTATACTGAATACAAACATTTATGCGGTATTGTAAAAATGCATACATCCAAGCCTTGTGACTGTGGTGATGAGCCCTTAAACAAATTAAAGGTCTATCTGTGTTATGTTTTAACGAATTCGGTCATTCCTTCCATCCAAACATACCTAGGATGTCAGGAACGAGAGTTATCAATTCCTATGGTACCATTACCTACTAACGAGCGGCGTAGCTAATGTTAATGAATGTATATGGTCCCAATTAAACAAACCAAATGTCATATCAAAATGTAAGCATGTGATGAAATGAAAATGTACTAAGTATGATGAACATACATAGCATGAAAAGGTAATGTAAAACAATGCACTAGGTATGCACTAAATAGACATACATAGCGTGAAATGTAATGAAAACAGTGTACTAAGTATGCGCTAAATGAACATACATAGCATAAAATGTCATGTAAAATGATGTACTAAGTATGCTACAAAGGACATACATAGCAAAAACACAATGAAATCATGTACTAATAATGTACTAATGAACATAGCAAGTATATGTTATCAAAGCATGGAAAGCATGAAAATAACAAGTAGGCACATGTGTTTCACCCCAAAATGTTTGAAAAACAGTAAAAGAGGGGTCTATATACTCACTTGAGATTTCTCAATAGACTTTAGATATCCACCAAGCAAAGCTAGAAGGTTACGGAATCAAACGGCACCTAATATATGTAACTACATTAGTAAACGGACCTATTCAGAGGATCGGGTAGCATGAGGGTTCGTAAACCAAATGAGTGCAGGAACTCATGTAATATGGTTTAACAAAGCCTACATACTAAAGCGAAACTTATCCTAAGTGCTTTTTGACCCGTTACGACCCGTTTAGGTAGCTTATGCTACTTTAACGCGTTGTTTGCGTAAAACGCGTTCGGATCGCCTAACTAGCCCTATGACAAGTAAGATATGCCTTGACATGTCTAATATTGTTACTAAATCAGTTTAGATACAAAAAATTAGGTTACCTAGGCTTAAAATGAATTTTGGCGCAAAAAGGGCATTTTGGTAATTTACCTAAGGCATATAAACTACTCATCATACAACTACTTAACGGTGTGACCATAAGGTATAATCTCAGAAGGTTATTCCCTATACAACTATGGTTACCTAAAGTGTTTGGTCAGATCCTAATGATCGACCAAATGGGTCGGTTCGAAAGCATACGCGATTGATTAGATCGCTTACCCTTACGACCCTAGACAAGCACAAATCTAAAAGTGACGAGCTAAACATGCTAGAACATGTTTAGTCAAGTTAGAAAACAGGTTTTGATATCAAAACAAACGGTTTTGATACCCTAGAGTAGTTTGGTTACAAAATATGCAAGAACACGTATTTTGGCCGAAACTACGACTCGTCACCGAGCCTAGATAACGTGGTAATCAGTAGGTATAGTTACTAGGGACTATGACCATCATGATTACGCTCACGTTATGAAGTTCAAACGAACTTCGCATTGACCATAAACTGGTCAATGCAGAAAGTCAAACGCAGTTTGACTTTAACGCTAAAATGAATGAAAAGAACGAAGGAACACTTACAAAGGGTCCCCGCAAGTATTTGATCTGATTCTCTCTCAGGTAGGAAGCATATACTTCCACTTAGAGAGCATGAATCAGATTCAAATTGTGGGTTTGAGAAAATGGGGATGGAGAGGTATATATAGTTTTCGTACAACTGTTAGGATCGTTTCTTGAAAACCGAGATTCAATCCTAGCCGTACACATCGAGCCCATAGATTTATAAAACCAGGGGAGCCCCTAGAAATGCCCCAAAACCATGTGCAAAGGTGCCCAACAGCTGGATCAAGATGGAAACAACATTTTTCTGTTCTGGGGACACCTTACGGACCGTATGGTCCAGTCCTTACGGACCGTAAGCTGGTCTGCAGATCAGCAACTTTGAAATTTGGCAGAACAGGCCCCTGTGCGCGTATGGTCGTGTTTTGGCACTTCTAACACCCGTCAAACCCATTTTTAAGATCCCTAAGGATGTTAAAGAATAGGGAACATGAAAAATTCTAAAAAATATGTCGGATGTCGGTTCGTTTGGCCGTACGGTTGCGTTGTTCGGTTAATTACGACGGAAGTCGCAACGGACGCGTGTACGATCCAAATTGCGCGACGAATGGATTTTTGACAAGCCAATCACTAAAACATAATATTTTAATGATTACATAAATTTTTGGATGTCCGGATGTATTCAGAACGTAAGTTATGCGCGATTATGCAAACTTGTGCACTTTTTGACGCTTTTAGTCCCTGAATGAGTATAAAGTTTATTTTAGCACACCGAACCCCTCAAAGCCTATTTCTAAGCTATGTAAAGGATATTTAAGGTGTGTTTAACTTATGATCAAGTTCTGGAATGTTTGTTACAGTTCAAATCGGCATACTTTCGCAGTTTGTCAATTTTAGTCCCTGTAAGCGAATAGACTTGATTTTGCCATACCAAAGCCTTTAAAACTTATTTCTAAGTTATGTAAAGGTTAATTAAGGTATGTTAAGCATAAATTGATGTTCCGGAGTAATTTTTCGCGTTAAACTGACTACGTTTACGCACCAGTTTGCGTATAACTCTCAAGAAAGCGATATAGAGTTTGAAATTGAATAAAAGTCAAAACATGAAAAATGTAAAACATAAACAAACAAAAATTGGGATCAAATAACTTTATTTCATTGATAACTAAACTGTTTACAATGATTACAAGCACAGATGTCACAGTCTCCCCTACTTGTGGAAATTTCATCCCGAAATTTGTTTAGAGGAAACTCGTGAGAAAAGATGTGGATACTTCACCTTCATTTGATCTTCACGTTCCCAGGTAAACTCAGGTCCACGCTTAGATTCCCAGTGAAATTTAACCAAAGGAATGCGCTTGCGTTTAAGCCATTTGACTATACGGTCCATGATTTCCACAGGTTTCTCAACAAAATGTTGTGTTTTTTCAACACGAATTTCGTCAAGTGGTATGTGGAGGTTCTCATCAGCTAAACACTTCTTGAGATTGGACACATGGAAGGTTGGATGAACGTTTCCAAGTTCAAGAGGTAACTCAAGTCTGTAGGCTACCTTACCGATTCTTTCGACGATCTTGAATGGTCCAACATATCAAGGTGCAAGTTTTCCTGTCTTTCCAAATCTGATCACACCTTTCCAAGGTGAGACCTTAAGTAATACGCGATCACCGACTTGAAATTCCATGGGCTTGCGTCCTTGGTTCGCGTAACTCTTTTGACGACTTCGAGCTGTCTGAAGGTTATCACGAACTTTCTTAACCTTATCAGTTGTCTCTAGAATGAGGTTAGGTCCAGTAAGCTGAGCCTCACCTATCTCATTCCAGCAGACTGGTGAATGACATTTTCGACCATAGAGAGCCTCGAAAGGAGCCATGTTGATGCTGGAGTGATAACTGTTGTTGTAGGAGAATTCAATCAACGGAAGATGTGAATCCCAACTACCACCAAAATCGATCACACAAGATCTAAGCATATCCTCCAAAGTCTGGATTGTTCTTTCAGTTTGGCCATCTGTTTGTGGATGATATGCTGTGCTCAGATTAAGTTGGGTCTCCATAGCAGATTGCATGGTTCTCCAAAAACGAGAAGAGAAGCGAGCATCTCTGTCAGAAATAATGTTCAAAGGAACACCATGTCGAGATACGATTTCATCCACATAGATTTTAGCTAGTTTTTCAGCAGAAAAATCCTCACGGATTGGCAAGAAATGCGCTGACTTAGTAAGACGATCAACAACTACCCAGATGGCATCATGACCTTTCTCCTTTCTTAGTGCGCGGAAGTTTAGTAATGAGATCCATAGCGATGTTTTCCCATTTCCAAACTGGGATCTCTGGTTGCTACAAAAGACCAGAAGGATGTTGGTGTTCAGCCTTTACCTTAAGACAAGTAAGGCATTTTGAAATGTACAAGGCAATATCCTTCTTCATACCAGGCCACCAATACTGAGTACGAAGATCCTTATACATTTTGTCTGAGCCGGGATGGACAGAATAACGAGACTTATGAGCTTCATCCAAAAGCAAGGTTCGAAGACCATCTTGGCTTGGGACCCACAAACGGTCCATGAAGTAGTATGATCCATTGTCTTTCAAAACAAGACCAGGCTTAATGTGATAGGGTAATTCCTTACCCATCAAACCTTGTGAAACACAAGTATGTTGAGCCTGAGAAATGCGTGCTTGAATATCAGATCGAGCTTGAATATCAGATTGAACACGAACACAATGAAGCTTGACATGTTCCTTATGACTCAAAGCGTCAGCTACGACATTCGCCTTACCAGGATGGTAGCGAATTTCGCCGTCATAGTCGTTTAGAAGCTCAACCCAACGTCTTTGCCTCATGTTGAGTTCTTTCTGATTGAAGATATGCTGAAGACTTTTGTGGTCAGTGAAAACCACACATTTTGTACCATACAAGTAGTGTCTCCAGATCTTAAGAGCGAACACAACTACACCCAACTCAAGATCATGAGTGGTGTAGTTTTTCTCATGCACCTTCAACTGCCTCGATGCATATGCTATGACTTTGTTCCTTTGCATCAGAACACAGCCAAGACCCAATTTCGATGCATCACAATAAACGACGAAATCATCATTGCCTTTAGGCAAAGTCAGAATAGGTGCATCACAAAGCTTCTACTTCAAAGTCTGAAATGCTTCTTCTTGTTTAAAACCCCATTCAAAGGATTTGTTCTTCTGAGTTAGAGCAGTTAAAGGAACTGCAATCTTTGAGAAAATCTTTTGTGAAGCGGCGGTAATAACCCACGAGACCAAGAAAAGAACGAACCTCAGTAGGAGTAGTAGGCGTATCCCAATCCTTAATCGCACTGATCTTGGAGGGATCTACATGAATACCTTGTTCGTTGACAATATGCCCTAAAAATTGAAGTTCCTTAAGCCAAAATTCACACTTGGAGAACTTGGCGAAAAGTTGCTCTTTCTTTAGGAGTTCTAGAGTAAGACGAAGATGTTGCTCATGATCAGCTTGCGTCTTAGAGTATATCAAGATGTCATCAATAAAAACGATGATGAACTTATCTAAATAAGGCTTACAAACCCTATTCATCAAGTCCATGAAAACAGCAGGAGCATTAGTTAAACCGAACGGCATAACTGTGAACTCATAATGCCCATAACGAGTGCGGAATGCTGTCTTGGGAATATCTTCTTCATGCACACGAAGTTGATGATACCCAGAACGAAGATCGATCTTCGAAAAATAAGAAGCACCCTGTAACTGGTCAAAGAGATCATCGATGCGAGGTAGGGGATATCGATTCTTGATGGTAAGCTTGTTCAGCTCGCGATAATCGATGCACATCCTGAAGGATCCATCCTTCTTCTTGACAAAAAGAACGGGAGCACCCCAAGGTGAAAAACTAGGATGAATAAAACCTTTATCTGATAGCTCCTGAAGCTGTTTAGACAACTCTTGCATCTCAGACGGTGCAAGATGATATGGAGCTCTGGCAATGGGATTTGCACCAGGTACGAGATCAATACGGAACTCGACTTGGCGTACTGGGGGTAGACCAGGTAACTCTTCAGGAAACAACTCCGGAAAATCCCGAACAACAGGAATATCTTGAATAAACTTACCTTTGCCTTTATCTGCTGTAACATGTGCCAAGAAGGCCACATAGTTCTTTCGCAGATACTTCCGAGCTTGAGTACAAGACATGAGCTTGAGACTACTAGCAGGTTTCTCGCCACGAACCTGTAGGATTTCACCTGACGAAAGCGGCACCCGAACAATCTTCTCAAAACAAACTACCTCCGCGTGAGGCTTGGCTAATCAGTCCATACCCACAATAATGTCGAAGCTCCCAAGTTGTATTGGCGTGAGGTCAATGGGAAAAAGATGGTTGTTAAGG
This sequence comes from Helianthus tuberosus, assembly GCA_030545235.1. Lineage (NCBI taxonomy): Eukaryota > Viridiplantae > Streptophyta > Magnoliopsida > Asterales > Asteraceae > Helianthus > Helianthus tuberosus. Next base: position 146,528,876 of record CM060367.1, on the reverse strand, counting down.
TTCAATTGGCAATTGCGAAGAACATAATCAAGAACAACGAGATTACCACTCGCAACTTCTACTGTCAAAGGCTTACCTAGTTTCGTTCTAGACACGCGAAGCAATGGCTCAAAAGATAACGACACAAAACTCTTATCGGCACCAGAATAAAAAAGAACAGATGCGGGTTGATTATTAACAAAGAACGTACCGTTAACCACTTCATTGTCTGCTTGCGCCTCTTGTGCATTCATGTTGAAGACTCGACCTCGAGCCTGAGCCTGAGCTAGATTCGCATTCACCAATCTTGGACATTGGTTACGGTAGTGGGTCAGATCCCCACAGTTATAACAAGAACATGGTGGGTAGTGATGTCGTGCAGCTTGACCTTGTTGTTGAGCAAGAGGCTGAGCAACTTGTTGAGCCGGGTTCTGAGCTGCCCGATTCTGATTAGCAGGAATGCGGCATGTAGCAGCGAGATGACCAGGTCTTCCACAGTTGGTACATTGACGACACTGGAGGTGTGGCTGATGATGACCGTTACACCTGTTGCACAAAGGTGCATTGCCTAGATAAGGTTTCTTGGTAAGTGATTGCGCAGGCTGATTTGGTGCAGCTTGAGCCTGTGCAGTAACGACGTAGTTTTGGGAAGCCTTTCACTTCCTAGAACCCTTCAAGGAACCAGCATCCTTACCCTTCTTGTTTTTACCTTTCTTGCTATCCTCTTTGTCAGACGCCTGCTTCTTACCTTTCTCGCCCTTTCTGTGCAACTTACCCTTCCGAATCTGCGACTCAGTCAATGTCGCTGCTAACTCGATCGCCTGACGGACTATGGTAGGGTTACTACCAGTAACGATGTCTTGCACTGAGTCAGGTAGACCATCGATGTACCTTTCGATAGCCTTATCGAGTGGGGTAACCATTGTTGGGCATAACAAGCTCAGCTCCTCATACCTATCAGTATATGCCCGGTGCTCGCCACTATCCTGTTTCAAGTCATCAAACTCCCTTTCCAAAGCTCGCAGTTCATGACGAGGACAAAACTCCCTTATCATAAGAGTTCTAAGTTCAGCCCATGTTTGTGCTAGAGCAACTTCTGCACCACGGTCTCTCATAACCCCGTTCCACCACGTGAGAGCCCCCTTCTGAAACACACTGGAAGCAAACTCGACTTTGCGATTATCAGGACACTGAACGTGACGGAAAGTATTCTCAATGCTCTCGAACCATTGAAGAAGCCCAGTTGCTCCCTCAGAACCACTAAACTTGAGTGGTTTAGCCGAATTAAAACTCTTGAAGTTACAAGGAGCATTGTTGTTGTTGTTAACTTGGTTCCATTGAGCAATGAGATTTGGGAACGCAGCAGCCATTTGCTGCGCAATGATTTCTGCCAGTTCAGCATTTGGTAGCGGATTTTTCGCGTCGAGGAGGCATTCTAAAAGAGGAAACATGAAAGGAACGAGTGAGTTGATTAGATGAAAAGAATGAGATGAAACAAAAATCGACAAAAGCAAAGATGGTGGTCACTTGTCCGCATCACAAAGCAAACAAACGACACACAGTGACTAATCAAAGTAAATGGGTAAAAAATAATGCTTCGCGAAGACATGCTCGCCTATAAGTGAACACTCACCCCAAGAGTTCCAAAGTAAGAGTGACTGGTCCGATTATGTGGATTTGTACGAACACTCTAGCCTTAGACAGAAAACCCAGGGTACAGGCATTCACTCTTCCAGTTTGCACGTGTTCACACTATTTAGAACCCAGAACTTTGACGAGATTTTGAAAACTTGGAAGGTTTAAGAGATTAATGATTCATTTTGGCTTTGTGCCTTCCATTATGTTTTGTTTTTGGTAATCACCTAATGATAGGTGAAGTGCATGTTTTAAAATCTAAACATAAGATAACTTGTGTTGGGGTCCTAGAAAGGTTATAGTCTAGGTCAAAGTATTACTAATATCCTAATTCCCTATAACCATTGGCTCTGATACCAACTCTTCTGTCACACCCCGACCACGTAAAACATCAAATCGTGGCGGAAACGTCAGGGAGTGTTGTAACAGAATTATTGTTCCACAACCATGGTAATTAAAAGTTATGTTTTATTCATCAACAAAGAGTTACATTGTCTTGAAATAACTGTAACAAAGAGTTCATCACATAATTAAACTAGTTCCATCTTTATTTGTAAGTCTCTAAGGCACAGGTCCGCCCTAGAGTGTCACGAACATCCTAAGCAACAGCTCCTGAAAACACATGTGAAAATAGGTACGTCAGCATAAAAATGCCTGTGAGATACATAGGTTTTATGAAAATAGGATTCATGACTTGAGTTTAAAGAAATGTTTAATAAAAGTTAGTCATGAACCTTGTAAATTGTTTTGTTAACCAAAGTCTTGTGAAAAATATATTGTTTATGTAAAATGTATAAGTTCAAATCGAATGATCTAAATAACGCTACGACATGTAGTACAATACAAGCACTTATATATATAGGAAGTACCAGTGGCGTATTCACCATGCTTGTATCGTACTACACACATCTCGTTACTTAAGTCACCTAAACAAACCACCAATGTATAAAGTCCATGTTTAACCCAATTGTCAAAAAGTCCTTGTATAAACCATGTCAAATGTTAAAAGTCCAAATGTAGTCAAGTAATGTGTAACAAATGTTATGTATGGTAAGTAAAGTGTGGTCACATAAACCAAATGTAAAAATGTACAAAACAAGGTATTTTGAATATATCAAAAAGTTATGTTTTGCAAAGTAAATGCATGTTTTACTGATACAAACACTTATGTGGTAAGTTAACGCATACATTCAAGCCTTGAGACAAACGGATAAACCTAAGTCAAGGTTATCAAAAGAAATGTTTTCGGATTCGGTCGTTCCATCCATCCAAACAAACCTAGGATTTTAGGAACGGGATTTGTCAAGTCCTATGGTACCATTACTTACTACTGAGCGGCGTAGCTAATGTTAATGAACGTATATAAGTCCCGTTTGTTCAAACCAAATGTTATACCAAGTGTAAACATGTTATATGAAAACAATGTACTAAGTATGCTAAGTTAACATACAGAGCAGAAAAGTCATGTAAATCAATGTACTAAGTATGCCAAGTAATCATACATAGCAAAACAATGTAATGTAAATCATGTACTATAAGTGTACTAATGAACATAGCAAGTATGTGATGTGAAAACAGGAAAGCATGAAAGTAATAAGTAGGCACATGTGTTTCACCCCAAAATGTTGAAAAACAGTAAAAGAGGGGTCTATGTACTCACAGTAGTGCGTCTTGAATCGAATCTCAAACTCTGTCCGCTACACGACAACCTACAACGTACTAATGTCTATTAGATGAGCGGGCCGTGCATTGGCTTAGAGTTTAGTATTTTGAGTCACGTTTCTTATATTGTTCCACATGATAATTATTTGTCAAAATAGTTAATATTTTAAATTAATCATATGTCATGTTGAGATATTTGTTCGTTCAATGTTCTAGTAAACTCTTGTCTAGAAAATATTTACTAAGTGTTGGATTTTCGGAAAATTTCGCCATGGTCTCCTTTGTAAATGGAGGTGTCCATGCTTAATAGCATATCATTTTCTTTTACATATATTCTGTAGATCGTTCTCAAATAACCAACCCGACATTTAGACATGCAAAGCATTACTTATGTTGTTTCAGCTTTATTAATCAAAACTGGACTGTTTTCGAGGATTTTTAGAAAATAGTTAACCTTCTCCAAAAATTCCCAAATTTTTACAGAATGTTTTACACGATTCAAATTTTATTATGTAATAATATCGGGGTCCAGTTTATCACCAATATTTTACAGAAATTTATTTACCCGACTGCAATCAGATTTGTTACTTTCTGATTGCAGTCTACGGAATAATTCACTAAAAATTAATCGTAATTCCGATTGATGAAATTCCAGTTGGAGGATCACGGAGACAACAGTGACCACCTACAGTAAAAATCCCATGAGCTGATTTTACTCAGGTTTCAAGTTATGACTCCGAATACAACACACTTTTTCTGCAGTAAAAACACAGCTTGAGCTGCTGTCCAAAAACAGTCCTTTAAAAAATTGTAAACGACCTTGAAAAATTACGATTCCAATGCCATTTGATCGGTTGTTCAAAAATACATAATTTAGGCTTCAGAAAATCAGTTTTTTGATTTATAATGGTCCAGTTACAGCCTGTTGAAGTCGGCTGAAAATGTAAATTAGCATGTTTCTTGTTCATATTTCTTGTTTAATCTTTTTAGTGTTCTTGTAAATTTCATCATACTACATATCTTGACTAAGAACAAAATGAAGCAAGGTGTAAGACTTACTACTAGCACAAAGCTAGGGTAGAAATTCTAGTGTGAAGATGATGGGAAGCTTGAATCACTTGAGAACACCTTGGGATCACCTCTAGATCTTCACACTAACTTAAAAATGGCTAGAAATGGTGATGAACATGAAGAACAAGAGTTTGAAGATTTGAAGATGGAGAGAGAGAGAGATGGGGACGGTTGGGAGAGGAGAGAGAGAGATGATTGTTGAGTGAAGTGTTGTGTGAAGTATGGTGTGTATATATAGGCAAAAATCTAGACAAGATCTTACAACTTCCAAAGAAATCAAATAGAATCCAAGAAAAATCAAGAAGTATCAAAGTAAATCTTGGCAAAATATTTGGTGGGGTCCACCTACTTGTGACCGAAAATTTAGGTCGGGGAGGGGGTCCATGTGCAACTTTTTATATAAATATGCTATATGTAGGCTAAAACAGGTGTTTATCTGGATACCGGGTATTTTATCTAGCGTTTAAACCCCTGTTTATGGCGTTCTAAATTATTTTTATTATTCTACAAAAATAAACCTGCCAAAATATTACTGAAATAAATTTCAGTTGTCGAGATTTGGCTGCGTTGTCTGCGTTTTGCTGTAGAAGCACTGTGTCGCGCAGAAACAAACGGTACGCGCTTAAACTTGAAAAATAACGTTTTTAGTCGTTTTAATTTATTTTTCAACAAGGACTTGATTAAAAATAAGATTTTAATCATAACAGAATATCTTCAGGATTCAGATATTATCCGGGCGGTCACCAACGTTAGTTTCGCAGTTTTGTCGTAAATAGTTCTTTACTTCAAATAAACATGTTTTTGCCATACCGAATCCTTCGAAACTTATTTCTAAGTTATGTAAAGGATATTTAGGGTATGTTTGGCTTACGTCACAGTTCTGGAGTGTACGTCACGTTAAACTGATTGCGTCTATGCACCAGTTTGCGTATGACCTTCTAGAAAGTGACTTAAAGATTGAAAACGGAATCGAATCAAATTGTAAAGTGATCAAACATAAATACACACATAATAACACCAAAGCACATTGTTTTATTGATAATCCACATTGTTTTACATTATACGATGCTTACAGAACACGGTTGTCACACAGTTCGGCATTTGGTAGCGGATTTTCGCGTCGAGGAGGCATTCTAAAAGAGGGAACACGAAAGGAATGAGTGAGATGATTAGATGAAAAGAATGAGATGAAACAAAAATTGACAAAAGCAAAGATGGTGGTCATTCGTCCGTATCACAAAGCAAACAAACGACACACAGTGACTACTCAAAGTAAATGGGTCAAAAATAATGCTTCGCGAAGACATGCTCGCCTATAAGTGAACACTCACCCCAAGAGTTCCCAGGTAAGAATGACAGGTCCGATTATGTGGATTTGTACGAACACTCTAGCCTTAGACAGAAAACCCAGGGTACAGGCATTCACCCTTCCAGTTTGCACGTGTTCACACTATTTAGAACCCAAAACTTTGACGAGATTTTGAAAACTTGGAAGGCACAAGGCCAAAAGAATTATTCAAAAACAAAGGATAGATTTTCAAAAATCAATTTGAAAAATCAAAAGGGTTCAAAATCATATGATAGATCATTTAAAAAAAACAGAAGATTGAATTTTCAAAAATCGTTTAAGGAAATTGGGTTCTCGTTTTGGTGATCACCCAAGGATAGGTGAAGTGCATGTTTTAAGATCTAGACACAAGACAACTTGTGTTGGGGTCCTAGAAAGGTTATAGTCTAGGTCAAAGCATTACTAATAACCTAATTCCCTATAACCATTGGCTCTGATACCAACTCTTCTGTCACACCCCGACCACGTAAAACATCAAATCGTGGCGGAAATGTCAGGGAGTGTTGTAACAGAATTATTGTTCCACAACCATGGTAATTAAAATTTCATTTTATTCAACAACCAAAGGTGGAATATAGTGTTTCAAAACAAGAACCAAAGAGTACACAACATAATTAAACTAAGTCTATCTTTATTTTAAGTCTCTAAGGCACAGGTCCGCCCTAGTGTCACGATCATCATCCTAAGCAACAGCTCCTAAAACACATGTGAAAATAGGTACGTCAGCATAAAAATGCTTGTGAGATACATAGGTTTTGTGAAAAAGGGGATTCATGACTTAAGTTTAAGAAAAAGTTGTTTAACAAAAGTCAGTCATGAACCTTGTTAATTGTTTTGTTTTATAAATATTTTGGAAAGCGATGATAAAGTAGATGATATGTAAAAGAGTAATGTGAGGTTAAATGAATAACCAAGTAAAATGAGTTTTGTATAAAATAAGTTGTTTGTAAAACAATGTCTTGAAAAATATGTTATTTGTATAAAATGTTATATGTCCAAATTGAAATGATTCAAATAACGCTACGATATATAATACCATACAAGCACTTATATATAGGAAGTACCAGCGGCGTATCCACCATGTTTGTATCATATTACACACGCCTCGTTACTCAAATCATTTTACCCAAACAAACCACCAATGTAAATTGCCCATGTCTAAACCATTTGTCAAATGTCTTTGTGTAATTCATGTCAAAATGTTTATGTCAAAATGTATTCCATAAAATATGTATATCAATATCAAAATGTCTATGTCAAATGTCTAATATGTAATGTGTGAAAACTGTGTTCTGTAAGCATCGTATAATGTAAAACAATGTTGATTATCAATAAAAAATGAGCTTTGGTGTTATTATGTGTGTATTTATGTTTGATGATTTTACAATTTGAATCAATTCCGACTTCAAGCTTTAAATCACTTTCTGGAGGGTTATACGCAAAACTGGTGCATAAACGCAATCAGTTTAACACGACGTACACTCCGGAACTGTGGCGTAAGCCAAACATACCCTAAATATCCTTTACATAACTTAGAAATAAGTTTCGAAGGATTCGGTATGGCAAAAACATGTTTATTTGAACTAAAGAACTATTTACGACAAAACTGCGAAACGGACGCTGGTGACCGCCTGGATAATATTTAAATCCCAAAAATATTCTGTTATGATTAAAATTTTATTTTAATCAGGTTCGTGATGAAAAATAAATTAAAACGCCTAAAAACGTTATTTTTCAAGTTTAAGCGCGTACCGCATGTTTCTGCGCGACACAGTGCTTCTACTGCAAAACATGGACAACACAACCAGTCTTGGCAACTGAAATTTATTTCAGTAATATTTTGGCAAGTTTATTTTTATAGAATAATAAAAATAATTTAGAATTTCTCAATTTGTTCTTTTGAAATTTATTTCAGTAATATTTTGGTAATAAACCTGCCAAAATAAACCTGCCAAAATATTACTGCAATCTTTAGAATTTTGGCTTAAGGAACTTCAATTTGTTCTTTTTATAGATCGTTCTCAAATAATCATAGAGAATTTCTCAAAGATTGCAGTTCCTTTAACTGCTCTAACTCAAAAGAACAAATCCTTTGAATGGGGATTTAAGCAAGAGGAAGCATTTCAGACCTTAAAGCAGAAGCTTTGTGACGCGCCTATTCTGACTTTGCCTGAGGGCAATGATGATTTCGTCGTTTATTGCGATGCATCCAAATTGGGTCTTGGCTGTGTTCTGATGCAAAGGAAGAAAGTTATACCCTACGCATCAAGACAATTGAAGGTGCATGAGAAGAATTACACCACTCATGATCTTGAGTTGGGTGCAGTTGTGTTTGCTCTTAAAATCTGGAGACACTATTTGTATGGTACAAAGTGTGTGGTTTTCACAGACCACAAAAGTCTTCAGCATATCTTCAATCAGAAAGAACTCAACATGAGGCAAAGACGTTGGGTTGAGCTTCTAAACGACTATGACTGCGAAATTCGCTACCATCCTGGTAAGGCGAATGTCGTAGCCGATGCTTTGAGTCGTAAGGAACGTACTAAGCTTCATTGTGTTCGTGTTCAAACTGATATTCAAGCTCGATCTGATATTCAAGCCCACATCTCTCAGGCTCAACATGCTTGTGTTTCACAAGACTTGATGGGTAAGGAATTACCCTATCACATTAAGCCTGATCTTGAACTGAAGGACGATGGATCGTATTATTTCATGGACCGTTTGTGGGTCCAAAGCCTAGATAATCTCCGCATTTTGCTTATGGATGAAGCTCATAAGTCTCGTTATTCTATTCATCCTGGCTCAGATAAGATGTATAAGGATCTTCGTACTCAGTATTGGTGGCCCGGTATGAAGAAAGATATTGCCTTGTATGTTTCAAAATGCCTTGTCTTAAGGTCAAGGTTGAACACCAACATCCTTCTGGTCTTTTGGAGCAACCAGAGATTCCAGTTTGGAAATGGGAAAGCATTGCTATGGATCTTATTACCAAACTTCCGTGCACTAAAAAGGGTCATGATGCCATCTGGGTAGTTGTTGATCGTCTTACTAAGTCAGCACATTTCTTGCCAATACGTGAGGATTTTTCTGCTGAAAGGCTGGCTAAAATCTATGTGGATGAAATCGTATCTCAACATGGTGTTCCTTTGAACATTATTTCTGACAGAGATGCTCGCTTCTCTTCTCGTTTTTGGAGAACCATGCAATCTGCTATGGGGACCCAACTTAATCTGAGCACAGCTTATCATCCACAAACAGATGGCCAAACTGAAAGAACAATCCAGACTTTGGAGGATATGCTTAGAGCTTTTGTGATCGATTTTGGTGGTAGTTGGGATTCACATCTTCCACTGATTGAATTCTCCTACAACAACAGTTATCACTCCAGCATCAACATGGCTCCTTTCGAGGCTCTCTATGGTCGAAAATGTCGTTCACCAGTCTGCTGGAATGAGATAGGTGAGCCTCAACTTACTGGACTTGACCTCATTCTAGAAATAACTGATAAGGTTAAGAAAGTTCATGATAACCTTCTGACAGCTCGATGCCGTCAAAAGAGTTACGCGGACCAACGACGCAAGCCCTTGGAATTTCAAGTCGGTGATCGTGTACTACTTAAGGTCTCACCTTGGAAAGGAGTGATCAGATTTGGAAAGAAAGGAAAACTTGCACCTAGATACGTTGGACCATTCAAGATCGTCGAAAGAATCGGTAAGGTAGCCTACAGACTCGAGTTACCTCCTGAACTTGGGAATGTTCATCCAACCTTCCACGTATCCAATCTCAAAAAGTGCTTAGCTGACGAGAACCTCCACATACCGCTTGACGAAATTCGTGTTGATAAAACACTGCACTTTATCGAGAAACCTGTGGAGATAGTGGACAGTACATTCAGACAATTGAAGAACAAACGGATTCATTTGGTCAAGGTTCGCTGGGAATCCAAACGTGGCCCCGAGTTTACTTGGGAATGTAAGGACCAGATGAAGGCGAAATATCCGCATTTGTTTTCACAAGTTTCCTCTAAATAAAATTTCGGGACGAAATTTCCTAAAGTAGGGGAGACTGTGACAACTGTGTTCTGTAAGCATCGTATAATGTAAAACAATGTTGATTATCAATAAAAAATGAGCTTTGGTGTTATTATGTGTGTATTTATGTTTGATGATTTTACAATTTGATTCAATTCCGACTTCAAGCTTTAAATCACTTTCTGGAGGGTTATACGCAAAACTGGTGCATAAACGCAATCAGTTTAACACGACGTACACTCCGGAACTATGACGTAAGCCAAACATACCCTAAATATCCTTTACATAACTTAGAAATAAGTTTCAAAGGATTCAGTATGGCAAAAACATGTTTATTTGAACTAAAGAACTATTTACGACAAAACTGCGAAACGAACGCTGGTGACCGCCCGGATAATATTTAAATCCCAAAAATATTCTGTTATGATTAAAATTTTATTTTAATCAGGTTCGTGATGAAAAATAAATTAAAACGCCTAAAAACGTTATTTTTCAAGTTTAAGCGCGTACCGCGTGTTTCTGCGCGACACAGTGCTTCTACTGCAAAACACGGACAACACAGCCAGTCTTGGCAACCGAAATTTATTTCAGTAATATTTTGGCAGGTTTATTTTTATAGAATAATAAAAATAATTTAGAACGCGATAAACCGGGGTTTAAACGCTAGATAAAATACCCGGTATCAGTTAAACACCCGTTTTTAGCCTACATATAACACATTATATAAATTTTTGCATGTATATGAGAGTGGAGGGTGGAGGTGGCAGCCCCATGTGCCTTCCCTTGCCACTTCTCATTCAACTTTGACACTTGTTGTTGCATGACAATCCCATATCCTCCATATAATTCTTCCATGTCACTTCACATCTTCACACAAGATTATAATCTTTCCACAACACTCAACATCCTCTCTCCTTCCTCTCTCCAAAACCGTAACCCACCTTCATCACCATCTCCATCCTTTTTCAATCTTGTTCTTCATAATCAAACCCCTTTTCAAGTATGTTTCAAGTGGTGTGAAGATACAAAGGTGATTCCAAGGTGTTCTCAAGTGATTCAAGCTTCCTATCATCAAAATCTCATCTCACAACCTACTTGAATCTTGAAGGTATAACATTTATGTTTAAATCATACTTTGATTCTTGGTTGTTCTTGATGACTTGAAGTTTCTCTTGAATCTTGGGATTTTCACTAAACTTGAAATCTAAAATGAAATGGGTCTTGAAACAAACAAAAATGGTGGTGTATATATATGTATATAACCGTACATATATATGTGTGTATATGAGTTTATTTTTGAGTTTGAGTTTGATATCTTGTTAAGTACTTGTTTATATTGTTACATGTTTTTGAATGGTGGTAAAAATGCAAGTATTTGGTGATTTATGTATGATATGTTAAATGTAAATTACATCAGCAAATAAACCTGAATATATCTTATATTTGATGCATCTAAACCCATATAAAATGATGATGTTATGATAAGTATGCTTTAGGCACTTGTACATGAAGATACATGTTGATGTAAAGCTCAAGAAATGGTAAAAAATGGTTGTATGACAAAAATGTTTTAGATCAGGTTACAAACACTAAAAATAACATTATTTGGTTTATTATAAGGACATAAAACTTTGACATAGGTTTGATGGCTTTGCATGTTGTACATATAGCTTAAAAAGTGGTAAATTATGTGAAATTTGCATGATTTATGTGCTTTATTTAAGACCTGCACTATCATGAGTATAACCATTATTTTATTCAGTAAATAACATGGGTTATGTTAAAATTTCAAGTCGTTTCAATTTGGGATGGTTCTGGTAACGTTTGAGGCAAAACTATGCGGTAAAACGGTCGAAAATCGCCTTTTTCGGAGGATTTTTATTAAACTGTTTTAGATCAGTAACCAAACTGATATTTTTGCTATAAAAATAAGTAATTTAACTTATATTAAAGTTTACTTGGTGTTTGGTTGGTCATACGTGACTTCCGACGCCCAAAAATGTTACCGAAACGCTAAAATAAGTGTTTTTCAACATACACTAGAATGGGATGTTCATGGGTTATTTTATGTGTTACAATGTGCTATGTGTTTTATAATATGTGTATGATCGTGTGTTAGTGTTGACAATATTAGGTGTGTTACGCTCAAGTACATATATACAAATACACCAAAATAATCAAAAATAATAACTTTTAGAGAAATCTCAAAGTTATGTGAAAATTCCAAGTATCGGAGAAACTCATGTATTTTTGTGAGTTTTGATTATTTAATCATTCTTATTTAATTTAGGACGAATAAAAAAAATAGTGGGATTGTGTTAACATAAAAAAATGCACCTAAAGTTGAGTACATAGACCCCTCTTTTACCGTTTTTCAAACATTTTGGGGTGAAACACATGTGCCTACTTGTTATTTTCATGCTTTTCCATGTTTTCATAATATATACTTGCTATGTTCATTAGTACACTATTAATACATAATTTCATCTTCTTTTGCTATGTATGTTTACTTGACATGCTAGCGCATTGATTTACATGACTTTTCTGCTTTTTATGTTAACTTAGCGTACTTAGTACATTGCTTTCTCATAACATGTTTACATTTGATATGAAATTTGGTTTGTACAACGGGACTAACACACATTCATTAACATTAGCTACGCCGCTCGGTAGTAAGTAATGGTACCATAGGACTTGACAAATCCCGTCCCTGACATCCTAGGTTTGTTTGGGTGTAAGGAATGACTGAATCTGATAACATTTCTTTTGATAACCTTGACTTAGGGTTATCTGTCTGTCTCAAGGCTTGAATGTATGCGTTAACTTACCACATAAGTGTTTGTATCAGTAAAACATACATTTACTTTGAAAAACATAACTTTTTGATATATTCAAAATACTATGTTTTGTACATTTTTACATTTGATTTATGTGACTCCACTTTACTTACCATACATAACATTTGTTACACATTACTTGACTACATTTGGACTTTTAACATTTGACATAGTTTATACAAGGACTTTTTGACAATTGGTTTAAACATGGACTTTATACATTGGTGGTTTGTTTAAGTGACTTAAGTAACGAGATGTGTGTAGTATGATACAAGCATGGTGGATACGCCGCTGGTACTTCCTATATATAAGTGCTTGTATTGTACTCTATGTCCAAATTGAAATGATTCAAGTAACGCTACGATATGTAATACCATACAAACACTTATATATAGGAAGTATCAGTGACGTATCCACCATGCTTGTATCATATTACACACGCCTCGTTACTCAAATCATTTTACCCAAACAAACCACCAATGTAAATTGCCCATGTCTAAACCATTTTTCAAATGTCTTTGTGTAGTTCATGTTAAAATGTTTATGTCAAAATGTAGTCCATAAAATATGTATATCAATATCAAAATGTCTATGTCAAATGTCAAATATGTAATGTGTAAACAAAATGTCATGTATGGTAAGTGAAATATATATATATATAGGATTAGGTTCAAGAGTGAACACTAGTGTAGCTTGCGAACTGAGTGAACTAATCCTGGCCATACACGTGTGTAGATCAATGGTCAGGATTTGATGTTGAAATACACTAGTGTATTTTACGATTTGATGATGAGATCCTAGCCATACACGTGTGTAGATCAATGGCCAGGATTTGTTCACTCAGTTCGCAAATACACTAATGTTCACTCTAGAACCCCACCCTATATATATATATATATATATATATATATATATATATATATATATATATGTCTACTGAGCCACAGATAAAAATGCACAAAACAATGTATTGAAGTAAAACGTGGTTTAAATCAACTTTATGTCTTGTGGAAATGCATGCTATACTGAATACAAACATTTATGCGGTATTGTAAAAATGCATACATCCAAGCCTTGTGACTGTGGTGATGAGCCCTTAAACAAATTAAAGGTCTATATGTGTTATGTTTTATCGAATTCGGTCATTCCTTCCATCCAAACATACCTAGGATGTCAGGAACGGGAGTTGTCAATTCCTATGGTTCCATTACCTACTAACGAGCGGCGTTGCTAATGTTAATGAATGTATATGGTCCCAATTAAACAAACCAAATGTCATATCAAAATGTAAGCATGTGATGAAATGAAAATGTACTAAGTATGATGAACATACATAGCATGAAAAGGTAATGTAAAACAATGCACTAGGTATGCACTAAATAGACATACATAGCGTGAAATGTAATGAAAACAGTGTACTAAGTATGCGCTAAATGAACATATATAGCATAAAATGTCATGTAAAACGATGTACTAAGTATGCTACAAAGGACATACATAGCAAAACCACAATGAAATCATGTACTAATAATGTACTAATGAGCATAGCAAGTATATGTTATGAAAGCATGAAAATAACAAGTAGGCACATGTGTTTCACCCCAAAATGTTTGAAAAACAGTAAAAGAGGGGTCTATGTAGTCACTTGAGATTGCTCAATAGACTTTAGATATCCACCAAGCAAAGCTAGAAGGTTACGGAATCAAACGACACCTAATATATGTAACTACATTAGTAAACGGACCTATTCGAAGGATCGGGTAGCATGAGGGTTCGTAAACCAAATGAGTGCAGGAACTCATGTAATCTGGTTTAACAAAGCCTACATACTAAAGCGAAACTTATCCTAAGTGCTTTTGACCTTTTACGACCCGTTTAGGTAGCTTATGCTACTTTAACGTGCCGTTTGCGTAAAACGCGTTCGGATCGCCTAACTAGCCCTATGACAAGTAAGATATGCCTTGACATGTCTAATATTGTTACTAAATCAGTTTAGATACCAAAAATTAGGTTACCTAGGCTTAAAATGAATTTTGGCGCAAAAAGGGCATTTTGGTAATTTACCTAAGGCATATAAACTACTCATCATACAATAACTTAACGGTGTGACCATAAGGTATAATCTCGGAAGGTTATTCCCTATACAACTATGGTAACCTAAAGTGTTTGGTCGGATCCTAATGATTGACCAAATGGGTCGGGTTCAAAAGCATAAGCGATTGATTAGATCGCTTACCCTTACGACCCTAGACAAACACAAATCTAAAAGTGACGAGCTAAACATGCTAGAACTTGTTTAGTCAAGTTAGAAAACAGGTTTTGATATCAAAACAAACGGTTTTGATACCCTAGAGTAGTTTGGTTACAAAATATGCAAGAACACTTATTTTGGCCGAAACTACGACTCGTCACTGAGCCTAGATAACGTGGTAATCAGAAGGTATAGTTACTAGGGACTATGACCATCGTGATTACGCTCACGTTATGAAGTTCAAATGAACTTCGCATTGACCATAAACTGGTCAATGCAGAAAGTCAAACGCAGTTTGACTTTAACGCTAAAATAAATGAAAAGAACGAAGGAACACTTACAAAGGGTCCCCGCAAGTATTTGATCCGATTCTCTCTCAGGTAGGAAGCATATACTTCCACTTAGAGAGCATGAATCATATTAAAATTGTGGGTTTAAGAAAATGGGGATGGAGGGGTATATATAGTTTTCATACAACCGTTAGGATTGTTTCTTGAAAACCGAGATTTAATCCTAGCCGTACACATCGAGCCCATAGATTTATAAAACCAGGGGAGCCCCTAGAAATGCCCCAAAACCACGTGCAAAGGTGCCCAACAGCTGGATCAAGCTGTAAACAACATTCTGCTGTTCTGGGGACACCTTACGGACAGTATGGTCCAGTCCTTACGGATCGTAAGCTGGTCTGCAGATCAACAACTTTGAAATTTGGCAGAACAAGCCCCTGTGCGCGTATGGTCGTGTTTTGGCACTTCTAACACCCGTCAAACCCATTTTTAAGCTCCCTAAGGATGTTAAAGCATAGGGAACATGAAACATGCTCAAAAATATGTCGGATGTCTGTTCGTTTGGCCATACGGTTGCGTTGTTCGGTTAATTACGACGAAAGTCGTAACGGACGCGTGTACGATCCAAATTGCGCGACGAATGGATTTTTGACAAGACAATCACTAAAACATAATATTTTAATGATTACATAAATTTTTGGATGTCCGGATGTATTCAGAACGTAAGTTATGCGCGATTATGCAAACTTGTGCACTTTTTGACGCTTTTAGTCCCTGAATGAGCATAAAGTTTATTTTAGCACACCGAACCCCTCAAAGCCTATTTCTAAGCTATGTAAAGGATATTTAAGGTGTGTTTAACTTATGATCACGTTCCGGAATGTTTGTTACAGTTCAAATCGGCATACTTTCGCAGTTTGTCAATTTTAGTCCCTGTAAGCGAATAGACTTGATTTTGCCATACCAAAGCCTTTAAAACTTATTTCTAAGTTATGTAAAGGTTAATTAAGGTATGTTAAGCATAAATTGATGTTCCGGAGTAATTTGTCGCGTTAAACTGACTACGTTTACGCACCAGTTTGCGTATAACTCTCCAGAAAGCGATATAGAGTTTGAAATTGAATAAAAGTCAAAACATGAAAAATGTAAAACATAAAAAAACAAACATTGGGATCAAATAACTTTATTTCATTGATAAATGAACTGTTTACAATGATTACAAGCACATATGTCACAGTTTTCGTGGTGAAATGATTTTTGGTGGTGGTGGTAAGGCAGTGGTTGTGGTGTGTGTTAAAGTGATAACAAATGTTGAAACTACTGAAGTATCTGCAGTTTTTGATACAGCGGGAGTTACAACAGCTGTTTGAGTGGAAGATTGATGTTGGGGGCTTTTGGAAGATGGTTTGGAAGTAAGCTTTGTGGGTCTAGATGGTATGGATTTGGGTTCCCTCACTTTTCTAGTGGGATTCTTTCTTTTTAGCTCAGGATTTTTAACATCCGTTGGCTCAGAACAACCCTGCATATTCAGCTCCATATAAGCTCTTTTTTCCTCATTCCACCTGGACATATCCTTTGCCTCCCTGTCCCTTTTTACACTAGCTTTTGCTTCAGCTAGTGCATTTGTGGTAACATCAATCTTTTTGCTCCCATCTGGCAAAGGGATCTTCTTGGTCATATTCTCCTTTTCTGGTTCTATGTAGAGACCATCATCTATTCCCTTCTTCTTCCATTCTTTAATTTTCTCCCCCTTTTTGGCATTATCTGGAGGAAGTTGATCAATGAAGAGAACAGTTGGAGGAGCAGTGCCAATGGTGCTCAGGATGTGGGCCTTTATAGCCTTGATGTCTGCTTGGGTGTTTCTAAACCTTGACTCCATTATGTTTCTCAGCTCTTGAACATGTATGGCATGTTGCTGATCAGCCATTTGTCGTTGTTGTTGTTGTTGGAGCTGGGGTTGAAATAGAGTCCATAACTCATTTGCAGCAGGTGCTTGTGATGGATCAGGTGCTTGAGCTGGAACAACAGTGGGTTGCACCTTTTGTACTTTCAACAACTGCTGCAGTATTGTTTTGATTTCTGCAACAGAGGTATCCAGTTTATCGATTCTCTCCGTCAATTCTTGGTACTTTAAACCATCACCCAACTTAATGGGATCATCTGATTTCCCACTAACAGTGGTTTGAACAATGGTTGACTTAGGGAATGTATTCCAATAGTCATCCACTGCTGCCCCTTTTTCTTGGTACTAGGGACTTCTTCCCTCAACACTTGATAACCTTTTGATGGTACCAGTGGTCAAAACATACTCACTAGTGGTTATCAGAGGTGCTATGGAAGGAATTGCCTCCAAGGAAGTCTTATGGATGTAACCACTGTCCAAATGCAAACAAGTGGGTTCAGCACTTGTAGTGGCTGCTTCACTTAGATTACCACCAAGAGTTACTTGTAACTCAAGGGGTGTAACCTCCTCAGGTCTTGTTGGTGGGTTAGCTATGATTGATACATCATACCCAGTCGTTTGTTGAAGTATATTCTCATTGATAAGTGAGTGAGAAGGACTGGTTTGTGCCTGGTTCAAATCAATAGCATCCAACAATAATTTTGTTGGTGGGGGAACTGTGGAGGTGAGGTTGGGTGTAGAAAGAGAATTTTCCCCGGGCATTGGGCTGTGGATGATGGAAGCAAGTGATTCTAGAGCATCATATTGTGGTGTCCCTATATGTACAACCTGTTCTTTTTGAGAAGAAACATGAGGAGTTTCAGTCATGGGTTGAGATATTTGTACCAACTGCTGTGAGGAAGTAGCAGCAGTGGTTTCTTGTGACTTTTGTGCTGTCACTGGCAGTTGCTCTGGTATCTCATCCTCCAGAGTTGCCTTTTTGATGGGTTTGGGGGGGGGGGGGGGGTTTAGTTTTCTTTTGCTTTGGCTTTTTGGTGATTTTAGATGTGGGTTTCAAAGTAGTTGTTTTGCTACTTTGATCACCTTGAGCAGTGGGCTCAGCAGCAGATACCTGAGGAGCAGTGGTAGCTGCTAAAGTCTGCTCAGGCACCTCTGCTTGTGTTTTGCAAGGTGTTGACATTCTTGTAAAAGTTTCAGCTGTTAAGCTGTTTATTTGAAAAGATGCACCTTGTTTTATTGCAGAAGCATCATCCTTACCAAATTTATTTTCAAAATAATAACTTAGAAATCTTGGAAAAAGTAAGAATGGCTTTTTCTCAACGTTTTTAACCAAATCATTAAAGATTTCCTGGGAGTAATTAAAATTTTCATCTTGAAGAATAGCATATCCCAGATTTTGAATCTTTAATAGTATCTCATTAAAAGAGGTGGTTTTGTTTGAAACACACATTAGCAGAGTATGGAACAAAAATCTTGTTGCAGGTGGAAAGTTACCTTTTTGTAAGGTATCCTTTTTTTATTTGCTCTGCATAACCCCTTTCAAGGAAATCAGTTTTTAACTCATTTTTGGGAAAAGAAGTTTTACCTTGCTGATCATTGAGTTCAAAGACTTCTGAGATGCACTGTGGTGTGATTTGGACAGCTTTACCCATTAGAGAGGAGTTAATGGCTATGACATCTTCTCCTTGTTTATTAAGGGTAATATTCTTCCAGAACTGTCTTTGGGTGTCCAAGTAAATTGGAGCATCTGTTGTTAACAAAGTTTTGTACTTTGATGTAGACATGATTTCAATGATGGAGTTGAAAGCATCGGTGGTACCTGGTTTTGTCAAAAGACCCAGATAATTGTGTGGTGCTTTGTATGGAATTTCGATGGGAGTAGCCTTTGGAGCGGCCTTTTTGCGAGAAGATTTTGAAGTGGGTGTAGCGGATGACTTCGATTTTGTCATTTTGGAGATGATGATCGAAGAAGGTTGTGAAGGAATTTTAGGAAATGAGATGAGAACTGCTTTGAGAAAGGAATTTTAAGAATTCAATTCGACAGTAAAACCCTGTTTGGAGTTTTGAATGGGGTTTTATAGAGAAAAAGTGAATGATGACGTGGCAGCGGTTACAAAAGGTCTGACCACTATGTACTGTCCACGTGCCAACCCCCGATGAAGAAAAGGACAACTCTTTTATGAAGACCACTGATGGAACAAGATCAGTGGTATAACTGTAGCAATGAGAGCAGTGGGTGATTTTCACTATCAGTGGATAGCATATCAGTGGATAAAACACTGATTTTGAACAACAATGCTTATCAAAGAAATGAGAGAGCATGGGTTGACTTTCAGCAGTGGACAAACTTTTAAGGATAACAGACTTTTGAACAAAGCAGTGGTTATGGCAGACTTTTAAGGATTTAATGAAAAATTCATTTTTGGCTATTTTTAAGGATGGATTTTTGATTTTCAGAAAACATTTTAATGCTTTTATTCACAGAAAAACAAGATTTTGCCTGTTATTCCATGTTTAGCATGCAAATCCTAGAGATCAAGCTTTCAAAGGTGGATATGTCTAATGTTTTTGTTAGCATATCTGCCAGCTGATCCTTAGTTGGAACATGGTGCAGAGAAATCAAACCTTTTTCATAGCAATCCCTCACAAAGTGATGTCTGATGTCAATGTGCTTGGTGGTTGAATGGGAAACTGGATTTTTTATGATATTTTCTACTGCCTGGCTGTCCAACATGAGTGGTGTCTTTAAGGCAGTGATACCAAAATCCAGCAACTGATTTTGAAGCCAGAGCAGTTGGGTTGTACAGCTTGCAGCAGCTATATATTCTACCTCAGCAGTGGATATGGAAACAACTGCTTGCTTTTTGCTTTGCCAAGACACTAAGAAATTACCTAGGAATTGGCACCCTCCTAAAGTGGACTTCCTTGTCTTGTCACATCCAGCAAAGTCACTATCTGAGAAACCTGAAAGCTCAATTTTACCATCAGCTGGATACCAGATACCAAGTGTGGGAGCACTTTTTAGGTATATGAATATCCTTTTTACAACAATAAGGTTTGACTTTCTAGGGGCTGATTGGGATCTAGCACAAACACATGTTGCAAACATGATGTCTGGCCTGGATGAAGTTAGGTACAATAAAGACCCAATCATGCTTCTATATAAAGTTTGATCAACCAATTCATCCTTCTCATCAGATATGACTACTTTATTGGTTGCAATGGGTGTACTGCATGGCTTACATTCATCCATCTCAAATTTCTTCAACAGTTCTTTGGCATATTTGCCTTGGTGGATAAAAGTGCCATTTTGCAGTTGCCTTACTTGGAGACCAAGAAAGCACTGGAGTTCACCCATTGCACTCATTTCAAACTCAGCTGTCATGAGTTGCCTAAACTCTTCACACATTTTATTACATGTGCTTCCAAAAATGATGTCATCCACATAAATTTGGACAATCATCAAATCCTTTCCTCTGCATTTTAAAAACAGTGTTTTATCTATTCTACCTCTTGTGAAACCAATGGAAAGTAGAAAGGTGGAAAGAGTTTCATACCAGGCCCTTGGTGCTTGTTTCAAGCCATACAAAGCTTTATTTAGCTTGTAGACATGATTTGGATTAAATGGATCCTCAAAACCAGGAGGTTGACAAACATAAACCTCCTCTTGAATCTTACCATAGAGGAATGCACATTTGATATCCATTTGATACACCTTGATGTTGTGGTTGACAACAAAGGCCAGAAATAGTCTGATTGCTTCAAGTCTTGCAACAGGGGAAAATGTTTCATCATAATCTATCCCCTCTTCTTGTTTGTACCCTTGAACCACAAGCCTGGCTTTATTTTTTACAACAATACCCCTTTCATCAGTTTTATTTTTGAAGACCCATTTTGTGCCAATAGGACTTACACCCTCTGGCAATGGAACAAGCTCCCAAACTTGTTGTCTTCTAAACTGTTGGAGCTCCTCTTGCATGGCTTCTACCCAGCTGTTGTCTTTCAGTGCCTCTTGGTACTTGACTGGCTGATGGAGAGATAGAAAACCAGCAAAAAGACAAATGTTTTGGGATTGACTTCTTGTGAGCACGCCTTCATTGATGTTGCCAATAATTTGGTCTGGTGGATGAGATTTCAAGAAGATGAGCTCTCCTTGGTATGGAACAATGGCATTAAGTGGGGAGGGCTGCAGATGTGAATCATCTGAGCTAACCACTGCTGGTGACTTTGATGATCCAGCAGTGGCTTCAAAAGGTGGTGGAATAGGAGGTAAAGGTGTGGACACATGCTGACTTTGATCCATTGTTTGAGGATTTTTATCAACAGTGTTTGATGATGTGGAAGCAGGGGTTAAGGGGCTACTTTGGCCAACAAATGTTGAGGTAGCAGTGGTTTAGCTTTGACAGCTGTTTTGAACATCTGTTGCTCTTCCCATTTTTGACAGACTTTTGTTGAGGAATGATGATTTCATACCCATAGTCTGGTGATGAATCTTCTGATGGACCTGCACTGTTAGTCTTGACAGCAGTATTTTCAAAAGTGAATTTATCAAGATCAAACAAATATGCAGGATTTGCTGGGATTTTCATTGATGAAAGTTCATTGAACTTTACATTCAAAGTCTCTTCCACTGTTTTGGACCTTGTGTTAAACACTTTGTAGGCCTTAGCAGTGGTTGAGTATCCCAGATGATATCCATAATCAATTTTGGCTGCAAACTTAGAAATGGAATCTTTTAAGTTTAAAATGAAGCATGGGCAGCCAAAAACTTTGAATTATGAAATCAATGGCTTTATTTTATACAGCAGTTCATAGGTAGTCTTTTGATGCCTGGGGTTGATTAAAACTCTATTTTGGACATAGCAAGCAGTGTTTACTGCCTCTGCCTAAAAAGTTAATGGCAAACCTGAATCAACAAGCATGGTTCTGGCAGCCTCAATCAAAGTCCTGTTCTTTCTTTCAACAACCCCATTTTGTTCTGGTGTTCTTGGAATGCTGTATTGTCTCACAATTCCTTTTGACACACAGAAATCATTCAACTCCTTGTTCCTGAACTCTGTGCCATTGTCACTTCTGAAGATTTTTACTGGAAGGTCAAACTGCTTTTCAACCTGTTTCACAAAGTCTTGCAGAATGCATGCAGTCTCATCTTTTGAGTGTAAAAAGTAAGTCCATGTAAACCTAGAAAAGTCATCAACAATAACCAAGCAATACCTCTTTTTCTTAAAACTCATGACTTTAACTGGGCCAAACAAATCCATATGAAGCATTTGCAAACATTTGGTTATTTTGGACTCATCAATGGATTTGTAGGAGCTTTTATGTTGTTTTCCTTTTAGGCAGGAAACACAATGCTCAGGACAGGTGAACAGTTTTTGAGGTAAACCTCTTACTAACCCCTGTTTTGAAATGGCAGTGATTGTCTTGAGATTTGTGTGCCCTAATCTTCTGTGCCATAGTTCTATCTCTTTGTTTGATGCAGCTGAGAACAGACATGCATCAGTTCTGGGGCTCTCTTTTGACATATCCACCACATAAACATTGCCACTTCTTTGAGTAACAAGTTTGGTTTTTCCAGAATTGATTATTGCTTCAATCTTTTCAACCATTTCTGGTCCAACAATCCTACAACACTCCTTTGTGAAGAATGACCCATACCCCTTATCACTCATTTGTGAAACACTTAGGAGGTTGAATTTTAGATTGTCTATCAGATTGACATTTTCAAATTTTACATTTCCAGACTGTACTGTACCAGACCCCAGAACTTTTCCTTTACTATTATTACCAAAGGATATATCACCCCCTCCATGAATTTTGAAATCTTTGAGAAGGGCTTTACATCCTGTCATGTACCTGGAGCCTCCACTATCTACATACCAAAGGCTATCTAAGCATGCAGAAGCTCCCTGCACATGAAGTAAAAGGATTAGTTCATTAGGGTCTCCAAAGCCAATAAGGCTTTGGATGGGGTCTCAACAGTGTCTGGGATGAGTGCTGATGGATGGGCAGTGGTTAGGTCAGGGGTTTGGACAGTTTTAGGACTGTTTCTTTCTAACCACTGTTGTGGGTTTTGACCAATCACCTGCTGATACCCAAAAGGATGCCTGTTCACTCTTGGTTTAGAGGGCCTTTTATAGGTCTCATAAACATGTGGAATCCTTTGGTAAGATGATTGTCCCTTGCCTTTTTTGAATTGGTTGGCAGGGGGTGCATCAGTCACTTGAACATCTCTTTGGACAGATGTTTGATTCAGCTGTTTTGTAACAGCTGTTTGGACTGGCACAAACAGTGGTTGATTCTTGGTGAATTTGACAGATGATGTTGATGGACTCAAGGATGTTTTAGCAGTGTACTCATTCCTTTTTACATCAAAGTTTTTAAGATACACACATGCTTGAGTTTTGTGGTTTGTTTTACCACAGATGGTGCAGCTTTTAGCAGGTACAATGATACTTGTTTTGTTTAGATCATATGCTTTTAGATGAAAACAGTCTTTTGTTAGATGGTTTCTCTTTTCACAAAACAGGTTTTTGACCTTTTCTCTTTTCTTCCTTTTCTCAGACTCCTTAGCAACATAGTTTTGAACTACTGTTGGGATGTCTTTGATAGAAATGACCTTTGCTTTTGGAGCTGTGACACCATCAGTGGTTGTAAAGTCCATAGGCTTGAAATTTTCAAGAATGTCACACTCATCAGACCATGTGGGTTTAAATTGGTATTTCTCAATTTCCTCAAAAGTTGAGGACCCCACTGATGATCTTTCCAGAGTGATTTTGTTACCAAGTTTGTCAGTAATCTTTACTTCTTGGCCATTCTTGTTGGTTGGTATTATTTCAGTTGAACCAGCTTGTTTGACAGCAGTGTTTTCAAGATCATCATATTTTCTATATCCTATACCAAACTTGACATTGCTTTCAAGCTGTTTCTCAAGCATAACCTCATACCCTTTACAAGATTCCACCCATCTTTCACAGGTGATCTGGGTAGACTCCAACTCCTTTTTGCAAACTTGGTATTTTTTACCATAGTTTGGAGTTGAGTTTTGGTTATGCTCTGCTCTTCTTTGAGACTGCTGATTTCTTTATCTTTTTCAGCCAATTTGTTTCTAAGTTCTTTTAATGACTTTTCAAATTTGACTTCATCAGTTAAGACTTTATCCCTAAGGTTTTCATTTACCTCTTTGATGTTAGCAAATGCAATAATGCATTTGTCTGAACACAGTTTTTCAAGAACTTGAGGTGATACCTTAGCAGCAGCCATCATGGCACAATCACATTGATGATCATCTTTATCATCAGCTCTAACTTCTTTCTCACCTGCTTTCTTCTCTTCCTTTTCTTCTTTGTCATCTTTGGACCAGGAGTCAGACAGTGGTTCAATCAGGGTTTCTGAATTTTCTTCCAGCAGTAGTTCACCAGCAACTGCAGTAAGCACTGCTTCAGCCACTTCATCCACTGTTTCAGCACTTAGCTGTTCACCTTCAGTTTCTACCCCTTCTGGTATTGACTCTAAAGCCATCAAGAAAAATTCATCATTAGAAGGATCATTAAAAGCATAGAGTGCAAAATTTTCATCACCAAGCTCATCAGGCATGCTACTCTAGTCAACAAAGCCTTGGGTGAAAAAGCTTTGTTGATCTGGTTGTACCACTGTTGTAGTAGCTTGTTGAGGTGCAACATGTTGCACTTGTGCCTGAGGGACATGGGCTTGAACATACTGAATTTGTGGAACAGTAGTTTGAACATAATGCATAGGCACAAGGGTTGCAGCATACTGAGCAGTGTTAACATGGGCTGCAGGGGTATATTGGGTATAGTGCACAGTGCTTTGATTTTGTGGTCTAGGGTTTGAGCTAGGATGAGTTATTATTGGACCAGTGGTTTGACTCCTGCATTCCCTAGCAAAATAACCTAGCATATTGCACTTATAGCACTTAATTTTTAACTTATTCAACCCCACTTTTAAATTCCCATGTAACCCTGGGAATTTTCTCCCTATTCTTTTGTAGAATTTGCTTGTTCTTATACTAAGCAAAGCCAATTGATGCAAAATGTCCATCTCTTCTAAGCCAGTGGGATCAAAGTGTTGCAAATCATTGAGTTCAAAACACAAGTTATTTGACATCTGGTTTTCACAATTTGCAGTAAAAGCATAATTTGCAGAGTGAGAATTAGGGTCGTTGAAATTTCCACCAGCAGTTATATCAATAAAGTGATCATAACCCTGATCCTTACTACTGCTACCAGATTCTTCCTAACCAAAAAGAGTTGTGCTGCCAAATGAATAATCATCAGCAACTTTGCCAGACTCTTGCAACTTCTTTTTCTGGTTTAACTCCCTTTCATAGGTCAGGAGTGTACCATGAAGTTGGGACAGGGTCAGATCTTTGAACTCAGCAGAGTTTCTAGTAACAAATGCAATGGTATCCCATTTTTCTGGTAGTGATCTAAGGAACCTGCTATTTTGAGTTGAATTTGGAAATGTTACTTTAATAAGCCTTAGTTCACTAATGAGACAACTGAATCGCTCAAACTGCTGAGTCAATGATTCACCCTGGATGTGATAAAATGTTTCATACTGCTGATTCAGAATTTCCCTATTGTTTTCAATAACTTCTTCTGTTCCCCCAAACTGTTCCTTCAGTGCATCCCATAGTTCTTTGGCACTGTTACAATGTAACAGTCTAGCATAGATCTCATTGGGTAATGCAGATGCTATGATGCTAAATGCTTTGGCATCGAGTTCGAACTTTTGAAAGTCAGTTTCAGTATAGTTTTTAGTTGGTTTAGGTACGAACTTCTTTGCATCCTCAGCACTTGGCACCATAGGAACATGGGGACCAAAAACAACAGACCTCCAACATCCAGTGTTCTGTTGAGCAAGGATGTGACCCATCCTTCTCTCCCAGATGTTGTATTCATTACGTTTAAGCATGGGTGGTTTGAAAAGAGAACCAATGTTATTCTTATCATCTTGTGATTGTGACGTCATCCTGGTTGTTTTACAGGCACTGATTAATCAACTTTGATGGTGATTAAACCTTGCTCTGTTTTTCAACAAAACGAACAAACTATCAGTATCAACGATTGTGAGCTGAACTATTTATGTCAAAATGATTGTTAAATCAAATTTGACTGTCCAAGCTCTGATACCAATTGTTAGGATCTGAGTTTGGTTTTGATTGTGTTTTACGTTTGAATTATAATGAACAATGAATGAGTAGTGCAGCGGAATATAATGGAAGCAAACTTTTCATAATCAAACAGGAGAATTGCTTTTAACATACAAGTTTAACATTGAACCGAATGCTTGAATTTATTACAAGATTAAATTACAATTGCAAGTATGTAACAAACTCCCCCTCAGCCTGAGCTCACTGTGATTTGTTCGTGTAGGAAGAAGATGGTGAAGAGCTAATAGAACAATACAGGGTACTGTTCTATTTATAGGCACGGACAAACCACTGAGCATCTTTGCTGACGTCACCATGAAAGTGACATCTAACCTCCTAACAAACTCTAACCTCTGATCTATACAAGTACTATTATGCTAACAACTGTTATTCCAATGCATTACATAAAGACAAACTAAACTACTGCTAAAACCTCCCACTGATGTGAACCCAGCAGCACTTGATACATCCAGTAGTGCTTGACCCAAAGCAGCAGTTTGAGTAGCAGGGCTTTAGTCTTCAGATGTTGATCGGCAGTTGTAGATTAGCAGTTGTACCGATCAGTAGATAGGAGGTCAGCAGATGTTGAAACCACTTTCAAGGGGAGAGAGTTGTATACATAACATCTGCTTATTCTGGATCCATTGCTCAGATCCAGTTTTGACTTTAATTATATGTGCCTCTGATAGGGTTCAATCCCAACAGATATGCATGAAGAGTCCTTGAAGAAGAAGTATATGTTGGGAACATATAGAGATAAGTTTCTCTACATAATTCAACTACAATTCTATTCTTAATTTCCAAAAGGTCTAACACTATCTTTTTATCCGGTGTAACCTCGGGCGCGTGGCCTTCTCCGGCAGTATAAACTGCTTCGGCTGTTGTACCCTGGGAGACAGACGCGTCGTCTTTAGTAGAGGCGCGAAATCTGTTTTAAGGGAAGCGTGTTGAACACGTGCCTCAGCCACAACCGTCAACATTTGTTTGTTCTTTTTGTAGGTAATTATTGTACAAGAAGGCGTGGTTCAAGACCTCGTTGAAGCCTACACAACGGACTGAAAATACAACGAACCATACAAGTAGACGCGGTTAAAAACCAAGTTGAAGACTTTATCTTTTGAAGATATTGGTTTGAATCGATTGTTTTATTAAATATGTTGTAGTTCATATTTATTTTCGTTTGAATTTGTACACGGTTCATGTACTACAATTTCCCAAAATTATGTAAAGAGAGTATCTTTACAATTTTTATATTTATTTATATAATTTTTATTATAAAATTGTGACCCACTTCCTACATAATATATAAACTTATATATAAATATACTGATGAAAAAGAAAACAAGCCAACTAGAAGGGACAAGGGGGCCGACATTTGTGTGCAATTATCATATATGAGCGATTCTTATCATGCCCACTACTGTAAAGTTAATTTGCCAACCATTTGAAGACTTCATTGCAAACTAAAGGAAGTTTTAGTTTTGTTTTTAGGGGAAAATATATAATCACATGATAAAATAAATTTTGGTCATTTTCTAAAAAAGCCAAATGCATTTTATAACAAATAAAATTCAAATCCCTATCACTTTCTGTCTCCACTGGTTTTACTTTCTAATTGAAAAAGTCGATTAAACTTTCTGATTGTACTTTATTAAAAATTAATGATATGTATACTAATATATCGAGATGTTATTATTAAATTTTGAAATTTCAGAAGGGAGCTAGTGGATGTACAATACGTAATTGAAACATGCCAAAAAATATAATAAACTTGACAAAATAAACAACAATATATGGGTTTGTATTGCATACACTATTTTATATGTTTCTGTTATACGTTTTAAAAAGGTTATAAAATTTACCCAACTTTTTCGTGATCATAGTTATTCTAAAGATCACCGTGGATAACTGTGAAACTGATATAGCTCTACTAGAAAAATTGGGCATTTGCGATTGATAAAAATGGGTCGAAAAACTAGTAGCGATTTGGGATCACAATTACAACAGTCGTATCAATTTAGATATATACTTTTGGGTGCACTTGAAGTTTTTATGTGCATTGAAAAAGTATATAACAATTTGGTACACCTTACATGAAAACCAGCGCATAAATATGTAAGGTAACAAGTTTAGATATATACTTTCGGGTGCACTTGAAGTTTTTATGTGCTTATATTATATGTTTGGAGATTTTTAAAAGAGAAAATTCTATAACTTTTTTTTAAATATTTTATGTTTTTAATAGAATATATCTTTTATACTAATTTCTAATATAAATATATTGAATTTCCTTATGATTTTTGTTTCGAAATTAATGTATATAAAATTTATTGTCAATATGACATTTATTGTAATGTGTTTATCATCTAAATTATTTGTTGAGTATGTATCATTACTACATTACTACATTCTCTAGTATTTCTACCCAAGGAGATGTTGACTATATAAGAAGCAAGTCTTGATGATTATAATAAGAATATTTTATAACCTTTTAATCTTTTTTACTATTGTACATCCATTCTCTATGTATGAAACTCTCACTTCACGGCTCGACTTCTGGGATATAAACACCTCGGATCATCTATCGCTTTTTAAAACGAAGATTATCATTAAGTAACTTTTTGTACCCTTAGTAATTGGATTTGGATTGCATCAAGTCTGTAATGAACCATCTACAAAACCCTAAATGACCCAATGATGAGACCAAGAGAGGACTCATTTGATAAAGATTGGTGGGGTTAAAGTTGAAATGAGTTGGGTTTTCCGTTTGTCAATTTCAGTACTTTGGATAGACACCCACAAGGTGGCTAAGCACGATCCTATCATATACCATAAAACGATATGTGGAGACAAGTTGGAAACACTTGCAACTAGACATAGTGAAATGATCGATGACACTACCAGTCATTTCACCACATCATACTTAGCTTAAATTAATCCTAAGCTTGACTACATACTACAAGCAAAAATAAAAATATAATGGCCAAATAATTGGTACACATACATTTATTGCAGCTAGCCGGATTCTTCCATAGTCCTTTCTTTGATTCATCCTGCCTATGGGTTCGTTTTAGGGATGTACCTCATCAGTTTGTAAAATAACTATGGTTTGGGTGACTGAATATTAGAGATTAATCGAGTACAAAGAGTATAAGGATATGGGTAGAAAGGGGAGTGGTATAGTTTAGAGTTTAAAGATATAACTATAGGGTTAGAGAAAGCTCCCGATATGAAGGGTTTCATTTCTATCCAGATGTGGAAAAAAACCTTTGCACATTATGTGTGAATACAAATTAATGACAACACTAGTCAAGTGGGGAGACATGGAGTTTCCATGTGATCTACCTCTTTCATGGGAATCATGTTATAAACTAAGAGAGTGAGACATAAGCAAGATATAAGTGAAAGTGAGGATGGATCATACGATTGAAGTAATGTACCCAAGGTTTTTATAGTGTTTACAGTTCATCTAGATGATAGTTAGTGGTAATAATACAAAACACCTAAGTGTTGATTGAACACATTTTTCTATTTTATTTTGTGTGCATTATGTATATGCGTTTGCAAGCTAGATATTGTGTTATAAACCTAAAAGAATTTTACACGCATGATCATATAGGTTCGTAAATACAAATAATACTATTAGGGCCAACAATGTGTTTTACTAAGAATTTAGAGTGTGAGGTTTAATGTCCAGGACAATGTTTCTCCTTATTTGTCGAGCATCTTAACCCTAAGCCGTTTGTCTTTCTGATCCTTGAAGTTGAGTAGATGACCTATGCCATTGTTTAAAGTCCTAGAGATTTACTCTTTTTTTCAACTCAACTTTATCTTGCAATAGCCTAAATGTCTTCTTCCTCATGCTAATAAAAAAATGTGTGTTAAACCCATACTCTATCAAAGATGCTCTTATTTCTTATAAAATAGCTTTTCTGCCTTCTATAACATTTCCATTTTATTTTACCTTTCTTGTTTGTTCTCTTTCATATTCGTCAAAGTTCTTAACTAGATCTTTAGTGTATAACTTATGTTCCATTATATTTTTTTTGCCTTTGCCACTAGGAATTTCTAGAAACTTCTGTGTTTTGTTTTTTTTAATCATTAAAGCCGGTGGTTTTTGAGTGATTGGTGCTAATGAGTCTAATTTTACTTTAGTTGGGTGCTCTGGAAGGAGAAGGCTTGTGTAAGTAAGGCATTGTGGATAAACGTTTTGATTTTAGGGGGTTGAAGTAAACATAAAGGGTGTGGACGACAATGAAACACGTGTTGGCAGTAGAAAAAGGTTCTTAACGACTAGGGATGTGTTTGGGTTTGTAATGTTTTATATATAATTTGATGCAAAGGATAAATGATTTATGGGTTACTCTTAGCCAGCGTGGTAAGGGAATCCTTTATTCCACCAACCTCACACTGGAGTACTTTAGAACTTTTGGATAACTTTTCAACCTTGCCTATTAGTTTCTAATAAATATGTATGTCGGCAAAGTTAAATGCTTCTTTTAGAATCCTCTTGTTATCTGTTGTAAATGAGACATGTGTCTCGCTACCTATTGATTCAAAGGGGTGAGTGTCACACCTCAAATGATGGCGGAAACATCGGGGCGGGACGAGTACGAGATTACTCGAGACTTCATAACACTATTTGCGACAATATTTAATAAAAACCAAATTTCATTTCATTGAATAATTTGTCATGTACAACATGGGAATCAGAAAATACAATAAGTTCAAGAGACAATACAATCAAAATACAAGAATCAAATACAACCACATAATCTAGGTTTCTAAGTGTGTTTCTAGCCATGCCTACTAGATTCCATACTCATCATCGTCCTCAATTTCTCGCAACACATTTCAAAGTATAGTTCAATACAAAGATGTATTGGCGAGCATACAAGTTTGAATAATAGCATAGGTATAAAATGTTTAAACAATCAACATGGCAAAATCTGTTATCTAAAATTAATATACGACTAGCATGCAACTATAATTGTCAACCCAAAGATTACCACTAGCGTAATCCTATCGTAGCAACGATAGGACCGTTATGTTTTAACTTAACCTGAACTCAAGAATACGGGTGCTAATGAGTCTGGTTTTACTTTAGTTGGGTGCTTTGGAAGGAGAAGGCTTGTGTAAGTAAGGCATTGTGGATAAACGTTTTGATTTTAGGGGGTTGAAGTAAACATAAAGGGTGTGGACGACATTGAAACACGTGTTGGCAGTAGAAAAAGGTTCTTAACGACTAGGGATGTGGTTGGGTTTGTAATGTTTTATATATAATTTGATGCAAAGGATAAATGATTTATGGGTTACTCTTAGCCAGCTTGGTGAGGGAATCCTTTATTCCACCAACCTCACACTGGAGTACTTTAGAACTTTTGGATAACTTTTCAACCATTCCTATTAGTTTCTAATAAATATGTATGTCGGCAAAGTTAAATGCTTCATTTAGAATCCTCTTGTTATCTGATGTAAATGAGACATGTGTCTCGCTACCTATTGATTCAAAGGGGTGAGTGTCGCACCCCAAACGATGGCGGAAACATCGGGGCGGGATGAGGATGAGATTGCTCGAGACTTCATAACACTATTTGCGACAATATTTAATCAAAACCGAAGTTCATTTCGTTGAATAGTTTGTCAAGTACAACATGGGAATCAGAATCAGAAAATACAATAAGTTCAAGAGATAATACAATCAAAATACAAGAATCAAATACAACCACATAATCTAGGTTTCTAAGTGTGTTTCTAGCGATGCCTACTAGATTCCATACTCATCATCCTCAATTTCCTGCAACACATTTCAAAGTATAGTTCAATACAAAGATGTATTGGCGAGCATACAAGTTTGAATAATAGCATAGGTATAAAATGTTTAAACAATCAACATGGCAAAATCTGTTATCTAAAATTAATATACGACTAGCATGCAACTATAATTGTCAACCCAAAGATTACCGCTAGCTTAATCCTATCATAGCAACGATAGGACCGTTCTGTTTTAACTTAACATGAAGTCAAGAATACGGGTGGTGCGTTACTCCTATAGCGCTATACATGTTAACGGAAGCTTGTACGAAGTTAATGACAAGTATACCACATAAGAATGTTCCAGCAAGTATGAATCAAAGAATAACGTATTAAGCATGCATGAATGATTGTTTGTTTATGTTTAAGTATAAAAGTATGTGCGTATGCGTGAGTTTAATAGCATGAATGCGTTGCACCTAAAGTGTATAAAAGTAAAACAGGGTCGAATATACTCACGGTTTTGCAAAGATTCCTTTGTTAGTTTCGCGAGTCGAAGGTTGAGAACGTTGGAGCACCGAGGTTACCCTACATGGGGTAAATGAAGGTGTGAGTAATTCGTGTCACACCCCAACCGATGGCGGAAACATCAGGGTGAGGCATTGAGCGAAACAGATTGTCCAAGAGAATCCATAACAACTAATATATTACCAAATCCTTAACGTTAATATCCTATACTACTAATAGATAAAGTAAATATAGTTATTACAGATAATTGTTCTCAAAGACAAATATTGTTCCGACAATTCATAAATTATTCGTGGGTTTCTAGACCACCTAATCTTGATTCATCACAAAAGTCCAGCAATCCTAGCATCTTAAACACCTGTCACATACGTTAAAATAGGTCAACACACATAGTGTAAAGGTGAGCATACAAGTTTAGTAGCATAATAGTAGTGAAAATGATTTACGCATAACCAGCATGTAACACATAGAAATGTGAAGCATGTAAGCTATCAACAATGAAATATGCACAGACATGACTGCGAGTTGTAGAATGCGCAACACATATCACCACTATGACACGTGAAGAAATACCCTTAACAACCCATGTCCACGACAGGTGCTGAGTCCAAACTATAGTACTATCGTTGCTAAGGTGTCAGGCAAACATTCACTGTGTAAACATAACATACAAGCATTCATCAAATAACACGTATAACATGCAGATCGGTTAGTGTATAAAAGTAGTTGCGTTGTGTGTCGAGGTGATTTGATATAAGTAACGTATGTAACACCTAAAAGTGCGTTAAGAAAAAAAGGGATCAAGTATACTCACAGATCATGCTTAATAAATAAACACAAGCTTGGATTGAAGGGAGCGCTTGAGAGATTAGCTGTAACACCTGTGCCTCCACGGCCATCAAACAAATACCAAACCAATGAAATATTGTATTTCATACTTGGAATTTGTAAAAATATGTGTATCATTTGCACATATCAATTTTTGTTCGATTTCAAACTCTAAATCGCTTTCTGGAAGGTTATACGCGCTCTGATGCGTAAATATAACCAGTTTAATCCAACAAACACTCCGGAATAGTGAAATAGGTTTAACATACCTTAAATAACCTTTACATAACTTAGAAATAAGTTTTAAAGGCTTTGGTATGGCAAAAACAAGTTAATTCGCTTACAGGGACTAAATATGACAAACTGCGAAAGTATGTCAATTTGAACTGTAACGAACATTCCGGAACATGACCATAAGTTAAACACACCTTAAATATCCTTTACATAGCTTAGAAATAGGCTTTGAGGGGTTTAGTGTGCTAAAATAAACTTTTGGGTCATTCAGGGACTAAAAGTGTCAAAAAGTGCACAAGTTTGCATTTTCGCGCATAACTTACGTTCTGAATACATCTGGACATCCAAAAATTTATGTAAGCATGACTACATTATATTTTAGTGTTCGCCTTAAGAAAAATCCATTCATCGCGTCATTTGGATCGTTTTTCGCGCTTATGCGCATTCCGTCGTAATTAAGCGAACATCGCGTTCGTACGGCCAAACGAACCAACCTCCGGCATATTTTTGAGCATGTTTTGAGTTCCCTATACTTTAACTTCATTTTAGAGCCTTAAAATGAGGTTAACGGGGTTCAAACGCATCGAAAAAGGCCTTAAACACGTGCAGGGACCATTTCTGCCACTTTTGAAACATTTCTGAAACAGGGAAGTGCTAGCGTAGCGCGACTGCATAGTTCCTTTGCACTAGCGCTACGCGACTGCCTAACCTGACCAGATTAAGTGTATTTGCAATCAGATTTCAGCTGATTAACCACAACCACATGTTTGCAACTTGCTTAATCACTAAGATTAGGAGCATATGTGGCTCCATAACCTTTGTGACAAGTGTACGGCTCGGATCGTGGCACGATATTCAAGAAACGATCCTAGCGGCTCTACTTTATCTATAAATACCCACCCCCCTTTGGCTTAAAAACCCACAAATCTGATTAAGAAAGCTCTAAGTTGGAACCTTCGTTTCATACCTGAGCTATTTTGATCTGGGTTAGCATTCGGGGACCCTTCGTAAGTATTCTTTCGTTCTTTTCCTTATTTTACTGCTTTTCGAGTCAGAAAGTCAAACTTTGTTTGACTTTCAGCGTTGACCAGTAATGGTCAATGCGAAGTTCGTTTGAACTTCGCAACGTGATTGTAATCACGATGGTCATAGTCCCTTGGGACTATGCCTACTGATTACCACGTTGTCTAGGGTCGTAGGGTAAGCGATCTAATAAATCGCTTATACCTCGAACCCGACCCAGTTTGGTCGATCATTAGGATCCGACCAAATACATTAGGTGACCATAGTGTAGGGTATAACCTTCCGAGGTTATACCTTATGGTCACGGCGTTTAAGTAGTTGTATGATAGGTAGTTTATATGCCTTAGGTAAATTACCAGAATACCATTTTCATACATAATTGGTAATTTAGCATATGTAACCTAAACTTTTGTCACGTAACTGATTATGTAACATGTTTAGGCATATAATACTTGTCATAGGACTAGTTAGGCGGTCCGAACGCGTTTCACGCGAACGACGCGTTAAAGTAGCATAAGCTACCTAAACGAGTCGTAATGGGTCGAAATCACTCAGGTTAAGTTTCATTTAGTATGTAGGCTTTGTTAAACCAAATGACACGAGTCTCTACACTCGTTTGGTTTACAAACCCTAATGCTACCCAATCTTCCGATTTAGGTCCGGTTTATTAATGTAGCTACCTATACTAGGTGCCGTTTGATATCCGCGATCTCTAGTATTGTTTGGTTGTTACTCAAGGACTACCGAGCAATCTCAAGTGAGTACATAGACCCCTCTTTTACTGTTTTCCAAACTGTTTTGGGGTGGAACACATGTGCCTACTTGTTACTTTCCTGCTTTCCTGTTTTCAATCATATACTTCCTATGTTCATTAGTACATTTATAGTACATGATTTCATTACAGTTTATGCTATGTATGCCCATTGAGTGCGTACTTAGTACATCGTTTTACATTACATTTTATGCTATGTGTGTCCATTGTGAGCATACTTAGTACAGTTGATTTCATCACATGCTTATATTTTCTTGATTTCAAAGTATAATTGATTATACATGTTATTACTTATCATTTGACAAACTAAATGACTATCTATGGTTTAAACATTTATTTCTCAAAGAACATAAAATAAACTGTTGAATTGTACTTATTTTATGTTCACCAGACCGATTGTTAGTATGATATAGCGCTATAGGATTTGACACCCCATTCCTGTTGTCATGGAATGTCTGAAACCAATTTGTTGCTCCATCCAAATAGGGATTGCCTTTGTGGTATTTCTATAGTCTCAAAGGTGTATTTTGATGCACCAGGTCTGAATGAATTCTTAAATCACACTATTAAAGTATATTTTTATATACTCTCATGTGTGGTATTGTACAAACCAACATATATTTTGTTAAACATCCAAAGCATATTTTGATATGTTATTTACAAAACCAAAACATAGTTTAATATGTTATTTATCACATCCAAAACATATTTTGATATGTTACTTATGAAACCAAAACATAGTTTAATATGTTACTTACAAATCCAAAGTATACTTTTGATATGCTACTATAAGGTTATTCGTTTAACTTTACATTACTTACAATACATAAACATTTCTACAATTGTTAATCATTACTTTGGTGGTTTGGTTTGATTAAGTGATTAAGTAACGATGCATGTGTAATATGATACAAACATGGTGGATACGCCGCTGATACTTCCTATATATAAGTGTTTGTATGGTATTACATATTGTAGCGTTATTTGAATCATTTTAGTTTGAGACAT
Organism: Helianthus tuberosus; assembly: GCA_030545235.1. Classification (NCBI taxonomy): domain Eukaryota; kingdom Viridiplantae; phylum Streptophyta; class Magnoliopsida; order Asterales; family Asteraceae; genus Helianthus; species Helianthus tuberosus. The sequence continues at coordinate 146,492,550 of CM060367.1, read as the reverse complement.
AGAACATTTTATACAACTAACATACTTTTCACAAGACATTGATTTACAAACAACTTATCTTTTACAAACTCATTATATGGTTATTCATTTAACCTTACATTTATTTATACATATCATCTGAACATATCGTTTTTCAAATGATTTACAAGACAAAGCAAATTACAAGGTTCATGACTAAACATTTTCTCAAACATAAGTCATGAATCTTATTTTCACAAAACCTATGTATCTCACAGGCATTTTTATGCTGACGTACCTATTTTCACATGTGTTTTCAGGAGATGAAGCATAGGACTTATCGAGACATACTTAGGCGGACCAGTGCCTTAGTGACTTAAAACGAGACAAGATCTAGTTAATTTATGTTATGTACTCTTTGTTTCTTGTTTGATTAATAAAAAGAAACTTCAATTGCCTTGGATTTGAAACAATTAATTCTGTTACAACACTCCCCGATGTTTCCGCCACGTTTTGTATGTTCCACGTGGTCGGGGTGTGACAGAAAAGTTGGTATCAGAGCCAATGGTTATAGGGAATTAGGTTATTAGTAATTAGTAATGCTTTGACCTAGTCTATAACCTTCTTAGGACCCTAACGCGAGTTTACTTGCGTTTAGTCATAAAACAATACCGTCACCTATCCTTAGGCGACGACCACAACAAGAACATAAATTTCAAAACCGCTTTGAAAACTAATCATCTGTTCTAGGATGATTTATTACAAGGTTTTGAACCCTCTGTTATATTGTTTTGAACCCCTTTGAATTTTCAAAATCTCGTCAAGGTTTTGGGTTTTAAATAATGTGAACACGTGCAAACTGGAAGGGTGAATGCCTGTATTCTGGGTTTTCTGTCTAGGCAAGCACTTCGTATACATCTCATCAGACGCGAGACCAGTTGTGCTTACCTGGGAATTCTTGGGATGAGTGTTCACTTATAGGCGAGCATGTCTTCGCGATACATTATTTGTGACCTATTCACTTTGACTAATTACCGAGGTCGTTTGTTGCCTTGTAATAACAAACAAATGACCACTACCCTTGCTTTCATCAGATTTGTTTCATCTCATTCTTTTCGTCTAAATCTCTCACTCGTTTCCTTTCATGTTTCCTCTTTTAGAATGTCTCCTCGACGCGACAATCAGATGGCAAATGACGAACTGGCGGGAATCATCGCACAGCAAATGGCTATTGCCTTCCCAAATCTTTATGCTCAAATGATGCAAGCCATCAACAACAACAATGCTCCATGCAATTTCAAAACTTTTAACTCGGCTAAACCACTCAAATTTAGTGGTTCTGAGGGAGCAACTGGGCTTCTTCAATGGTTCGAGAGCATTGAGAATACGTTCCGTCACGTTCAGTGTCCTGAAAATCGCAAGGTCGAGTTTTCTTCAAGTGTGTTTCAGAAGAGGGCTCTCACATGGTGGAACGGAGTGATGAGAGACCGCGGTGCTGAGGTTGCATTAGCACAGACTTGGGCTGAGCTTAGGGCTCTTATGATGAAGGAGTTTTGCCCTCGTCATGAACTACGAGCTTTGGAGAGGGAGTTTGATGATTTAAAGCAAGACAGTGGTGAACATCGAGCCTATACTGACCGTTTTGAAGAATTGAGCCTGTTGTGTCCTGCTATGGTTACTCCTGTGGATAAGGCGATCGAGAAATATACTGATGGTCTTCCTGACCTAGTTCAGGATATTGTTACTGGCAGCAACCCTACTACTGTCAGACAAGCCATTGAACTGTCTGCCACCCTAACTGAATCCCACATCAGAAAGAAAAAGCTTTTTCGAAAAGGCGACCCAAGACCATCCGACAAGACTACTTCAGCTGAGCCAAAGGACAAACAGGATGAGGTATCCATGAAGAAGAAGCGCAAGGCCTCTCAAAACTGCGCGATAACTGCTCAAGACAAACAGGTTGCACCAAACCAACCAGCACAACCTCGCAAAAGGCAAAACTATGTTGGTACCGCACCTTTGTGCAACAAGTGCAACCGTCATCATCTAGCGCAAGAGCAGTGTCACAAATGTACCCATTGTGGGCGGTTGGGACATTTGATCAATGTTTGTCGTTATGCAAATCAAGCTGCTGCAAACCCTGCTGCTGTTCAAGCACGGTTCCCTCCGGGGTCATGTTACAACTGTGGTGACCTTACTCACTACAGAAACAATTGCCCAAGACTTGTTAACGCACCTCCAGCGCGAGGATGAGCATTTAACATCAACGAGGCAAACAGAAACAATGATGCGGCAGTGAACAACTAGTGTTTTGTTATTTCCCTTGGTTGTTATCTTTGACGTTTAAAAACAAGTCAGTTGTTATATAAATAAAAATTCGTCGTTTTTATTTTTGCAAAACTGATACAATTGTGTGAATGTTCGATACAACCTTATGATGTCAACCCAAATACAAACTACTCATATGGTTCTGTCATTTTATGATCACTTGTGATCTCCCCAAGAACCTTAAACACTTGTTTCTTTTAAGAAACAAAGCCAAACTCTTATTGAAAAAAAAAATCCTTCTATCTTTATAGGTGGATCCTTGGAAATGATTAAAGTGCCAAATGAAATCCATGGATTGGATTCCTAGTGTGCTTTAATTATCTATACCTAAAGAGAACGAATTAAAGAATCAAGTTAACTAATTTTGTGCTTATGTGTTTTCTTACATGTTAATGGTTGTATGTGATCCATCCAAATCCTCATAGAATATTACATATCTTGTATAAGAGATTCTTAATAGGATATCCAAAGTAACTATCTTAAATCCTTAATGGACTTCTACGTTGTAGTCAAATCCCATGGATTTTTAAAGTACTATATTTTATAATTGGACCCTTGGTTGGTCTAGTTAAACAGATTGATTTGAAAATCTGATTAGAAATATCATGTGATGATATAATTAAAAAGATCCCTTAAGTGGTCTATTTAAGGAGATCGTACGACGGTCTAGTTAAGAAGATCATGCGTTGGTCTAATTAAAAAGATTGTTCGTTGATCTAATTGAAAAGATCCTTTGGTGGTCTAGTCAGGTCTCTTCATGTCTATTCAATTGATTTTTTTTTCCTCTACGCATTATGAAATGAACTGTGCGGACTGTGCAAGGGATTACGTAATTATGGAGGCCTACATAATTATGGAAATTCAGTGCACAGAAACCACAAGAAGTTTTGTCATGTGTTAAAACCTATAGTGATAAGAATAATGATACGGGAGAAGTCTTGGACCTCGACCAATGTCATTTATTCTCACACTCCTCAATTCTGATATCAATCACACACCAAGTTTCCTATGATAAGTCTTCATAAGAAACGTTATTCTGTTGGTAGTTCAAAAATTCCATGTTTTACTATTACAAGGAATTCACTTTGAGGGTTAACAAATTCGCTAAGGATCCTAACAGGGCCCAGAGTTTTACTTAAGGGTTCAATGGATCTATTGGAAGGCGAAACCGTCACAGCTGTTTTCACAAGTTTCCTCTAGAATTAAATTTCGGGACGAAATTTCCTAAAGTAGGGGAGACTGTAACACCTGTGCCTCCACGGCCATCAAACAAATACCAAACCAATGAAATATTGTATTTCATACTTGGGATTTGTAAAAATATGTGTATCATTTGCACATATCAATTTTTGTTCGATTTCAAACTCTAAATCGCTTTCTGGAAGGTTATACGCGCTCTGATGCGTAAATATAACCAGTTTAATCCAACAAACACTCCGGAATAGTGAAATAGGTTTAACATACCTTAAATAACCTTTACATAACTTAGAAATAAGTTTTAAAGGCTTTGGTATGGCAAAAACAAGTTAATTCGCTTACAGGGACTAAATATGACAAACTGCGAAAGTATGTCAATTTGAACTGTAACGAACATTCCGGAACATGACCATAAGTTAAACACACCTTAAATATCCTTTACATAGCTTAGAAATAGGCTTTGAGGGGTTTAGTGTGCTAAAATAAACTTTTGGGTCATTCAGGGACTAAAAGTGTCAAAAAGTGCACAAGTTTGCATTTTCGCGCATAACTTACGTTCTGAATACATCTGGACATCCAAAAATTTATGTAAGTATGACTACATTATATTTTAGTGTTCGCCTTAAGAAAAATCCATTCGTCGCGTCATTTGGATCGTTTTTCGCGCTTATGCGCATTCCGTCGTAATTAAGCGAACATCGCGTTCGTACGGCCAAACGAACCAACGTCCGGCATATTTTTGAGCATGTTTTGAGTTCCCTATACTTTAACTTCATTTTAGAGCCTTAAAATGAGGTTAACGGGGTTCAAACGCATCGAAAAAGGCCTTAAACACGTGCAGGGACCATTTCTGCCATTTTTGAAACATTTCTGAAACAGGGAGGTGCTAGCGTAGCGCGACTGCATAGTGCCTTTGCACTAGCGCTACGCGACTGCCTAACCTGACCAGATTAAGTGTATTTGCAATCAGATTTCAGCTGATTAACCACAACCACATGTTTGCAACTTGCTTAATCACTAAGATTAGGAGCATATGTGGCTCCATAACCTTTGTGACAAGTGTACGGCTCGGATCGTGGCACGATATTCAAGAAACGATCCTAGCGGCTCTACTTTATCTATAAATACCCACCCCCCTTTGGCTTAAAAACCCACAAATCTGATTAAGAAAGCTCTAAGTTGGAACCTTCGTTTCATACCTGAGCTATTTTGATCTGGGTTAGCATTCGGGGACCCTTCGTAAGTATTCTTTCGTTCTTTTCCTTATTTTACTGCTTTTCGAGTCAGAAAGTCAAACTTTGTTTGACTTTCAGCGTTGACCAGTAATGGTCAATGCGAAGTTCGTTTGAACTTCGCAACGTGATTGTAATCACGATGGTCATAGTCCCTTGGGACTATGCCTACTGATTACCACGTTGTCTAGGGTCATAGGGTAAGCGATCTAATAAATCGCTTATACCTCGAACCCGACCCAGTTTGGTCGATCATTAGGATCCGACCAAATACATTAGGTGACCATAGTGTAGGGTATAACCTTCCGAGGTTATACCTTATGGTCACGGCGTTTAAGTAGTTGTATGATAGGTAGTTTATATGCCTTAGGTAAATTACCAGAATACCCTTTTCATACATAATTGGTAATTTAGCATATGTAACCTAAACTTTTGTCACGTAACTGATTATGTAACATGTTTAGGCATATAATACTTGTCATAGGACTAGTTAGGCGGTCCGAACGCGTTTCACGCGAACGACGCGTTAAAGTAGCATAAGCTACCTAAACGAGTCGTAATGGGTCGAAATCACTCAGGTTAAGTTTCATTTAGTATGTAGGCTTTGTTAAACCAAATGACACGAGTCTCTACACTCGTTTGGTTTACAAACCCTAATGCTACCCAATCTTCCGATTTAGGTCCGGTTTATTAATGTAGCTACCTATACTAGGTGCCGTTTGATATCCGCGATCTCTAGTATTGTTTGGTTGTTACTCAAGGACTACCGAGCAATCTCAAGTAAGTACATAGACCCCTCTTTTACTGTTTTCCAAACTGTTTTGGGGTGGAACACATGTGCCTACTTGTTACTTTCCTGCTTTCCTGTTTTCAATCATATACTTCCTATGTTCATTAGTACATTTATAGTACATGATTTCATTACAGTTTATGCTATGTATGCCCATTGAGTGCGTACTTAGTACATCGTTTTACATTACATTTTATGCTATGTGTGTCCATTGTGAGCATACTTAGTACAGTTGATTTCATCACATGCTTATATTTTCTTGATTTCAAAGTATAATTGATTATACATGTTATTACTTATCATTTGACAAACTAAATGACTATCTATGGTTTAAACATTTATTTCTCAAAGAACATAAAATAAACTGTTGAATTGTACTTATTTTATGTTCACCAGACCGATTGTTAGTATGATATAGCGCTATAGGATTTGACACCCCATTCCTGTTGTCATGGAATGTCTGAAACCAATTTGTTGCTCCATCCAAATAGGGATTGCCTTTGTGGTATTTCTATAGTCTCAAAGGTGTATTTTGATGCACCAGGTCTGAATGAATTCTTAAATCACACTATTAAAGTATATTTTTATATACTCTCATGTGTGGTATTGTACAAACCAACATATATTTTGTTAAACATCCAAAGCATATTTTGATATGTTATTTACAAAACCAAAACATAGTTTAATATGTTATTTATCACATCCAAAACATATTTTGATATGTTACTTATGAAACCAAAACATAGTTTAATATGTTACTTACAAATCCAAAGTATACTTTTGATATGCTACTATAAGGTTATTCGTTTAACTTTACATTACTTACAATACATAAACATTTCTACAATTGTTAATCATTACTTTGGTGGTTTGGTTTGATTAAGTGATTAAGTAACGATGCATGTGTAATATGATACAAACATGGTGGATACGCCGCTGGTACTTCCTATATATAAGTGTTTGTATGGTATTACATATTGTAGCGTTATTTGAATCATTTCAGTTTGAGACATAGAACATTTTATACAACTAACATACTTTTCACAAGACATTGATTTACAAACAACTTATCTTTTACAAACTCATTATATGGTTATTCATTTAACCTTACATTTATTTATACATATCATCTGAACATATCGTTTTTCAAATGATTTACAAGACAAAGCAAATTACAAGGTTCATGACTAAACATTTTCTCAAACATAAGTCATGAATCTTATTTTCACAAAACCTATGTATCTCACAGGCATTTTTATGCTGACGTACCTATTTTCACATGTGTTTTCAGGAGATGAAGCATAGGACTTATCGAGACATACTTAGGCGGACCAGTGCCTTAGTGACTTAAAACGAGACAAGATCTAGTTAATTTATGTTATGTACTCTTTGTTTCTTGTTTGATTAATAAAACGAAACTTCAATTGCCTTGGATTTGAAACAATTAATTCTGTTACAACACTCCCCGATGTTTCCGCCACGTTTTGTATGTTCCACGTGGTCGGGGTGTGACATTAGCCTGATCACAGTACGACAGTATAAGCGTTGAACAGTGCATAAATCAGCGTGTCGGTGAGAAGAGTGATCGAATGGTGGTTCCATCGGATGGCCACCCGGACGGATGGTCATCCGGACGGATGACCGTTCGGACAGATGGTCATTCGACTGAGGGAGGTGTGTTTGTGAAATGTTGAACTTTTGAAGTTTTCGTTGTAGTATAAGTAAATTCATTCGATCGGATGGTTATCCGGGTGGATGGCCGTTCGATCGGATGGCAATTCGTTTTAGTGGAAAGTTACAAGGAACTAAGTCTCCTGTCCGGATAGTCATTCGATCGGATGGTCATCCGATCGAATGACTATTCGTTTGGAAGCTGATGTTCTTTGAAGTTTTGTAAAATAGTTTAAGTGTTGAGATGACAAGTCACCTGGCCGAATAGTCGTTCGATCGGATGGTCGTCCGATAGGATGGCTATTCGATCAAGCAACTGTTTGTTTGAAAAACTTATATAATCAGTTAAGTTAGAAAGTTTTCGGTTTGACAGAGACGGTATGACAACGTGTTAAACAACGGAAATCTCATCAGGCCCAGCTCGTCCGGTCGGATGGGAATCACCCCGTTCGACCAGAACCAACTGTTCTTGACGGATTTTCATATTCAACCCGTGAATCGGTCGTCTCTTTGATATAAATCCATTCTCAGACCGGTTCTCCACTAGGGAATGAGTAGAGATCCCGAACGAGTCCAGATTCTAACGGTTTTGAGTGAAAGAGTGTAAAAGAGTTGAAAGAAGTTTAAATCAGTTTTGAAAATGTTTAGTTTTAGGTAAAATCAATGTCTAAACATGTTGAAATCCTTTAGATCTGAACCGTTCTTGGTTAAATGAGGTCACAATTTCATGTTCATGAGAACCCATGGTGACGTCATCTTAGAGCAGCTCAAATCAGGTGGATTTCAGGGTGGAAATGTGAGATTTGTTGGTGATGAGAAAGTGTGTAAAGATTAAGGAAGTACAAGATTTAGAGTGAAAACTTACAAGAATTGCGAGGAATCGAGAGAAAAGAGCTTGGGAGTGCACTGGTCGGAGGGAGCTGTCACATCAATGAATAGTGCTGTGACAGGAGGGGTATTTATAGTGTGGGAGGTGAAGAGGCGGTGCAGAGTTGAACGGGTCGGACGGTCGTGTCACACCCTGAAATATCAGAGTTGGCGTGACTGGACTGGTATCTTCATTGCACAGCGGAAGTGTTTGAGCTAAGACTTCTAGAATGCGAACGCCCGCTAAGTACTCGAAATCCCTTGGGTTCTCCTACTCCAACCGTTCCTTAGTTTGTGACATGCAACCTGAGAAAGAACACGCGAAAAAGTCAACATAAAGTTGAGCGAGTCATAGTTTGTTTGTTTGTATCAAATGCGTTTTAAAACACTTGAAATCTTGCATTTGAAAAACCGGTTTGTGAGATCTATCTCATAGCATGTGAAATGTCATCTTTGTATATCGGTAATGAAATGTTTTCTGTTATGTTTATAAACCGATATATGTAACTGTTGAGTTTGTAAACCAGTAATGAAATGTTTTCTGTCGTATCTGTAAACTGGTATTGAAATGATTTCTGTTATCTTTGTAAACCGGTATTGAAATGTTTTCTGATATCTTTGTAAACCGGTATTGAAATGTTTTCCGTTATCTTGTAATCATGGTATGTTCTGATTCATACATGGAGTCTGTTTAAGGATCTATCAGTGGGTAGCACTTTGTTATCATTTGGGATCACAAAAGCACTCCACGGTTAACAACTAGTAGTGGGGCGTGCCTCAAGCCCAATAGATCTACCCCTTTTGCACCTTGGTCACTATGTGATTAATGGTTACTATGTCATCATCCTACTTATGTACATTGATCATGTTATCATCTAAACCCATAGCTAACATACCCATAGTTTTGACATGTATTTCCCCTCGACTATTTTAAAATAAAACATTGAAATCATTGAAAGGAGGGACATGAACTCACTGGGTTGTCTCGTTTTTCAAACGCAGACCAACCCAGTCCTATTGTTGTAACTTGGACATTCCTGTCCCTAGTCATGAAAATCATGCACGTTTCGTAAATATGTATTTGTTGTAAGAACCGGTAAGTTTAGCTTAAACCTTTTCGTAAACCATTTGAGTTCGTTGAAATCCTGTTGCGAAATGGTTTAGAAACATATGATTTTTGTTTCTCGAAACATTGTGTTTTTGAAAAACTTGCATGTCTTTCCACCCCCGAAAACATTTATAAAAATGTAAAACAGTAAAAAGTGGGGGTTATGAACTCACCTTGACATTCTTGTGCAAAGCTAGCTTAGCGTGATTCCGTAGTGTCGTTCCAAGAACGTGAATTAGCTAGCGTGCAACTATAGCATTCCTAACAAGGAATCACTTATAAGTTTCTAATTAAAACGTAGCTAACCTACGTGTCCGAGCTCTACCAAGTCGTAAATAAAACGACTCTACGAAGGTGTTGTTAGTTTGACTTAGAATAACCGATCAATGGTTATTTGATCCCGTTTATAATCGGGATAAAACTAAGTCATGGAAACGATTTAGTTTTCCGAAGGATTTAGGATATATATTTTTATATATATTTATATATAAAAACATATCTATGTTTATGAAGTCGTTGTTAGTTGTTGCGAATGGAAATACGTAAATCGATAATGGTACGTAATTCGAAACGTCGTATATGATTTGGTGCTATACCGTTGTAGTTTTTGTAAACTAGTGGCTCGTGTTTTGTCAAAAAGTTATGAATTCATTTTGTACGTCGTAAAGCGTCGTCAAAAATAAATATACTTTATATTTATTTCACGAAAATACTTGGCTAGGCGTGGCTTATACGAAATTCGGGCAGAGTTTCCTCTGTTTTTGGAATAACCCCGACAACTCAAGTTGTCGTTATTTGTCAAAATTCAACAATAATTCAATGAATTCAAACTATATATACTAAAATTTCATGAAATACGATAAAAGAAAATGTGACTAATTACTAATCGATTCGGGTCGAGCTCGGTCGCGTAAAATATATATATATATATATATATATAAAATCTATAACGAACCAAACTAAATTTCGCGTCATTAAAACTTTACCGGGTCTGAGTTAACCGCGTTTGACCAGTTTGACTGCGTGTTGACCAAGTCGTTGACTGAGTTGACTCGGTTTGACCGAGTCAAACCGAGTTGAACCAAACCTTGACCCGAACACCGAACTGAGTCGCGAACTTGAACCATTCTGTTGACCACTTTGACCTGTTGACCGAGTCGACTAGGTTGGACTGAGTTGACCAAACTTAGCTAAGTTGACCCGGACCGAGTTAACTCGAACATCAAACCGATCTTCAACCCTGAACCGTATCCCGAACTTGAACCGTTGACCCACCCGTGTTTAACTGCTGACTTTTGTTGGCTGGCTTTGACCAGTGTTAACTTGTTGACCGGGTCGAGCCGAGTTGCACCGAGTCGACCCGTTTCATGAATCCCTAACCGAAATCCGACGTGAACCTAAACTACCGAATCTGTTCCGTGACAACTTGTTAACTGACCCGAGCCCCTAACTTTTATCAGATCTGACCGAAACCCAACCTGCCATAGCCATCACCACTGTCGGGGCCATTATCAGTCATCATCAACATTCTTTAGAAAATAAAATGGAACAGTTTACCGATCGGAATTAAAAACCAAGGAAGATAAGTGTTCGAGCTTACCCTGAGTATAACAGCACCACTCATCGCCGCTGTAAAACACCGCCATCACCATCGCTTCACAGTGGCGGTCTCCAGTAGTCGACGCCGGCGCCGCCCGTTTCCTCCATCTCTCTTCCTGCTCTCTCTACTCCTTTATTCGATTGTCGTCAGAAACTCACCACCACCGCCTCCCGCGGCGGCGTCGCAGTCCATCATCTCCGAAGCCAGTTTGGTGGCCAGTTTGTTTTAGAGAGAAGGGGGCCGGGGTGTGCGGTTGTGAGAGAAGGATGAGGAGGAGGGTGGTCGGGTGTGGCCAGAATCGGGATCTCCGGTCGTCTGAGTAGTGATCGGACAGAGAGAGGGTTAAGGTTCTCATATGTTGAAATGAAGAGATTGATGGATACTGTCTTAGTGTGCGCAGGTTTGTAAAAGAAATGAGAGAATAGGGTTTTGATTTTCTATTTATACATAGGTTTTAAGTGGGCTTGGGACCAGGGCCCATTAGCGTGTTTTGAACGGCCCGATAATTCTCCGAAGCCCGTTTTCGAATCCTGAACTTTGTAAAACGTCATAAAATAACGTTTTTGGAACCGAAGCGACAAAAATTGTGTAGTATATGATATTTAGACGCGTATGATCGTCGTCATGTTAAAACGCGTAAAATGTTTCGTCTGTCATTTCTAACTCGTTTTTCGATCCGTTTTCAGCTACTGGTAATAAATTTAAAAACGAAGCTAAATATATCATAATATATTAATATCGAGACAGAAGTTCGAGTCCGGTGCTTCTGTTTCGTCGTCGTTTGTCGATGCGTTACTGTTTCCGCGTTTTTCGTTCACGTTTGCGTTTTATGTCGTTCGAAAGCATAATATTTTCACAAAACAAAATCCATAGGTTTAAATTATACGTATAAAATTCTTATTTGTCGGCGTGGTCAATATTTTGTACGGTTTCAGTCCGTTATCGTTTAAAGCTCAGCAGATTCCCCGCAGTTTACTATTCACGCACTATAAAGCCGAATAGGTGTTCCTAGGCACTCCAAAGGCCCAATTAAGTTTATTTACATCTTAAACACTGTTATTATCATCCTAAACATTTGTTAATCGTGTAATTAAGAGCCGTAAATTACCGGTTGTCACATTCTCCCCCTGTTGCAGAAATTTCGTCCTCGAAATTTTGACTATGTTATCTCCTTAGAGTTATGACGTTCCAAGGTAAGTTCGAATAATAGCAAAGTGAATGACCGTGTAATTGAACCAAAAGAACATTTTGCATCAATAGGAACCCAACGGTTTAACTGAGTTTGTTCTAGAAATCGATGTCAAGTGAACGAGATGTTGTGATACTATCACCAATGTGACTAGGTTTACTGGGTTCAACAAAAGAGGAAATTCAACCAATTGAATTCCAAATGAACGTTCACAAACTGCAAATCAATTTTTGAAACAACAGAATGTACTACCAACGGAATCTTGCGTTGGTTGTTGTATAAATGGAACTTGAATTCAACAAACTCAAGTAAATAGAATCATAAAAATGATTTATCAACTCTCGAATCATTAAATGAATAAAATCAACGTGTTTCAAGGATACACCGAAACGAAATACAACCGAACCTGGTGTATCTTCGTCTTAACACATAGTTGCATTAAGACCATTGGAGTGATTAGTCAAACAAAGAGCATACGTAGTTTTGCATGAAGCGATTGTTCGTGATTAGCACAAGCTACAAGTTTATACTGATGCTACAAGGTGTCGTAGTGAATGAAATAATTCAACAATAGCGGTGACCGAACAAATATCACCTGTGTTTTGCATGAAACGCTCGGACATGATTAGCCCAAGCTAAAAGTTTATACCGACACCACAAGGTGTCGTAGTGATCGAAATAATTCAATAATAGCGGTGATCGAACAAGTATCACCCGTGTTTTGGAAATCAAGTTAGAAGTTCAACGAAGTAAATCTGAATATTTGTTTCAAACAATTCTCATAGGATTTTCAACTGAAAATGAAACAAATAAATAATGTTTTTCGATCGAAAATGAAAGGGCAATAAATATTACAAAATGTTTGATCGATGCTGAAAGAACCGTTAAGTGGTACACCGAAATATGACATAAATTTGTGTACCATTATCTTAACACACGATTGTGTTAAGATTGCTTTAATATGATAAATCAACAAAGTGGATTTAATATCAATAAACAAATAAATAGATAATTAAATCCGTACATGATGTGAGCAACGAGATTAGCGCAAACTTCAAACTTGTGAAAGACGCCACCACAAGGTGATCGTGATCAAAGAAACGATTCAATAAAGTCAAAGACATAACAAGCATGGTATAGTTCAAAACAAATGAAGTGCTTGTTAGGATTAAGTTGAATATGATAGCCCCAATCCATCATATGGAACCTTGAATCGAATATATATTACGAGCAAGTTCAATCAATTAAACTTGGTTGAAACATAATCCAGCAATGAATTCATGTATCAATAAGAAAGTTTCTACATGGCCACAATGAAAAACCATGTATACCACTAAAAAGAAAATGAGTTTTCCAAGAAATTTGTCAACTCAATCTCAAAGAGTCAACGCTTTGCAATAATGTGGTTCATCTAGATCACAATGCAAAGATCAAGTATAGCGAAACGATATTTGGACTTGATAAAGCAACAATTTCAAGTGAAGCCACATGCGTAACAAACAACGCATGTGTAACATATGAATTCGTCAAGAATGAAGCAAATGAGTATTCGCTATTATGAAAGAAAACTTTCATGATGCAATGATCATTAGGGGGAGTAGAGATATGAAATTCTACTCACTATATGCAAAAAGTCAAAATTTCAACAAAAGAAATGTAAGGACTTTACCTGGAAGTTCACGTGATGATTGGTTGTTATGTGATATTACCATTGAATGTCGTACATGGCATAATAGCCATAAATGAAGTAGGGGGAATGCGGAGACATGTGACTTCTTTTGCGGCGCCAATAGTTGTGAGTCTCATTAGACTAAGTACCGACTGTTGTGAAATCTTGTTCTAACGTACCTCAGCGAGATTCGTGTCGTTTGCATGATCACGTGGCAAAGTGCCGCATTTCGGTTGGTAGCTCTCCTGCTGACGGGGTTAGTATCGTTGTTGTCATGTCCATTTCTGTTTTCCCCACGGCCTCGCCTTGACAGTCGTGTGTGATATACTTCGACGTCCACTGACGTATAGTTTAAGTTTCATGTAAACTTGTGCATGAGCGTTTCATTCCGCATAGAATGTGATATGCTCCGACATCCGTCGACGTATAATTTGAGTTTCATGTATTCTTGTGCACTAACGTTTCGTTTCACGTAGGTTACCTGCTCGGGTAAGTAAGATAGCATAGACGACATAATATAATGGTGTTTGCCCGAGTTAATAGTCGTAGTTCCTACGTAACGACTTTTAATGGATTTTGACATAAATTCTCCAAAGGTCCTAGATGCAAGTTATCAAAACTCTCAAGGTTTTGCTTACTGTATGTAATCGTTTCGTGTACCATGTATTAAACACAACTCGTGTGCATGTTTAAAAATCAAAATTGTTGACTCATTGTTTTCGGCAACGGTTGGAACCCATATTCGAGTCTTAGGCGTTCTATAGGTGTTCAAGTCTTGATATCTAAGTCCCCAGAGTATAGTGAGGTTAGAGCCTAGGTATCTCTACAGAAACCTAATTCGCTGTAAACCTATAGCTCTGATACCAATCTGTCACACCCCGAAATATCAGAGTTGGCGTGACTGGACTGGTATCTTCATTGCACAGCGGAAGTGTTTGAGCTAAGACTTCTAGAATGTGAACGCCCGCTAAGTACTCGAAATCCCATGGGTTCTCCTACTCCAACCGTTCCTTAGTTTGTGACAAGCAACCTGAGAAAGAACATGCGAAAAAGTCAACATAAAGTTGAGCGAGTCATAGTTTGTTTGTTTGTATCAAATGCGTTTTAAAACACTGGAAATCTTGCATTTGAAAAACCGGTTTGTGAGATCTATCTCATAGCATGTGAAATGTCATCTTTGTATATCGGTAACGAAATGTTTTCTATTATGTTTATAAACCGATATATGTAACTGTTGAGTTTGTAAACCAGTAATGAAATGTTTTCTGTCGTATCTGTAAACTGGTATTGAAATGATTTCTGTTATCTTTGTAAACCGGTATTGAAATATTTTCTGATATCTTTGTAAACCGGTATTGAAATGTTTTCTGTTATCTTGTAACCATGGTATGTTCTGATTCATACATGGAGTCTGTTTAAGGATCTATCAGTGGGTAGCGAGCCCCTAACAAAATGTACCATAAGTAAATAACCAAACCGAGAACACTTTGTTATCATTTGGGATCACAAAAGCACTCCACGGTTAACAACTAGGAGTGGGGCGTGCCTCAAGCCCAATAGATCTACCCCTTTTGCACCTTGGTCACTATGTGATTATTGGTTACTATGTCATCATCCTACTTATGTACATTGATCATGTTATCATCTAAACCCATAGCTAACATACCCATAGTTTTGACATGTATTTCCCCTCGACTGTTTTAAAATAAAACATTGAAATCATTGAAAGGAGGGACATGAACTCACTGGGTTGTCTCGTTTTTCGTACGCAGACCAACTCAGTCCTATTGTTGTAACTTGGACATTCCCGTCCCTAGTCATGAAAATCATGCACGTTTCGTAAATACGTATTTGTTGTAAGAACCGGTAAGTTTAGCTTAAACCTTTTCGTAAACCATTTGAGTTCGTTGAAATCCTGTTGCGAAATGGTTTAGAAACATATGATTTTTATTTCTCGAAACATTGTGTTTTTGCAAAACTTGCATGTCTTTCCACCCCCGAAAACATTTATAAAAATGTAAAACAGTAAAAATTGGGGGTTATGAACTCACCTTGACATTCTTGTGCAAAGCTAGCTTAGCATGATTCCGTAGTGTCGTTCCAAGAACGTGAATTAGCTAGCGTGCAACTATAGCATTCCTAACAAGGAATCACTTATAAGTTTCTAATTAAAACGTAGCTAACCTACGTGTCTGAGCTCTACCAAGTCGTAAATAAAACGACTCTACGAAGGTGTTGTTAGTTTGACTTAGAATAACCGATCAATGGTTATTTGATCCCGTTTATAATCGGGATAAAACTAAGTCATGGAAACGATTTAGTTTTCCGAAGGATTTAGGATATATATGTTTATATATATTTATATATAAAAACATATCTATGTTTACGAAGTCGTTGTTAGTTGTTGCGAATGGAAATACGTAAATCGATAATGGTACGTAATTCGAAACGTCGTATATGATTTGGTGCTATACCGTTGTAGTTTTCGTAAACTAGTGGCTCGTGTTTTGTCAAAACGTTATGAATTCATTTTGTACGTCGTAAAGCGTCGTAAAAAATAAATATACTTTATATTTATTTCACGAAAATACTTCGTTAGGCGTGGCTTATACAATATAAACATGTTTGGTATTTCGGATTTTTAACGAAATTCGGGCAGAGTTTCCTCTGTTTTTGGAATAACCCCGACAACTCAAGTTGTCGTTATTTGTCAAAATTTAACAATAATTCAATGAATTCAAACTATATATACTAAAATTTCATGAAATACGATAAAATAAAATGTGACTAATCACTAATTGATTCGGGTCGAGCTCGGTCGCGTAAAAAAAAAATATATATATATATATATACATATATATATATATATATATATATATATATATATATATAATCTATATCGAACCAAACTAAATTTCGCGTCATTAAAACTTTACCGGGTCTGAGTTGACTGCGTTTGACCAGTTTGACTGCGTGTTGACCAAGTCGTTGACTGAGTTGACTCGGTTTGACCGAGTCAAACCGAGTTGAACCAAACCTTGACCCGAACACCAAACTGAGTCGCGAACTTGAACCATTCTGTTGACCAATTTGACCTGTTGACCGAGTCGACTCGGGTTTGACCAAGTCGACTAGGTTGTACTGAGTTGACCCAACTTAGCTATGTTGACCCAACTTAGCTAAGTTGACCCGGACCGAGTTAACTCGAACATCAAACCGATCTTCAACCCTGAACCGTATCCCAAACTTGAACCGTTGACCCACCCGTGTTTAACTGCTGACTTTTGTTGACTGGCTTTGACCTGTGTTGACTTGTTGACCGGGTCGAGCCGAGTTGCACCGAGTCGACCCGTTTCATGAATCCCTAACCAAAATCCGACATGAACCCGAACTACCGAATCTGTTCCGTGACAACTTGTTAACTGACCCGAGCCCCTAACTTGTATCAGATCTGGCCGAAACCCAACCTGCCATAGCCATCACCTCTGTCGGCGCCATTATCAGTCATCATCAACATTATTTAGAAAATAAAACGGAACAGTTTACCAATCGGAATTAAAAACCAAGGAAGATAAGTGTTCGAGCTTACCCGGAGTATAACAGCACCACTCGTCGCCGCTGTAAAACGCCACCATCACCATCGCTTCTCAGCGGCGGTCTCCGGTAGTCGACGGCGGCGCCGCCCGTTTCCTCCATCTCTCTTCTTGCTCTCTCTACTCCTCTATTCGCTTGTCGTCAGAAACTCACCACCACCGCCTCCCGCGGCGGCGTCGCAGTCCATCATCTCCGAAGCCAGTCTGGTGGCTGGTTTGTTTTAGAGAGAAGGGGGCTGAGGTGTGCGGTTGTGAGAGAAGGATGAGGAGGAGGGTGGTCTGGTGTGGCCAGAATCGGGATCTCCGGTCGTTTGAGTAGTGATCGGACAGAGAGAGGGTTAAGGTTCTCATATGTTGAAATGAAGAGATGGATGGATACTGTCTTAGTGTACGCAGGTTTCTATAAGAAATGAGAGAATAGGGTTTTGATTTTCTTTTTATACATAGGTTTTAAGTGGGCTTGGGACCAGGGCCCATTAGCGTGTTTTGAACGGCCCGATAATTCTCCGAAGCCCGTTTTCGAATCCTGAACTTTGTAAAACGTCATAAAATAAAGTTTTTGGAACCGAAGCGACAAAAATTGTGTAGTATATCATATTTAGACGCGTATGATCGTCGTCATGTTAAAACGCGTAAAATGTTTCGTCTGTCATTTCTAACTCGTTTTTCGATCCGTTTTCAGCTACGGGTAATAAATTTAAAAATGAAGCTAAATATATCATAATATATTAATATTGAGACAGAAATTCGAGTCCGGTGCTTCTGTTTCGTCGTCGTTTGTCGATGCGTTATTGTTTCCGCGTTTTTCGTTCACGTTTGCGTTTTATGTCGTTCGAAAGCATAATATTTTTCACAAAACAAAATCCATAGGTTTAAATTATACGTATAAAATTCGTATTTGTTGGCGTGGTCAATATTTTGTACGGTTTCAGTCCGTTATCGTTTAAAGCTTAGCAGATTCCCCGCAGTTTACTATTCACGCACTGTAAAGCCGAATAGGTGTTCCTAGGCACTCCAAAGGCCCAATTAAGTTTATTTATGTCTTAAACGTTGTTATTATCATCCTAAACATTTGTTAATCGTGTAATTTGGAGCCATAAATTACCGGTTGTCACAGGTCGTTCGATCGGATGGCCATCCGATCGGATGGTCATCCGGTCGGATGTCCATTCGACCGAATGGTCATTCGATCGGAGGGATTTCGCGTGTTGGTTTTCCGACTTTCGATTCGTGCGTTGAGCGTGGCGTTTAAGCGAGTTGCGAGTAAGCGATGCGATAGTATTTAACAACAGTTACAAAAATAACATAACTAACACATAACATAAAAGCATAACTTAGTTTTCGAGTCCGCGACGAGATTGCGTTGCGATAGAGTTGCGTTTGCGTTTGCGAGTAACACCTTTAACATAAACAAACATGCACAAGTAAAACACATAATAACACACACATAAAACAATAACCAATAAATGCGACTCGAGTTGCGATGCGATGGTGATGTAATAGCGTTAAGTAGATTAGCGTTTAATTGTGTATATTGCATTGTTACTTCACATATTACAAATCGTAGAACAAAATAGCGTCAACTAACATTCGTCGATTAGCGAGTCAAAGAGTACAAGCAATAATCAAGTATGAAATGTCAGATCTGAATAGCAAACTTTTCTTCCTTTGACTTTGACTTTGACTTGTACTTTGACTTTAAAAGTCGGGTTGTTACAGCCTCCCCTACATTAGGGAATTTCATCCCGAAATTAAGGCACAGGCGTAACGAATAGTTGTGGATATTTAGCCTTCATATCACTCTCGAGTTCCCATGTGAACTCGGCACCGTGTTTGCCTTCCTAGTGAACCTTCACCATGGGAATGCGTGAGCGTCAGAGCTTCTTGGTTTCTCGATCCATGATCTCGACTGGCTTTTCCACGAAGTGTAATGTTTCGTCCACTTGTAGATCCTCAAGAGGTACATGTAAATTCTGCTCGGCTAGACACTTTTTGAGGTTCGAAACATGGAAAGTCAGATGAACGTTGCTGAGTTCCTCCGGTAATGCGAGTCTGTAGGCCACTTTACCAATTCTTTCAAGAATCTTAAAGGGTCCAACATGTAGGATCGATTTGACCGATCGAATGAGTCAATTTGAATGTGTTTACACTATTTAGATGGCGGAAACATCTAAACAGCTTAGAATCAGACAGAAAAGAGTAGAAAACAGAATAGATTCACTTTTAACACTTGTTCTCTGTTATATATTGACTTGAAAAACTGGCAGCACTTCGTTACAACTTCTCGGAATGCGTACCAACTGAGAACTACACAAGCCTATTTATAGGCATCAAGATTTCGCTTCAACATGCCTCAAGCGAAATCTTATCATGTGATTTCGCTTGAGGCTTACATCATGACCCCTTCAAGCGAAACCTTTACAAACTAAAATAAACTTACATTTAGACTTCTACACTTTACATACTTGACATATTTAGACCCTAGACTTATGACGTAGGCTTTAGACATCGTGTATCAACAAACTCCCCCTTGGATACAGCCGAAGTCTTCAGTCTAGATCTTCACATGGATTTGAACTTTTCTTCTCTAGGCTTAGGTTTCCTTGACAACAACTTCCTAAGCTTTTCATTTTCATCAACTCTTTTCTTTACTTCAGCAGCTTGCCTTTGAGCAAATGTCTCCCGAAGATATCTATCTTTATCTTCTCGAGCTTTACGTTCCTTTTCAGTTTTCCTTTTGACTTTCTCCTCCAAAGCCCACAAAGATGACTTCCATTTAGTTCCAGAATTGATATTCTTTTGAAAACACACATTCACAACTCTCTGAAACTGCATTGCCTGATCTCTATCTTTTGGCGAATGATGAATCTTGTTGATGAACAAGCATTCTATATCTTTTGCCGAGCAATTAACATGCCACATTGGATCAAAGACACGAATTTCTCTAAGTTTACCTCCTGCTTGATACGAGATCACTGCTTCAGTAGACAGACAACTATATACCCAATGTATAAATCCTTTATAGAATTCTTGTTCCATTGGAGGTACTGGTATAATCTTCATTGTCTTTGGCTTCTTGATATTAAGAATCCTTTCTTCAACACCAGTATCAGGATTAATTCTTGGAATAATCTTTGGACGATGAGGCTTCCAGAATCTGAATCCCTTAAATGATTGAAATCTGATAAACCCCCACATTTTAATGTCATTCTTCCTCACAGGATATTCCAAAGCTTTGACCTGTGATAACTCCTCAACATCCCACCATGGGAGTGACATAAGATCAAACAACTTTTCAAAATACTGAACACCACATTCTCTTCTGACTGCATAAGCATTCACATGTGGTAGAAAACCCCAACTAATAATATCTCCCAAAGAAATACTTCGATCCTGTTGATAAAACTTCAAAGGTCTTTTAAACTTTCTGTCATGATCAACCTTGAACCATTTCTTTTTCTCTTCTTTATCCAGATCTTTCTTTGTACCATCAGGATTAAAGTTTTTAATAACTTCAGCAACTTTTCTCCTCAACTCATCTCGATTCTCTTCAGTGAAAAATTCCATCAGTGTAGGCAACTGAGAAGTATCTTCATGAACACTTTCATCATCTTCCCAGTCTTCAACTTCTACTCGATCATACAGATCAGCATCTTCAACATATCGATATTCATAATCATCATAATGATCATCATCAAATTCATTCAGCTCTCTTTCTAAATCAGAATTCATTTCTTCTTCGAAATCAAACTTGAACTCTGGATGATCTCTTCTAGTCATTTCTTTTATGATTTCCAGCGTATAGTTATGAAAATGCTCTCCTTCTTCCCGATATGTATCCAGTCTAAGAATCAACTTTTCAGCTTGATCAACATTTTGATCATCACCACGCTCCCCCTCACTTGTTGCACTATCATGTTCAACATTTGCATCATCTTCTAATAAATCATCAATTGCTTCTTCAGTTGTTTTCTCAGAAATTTTCAGACCAGAAGCACCTTGATCTTGATCATCATCTCCATCATTATCATCACTACTACTTGCAGAGATCACATCATCATCTGCATCTTCTTCTTCATCTTCGTCATCATCTTCTTCATTTTCTCCAGTAAGAAGATCATCAATTTCAACATCAATATCAAAAATACCAGAAACTGATGTAAGAGGACGAACATTCAGAATGATATCTTCAGAAACATTAACTGGAATAATAGCTTTTTCTTCAATTTCAGGACCCTTTCCCTTATCCTTCATTTGCTTATCAATTTCAGCCTGTTTCTTAGCTTTCTCTTCATCACGAACAAATTCATTGAATTTCAACTCTAAAGATGTACCCACCAACTTTTCCAACACTTTCTTCATCATTTTGCTTTCATGTTCATTTCGTGCTTTGATTTCCTCCAACTCTTGATTTTTCAACTCATAGTACTTGAGATGTTCATCCCTATTCTTCTTTTCTTCCAGTAGCTCTGCAATCTGAACTTTCATAATATCCATCTCTGCTTCATTAGATTCTATTTTCTTCAGCAAAGACTTGTTTTCAGCTTCAGTTGCCTTTACTCTCAATTCAAGAACTTTCTCACGATTTTCCATCTTTTTACACTCAGCTGCTAACTTCTTGTTTTCATCAGCTACAACATCAATTCTCTTTTCAACATGTATAATCTGTTCATCTGTTGCAAAAGTAATATTTCCAATATCATCAAGAGAAACATTTTCAGGAATACCAGCAAAACCTTTAAATCCAGAAGATCCAGGTGTTGTTTGAATGCTAGGTTGTGAAGATGGTGGTGTTTGGATATTAATTTGTGGAGTAGAAATAGGTTCATGTGGTGGTGAGAGATGTGGTGGTGAATGAAGTGGAATAGGTTCAGATGGTGGTATAGATTGACTGGTTCCTTCAGTTGTTTTCTTTTTCAAGACAATTTTTGGAATCTTGATTGTTGGACTAACAACTCGAGTCTTCTTCTGAGCAACTTTCTTTCGAGCTCCTCTCTTCTTTTTACCACTATCAGGAGTTTGTGATTCAGATACATGTTCCGGTGAAGGTACATAAGCAGCATCATCTTTCTCTTGTCTCTTTCTCTTTTTTAACAACTTTTCTTGTTCAGCTGCTTCTTTAATTCTTCTTTGACGTGCAACTTCATCAATAGATTCATCTGAAGAACTAGAAGAACTTGCAACAACATCTTCAATCACTACATTATCAGCAGCTTTACTTTGTTCAAGAACAGATTCAGAAATCCCTTTCAAAAACTCTGTAGATCTTGGAGAAAAACGAATATCTCCTTCAACATTTGTTTCAATTTCAGTTTCAGCTTCAATGTTGATTTCAGCTTCAGTTTCAACATTAGCTTCTGCTACAGCTTCAACTACTACTTCATCTTCAGGTTCATCAACCAATAGCGTTTTAGCAACCTTCTTACGATGCTTCTTTGGTTGTGAAGATGAACCTTCTTCAGCTTGCACTTTAGGAGTTGATTTCTTACTCCTCTTCTTTTGTTCTTTTACAAACCACACACTTCTTGATGGTTTAAACTTTGTCAGCTTCTCCAACTCATCAGCATAACCAGTTTCAGTTCTTTCATCTTCATTCCTCCAGTGTTCATGATTAACTGGATCAGGATCTTGATAATCTGGATTGCTTATAAAACCAAAAAATGCAACTTCCTTCTCAGGTTCAGGATGATTTGTATGATATCTTGCTAATTGAACAATAGAATCATCATTCATGTGAGCCAGAACCAACAAGTCATTCTCCATATCTCGAACAATTCCTGGATAAGCATGATCAATCATCATTTGAATGAATCTAGGATATATCCAGCTTCTCCTTTTTGATGTCACCTCTTCCACAAGATAATGAAATACAATATGAGAGAAATTGTACTTCTTGTTTAAAACAAGAGCAACTACCATGTTCATGTGATAATCACGCATAGCATCGTAACTACCCTTTTGATGACTTAGAGCAATCAACACTGAATGAATAAAGAATTTGAACGGCTTTGTAAATTTTGATTTCAAAACATTAGCAGCTTTCACATCTCCAATGTATCCCATTCTAAGCAAACATCCTTTCACCATCCTTTCAGGAAATGCTGTTGGTGAATCTTCAGTATCAGGAAAATCTAGAATCTCACGAACATATGCCTCCGTTATCAGAATTTGTTTCTTTTCATCAGCAACCTTAACAAGCGAAGTAATTACTTTGTTTTTCTCATCATATACAGCATGCTTCCAAAAACGTTTGATGTGTGACTTTTACACCATTCTTCTATCTGTTAACGCTTTTTGAATCGGCAATCTTCTCATGAATTCCAGAATGCTAGAGAACTCAGACAATTTTGAACTCCTTGTCACATCAAGATCACAACAAGAGTTGTGAAGAGCTTTGAATAGAATATTCGAAGGCTGCACATCAAATACCACAAAAATTCAAACACATTAGACAATTTTTTTATAAAAATTTCAAATTTCCTCATCATTTCAAGCGATATCTATGATTTCACTTAAAGAACATCTGATCATATAACACTTTGTTCAAGCGAAATTAATATCTAAACATTTCTTGAAGCGACACAGACATAACCCTCGAAGCGACACTGTCCAATCATCAAATTTTTTTTTTTTAAACAAATGAACAAATTGATCACACAGTCCCGTTCTACTTACAATTCCGAGCAACAAGATATGAATTTCATTCATTTTAACCCATCTATCTGTTCTAGATCTAAGATTGAAATTCTGGTCAAAACGACAAACCTTAAAAATTCAGATCTGAAACAATCAAACATCACACAACAATCTACACATGATTCCGACTACACATGAATGATTTGATTTGATTTTATCCAGTTAAAAACCCTAAAACTATGTGTTCTAACCCTAACCGACTCCGACACATCAAAAATCAACGAAAAACGGTACAAATCAACACCATCACTTACATTCACCATGTTAGTAGTTGTGTATGCCCACTAAAAACACAAGATTTGATGAAATTTGGGCAGAGTAACGGTCAGAAAAACAAAGATTTGGATGAATTCGCTTGAAGTCTCTCTGACAGACCTTGAAGCGAAATGATTGAAAATAATGACTGAAGCGAAGCATGTTGTCCTCTTATACTTCTGACGATTTCGCTTCAGGCAAACTTACAACATCTTGAAGCGAATTCGTTAACATGAAGGTTTCGCTTGAAACAAATTTAAGCGCAATTTTGTATCTTGAAGCGAAAACCTTAAAAACTTGTTTTTACCTTTTTGAATTTTTTAGATTTTAATGACACACCCAGTTAACCAAGTCCAAGTTAATGACCTTGGTCAACTGACTAGTCTGCCAAGTCCAACTCAATGACCTTGGCTAACCAAACTATGAAGATACCGGATTTCTTGAAAAAAAAAATTAAGTTCAAATTAATGAACTTTTGAATCATTTTGATCTTTCAAACTCATTTTAATCAACAAACACTTGTACCAATCATTGTACTGCATCACAAACTTACCCAATCCTCATCAATCACAGACATGATCTGCACAAGACTTTGAACTTTCGATTCCCAATGTCAGTTGTCGAAAATAAAATGAAAGATTAAAATCTTTTTGGATTTTAAACTGAATAAGCTGAAACTATGTACACACAATCTTTTTGTGAGCGTGTTAAGGGATCATATCAGCTGCCAACAAGATACAAGTACCGTTAAGCTGAGATACATTACCAATATTAAACAATTTGCATTGATTTACGATATACTGATCCACTTTAAATCTTCACACATTTCTCAAACTGTTCAGGATACAAATTTAATGTTTTAAGACTTAAACTTTTATATGTGTCCCACCTCAGAATATACTCCCGTATCCAGATCCCAATATTCAGTCTTACAGGAAAGATTTAACACAAATGATATCTGTAAGGGGTTAATAACTTATGAAGAATCATGAGAGCTCAGGTCAGAACTACCGTTCAGCAGAGAGATCATGACTCGACTTTTGGTATGTCCCCTTTAGAGGATCTTTTATACAACAGCATGGCTAAGCAATTTTATTGTCTTATCATATATGCTGAGTGTGATGCTATATTTCAAGCATTTGCGAAAAGTATTATTCGAGGACTAGGTCAGAACCACCGTTCAGCAGAAGTCCTGGAATAATACCCCAGAGATCATTGAGTAAACAATCCTAGTATATCAGAATACGAGACCTTTCAAACGAGATTTCAGGGGTTACCTATATATCCTGGAGGTGTTCCCCACATAAAAGCAAGTAATTTTATGTTAATATCCCGAACATTTTTACTGAATGTGTAAAGACCTATCGTAACATCATCTACAAGACTGCTTAACACATTTATACTTTACAAATCTTTAGCATACTGCACCCGTTTAGCTGATGTACTATCATTTCCCTTTTATACACAAACTCATTTTTACTTTTTCAAATGTTTTTGGTTTTTATAGATTTTATCATGTTTTTGTATTTTTCTGCAAACATTCTCCCCCTAAAAAGAAAAACATATTTTTGTGTTTTTGTTTTTATCGAAAAGCAGAAAATAAACTGTACAAACAAAAATTGACAACACGACAAAAGTTCACGTCAGATCGCCGTCCAATTCGGCATCACATTCAACAACCCTCCCAGATTGCAGATTTTTCATTCCATTCAATTTTAAAAGATAATAAAACCTCTTTTTATCAAATGGTTTGGTATAGAAATCCGCTTTCTGTTCATCGGTGTGCAGATATTCAATCCGAATTAATTTTTTCTCGTGACAATCTCGAATAAAATGATGACGGATCTCAATGTGTTTTGTTTTTGAATGGTGAACCGGATTTTTAGTAATATTAATGGCTGCTTCATTGTCCACGAAAATTGGAGTATCTAAGAATTGCAAACCAAAGTCACGCATTTGCTGTTGGATCCAAAGGATCTGCGAACAACAGCTGGAAGCTGAAACGTATTCAGCTTCACAAGTAGAAAGCGCTACAGTGGTTTGTTTCTTACACTGCCAGGTAACGAGTCGAGTTCCTAAGAACTGACACCCGGCAGTGGTGGACTTTGCGTTCTGTTTGCAGCTTCCGAAATCTGAATCAGCGAAACCGGATAAAGTAAAGTCACCCAGTCTAGGATACCACAAACCGATGTTTGGGCAGCCTTTTAGATACCGTAGTATACGTTTCACGATTGTCAGGTGTGACTGCTTCGGATTCGACTGATATCTGGCACATAAGCATGTCGGATACATGATGTCCGGACGAGAAGCTGTGAGATACATCAAGGAACCAATAATTGATCGGTACAATGTTTCATCCATCTTCACTCCATTCTCATCTGGACAAATCCCATGATTCTGTGGAAGGGGAGTGGATGCTGGACTACAATCTGCCATATCAAACTTGTCTAGCACATCCTTCACATACTTTGACTGATGAATGAAGATTCCGTCGGGCATTTGTTCTACCTGCAACCCGAGGAAAAACTTCATTTCGCCCATTGAGCTCATTTCAAACTTTTTCTTCATCACTAGCTCAAACTCTTTGCACATCTCGTCGTTAGTGGATCCAAAAATGATATCGTCCACGTAAATCTGCACAATCAACAAATGGTTTTCTTTTTCTTTAATAAACAAAGTGCTATCTACTGTACCTCTTGTGAACCCGTTGTCCAACAAGTATGTCGAGAGCGTTTCATACCAGGCTCTTGGAGCCTGATGAAGTCCGTATAATGACTTGTCAAGTAGAAACACCTTGTTTTTGTGCTGTGGATCTGTGAAACCCGGAGGTTGCCCTACATACACTTCCTCTTTGATAGTTCCATAGAGAAAAGCAGATTTCACGTCAAGTTGATATACTTTAAAGTTCTTCCATGATGCAAAGGCCAGAAAAATCCGAATTGCCTCTAGCCTTGCAACTGGTGCGTAGACTTCATCGTAATCAATTCCTTCTTGTTGACTGAATCCTTGAACGACCAGTCTTGCTTTGTTTCTCACCACGACTCCTCTATCATATCTTTTGCATTTAAAAACCCACTTTGTTTTAATCAACTTTTGATTCTCAGGCAAATCTACAAGTTTCCAGACACCCAGCTTCTCGAACTGTTGCAACTCCTCCTGCATTGCATTAACCCAGCTCTCCTCAGTCAATGCTTCTTTGTATGTCTTGGGCTCTATCTGCGAGATAAAACATTTTAAAGAAACCTCTTTCTGCATGTCAGCAATAGATGAATAAAAACAAGTAAGAGCTTGATCTATTTGGTGTCGAGTTTTAACACCACTTTGCAAGTCGCCAATGATCTGTTCTGAAGGGTGATAGGATAACGTTCGTGGCATTGCACTGTCAGGCACGACAACTTCCGATTCCAGATTTGAAATGTCAAGATCAATAATTTGATCAACAGCCTCTTCTGTTGTCTCATTTGGTTCCTCGTCAAAGGTAGGAGCGGGTTCCTCCTCTGTGTCGTCAGAAACGTCAAATGACTGAGCTGGTTCCTCTGGTTCCTCTGGTGGTATATGAACGGTTCCACTTGGTCCGGATTCATCATCATGAGTACCCATGGTGGGCGTAGGAACATCTAGCGGTCTAGATTCCGGCTCTGACAAATGACTTTGTTGATACAAGTACATGAGAGCAAGTTCCTCCTCACTTGGCTCGGACGGCAGATGAAACGATTCCCAGAGTTTATCGTAGTCAAATAGGAATCTTTGTCCGGGAAGTTGTGGTGACGGAGTATGCTTCTGACAATCCACATGAAGCACCTGAATCACCTTGCTCAGACATGGTACGAACACCCTTTTTAATGGGCTGGCGTATCCTACAAAGAAACCTTCATTTGATTTTGCCCCAAACTTTCCGTCTTCATCCATGAACGTACACGGTGATCCGAAAGGTTCTAAGAACTCAAGATTCGGCTTGTAACGATGCAGTAACTCAAAACATGTCTTTCCATACTTCTTGACAGTAAGGACTCTGTTCAGTGTATAGCACGCTGCAGATACTGCTTCACTCCAGAAGAAAATAGGTAGCTTGGAATCTGCTAACATTGTACGTGCTGTCTCGATTAGGGTTCTATTCTTTCTTTCAGCTACGCCGTTTTGCTGTGGAGTATACGGCGCACTGAATTCATGAAGAATTCCCTTTTCATTACAAAACTCGTACATTTTGTTGTTTTTAAATTCAGTTCCATTGTCGCTTCTAATTCTCCGGATAGGCAGTTTGTATACAGTTTCCATCTTCTTGAAAAGTATCATCAAAGACTCAAATGTTTGATCTTTCCGTTCTAAGCACACAACCCAAGAAAATCTTGAAAAATCATCTGTAACCACCAAGCAGTACAAATCCCGGCTAATGCTCTTAACGTTGACAGGCCCGAAGAGATCCATGTGCAATCTCTCAAGAGGTAACCTGATCGAATTCATGACTTTCAAAGGATGTGATTTTCGTACCTGCTTACCTTTCTTACATGCAATACAATCATCATTTAAATGAAAATTTTTCAAGTTAACACCATCAACTAAATCATTATGTACCAAAAAATTCATTTTGCGAACATGAATGTGGCCCATCTTACGATGCCACATGATTGAATCTTTTTCTGTTGCTTTGTTTTTAGACACAAAACACTGTTTCTGATGAGACGTTGGCGTCGCTGTGCTCATATCAAGATAATAAAGATCATACTCCCGTGGAGCACGCAACAACACCATCTCATCAGGGATTTTAAACCCTGGTTTCAAAATCACACATTCAGTTTTTGTAAAATGAACACTGAAATCTTTATCACAAATCTGTGAAATACTGAGTAGATTGTTTGTCAACTCCACTATGTAGTTTACTTTGTCAAAAGATATCACACCATTTGTCAAAATTCCTTGACCAACAATTCTTCCACCTTGACTCCCAGCAAATCCTACATGACCTCCATTGATAGATTTTACATCATAGAGTAAAGCAAGCGTCCCAGTCATGTGCCTTGACGCACCACTATCCATGATCCATTTTGATAGAATTGACTTGGGCAGCCCCTGCACATATCATATCAAATTCATTCAAACAATGAACTCCATGACTTCTTGACTTCTGAAACACTTCCAAACACTACATCACACTTTTCATCAATCTTAGGAAAATCAAATGTGACGTTCGAAGCAACAGGTTCCACTTTTGATTTTAACATATTTTCTTTGATTGGAGGAAACTCTGCAAGAAACTTATCAAGCTCAGATTCAAATTCTTGTTTATCATTTGCACCCACTTTTGATGCATAAAATTCCTTTGTTCCTTTGACCTTTCTGTCAACCATTTTTCCAAAAATATTTTGAACAATAGGATTAAAAGCTTTTGAATCAAACTTTAACTCGTTCTCCATTTTCTTTACCTCAACTGATTGTGATTTGGTTTCAACAACTTTTGTTTCATTTTTCAAAATGTTTTCCATCTTTTTCTCCTCGACTGATGGTTTTGATTTTACAACCCAAACTTGATTTTCAAAAGTTTTCGTTTTTGGATAAATCTTTGAAGTCATTTGGGACTTTGAAGATTCACCAATCTCAAATGTTGATTTCAGCTTATCTTCCGACTTCAATGATTCACCCCTTTTCAAGATTCGAATTGGTGAAACCATCGGCTCTTTGCCCTTTGTGTTAACTGGTGACTTAGATTGAGATTTTTTAACAAATGGTTTAATGACAGGTTTTTCAAAAACTTTCTTGCATTGTCTTGCCATGTGTCCGATTTCATTGCAGCGATAGCAAACTCTTTTGTCATACTCAACAAAAGTTGACTTGAACGACTCTTCTTTTAGTTTCTTTGCTGCATTGAAATCGTCAATTGCTTTTTGACTAAAAATGTATTCCTTCTCATCATCCACACTTGGTCCAACAACAAAAACATCATTCATTTTATCTTTTGTCTTGACAACCTTCTTAGCCATCTTTTTCTCAAAACCAATTCCTTTGTTTTTAAAATTGTTACCATTTTTCTTGTTACCATTACCTTCCCATTCTTTTTTCCCAAAATTGTTGACATGTGTTGTAACAAATGATTTTTTAGTTTTTGAAAAGAATTCTTTGTTATTAACCTCATCAATGTTCATTTCAACCAATTTGAAAACTTTCTCAACATTCTCAATTTTCACATTCTGAAGAGGATACTCGAAATCGGAATAAAGTTTGTCTGTTCCAATCATAGTATATACTACCATAATCGAATCATCATTCGCACTCTTGTCCGATTTTGGTATAAACCGTTCCAAGAAATTACTTTCATCTTCAGAATCTGTAATATTTTTCTCAGATTTTGACTTCTCAGAGTTATCAATCTCTTCATCTAACACCTGATCGACAACAGTTTTAATAATCTGTGATTCGTTGTCGGTGTCGGATGCAGAGAATGTAACATCAATGCTTTCAGGCAAATCATCCTCAATTGATCTCAATTTGAGATTCAAAGCAGCTTCCACCCCATCTGGATATTTCTGTGTGTAATGATTCCACATTGGGGGTGGAACACTCTTAAAGACTGGTGTTTCATCAGGTTGTTTTGGGACAATCTGTTCAATCACATATGAAGATGCTATATAACTCATCAACTTCTTGTCAATTCTTTCATTTTCAATTTTTGTTAACTCCAATTCCGTTTTTAATGAAGCAATTGTGTCCAAATGAAAATTGATTTCTATTTGTTTATCCAAAACATTTGATTTTAGTAATTTCGTGGCTTTATCATTTTCAAGACTTTCATCCTGAATCATTTTGATAGATTTAGCCAATTTGTCATATGCTTCTTTTACTTCGCTCAGATCAAATTTTAACATGTCTACATGATGTTTCATTTCCTGATACTTAGTATCTTTCTCAAGACACTCCATGCAAGGTTGTAAACACTTCTGGCATGGTGTTTCAGGAATTGAAACAACTTTTTCAACAACCTGTTCATGACAAACATTTTTCACATCTTGTTTACCGACATTCTCAGACTCTGACTCAGACAATTTGACTGATTCGTTTTCCTGAACTCCAGATTCCTCTCGTTTGACAGACTCATTACTGACAAACTTAGACTCCTCAGATTCTGAGTCTACCTCTCTCAGTTTTGCCATGAGAGCTTTGTCAGCAATTTCTTTCAAAGTGTCTACGGTCATTTCCTTTGTCACATCTATCATTTCTTCAACAAACTCTTTCTTCTCCTCATATCTTGGACACAATCCAGTCGTCGGTTCTTCAAAGAAACCTGCAAATGATTAAAAAATTTTAGGCGGCATGATAGATCTCAAAGAACTAGTTAATACCTCCAGTTCAGATTGAGATTGATGAACTTCAGCAGCTATTTCTTCAAAATTGTCCACATTTTCAACAGAAACCTCTTCAACAACTGCAGAACCATTTTCAGTAACTGTTTCTGGTTCAGACACCATTTCGGAAATTTCATCAACTTCAGCCATCATTGCCTGTCCGTCACTACTGGGAATATATTTATCCCAGCTGAACCCTGCAGCTACCTTCTCATCATTTTGATTCACAATCATCGCCTTTTCTGGTTTATTTTCAATTTGTGGTCTTTGAACAGTAGGCTGTTGATTTGGTCGATGATAGATTGCTTGCTTGTAGTAGTCGTTGGTGAACGGGTTTTGATGATTGTTTACTTCACGATTCGGACATTCTCTCTTAAAATGACCACGTTCTTTACACTTGAAGCACGTAACTTTCGATTTGTCGAACCCTAACTTCTGATCAGGACCTGATAAACTGTTCCGGCCTGTAATCTCCATAAACCGTTGTGCTCTTCTAACCAAACTTGCCATGCCCCATTTTATATCAATCAGTTCAAGTTCCTCCGGGTCAATCTGGTCATAATCCTCTTTGGTCATATCAGGATTACCAATCCTACCTGCCACTAAGCCTTCATAAGCCTCTAGAACGGAAGCAAGTACCGCAATGTGTTGTCTCGCGGCAGTTTCAGTAATTTCATTTCCATTCTTAATATTCACCGCGATGTTGCACTGCACCCCAGAAACATAAGCCTGATTATTTGAACTTGTAGAGCTTTGAGGTGAAGACTGCTCTTGAACTTTGAAATTTGGATCATAGTTCACAAATGGTGAAGGCTTGTTTGATTGTGGAGTTTTTGTAGAACCACCCAAATTTACATCAGCACTAAAACCCGTCTGTATCTTTGGACTTTGATTTGTTATTACAGGATTACTTCCTTTGTAATACAAAGATATGTCTTGCTGCACATTTGCTGAATTCATTTGTTTGATCTTTGATAGTTCCAATTCATGTGCCTCAATTTTCTCAATGAAACCACTCAAACTCATACTAGCAAAATTTGTATTGTTCTTCATCACCATTAGGTACGTTCCCCATTCATCATAAGGTAACGCGTCTGCTAATTTGTCGATCCACTCTTCATTTGTTTTGGTTATCTTCAATCTACCCATCTCCAAAACCAAATGACAGTATCGTTCAATCAATTGCTTTGTGGTGTCTCCTTTCATTCCCGTGAAAATGTCAAACTGCTTGTTTATCAATGCCTTTTTGCTTTTCATCATTTCTCCACTTCCTTCAAACTTTAACAACAATTTATCCCAAAGAGATTTTGAATTGTCTTCGTGATGTAACAGTACTAAGATGTCCTCCTTAATTGCTTGTTGAAGGATGCTCATCATTTTCTTTTCAGCCTTAAAGTCAGCTTGTTCCGTTTGGTTCAGACCTCCAATCCCTTTTGGATGACCCATAGCATTAACAGGAGATACATATTTATCCTCAATCTTCAACCAGCTTTCAAAATGATTAGCTTGAACCCACGTTTTAAATCTTCCTGCCCAACTCGAATATTCGTCGATGTTCATGAGTTTAGGAGGCTTTTGCATTGTTCCCAATTCGTTCTCCATGTTGACGTTTTGTAAAACACTACCCGAGGTTTGTCCTGCTACCATACCACTTCCCGAGAAGAAGTTATAAAACTCTTGGTTTTCCATTTTTAGAAATTTACCGAGTAGTTTTAAAAATTTTCACACACACACTTTTCACAAAATCAGACTATCGAACAAGTTCACGAACACTATGGACTTTCAGAAATCTCAAGCGAAATCACTCAAACTTCAAGCGAAATCACAGAAGATTTCAAGCGAAACTCACAAAACAAACACAGTATGATTTCGCTTCTAACAACAAGATCTCAAGCGAAATCAATGGTTTCGCTTCAAACTTTCTTTTCAGTCAAAAACAAACTCCTCAAGCGAAATATACAATTTCGCTTCAAACAAACAAAATATTTCAAGCGAAAGCAACAGTTTCGCTTCAAAACACCAACAATCAATCTGCTCGCTCAAGCGAAATCTGGTTTTCAAGTCATTTTTGTCAATTTTAGTCCGAGTTTTAATCTGAATTTCTCAAGGCTTTGTTAAAACACACTTTTACACACACTGTGAAAGTCTTAGTCCATTTTGTCCGTGTTTTCGTCCAGAAATCAATTTTTGTGAGTAAAAACCAACTGATTCAAGTAAACACACTCATAACCTGCTCTGATACCAATTGTAGGATCGATTTGACCGATCGAATGAGTCAATTTGAATGTGTTTACACTATTTAGATGGCGGAAACATCTAAACAGCTTAGAATCAGACAGAAAAGAGTAGAAAACAGAATAGATTCACTTTTAACACTTGTTCTCTGTTATATATTGACTTGAAAAACTGGCAGCACTTCGTTACAACTTCTCGGAATGCGTACCAACTGAGAACTACACAAGCCTATTTATAGGCATCAAGATTTCGCTTCAACATGCCTCAAGCGAAATCTTATCATGTGATTTCGCTTGAGGCTTACATCATGACCCCTTCAAGCGAAACCTTTACAAACTAAAATAAACTTACATTTAGACTTCTACACTTTACATACTTGACATATTTAGACCCTAGACTTATGACGTAGGCTTTAGACATCGTGTATCAACACAACATATTGAGGTGCGAGCTTTCCTTTCTTGCCGAATCGGATCACCCCCTTCTAATGTGAAACCTTTAGGAGTACGTGATCGCCAACGTCAAATTCAAGGGGCTTGTGACGTTTATCGGTGTAACTCTTTTAACGACTCCGAGCTTTCAATAGATTGTCTGGTATCTGGAGGATCTTGTCAATTGTTTCTTGCAATAACTCAGGAGCAGTAATTTGCGCATCTCCGATCTCGTGCCACACAATAGGCGGTCGACATTTTCTTCCATATAAGGCCTCAAATGGTACCATTTGAATGCTATAATGATAACTATTATTGTACGAGAATTCGACTAAAGGTAAATGCGAATCCCAATTACCACTGGAATCTATCACACACGAGCGAAGCATGTCTTCAAGGGTGCGAATCGTGCATTTAGTCTGACCGTCGGTTTGGGGATGGAAATCGGTACTTAGATTAAGAGTAGTACCGAGAGAAGATTGAAACGTTTCCCGAAGACGCGAGGTGAATCTCCCATCGCGGTCAGAAATGATATCACGAGGTGTCCCATGTCGACAAATGACTTCGTCGATATAGATCCGTGCTAATCG
This sequence comes from Helianthus tuberosus, assembly GCA_030545235.1. Classification (NCBI taxonomy): domain Eukaryota; kingdom Viridiplantae; phylum Streptophyta; class Magnoliopsida; order Asterales; family Asteraceae; genus Helianthus; species Helianthus tuberosus. The sequence goes on along the minus strand of CM060367.1, from coordinate 146,457,807 downwards.
TTCTACCTTAAAGTCTTCTCGTATCGGCAGAAAATGAGCAGATTAAGTAAGATGATCAACGATAACCCATATGCTATCGTGACCTGATGGCGTGTGCGGAAGTTTCGTTATGAAGTCCATAGCTATACTCTCCCATTTCCACATAGGGATCTCGGGTTGCACGAGTAAGCCAGAGGTTCTTTGTTGCTCGGCCTTGACTTTCGAACAAGTCAGGCACTTCGAAACATAGATAGCGATATCCTTCTTCATTCCAGGCCACCAATACCGAAGATGAAGGTCATGGTACATCTTATCGGCATCGGGATGAATGGAATACCAAGACTTGTGAGCTTCAGTCAACAATATCTCCCGAAGGTTATTGCGACTTGGTATCTAGATGCGATCGAGATAGTAATAGATACCGTTCGATTTGGTGACAAGTTAGGTTTCAGCACTACACTTCTTCATTTCCTCTTTCAAGGTGTTCTCAATGAAGCAGGTGTGCTGAGCCTCACGAATTAGAGCTTCGAGGTCGTGTGAGGCTTGAGTATTACGAACGCTATGCAAATAGCTTCGTCGGCTGAGAGCGTCGACAACGACATTTGCCTTGCCAGGGTGGTAACGAATCTCACAGTCGTAATCGTTGAGAAGTTTAACCCATCGGCGTTAGTGTGACAACTGCCACTTTCTGGCAACATTCATACACTTAAAGTACTCATTTTTAGCTACATTTTTATACATTTTGAACACCCGAACTGCGTATTTCGTAACATACACTTAGAATACTCATGGAATACTTACTTAGGATGCACATGATTCATTTATATTGAATACATTTGAAATAGTTTAAACAATGCATCGAAACTACTAGAAAAGCACCTAGTAAACTAGTATTCTGACGAAAACGCAGGATCCGCAGAAACCATCTAAACGACATCTTTACGACTCAGACGAAAGTCCAACATCTAATATATATTAAACCCTAACTAGGAATGCAAGGGTTTGATTAAAAACCTTTCCGAAGTCCGACAACGCTAAAAATTGCCCGAAAAGCACTAAAAGCGACGATTTCAACACTTTTCCGCAGAAATTTTGCAGAAATCAGCTTTTTAATATTTTTACAACATGTAAAAATGATTTTTAACTTAGAATTCATATGAGGATATGTTAGTGCATAATGTCTAGAGCCTGCGTCTTAGTCATAGTTTATCTTGTATAAGGGTTTAAATGTGCTTAATTATGTAATTACAGGGGTTAGATTGATATTTGGTTTGTAAAGTTTTAAGAGGTTTCGCTTTTATGTCATGGTGACACATAAGCGAAATCAGTTGTATGAGATTTCGCTTATGTGTCAGACCATATGAGCGAAACCCCATGGATTATAAATACCCCTTGTGTATGTTCTCATTCAGTAATGTTCATGTCATAGGTGCCGAACTGCTGACCTTGTATTTTCTGAATGTTGAATGAGAAAAGTGTTTAAAAGTGTATCTACTCTGTTTCTACTCCGTTTCTGATTCGTTTCATGCACATTATGTGTTTCCGCCACATAATGTGTAGGTTCTAGCTTCAATTGTCTCATTAGACTGACAATATCGGTCCTACAATTGGTATCAGAGCCAGTTGTAAGCTAGTTACCAAGAATCGAATCTATTTTCATACACTTTTTGAGTTTCAGGACCTTGCCACGGACAAAATGAACTGATTTTTCAATATAAGGTGTAAAACTAGTAGTTAACAAACCCTTAAAAAAATCAGACTTAAAATCAACCTAAAAATGACCTAAAACAGCTCGAAACCAGGTTTCGCTTTTGTGGCATATCACAGAGAGATTTCGCTCAAGTGTCACTTACTGATTTCGCTTTTGTGATCAATTAGTGATTTCGCTCTTGTGACAAAACCATGGTTTCGCTTTTGTGGTAAAATCAGATTTCGCTCATATGGCAATCTAGGGTATCGCTCTTGTGGTCACATAGGTTTCGCTCTTAAGGTCAAAACCTGATTTCGCTTTTGTGTCACTGGTGCAAGTGATTTCGCTCCAGTATCAAGGTATTTGAAAAATTTCAAAGTTTGAGCGATAAGTCCATTGTGTACGTGTATGTGTGTTAGAAACTCAGTCAGTGTTGAAAGTTTTTCACAAAACCAATCTGTTTTCTAAAAAGTTAAACATTTTCACAAGTTTTGTCGCTAAAATGGAAAACCAAGATTTCTACAATCTGTTTGCGGGTAGTGGTTTCGTAGCAGGACAATCTTCAAGCAGTGTTATACAGAATGTAACTTTGGAGAACGAACTGGGAACGATGCAGAAACCTCCCAAGTTGATGAGTTTAGATGAATATTCAGGATGGTCCGGGAGATTCAAAAACTGGGTACAGGCCAACCATTTAGAATGCTGGATGAAAATTGAGAGAGAGTATGTTCTTCCGAGGGATGGAATGGATGTTGTGAAAAGAATTACAAGTTTTACTGAAGCAGAACAGATTGAGTTTAAAGCAGAAAAGAAGATGGTTAGTATTTTGCAGCAAGTGATAAAAGAGGATATTCTAGTTCTTCTACAACACAAAGATAGTGCACAGTCGATATGGCAAGCTTTGGAAAAGAAATTCAAAGGTAGTGCTTCGATGATCAAGAGCAAGACAGCACTGATAAAGAAGGAATTTGATATATTCACAGGAATCAAAGGTGAATCGACAAAGCAGCTTATCGAGAGATATTGTCACTTGGTGAAAGAAATGAGAAGGCTGGATATCGATAAGTCACATGAAGAATGGATAGACAAGCTTTGTGATGCACTTCCCTATGAGGAATGGGGAACTTACTTGATGATGTTGAAAAATACTGGAGATTTTGTGAATTACAGTTTGAGTGAGTTTATTGAGAAAATCGAGGCACATGAATTGGAGTTGGTAAAAATTAAAAAGATGAACTCATCAAATATACCACAAGATGTGTCGTTATATTACAAGAACAGTTCAGCAGCAACAAATGTTCAAAGTCCGAAGATTCAAACCGGATTCAGTGCAGACAACACTTCATCGGGTGCTCCAAATGCTTATCAGTCAAGTCAATCGACTCCATTTGCAAATTATGAGCCGAATGTCAAAGTCAATAAGCAGAATTCTCCTCAAAGTTCTTCTAGTTCGAATCAACAGACTTTTGTGTCCGGTGTGCATTGTAACATTGCAGTAAATATCAAAAACGGAAATGAAATCACCGAGAATGCAGCAAAGCAACACATTGCATTATTGGCATCAGTTTTGGAAGCCTATGAAGGTTTGGTTGTGGGTAAAATTGGTAATCCTGATATGATCAAAGAGGACTACGATCAGATCGACCCGGAAGAGTTAGAATTAATAGATATAAAGTGGTGCATGGCTAGTTTGGTTAGACGAGCACAACGCTTTATGGAAATCACCGGGAGAAGTAGTCTGTCAGGTCCAGATCACAAATTAGGGTTCGACAAGTCAAAAGTGACTTGTTTTAAGTGCAAAGAAAGAGGACATTTCAAGCGCGAGTGCCCTAATCGTGAGATACAGAATCATCAGAATCCATTCAAGAATGATTACTACAGACAAGCTATATATCATCGTCCAAATCAACAATCTGCTGTTCAAAGACCTCAAATCGAGAACAAAGCAGAAAAGGCACTTATCGTAAATCAAGATGATGAAAAATTAGTGTCTGGGTTCAGTTGGGACAAGTATATTCCAGAAAAGAATGATCAAGCAATGATGGCTGAGGTAGTTGAGATTACCGAGACAGTTGCAGAATCAAAGGAAGTAGTTACAAAGATAGTTGAAGAAGTTTCTGATGCGAAAGTTGAAGAAGTTGTTGAAATTGTTGATCAAGAGACTCCGAAAGTTGTTGAAAACGAGATTACAGAAAGTTCTACAAAAGCTGAAGAATCTTTATCAGAAGAAGATCTCAAGTTTCACTCACGACATGAAGAATTTGTTCATACAATGAAATCTATTCTGTCTCCTAAAATTTTTGATTCTTTTGCAGATTTTTTCAAGGAGCCAAAAACTGGGATGTGTTCGAGATTTGAAGAAAAGAAAGAAGAAGTCGATGAGATGATTGATGTCTCAAAGGAAATGACTGAAGAAGTTCTAAAGGAGATTGCAGATAAAGCTTTGATGAGCAAGTTAAAAGAGGTAGATTCAGACATCCATGAGTTAGTTGATAAAATGTCTGGTCTAGAGGAGGAAACTGGAGTCAGAAAGGTCAACATGGTCAAGTTGTCTGAGTCAGAGTCAGAATCTGGTGGTAAAATTGTTTGTGATGATGAGATTATAACTGAAAAGGTTTTAATCCCCGATACACCATGTCTAAGTTGTTCACAACCATGCATGGAGTGTCTTGAAAAAGACACTAAGTATCAGGAATTAAAACAACATGCAGATTTGATGAAGTTTGACTTAGAACAGTTAAAAGAGGCTTATGACACATTGTCCAAGTCTATAAAAATGATTAAAAAAGAAAGCCTTGAAAATGATAAAGCAACAAAGTTGGCACAAGAAACTTTATATGATAAACAAAGAGAAGTAAATTTTCATCTAGATACAATCGCATCTTTGAAAAAGGAACTTGAGTTGACAAAAATTGAAAATGAACGAATTGATAAGAAGCTAATGAGTTATGTGGCTTCATCATATGTGTTGGAACAAATTGTACCACAACAGCCACATGCTTCATCTGCTTTCACTAGTATTCCACCCCAATGTGGAATCATTATACTCAAAAGTATCCAGATGGGGTGGAACAGGCTTTAAATCTTAAGTTGAAATCAATTCAGGATGATATCACATCAATTGAGGATGAGTTACCTGAAAACATTGATATCACATTTTCTTCATCTGACACCGATAATGAGTCTCAGATTATCAAAACGGTTGTCGATCAGGTATTGGATGAAGAAAGTGAGAAATCTGAAAATGTGAAATCTGAGAAGGTTTGTGCTGATTCTGAAGAAGAGGGAAATTTATTAGATCAATATATACCGAAATCGGTAGAAAGTAAGAATGATGATCCGATTATGGTGGTATACACCATGATTGGAACTGACAAACTCTATTCCGATTACGAGTATCCTCTTCAGAACGCAAAGATTGAGAATGTCGAAAAAGTGTTCAAGTTGGTTGAATTAAACATTGATGAAATGAACAACAAAGAATTTTTTTCTAAAACCAAAAAGTCTTTTATCACATCAAAATCAACAGGTTTGGGAAATAGAGATTGGTATGGTAAAGGGCAAAACAAGAGAAACAAGCTTAAAAACAAAGGAATTGGTTTTAAGAAGAACATGGTAAAACAAGTTGGTAAACCAAAAGACAAAATCAATGATATGTTTGTAGTTGGTCCAATGCTTGAAGAAGAAAAAGATTACATTTTTAGCCAAAAAGCTGTGAATGATTTCAATGCAGCACAAAAGCTGAAAGAAGAGACTGTAAAGTCTACTTTTGTCGAGTATGACAAAAGAGTGTGCTATCGCTGCAATGAAATTGGACATATGGCTAAGCAGTGTCAAAAGATGTTTGAGAAATTTGTGAATGATAAACCAAGAGTTCAGAAACAAAATGATTCAAAATCAAGTTTTCGAAAGACAAATGTTCAAAATGTTCGACCAAAGTCTTCACATGACACAAAGGGAAAACAACCGATGATTTCTCCGGTTCGTATCTTAAAAGGAGGAGAATCTTTGAAATCGGAGGACAAGCCGAAATCATTAGTCAAATTGACTTTTGAAGTTGGTGAATCTTCAAAGACACATAAGATTTCAAAGATTTATCCTAAGACAAAAGTTTTTGAGAATCAAACTTGGATTGCAAAATCAAAACCATCGGTCGAGGAGAAAAAGATGGAAAACATTTTGAAAAATGAAACAAAAGTTGTTGAAATCAAATCACAATCAGTTGAGGAAAAGATAATGGAGAACGAGTTAAAGTTTGATTCAAAAGCTTTTAATCCTATTGTTCAAAATATTTTTGGAAAAATGGTTGACAGAAAAGTAAAAGGAGTAAAGGAATTTTATGCATCAAAAGTGGATGCTAATGATAAACAAGAATTTGAATCTGAGCTTGATAAGTTTCTTGCAGAGTTTCCTCCTATCAAAGAAAATGTGTTAAAATCAAAAGTGGAAACTGTGGTTCCAAACGTCACATTTGAATTTCCTAAGATTGATGAAAAGTGTGATGTAGTGTTTGGAAGTGTTTCAGAAGTCAAAAGGTCATGGAGTTCATTGTTTGAATGAAGTTGATATGATATGTGCAGGGGCTTCCCAAGTCAATTTTATCAAAGTGGATTATGGACAGTGGTGCGTCAAGGCACATGACTGGGTCGCTTGCATTGTTATACGACGTCAAGTCAATCAATGGTTGCTATGTGGGATTTGCCGGTAATCAAGGTGGAAGGATTGTTGGTCAGGGAAAGCTTTCGAATGGAGTAATATCCTTTGATAAAGTGAACTATATAGTAGAATTGACGAACAATTTGCTAAGTATTTCACAAATTTGTGACAAAGATTTCTCTGTTCATTTCACAAAAACTGAGTGTGTCGTTTTAAAACCAGGGTTTAAAATCCCTGATGAGATGGTGTTGTTGCGTGCACCACGTGAGAATGATTTGTATTATCTTGATATGAGCACAGCAACGCCAACGTCTCATCAAAAACAATGCTTTGTGTCAAAACCGAAAGCAACTGAAAAAGATTCTATAATGTGGCATCGAAAGATGGGCCACATACATGTTCGAAAAATGAATTTTCTGGTTCATAATGATTTAGTTGAAGGTGTGAATTTTAAGAATTTTCATTTGAATGACGATTGTATTGCTTGTAAGAAAGGTAAACAGGTGCGCAAATCACATCCATTGAAGATCGCGAACTCAATCAGGTTACCTCTTGAGAGATTGCATATGGATCTCTTCGGGCCTGTGAATGTTCGAAGCATAAGCAATGATTTGTATTGTTTAGTGGTTACAGATGATTATTCTAGATTTTCGTGGGTTGTGTGTTTGGAGAGGAAAGATGAAACTTTTGGTGCTTTGATGGTGTTGTTCAAAAAGATGGAAAATTTGTATAAGTTGCCAATCCGAAGAATTAGGAGCGACAATGGATCCGAATTCAAGAACAACAAAATGTACGAATTTTGCAATGAAAAGGGAATTCTTCATGAATTCAGTGCGCCGTATACACCACAGCAAAATGGCGTAGCTGAACGAAAGAATAGAACCTTGATTGAAACTGCACGTACCATGTTGGCGGATTCAAAGCTTCCTATTTTCTTTTGGAGTGAAGCAGTGTCGGCAGCTTGTTATACTTTGAACAGAGTGTTAACAGTAAAGAAGTATGGAAAAACGTGTTTTGAGTTGTTACATAGATACAAGCCGAATCTTGAGTTCTTAGAACCTTTCGGCTCTCCGTGCACGTTTATTGATGCAGATGGAAAGTTTGGTGCAAAGTCAAATGAAGGATTCTTTGTTGGATATGCCAGCCCATTGAAAAGGGTGTTTGTACCATGTTTGGGGAAGGTGATACAAGTTCTACATGTAGATTGTCAGAAGCACACTTCATCGCCACAACTTCCCGGTCAAAGATTCCTTTTTGATTACGATAAACTCTGGGAGTCGTTTCATTTACCGTCTGAGCCGAGTGAGGAGGAAATTGCTCTAATGTATCTTTATCAGCAAGGTGTATCTGAAGAGCCAATTTCTAGACCGCTAGAAGTTCCTCAACCCACTGAGGGTTCTCACGATGATGAAGCAGGACCAAGTGGAACAACTCACGAATCACCAGAGGAAACAGTTCAATTCTTCGATGAATCTGACGATTCAGAAGCGGAACCCACTCCAACTTTTGACGAAGATCCAAATGAAGTTGAAGATCAAGCCGTTGATCTTGATATAACTAGTTTGGAATCGGAAGTTGATGTGCCTGATACTGCAATGCCGAGGACTTTATCTTACCATCCATCTGAACAAATTATTGGCGATCTACAAAGTGGTGTCAAAACTAGACATCAAATTGATCATGCTCTTACTTGTTTCTATTCTTCGATTGCTGACATTCAAAAAGATGTTTCTTTTAAATGTTTTATTTCACAGATTGAGCCAAAGACGTATCGAGAAGCATTGACAGAGGAGAGTTGGGTTAATGCTATGCAGGAGGAATTGCAACAATTTGAGAAATTGGGCGTCTGGAAACTTGTAGATTTGCCACCAAACCAAAAGTTGATAAAAACAAAGTGGGTATTCAAATGTAAAAGGGATGATAGAGGAGTTGTAGTTAGAAACAAGGCAAGATTGGTTGTACAAGGATTTAGCCAACAAGAAGGGATTGATTTCGATGAAGTTTATGCTCCAGTTGCAAGATTGGAAGCTATTAGGATATTTTTGGCATTTGCTTCATGGAAGGATTTCAAAGTGTATCAGCTTGACGTGAAATCAGCGTTTCTTTACGGCAAGATCAGTGAGGAAGTGTATGTTGGTCAACCTCCTGGTTTCACGAATCCGAAGCACAAGGACAAGGTATTTCTACTGGACAAGGCGTTATACGGACTTCACCAGGCCCCGAGAGCCTGGTACGAAACGCTCTCGTCTTACCTCCTGGACAACGGGTTCACACGAGGTACAGTAGATAGTACGTTATTTATTAAAGAAAAAGAAAACCATTTTTTAATTGTGCAGATTTACGTGGATGATATCATTTTCGGATCAACAAATGAAGAGCTGTGTAAAGAATTTGAGGTCGTGATGAAAAAGAAGTTTGAGATGAGCTCCATGGGTGAAATGAAATTTTTCTTGGGTTTGCAAGTGGAACAACTATCTGACGGGATTTTCATACATCAGTCAAAATATGTGAAGGATGTTCTCGATAAGTTCGATATGACTGAGTGTAGTCCTGCATCAACACCTCTTGCTCAAAACCATGGAATATGTCCTGATGAGAATGGAGTAAAGATGGACGAAACATTGTATCGATCAATCATAGGATCATTGATGTATCTCACAGCTTCTCGGCCCGATATCATGTATCCTACATGTCTATGTGCGAGATATCAGTCAAACCCGAAGCAATCTCATCTAACCATCGTCAAACGAATTCTACAGTATTTGAAAGGCTGCCCAAGCACCGGCTTGTGGTATCCTAAAGGGGGTGATTTTACTTTGTCTAGGTTTGCAGATTCTGATTTCGGTAGCTGTAAGCAGAATGCTAAGTCCACCACTGCTGGGTGTCAGTTCTTCGGAACTCGACTCGTTACCTGGCAGTGTAAGAAACAAACCGCAGTGGCGCTTTCGACATGCGAAGCTGAATACGTTTCAGCTTCCAGCTGTTGTTCGCAGATCCTCTGGATCCAACAGCAAATGCGCGACTTCGGTTTGCAATTCTTAGACACGCCGATATATGTGGACAACGAAGCAGCGATAAACATAACCAAAAATCCAGTTCATCATTCTAAAACAAAACATATTGAAATCCGTCATCATTTCATTCGAGATTGTTATGAAAAGAAATTAATCAGGATTGAATATGTACACACCGATGAACAGAAGGCCGATTTTTACACGAAACCATTTGACAAGAAAAGATTTTATTATCTTTTGAAACTTAATGGGTTGAAAAATCTGCAGTCTGGGAGGGTGGAAGAATGTGAAGCTGGTTTGGGTGGAGATTTGACATGAACCTTTGTCAAGTTGTCATTTTTTTTGTACAGTTTGTTTTCTGCTTTTCGTTAAAAACAAAAACACAAAAATATGTTTTAGTTTTAGGGGGAGAATGTGCAGAAAAATACAAAAACATGATAAAATCTATAAAAACCAAAAACATTTGAAAAAGTAAAAATGAGTTTGTGTATAAAAGGGAAATGATAGTACATCAGCTAGACAGGTGCAGTACGCTAAAGAATTGGAATGTATAAAATGCAATTAAGCAGTCTCACTAAAGATGTGCCGATAGGTTTTTACAAAATTAGTAGATTAGTTTGGGATATAAACATAAAATTTACTTGCGTCTTCGTGGGGAACACCTCCAGGATATATAGGTAACCCCTGAAATCTTGTTTGAAGGGTCCCATATTCTGAGATACTAGGTCTTTATGCTTAGTGATATCTGGGGTATTATCCCGGGACTTCTGCTGAAAGAAATTTCTGACCTAGTCCCCGGAGAATACTTTACGCTGCTTTGAAATATAAGCCTCCCCTCAGCATAAAAAATGATAACACAATTGCAAAATTTGTTAATCATGTGTTGTTAAAAAAGAAGATCCCCAAAGGGGACCCACCAAAAGTCGAAGCCGTCATCTCTCTGCGTATCGAAAGATCGACCTGAGCTCTCACGGCCCTCGTACTATAATTTATTCCATGACAGATATCATCTAGGTATACTCACCTGTAAGATTGAATACTGGGGTCTGGATACGGGAGTATATACTGAGGTGGGACACATGTAGATGTTTAAGTTCTAAAACATTAATTCTGTATCCCGAGCAGATTGAAAGTTTTGTGAGAATTTAAGAGGATCAGTATATCGGCAATCTACGTGAATTGTTTAATGCTTAAAATGAAATAACAGCTTAATGGTACTTGTATTTTGTTGGCAGCTGATATGATCCCTTAACACGCTCACAAAAATATTGTTTGTACAGATTACTTGAATTTTTTTTTAGCTTATTCTTGTTAAAAATTCAAAAAGATTTTTGTTTTCATCTTATTTTCGACAACTGACTTTGGGGATTGAAAGATCAAAACTTATTGCGGAACATGTCTGGATGAGATGAGGGCTGGGTAAGCTGAAGATGCAGTTATATTTGGTACAATGTTTGAATGTTTGAAAGTTTGAAAGAGTTTAAAAATCAAAAAGTTCATTAAATTGAACTAATTTCAAATCAAAACAAAAGATGTGCTTCATAATTCGGTCAACCAAGGTCATTCAGTTGGACTTGGTAGACTAAGCAGTTAGTCAAGGTCATTAATTTGAACTTGATTAACTGGGTGTGAACATACTTGATCGGAAAAGGTTAAAAATTGAAAAATTTAAAAGTTGAACTTGTGATTTCACTTTAATGTTCTAGTGGAGATATCGCTCATATGACCAAATCAGGTTCAGCTTTTGTGAACACATGGGTCCGCTCTTATGTCAAGGACACATGAGCGGAACCCCTATGATATAAATAGGCAGGGGGTTCGCTTATTCGTCATTTCTGCCATTTCGCTTTTGTGGTTTCTCTCTGAACGAAACCCTAACTTGTTGTTCTAAGAGTTGAATTGTTGCCCAATTTCACTTTGATTGTGTTTATTATCAGTATATTTGATATGGGCAAGGTAGATCTGTTCTTAATTTGATCTATTTCTTCTTAAATCAATGTGTCGGCGGCATGTTCATAGTTGAAACTTAGATCTAGGGTTCTAGAGATTAAATCAGAACATAAAAATGATGTTGTGTGGTCGGATTTAACTGATAAACATGATTATATGTTTCGATTGTTCAGATTTGGACGTTTGATAGTGTTTGAACTTGAACAGATATTACAAGTTAGTTTTCGGGATGAATTTTTTGATAAAAAATGGAATTAAAACATAACCCATGAATCGGAATCAAGTGATCTACAAACTGAAAACATCAATTTTGATTTTGGATGAATTTTTAGAGGTATCGTTCTTATGGTCATAAACAGATAGGTATCGCTTTTAGGGAATTGATAGGTTTCGCTTTTATGACTTATTGGATGATTCTGCTTTAATGAACATGAACTGATGATTTCGCCCAAGTGTCATATGTGTGGTATCGCCTTTGTGTCATCAGTCTGATTTCACCCAAGTGTCCATAGGGGTTCGCTTATATGAACACTTGTATGAAATTTGATATTTTTATCCGAAATGTCTAATTTCTGTGTAATATATGGTATATGCAGGGATCTTTGACTGTTTTCGATCCGCTTCACAACAGTGCTTGTGACTTCGATGAAGAAAAACATACAGAATTGTCTAAATTCCACAGTATCTTGGAGTTCATGCGTCGTCTTCCAATTCAAAAGGCGTTAACTGATCAACGACCGGTATTCAAGTCTCACATACGTCGTTTCTGGGAGAATGCAACATATGACGATAAGTTGAAAGAAATTTCTTCGATAGTTCAAGTTCATGGAAAGGATCAGAGGATTATTGTAACTGAAGCCCTTATTCGAGAAATAGTGAACTTTCCGGATGAAGTTAACTCGCCTATCAGGTTTCCGGAGAAGATGGTGAAGGGTTGCATGTTAAGGATGGGATATTCAGGAGCATTGAATGCTGGAAACTATTTGAAGTCTAAGTTTCAAAAGCCATATAAATTTTTGATTCATTGTGTGTTAATGGCTCTCAGCCACACCAAAGGTAGTTATGACACGATGAGAGACTATCAGATGAATATGGTTGTTGCTCTGGTGCTTAACAAGAAGTACAATTTCTCACATCTTGTGTTTCACTACATGGTGGAGAATATTACATCAGAGAGCAAAGTTTGGATTTATCCTCGTTTCATTCAGATGGTGATAGATCATGCGTATCCAGATATTGTGAGAGACATGAATAATGATTTGCTGGTTCAAACTCACATGAGTAATGATTCTCTGAAACAACTTGTGAGATATCATCAAAACCATCCAGAACCTACATTTGTAGCTTCATTCTTTGGATTCATTAGTAATGCTAACTATGTTGATCCTGATCCGATAAATCGTCAACATTGGAGAAATGAAGAAGAAAGAAAAGAGGCTGCTTATCAAGATGAGTTAAAGACTTTAATTGATTTTAAAGATTCAAAGAACAACTGGTTTGTGAAAGCTACAGGCAGAAGGCAAAGGCCAGCTACACCGATTGTGATTAATGTTGAAGGGTCGTCTTCAAAGCCTAAAAAGAAGCAAAAACAAAAGAAAAGTACAAAGACGTTGTTGATTGATGAACCAGAGGAAGATGTTAATGTTGATATCACAGAAGATGTTCAAGTGAATCTGGATGATGATATTATGTTTGACACTGATGTATTGGAATCTCAATTAGCAAAAACTGTTGAAAATCTTCAAAAGGTTATTGATGAATCAGTGAAAGAGAAAGAGAAAGTCGTTGACGATATAGAAGGTGATGACGTTGACAAAGATACGACGAGTTCGTCAAGTTCTTCTGATGAAATAGTTGATATAGCTGAAAAACAAAGAAGAATTCAAGAAGTGATTGAAAAGGAGAAGTTATTGAGAAAGAGAAAAAGGCAGGAAAAGGATGATGATGTTCCTTATGTTCCTTCGCCTGAGCATGTATCTGAATCTCAAACTCCAGATAGTGGTAAAAAGAAGAGAGGAGCTCGAAAGAAAGTTGCTCAGAAGAAGACTCAAGTTGTTAGTCCAACAATCAAGATTCCAAAAATTGTCTTGAAGAAGAAAACAGCTAAAGGAACCAGTCAATCTATACCACCATCTGAACCTATTCCACCTCATTCACCACCACATCAAACTTTATCACCACATCAAACTTTATCACCACATCTCACACCACCACATGAACCTATTTCTACTCCACAAGTTAATATTCAAACACCACTTTCTTCACAACCTATTCTTCAAACAACACCTGGTTCTTCTAGTTATAAAACTTTTCCTGGTATTCCTGAGAATGTTTCTCTTGATGATATTGGAAATATTACCTTTGCAACAGATGAACAAATCATACATGTTGAAAAGAGAATTGAGGTTATAGCTGATGAAAACAAGAAGTTAGTAGCTGAGTGTAAAAAGTTGGAGAATCGTGAGAAAATTCGTGATTTGAGATTAAAGGCAACGGAAGCTGAAAACAAGTCTTTGTTGAAGAAATTGGAATCTAATGAAGCAGAGATGAATATTATGAAAGTTCAGATTGCAGAACTGTTGGAAGAAAAGAAGAACAGGGATGAACATCTCAAATACTATGAGTTGAAAAATCAAGAGTTGGAGGAAATGAAAGTACGAAATGAACGTGAAAGCAAAATGATGAAGAAAGTGTTGGAAAAGTTGGTGGGTACATCTTTAGAGTTGAAATACACTGAAGTTGTTCGTAATGAAGAGAAAGCTAAGAAACAGGCTGAAATTGATAAGCAAATGAAAGATAAGGGAAAGGGTCCTGAAATTGAAGAAAAAGCTATTATTCCAGTTGATGTTTCTGATGATATTCTGAATGTTCGTCCTATTACAGCAATTTCTGGTATTTTTGATGCTGATGTTGAAATTGGTGATCTTCTTATTGGAGAGAATGTAGAGGATGATGAAGATGATGAAGAAGAAGAAGATGAAGAAGATGATGTGATTTCTGCACGAAGTAGTTCTGATGAAGATGACGATGATGATGGTGCTGATGCGTCAGGGTTTATAATGACAAAGAGATCTGATGAATCAAACGTTGATGATTTTATGAATGATTCAGTGAATGAAGAGCCAAGAGATGCTGAGAGTAAGGGGGAGTCTGTTGATCCTCAGGATACTCAGAAAGAAGGTTTGGTTTTACGATTGGATACTAATAGAGAAGAAGGTGAACACTTCCACACGTATACTTTGGAAACGATACGAGAAATGATGAAAAGAGATGATCCAAAGGAAAAGTTTGATTTTGAAAATGAATTGAATTCTGATTTAGAGAAAGAGCTGAATGAATTCGATGTAAATCATTATGATGAGTATAAGTATCGGTATGTTGAAGATGCTGATCTTTATGATCGTGTTGAAGTAGAAGATTGGGAAGATGAGGATGATGATTCTGTTGAAGATACATCACAGTTGCCTACATTAATGGAATTTTTCTCAAAGGAAAATAGAGATGAATTGAGAAGACAGGTGGCTGAAGTGTTGAAAGATTACAATCCTGATGGAACGAAGAGAGATTTGGATAAAGAGGAAAGGAAGAAGTGGTTTAAAGTTGATCATGACAGGAAATTCAAACGACCGCTGAAGTTCTATGAAAGAGATAGAAATGTTTCTTTGGGAGACATAGTGAGTTGGGGTTTTCTACCGCACGTAAATGCTTATGTGATTAGAAGGGAAGATGGTGTTCAATATTTTGAGAAGCTTTATGATATCATGTCACTTCCGTGGTGGGATGTCGAAGAGTTATCAAAAGTTAGAACATTGGATTATCAGGTGAGAAAGAATGACATTGCAATGTGGGGTTTCATTCGTTTTGAAGCTTTACGAGATTTCAAAGTATGGAAGCCGCATCGTCCGAAAGTTATTACTCAAGTTAATCAAGAAACAGGTGAAGAGGAAAGGGTTTTGAATATCAAGAAGCCGAAAACCATGAAGATTATTCCAGTGCCATCGATGGAACAGGAATTTTATAAAGGATTTCTTCACTGGGTATACAGCTGTTTAACTACTGAAGCTGTGATTACTTACAGAGCTGGGAATGAGCTGAGAGAGATTAAAGTTTTTGATCCGATGTGGTTAGTTAATTGTTCTAAAAAGGATATTGAATGCTTGTTTATACACAAGATTCATTATTCACCTGAAGACAAGGATCAAGCTTTGCAGTTTCAGAGAGTTGTAAATGTATGTTTTCAAAAGAATATAAATTCTGAAACAAAATGGAAGTCATCTTGGTGGGCATTGGAGAAGAAAGTCAAAAGGAAAGCTGAAAAGGAACGTAAAGCTCGTGAAGAAAAAGATAGATATCTTCGGGAGACATTTGCTCAAAGGCAAGCTGCTGAAGAAAAGAAAAGAGCTGATGATAATGAAAAGCTTAGGAAGATGTTGTCAAGGAAACCTAAGCCTAGAGAAGAAAAATTCAAGTCATTGTGAAGACCCTGAAGACTAGACGAAGACTGCGGCTATATCCAAGGGGGAGTTTGTTAGTGCATAATGTCTAGAGCCTGCGTCTTAGTCATAGTTTATCTTGTATAAGGGTTTAAATGTGCTTAATTATGTAATTACAGGGGTTAGATTGATATTTGGTTTGTAAAGTTTTAAGAGGTTTCGCTTTTATGTCATGGTGACACATAAGCGAAATCAGTTGTATGAGATTTCGCTTATGTGTCAGACCATATGAGCGAAACCCCATGGATTATAAATACCCCTTGTGTATGTTCTCATTCAGTAATGTTCATGTCATAGGTGCCGAACTGCTGACCTTGTATTTTCTGAATGTTGAATGAGAAAAGTGTTTAAAAGTGTATCTACTCTGTTTCTACTCCGTTTCTGATTCGTTTCATGCACATTATGTGTTTCCGCCACATAATGTGTAGGTTCTAGCTTCAATTGTCTCATTAGACTGACAATATCGGTCCTACAGGATACCTTCGGGTATCATCCAAACCAATAACTACATCAATTCACACAAGTTACACAACTTAGCGTTCAAATAACGACTAACGGAAACAATACGAAACGATTATCCGAACAATATCAAATCTTTTTTTAGTGACCATCTAGTGTTAATTGGATCATTATGATCTAGTAATGGTCACTTAACGCCTTTTAAACACTTAAACACTTATACATATAAACTTTTTCTAACAATTTCTAATAAACACTAACACTTTAAACTAGTGAAACAAGTTACAACATTTTTACCACTTGTGGGACCCACTTTTTTTTTTTACCATGTCTCCATAAATATCTTGATATTTACCTTGGTTGCAAGTTGTTTAACCAAGTGGACAAGTTGGTGAAGTTAGTGAAAGACTTTAAACACTTTGATTCATAATCACTAACCACATTCATCTCACTTTTCACCTTCTTTTACACATAGTTAAGAAACTCTCTCAAACTTCATATCTTAGCCAAGAACACCCACCAAAATCTTTCACCATTTTAACACTTTTTGATGAACAACACGAAGCTTGAAGATACATAAGATGATCTAAGGATACTACAAGAAGAAGCAAGCCTTTTCATCCATTCCATAGCTTCCAAACACAAAGATCAACATTTTTTCTTTTCTTTAATTATCATCAAGATCATCCCTAGCCATTAGTGCTAGAAGTAAGCTTCTAAAAGTCTCTTTTTCATACTTATTTATGTATTATTTGTTTAAAGAACATGTAATAAACTAAATAATCATACAAAATAATATGAAAAATCAAAGAAGCAAAATAATAATCATGATATAAAAGTGTGTTTATGTTGTGATTTAAGGATGGTTACTTGCATATTTGATCTAGTTTTGATGATTAGCATATGAATAACTTGTTAGATGATGTTTAAAAACATAATCTAACAAGTGTACATGTTAATGTTTAAGGGTTTTGTTAAACATAAATGTTTAGATGGATGTTCATAATCTTTGATTTTGTTAAAGTATAAGAGGTTTTTCACTAAAAATAATACCTTTACAAAGTTATAAAAAGAAACATACAAGATGGGTTTTTATAAAAAGTTTGTTAAAACTAGAAGTAAATCATGGATTTGAACTAGTTAACATATGTTATGATCATACCAAAACCCTACATGTTATTGATTTCATCTTGTAAAGATTATGATATAAGTCTCATATGTTTTTATTAATAATGATATGAGAACTTGTTGGTGATTTTTATAAAGAAAAAGATATGTTTTATATAAACATGGCAAAGTATATATTTCAAAGGAAATATGGCCATTTTTCTTAAAAATCATAAGTTATAAAAACTATTATTTTTGACAAAATATTTATTAGCATAAAAAGATTTAAAAGAATAGTTTTTATAAAAGCAAAAACTACATATAAATTTATATTTTTGAGAAAATATATATTTAGTTATCTTAACAACTTATTTGCTAAGTGTTATTTGTTTGTATTAGCTATATACATGAAAACTAGTAACTTGAATACAATGGTACAAATAAACACACGACACATTACAACTAAAGTCTTACAAGACGACATATAAAGACGCCTTAAAAACAACTTACGGACATTCCGAGCCTTCGGACACAGCTTATGGTCAAAACGGACGACAGGCGAATCTATAAACATATCGCCATTCCAAGGAGTTATTACGACGCTTAGGCGATCTTTCGACGCAGATACATATATATATTACCGTTAACAAAAGTCGAAATTTTAGAAACTTATAAAAACTTATATGTCTTCTGTTGGTGCATATGTCTGGCGACTTCGTCTTATATCGAGTCTTGTAATAGTGTAGAAAGATCAGGGCACGAAATACGAGAAATGTATCAAATATGTGTGATAGGACCATTTTGCACGAAATAGTGTTATCCATTTCGTACGAAATGAATACTGCCCATTTCGCACGAAATGAAGTTTGGTCATTTCGTACGAAATGTCATTTCGTGTGACCGTTTCATGCGGAATGGTGAAGCCTATAAATACGTCTCTTGCCATTTCACTTGTAACTTTCTGATTCCGGTGCCGAAGTGCTGCCTAAGTGTCTCCAGGCTGTAAAACGTTGTGTTTTCAATATACGTGTTAGGATCTGAGTTTGGTTTTGACTGTGTTTTTACGTTTGAATTAAGATGAAGATGGATGAGTTGTGCAGCGGAATTAAGATGGAAACAAACTTTGCACACAATCAAACGAGAGAATTGCTTTAATCAAACATTTTCCACAAAGAACCGAAAGATTGAATTTATTTCAATAACGATTACAATGCAATGTATGAATACAAACTCCCCCTCAGCCTGAGCTCACAGTGTTTGTTCGTGCAGGAAGAAGATTTTGCAAATAGCTAATAGAACAGTACAGAGCACTGTTCTATTTATAGGCACGAGCAAACCACTGAAGCATCTAAGCTGACATCACCATGAAAGTGACATCTATCCTCCTAACAAACTCTAACCTCTGATCTATACAACCTCTGCTATGCTAACTACTGCTATTACATTTCATTACATAAAGACATCTAAACAACTGTTGCATCCTTCCACTGATGTGAACCCAGCAGTACTTGTCCGGATCAGCAGAGCTTGACTCAAGGCAGTAGATTGAACAACAGAGCTTTAGTCTTCCATCAGGCTTTTACTAGATCAGCAGTTTGTAGGTCAGCAGTTTGTACGATCAGTAGATAGGAGGTCAGCAGATGTTGAAACCACTTTCAAGGGGAGAGACTTGTATGCATAACATCTGCTTATTCTGGATCCACTGCCCTGATCCAGTTTTGGCTTTAATTATCTGTTCCTCTGATAGGGTTCAATCCCAACAATCTCCCCCTGGAACAGATAAGCCAAAACCCTTCATTATTGTGGAACTTTATTGCCTCATCAACAGTTCCCTTATCTGACCTTTAAGTTGTAACTCAAAGTCTAGGGCATATGTGTCATCTTCATCCCTACCAAGTGGAAGATCAAGGAGATCCTGCATATCTTCAAGACTTAGGCCAAGTGCTTGTTCCCTTGTTATTTTCTTCACTTCTCCACTAGACCTGAACATAGTCAGTACATGGGTCTGTTTGTCAGTTTCCCACTTTAGTACTTTTGAGCCTGGTGGGTTTCTTGGGAGATTTTTATTTGACGTGGTGTTTGGTGAAGCTGGCCTATTGATCACTGTCTAAGCAGTACTTGCAGGTTGATCCAATCCAAGAGTTTCTACAATCATTTTCTTGATGCCTTCTTTTACAAGGGCATCTCCTTCTATTAGCTCTTGAATGGTTTCAGCACCCAACTGTTTTTGTTGCCTTCTTTTAAAGATGGCTGCACCAGCTGGAGCAGTGGCTCTCCTGATTTGCAGCTTTGAGGGTCTTTTTGAAACCTCTGCTTCAGGAAAGTCAGGCTTTTGTGGAGCATTTGGATCTTTCTTTCTTAATTTCTCCAAACTTTTGTAGGTAGCCCTGACTTTATCTTCTTTCCATCTCATCACTTGATTTTTGGACCCATAATCAGCAGCAACCAATTCCTCTTTCATTCTCTTCAGCTCTAGTGTTTTGTCAGGCATATTCTTTTTGTGTTTTGACCAATCTGGAGGAGTGTGTTTGACCTTCTTATTTATCATTTCTTGAATCCTGGCTGTTTCTTTTTCAAGCTCAGGAATGGTCCACTCCTTGTACATATACTTTTCTCCCTTGTACTTCTTGGTTTCCATGATGCTTTCAATGTAGTCTTTTCTCAATGTTTCATCTGCTCTCTCTGAGATCTGTTGACATACATTTTTTGCAAATTGCTCTAAGGATCTGACTTGTGTAAGCAAGAATTGGTAATTCTGCTGAATTTCTCTATCAGATTTTCCTTGTGCATTTCTTTTTGAGATATCCTCTGCTTGTTTAGCTTTGACTTTCAAATATTCTACAATATTGTTTGGCCTTGGATATCCTTTAACTAATGGCAACTTCCTTTAACAGGGTCATCCTCATAGTAGAAGGATTTGATCTCTTCTCTAACTTGTGACACATGTGTCTGTAATCATTGTAAACAGTTCAGTTATCAATAAAACAAAGTTATTTGATCCCAATGTTTGTTTGTTTATGTTTGACATTTTTCATGTTTGATTTTTATTCAATTTCAAACTCTATATCGCTTTCTAGAGAATTATACGCAAACTGGTGCGTAAACGTAATCAGTTTAACACGACGAATACTCCGGAACATCAACATATGCTTAACATGCCTTAAATAACATTTACATAACTTAGAAATAAGTTTTGAAGGCTTTTGGCAAAAACAAGTTTAATCGCCTACAGGGACTAAATTCGACAAACTGCGAAAGTATGCCAATTTGAACTGTAATGAACATTCCGGAACATGATCATAAGTTAAACACACCCTAAATATCCTTTACATAGCTTATAAATAAGCTTTGAGGGGTTCGGTGTGCTAAAATAAACTTTATGCTCATTCAGGGACTAAAAGCGTAAAAAAAAGTGCATAAGTTTGCATTTTCGCGCATAACTTACGTTCTGAATACATCCGGACATCCAAAAATTTATGCAAGCATTAAAATATTTTATTTTAGTGTTTGGCATGATAAAATTCCATTCGTCGCTTAATTTGGATCGTTTTTATTTTTGCGTTCGTTATGACTTCCGTCGTAATTAATAACGCAACCGTACGACCAAACAAACCGAAATCCGAGATACTTTTGGGCATGTTTTGAGTTCCCTATACTTTAACTTTATTTTAGAGCCTTGAAATGGGGTTAACGGGGCTTAAAAGTGCAAAAATATCAAGTTTTACAAGTGCAGGGACCATTTTTGAAATTTCTGACCAGATTCAATGAACCTAGTCCATTTTGAAGTGTTGATGGTTTTAACCCATGGTTTTGCAAAACCATGGGCTGGTATTCAATGAACCTAGTCCATTATTAGGGGCTCCCATGGTTTTAGAAAACCATGGGCACACATGTAAGGTCCAGATCAAAGCTCAGTTTTCGATGATCGATCTTAACGGTTCTTGAATTCCTATAAATACCCACGTTCATTTCCTTGCAAACTCACACTTGAATCTGATTTTGGCTCTCTAAGTTGAAGTTTATACTTCAAACCTGAGAGTAAATCGGATCAACAGCTTGCGGGGACCTTCTGTAAATATTCTTTCGTTCTTTTCGTTCATTTTTATCGTTAAAGTCAAACTGCGTTTGACTTTCTGCTTTGACCAGTTTATGGTCAATGAAAAGTTCGTTTAAACTTCATAACGTGAGCGTAATCACGATGGTTATAGTCCCTAGTGACTATACCTACTGATTACCACGTTATCTAGGCTCAGTGACGAGTCGTAGTTTCGGCCAAAATGCGCATTTACGCGTATTTTGTAACCAAACTACTCTAGGATATCAAGACCGTTTGTTTTGATATCAAAACCTGTTTTCTAACTTAACTAAACATGTTCTAGCATGTTTAGCTCGTCACTTTTTAGACTAGTGCTTGTGTAGAGTCGTAAGTCAAGCGGACTAAACACCCGCTTAGACTTTCGAACACGACCCGTTTGGTCGATCATTAGGATCCGACCAAACATGTTTAGTGACCATAGTAGCATAGGGAATAACCTTCCAAGGTTATACCTTATGGTCACCTAGTTTAGGTAGTTGTATGATAAGTAGTTTATATGTCATAGGTAAATTACCAAAATACCCTTTTCATGCGTAATTGGTAATTAAGCATATGTAACCCAAACTTTTGTCACGTAACTAATTATGTAACATAATTAAACATGTTAAGGCATTTTTACTTATCATAGGACTAGTTAGGCATTACGAACGCGTTTTACGCAAACGACGCGTTAAAGTAGCATAAGCTACCTAAACGGGTCGTAATGGGTCGTAAGCACTTAGGTTAGGTTTCATTTTAGTATGTAGGCTTTATTAAACCATATTACATGAGTTCCCACACTCATTTGGTTTACGAACCCTCATTCTATCCGATCCTCCGATATTAGGTCCGGTTTATTAACATAGTTACCTATATTAGGTACCGTTTGATTTCCGTGATCTCTAGCATTGTTTGGTTGTTACTCAAGGACTACTAAGCAATCTCAAGTGAGTACATAGACCCCTCTTTTACTGTTTTCACAAACTGTTTTGGGGTGAAACACATGTGCCTACTTGTTACTTTCATGCTTTCCATGTTTTCACATCATATACTTGCTATGTTCGTTAGTACATTTATAGTACATGATTTACATTACATTGTTTTGCAATGTATGTTTACTTAGCATACTTAGTACATTGTTTTACTTTTCATTTCTGCTATGTATGTTGACTGAGCTTGCTAGCACATTGATTTACATGACTTTTCTGCTTTGTATGTTAACTTAGCATACTTAGCACATTGTTTTCATTTAACATGTTTACAATCGGTATGACATTTGGTTTGTACAAACGGGACTTATATACGTTCATTAACATTAGCTACGCCGCTCGGTAGTAAGTAGTGGTACCATAGGACTTGACAAATCCCGTTCCTGACATCCTGGGTTTGTTTGGGTGTAAGGAATGACTGAATCCGAAAACATTTCTTTTGATAACCTTGACTTAGGGTTATCCGTCTGTCTCAAGGCTTGAATGTATATGTTAACTTACCACATAAGTGTTTATATCAATAAAACATGCATTTACTTTGCAAAACATAACTTTTTGATATATTCAAAATACTTTGTTTTGTACATTTTTACATTTGGTTTATGTAACAACACATTACTTACCATACATAACGATTGTTGCACATTACTTAACTACATTTGGACTTTTAACATTTGACATGGTTTATACAAGGACTTTTTGACAATTGGTTTAAACATAGACTTTATACATTGGTGGTTTGTTTAAGTGACTTAAGTAACGAGATGTGAGTAGTATGACACAAACATGGTGGATACGCCGCTGGTACTTCCTATATATAAGTGTTTGTATTGTACTACATATCATAGCGTTATTTAAATCATTCATTTCGGACTTATACATTTTACACAAGTAACATGCTTTGCACAAGACTTTGGTTTACAATACAGTTTACTTTATACAATTCATTTTACTTGGTTATTCATTTAACCTTACATTGTTCTTCTATTTACACATATCATCTAATCTTATCGCTTTTTAAATGATTTACAAAACAAAACAATTTACAAGGTTCACAACTAAATTTTATTAAACATTTTCTTAACCTAAAGTCATGAATCCTAATTTCACAAAACCTATGTATCTCACAGACATTTTTATGCTGACGTACCTATTTTCGCATGTGTTTTCAGGAGCTTTTGCATAGGATGATCGAGACACACTTAGGCGGACCTGTGCCTTAGTGACTTAAAACAAAGCAAGAACTAGTTAATTTATGTTATGTACTCTTTGTTTCTTGTTTAAGACAATGTAACTTTCTTGTTTCATAAATAAAACGTAACTTTAATTTCCATGGTTGTGAAACAATTAATTCTGTTACAACACTCCCCGACGTTTCTGCCACGTCTTGTTGTTTTACGTGGTCGGGGTGTGATAGAAAAGTTGGTATCAGAGCCAATGGTTATAGGGAATTAGGTTTTTAGTAATGCTTTGACCTAGACTATAACCCTTCTAGGACCCCAACACAAGTTAACTTGTGTTTAGATCTTAAAACATGCACTTCACCTATCCTTAGGTGATAACCACAACGAGAACATCGATTCCGAATCCGCTTTGAAAATTAATCATCTGTTCTTGGATGATTGATTACTTGGTTTTGAACCCTCTATTGTAAGGTTTTAAACCCCTTTGAATTTTCAAAATCTCGTCAAAGTTTTGGGTTCTAAATAATGTGAACACATGCAAACTGGAAGGGTGAATGCCTGTACCCTGGGTTTTCTGTCTAAGGCTAGAGTGTTCGTACAAATCCACATAATCGGATCAGTCACTCTTACCTGGGAACTCTTGGGGTGAGTGTTCACTTATAGGCGAGCATGTCTTCCTGATACATTATTTTTGACCCATTTACTTTGATTAGTCACAATGTGTCGTTTGTTTGCCTTATGGTAACGAACAAATGACCACCATCTTTGCTCTTGTCAATTTTTGTATCATCTCATTCTTTTATCCAATCATCTCACTCGTTTCCTTTCATGTTTCCTCTTTTAGAATGCCTCCTCGACGCGACAATCAGATCGCAAATGCCGAACTGGCAGATATCATCACGCAGCAAATGGCTGCTGCTTTCCCAAATCTTATTGCCCAACTGAACCAAGCCAACAACAACAATCATGCTCCATGCAATTTCAACAGTTTCAATTCGGCTAAGCCACTCAAGTTTAGTGGTTCTGAAGGAGCAACTAGGCTCCTACAATGGTTCGAGAGCACTGAGAGTACGTTTCGTCATGTTCAGTGTCCTGATAATCGCAAGGTCGAGTTTGCTTAGTGTGTTTTAGAAGAGGGCTCTTACATGGTGGAACGAGGTTATGAGAGACCGTGGTGCTGAGGTTGCTTTAGCACAGACTTGGGCTGAGCTTAGGGCCCTTATGATGAAGGAGTTTTGCCCTCGTCATGAGTTGCGAGCTTTGGAAAGGGAATTTGATGATTTGAAGCAGGATAGTGGTGAGCATCGGGCTTACACTGATAGGTATGAAGAATTGAGTCTGCTTTACCCGACCATGGTTACCCCACTCGACAAGGCTATCGAAAGGTACATCGATGGCCTACCTGACTCAGTGCAAGACATCAATACTGGTAGTAACCCTACCACAGTCCGTCAGGCGATTGAGTTAGCAGCGACATTGACTGAGTCGCAGGTTCGAAAGGGAAAGCTACATAAAAAGGGTGACAAAGGTAAGAAGCAGGCGTCTGACAAAGAGGATGGCAAGAATGGTAAAAACAAGAAAGGAAAGGATTCTGGTTCCTCAAAGGGGTCTAGGAAGCGAAAGGCTTCCCAAAACTATGCCGTTACTGCACAGGATCAAGCTGCACCAAATCAGCCTGCGCAACCACCCGCCAAGAGGCCTTATCTTGGCAACGCACCTTTGTGCAACAGGTGTAACGGCCATCACCTACCACATCTCCAATGTCGTCATTGCACTAACTGTGGAAGAAATGGTCATCTTGCCGCTACTTGCCGCATTCCTGTCAACCAGAATCAGGCAGTTCAGAACCAAGCTCCACAAGTTGCTCAGCCTCTTGCTCAACAACAAGGTCAAGCTGCACGACCTCATTTTCCTCCTGGTTCGTGCTACAATTGTGGGGATCTGACCCACTATAGAAACCGGTGTCCAAGACTAGCTAACGCAAATCCAAAACAGAATCAGGCTCAGGCTCGAGGTCGAGTCTTCAACATGAATGCACAAGAGGCTCAAGCAGACAATAATGTGGTCAACGGTACGTTCTTTATTAATAATCAGCCTGCATCTGTCCTTTTTGATTCGGGTGCCGATAAGAGTTTTGTGTCATTATCTTTTGAGTCATTGCTTCGCATGTCTAGAACGAAACTAGGAAAACCCTTGATAGTAGAAGTTGCTAGTGGTGAACCCATTGTTCTTGATTCTGTTCTTCGCAACTGCAAGTTGAACCTTAACAACCATCTTTTTCCTATCGACCTCACACCAATGCAATTTGGAAGCTTCGACGTTATAGTGCGTATGGATTGGTTAGCCAAACATCACGCAGAGGTAGTTTGTTTCGAGAAGATTGTTCGTGTGCCGCTTTCGACAGGGGAGATCCTACAAGTTTGTGGTGAGAAACCTACTGGTAGTCTCAAACTCATGTCTTGTTTTAAAGCTCGGAAGTATCTGCGAAAGAACTATGTGGCCTTTTTGGCACATGTTGTAGCAGATAAGGGCAAATGTAAGTCTATTCAAGATATCCCTGTTGTTCGGGATTATCCTGAAGTATTCCCTGAAGAGTTACCTGGTTTACGCCCAGCATGCCAAGTCGAGTTCCGTATTGATCTCATACCTGGTGCAAATCCCATTGCCAGAGCTCCATATCGTCTTGCACCGTCTGAGATGCAAGAGTTGTCTAAGCGGCTTCAAGAGCTCTCTGACAAAGGTTTTATTCATCCTAGCTTTTCACCTTGGGGTGCTCCCGTTCTTTTTTTTTTCAAGAAGAAGGATGGATCTTTTAGGATGTGTATCGATTATCGTGAGCTTAACAAGCTTACCATCAAGAATTGATATCCCCTACCTCGCATAGATGATCTCTTTGATCAGTTACAGGGCGCTTCTTATTTTTCGAAGATTGATATGCGTTCTGGGTATCATGAACTTCGTGTGCATGAAGAAGATATTTCCAAGACAGCATTCCACACTCGTTATGGGCATTATGAGTTCACAGTTATGCCATTAGGTTTGACTAATGCTCCTGCTGTTTTCATGGACTTAATGAATAGGGTATGCAAACCTTATTTAGATAAATTCATCATCGTTTTTATTGATGACATCTTGATATACTCTAAGACGCAAGCTGATCATGAGCAACATCTTCGTCTTACTCTGGAACTCCTAAAGAAAGAGAAACTTTTCGCCAAATTCTCCAAGTGTGAATTTTGGCTTAAAGAGGTTAAATTTTTGGGACATATTGTTAACGAACAAGGTATTCATGTAGATCCCTCCAAGATCAGTGCGATTAAGGATTGGGATACGCCTACTACTCCTACTGAAGTTCGTTCTTTTCTTGGTCTGACGGGTTATTATCGCCGCTTCATTGAAAATTTCTCAAAGATTGCAGTTCCTCTAACTGCTCTAACTCAGAAGAACAAACGCTTTTATTGGGGATTCAAACAAGAGGAAGCATTTCTGACTTTGAAACAGAAACTTTGCGACGCGCCTATTCTGACTTTGCCTGAGGGCAATGATGATTTCGTCGTTTATTTCGATGCATCTAACTTGGGTCTTGGCTGTGTTCTCATGCAAAGGAACAAAGTCATAGCATATGCATCGAGGCAATTGAAGATAAATGAGAAAAATTACACCACTCATGATCTTGAGTTAGGTGCAGTCGTCTTCGCTCTTAAGATCTGGAGACACTATTTGTACGGTACAAAATGTGTGGTTTTCACGGACCACAAAAGTCTCCAGCATATCTTCAATCAGAAAGAACTCAACATGAGGCAACGACGTTGGGTTGAGCTTCTAAACGACTATGACTACGAAATTCGCTACCATCCTGGTAAGGCGAATGTCGTAGCCGATGCTTTGAGTCGTAAGGAACGTACTAAGCTTCATTGTGTTCATGTTCAATCTGATATTCAAACCAGAACCGATATCCAAACCCGCATCACTCAGGCTCAACACACTTGTGTTTCACAAGGTTTGATGGATAAGGAATTTCCCTATCACATAACACCTGATCTTGAACTGAAGGACAATGGATCGTATTACTTCATGGACCGTTTGTGGGTCCCAAGTCAAGATGATCTTCGCACCTTGCTTATGGATGAAGCCCATAAGTCTCGTTATTCTATTCATCCTGGCTCAGATAAGAGGTATAAGGATCTTCGTATTCAGTATTGGTGGCCTGGTATGAAAAAAGACATTGCCTTATACGTATCAAAATGCCTTACTTGTCTTAAGGTTAAGGCTGAACATCAACGTCCTTCTGGTTTATTGGAGCAACCAGAGATCCCAGTTTAGAAATGGGAAAACATTGCTATGGATCTGGTTACCAAACTTCCGTGCACAAAGAAAGGTCATGACGCCATCTGGGTAGTGGTTGATCGTCTTACTAAGTCAGCGCATTTCTTGCCAATCCGTGAGGATTTTTCTGCTGACAAACTTGCTAAAATCTATGTGGATGAAATCGTATCCCGTTATGGTGTTCCTTTGAACATCATTTCTGACAGAGATGCTCGCTTCACTTCTCATTTTTGGAGAACCATGCAATCCGCTATGGGGACCCAACTTAATCTGAGCACAGCTTATCATCCGCAAACGGATGGTCAATCTGAAAGAACAATCCAGACTCTGGAGGATATGCTTAGAGCTTGTGTGATCGATTTTGGTAGTAGTTGGGATTCACATCTTCCGTTAATTGAATTCTCCTACAACAACAGTTATCACACCAGCATCAACATGGCTCCTTTCGAAGCTCTCTATGGTCGAAAATGTCGTTCACCAGTCTGCTGGAATGAGATCGGTGAGGCTCAGCTTACTGGACCAGCCCTCATTTTAGAGACAACTGATAAGGTTAAGAAAGTTCGTGATAACCTTCAGGCAGCTAGAAGCCGTCAAAAGAGTTACGCAGACCAAAGACGCAAGCCCTTGGAATTTCAAGTCGGTGATCGTGTATTACTTAAGGTCTCACCTTGGAAAGGTGTGATCAGATTTGGAAAGAAAGGAAAACTTGCACCTAGATATGTTGGACCATTCAAGATCATCGAAAGAATCAGCAAGGTAGCCTACAGACTTGAGTTACCTCCTGAACTTGGAAACGTTCATCCAACCTTTCACGTGTCCAACCTCAAGAAGTGTCTTGCTGATGAGAACCTCCATATACCGCTTGATGAAATTCGTGTGGACAACACGATGCATTTTGTTGAGAAACCTGTGGAAATCATGGAACGTGAAGTCAAGTGGCTTAAATGCAAGCGCATTCCTTTGGTCAAAGTTCGCTGGGAATCTAAGCGTGGACCTGAGTTTACTTGGGAACATGAAGATCAAATTAAGGCGAAGTATCCACATCTATTCTCACGAGTTTCCTCTAAATAAATTTCGGGACGAAATTTCCACAAGTAGGGGAGACTGTGACACCTGTGTCTGTAATCAGTGTAAACAGTTCAGTTACCAATAAAACAAAGTTATTTGATCCCAATGTTTGTTTGTTTATGTTTGACATTTTCATGTTTGTTTTTTATTCAATTTCAAACTCTATATCGCTTTATGGAGAATTATACGCAAACTGGTGTGTAAACGTAATCAGTTTAACATGACGAATACTCCGGAACATCAACATATGCTTAACATGCCTTAAATAACCTTTACATAACTTAGAAATAAGTTTTGAAGGCTTTGGTATGGCAAAAACAAGTTTAATCGCCTACAGGGACTAAATTCGACAAACTGCGAAAGTATGCCAATTTGAACTGTAATGAACATTCCGGAACATGATCATAAGTTAAACACACCCTAAATATCCTTTACATAGCTTAGAAATAAGCTTTGAGGGGTTCGGTGTGCTAAAATAAACTTTATGCTCATTCAGGGAATAAAAGCGTAAAAAAAAGTGCATAAGTTTGCATTTTCACGCATAACTTACGTTCTGAATACATACGGACATCCAAAAATTTATGTAAGCATTAAAATATTTTATTTTAGTGTTTGTCATGATAAAATTCCATTTGTCGCTTAATTTGGATCGTTTTTTTTTTTTGCGTTCGTTATGACTTCCGTCGTAATTAAGCGAATAACGCAACCGTACGATCAAACGAACCGACATCCAAGATACTTTTGGGCATGTTTTGAGTTTCCTATACTTTAACTTTATTTTAGAGCCTTGAAATGGGGTTAACGGGGCTTAAAAGTGCAAAAAAATCAAGTTTTACAAGTGCAGGGACCATTTTTGAAATTTCTGACCAGATTCAATGAACCTAGTCCATTTTGAAGTGTTGATGGTTTTAACCCATGGTTTTGCAAAACCATGGGCTGGTATTCAATGAACCTAGTCCATTATTAGGGGCTCCCATGGTTTTAGAAAACCATGGGCACATATGTAAGGTCCAGATCAAAGCTCAGTTTTCGATGAACGATCTTAACGGTTCTTGAATTCCTATAAATACCCACCTTCATTTCCTTGCAAACTCATACTTGAATCTGATTTTGGCTCTCTAAGTTGAAGTTTATGCTTCATACCTGAGAGTAAATCGGATCAAGAGCTTGCGGGGACCTTGTGTAAGTATTCTTTCGTTCTTTTCGTTCGTTTTTATCGTTGAAGTCCAGTTTATGGTCAATGCAAAGTTCGTTTAAACTTCATAACATGAGCGTAATCATGATGGTTATAGTCCCTAGTGACTATACCTACTGATTACCACGTTATCTAGGCTCAGTGACGAGTCGTAGTTTCGGCCAAAATGCGCATTTACGCGTATTTTGTAACCAAACTATTCTAGGATATCAAGACCATTTGTTTTAATATCAAAACCTGTTTTCTAACTTAACTAAACATGTTCTAGTATGTTTAGCTCGTCACTTTTTAGATTAGTGCTTGTGTAGAGTCGTAAGTCAAACGTACTAAACCCCCGCTTAGACTTTCGAACACGACCCGTTTGGTCGATCATTAGGATCCGACCAAACATGTTTAGTGTGTGACAACCCGGATAATTAAGGTTAGCACTGCTTGAAATCCCACAACTTCTAGTGTGTGTTATGTGTTTAATTATTTACCTCGTGTATTATTCGTTGGTTAGATGGGTATGTTTACATGAAATCGTTAAACACTGTTGCGTGTCGTTTAGGTAATCATGAAAACCAACTTGTATGGGCCGCAAACTTGTTTAACGCTCACACACTCGCATAAACTAGGCCCATGTTTGTAAGGCAGGCCCAACCCGAATATATTACATTTTAATGAAGAAAAATAACGTGGGCCGGCCATGGTGTGCACACAAATGGATTGTGCACGGCTCCCTGTTTTACCACAGGCCCAAATCGAGCCTAATTATACATATGAAATTGTGCAGCCGGTTGTCTTAGTAGCCCAACATGTGTTTGGATCAGGCCCACCCACAATGATTTGGGTCTTTGCATTATAATTATAACTTGTAGAGGATATGTACCCCAATTAATACGTAACAAACCCTATTTCCCCTTCATACTCTACGAACGGCAATAGGCAACAGGAGCCCCTTTTCTCATCGAAGCCTTTCAATCTTGTGTTCTGGACTTTGGTTAGTATATGGGATCTTTACTATTAATATGTTTATTGTTCTTGATAATTACATGATTTTGATATGTTTATAAACGTGCAACTGAAGTTGATATGTGATGTTAAAATTCTTGGGTGCGATGTGGATTAGGAATACACACATATGATAGCCGGTTATTAGTGGTGTTGGTATAATATAATTGATCCAACTAGATTCATGTGAATGATAATTTCCATGTTGACTATTGAATGATATCCATGTGATCTCCTGACAAATTTTAGGAAGATGTGAATTCCCTAATATTGATTTAATGGATAATAGTGCATATTGAGTTTGGTTACCCATGTCAGTATACATGTGATTCTTTATGGGAATGAGTAATATGATCGGGTCTAATGATTTACTTCAGAATATGGTTGTTATGTGGATGATTGATCATGAAACTTTTAGTGAGGATTAGGGTCGCTTGTTGTAACTGTTAATGTAGTAGTATCAGACGAAAACACTGCCATATCTAAAAACTGGACGAAATCACTTGTCCAAGTGATTTCGGCCCAAGTATGTTCGGCCCAAAAGGGTTCTCGGCCCAAGTGTTTTCGGTTATTGAACTGTAACTCGATTGAAAATCTGTTATTTTATTAACTCGGTTAGTCGATAACTCTGTTAGCATTAACTCCGTTAGTTGGCAATTCAGTTAAACATGTTAACTCTATTACTTCTGTTAAACTTATTAACCCCGTTAAATATGTATGTAACACTTTTCAGCATGAAACACTGTCAGTTTATTTAACCTGTTCATTATTAACTTTGTTAACTTAGTAGACTTTATTAGTTCATTAATTCTGTTAGATATTAACTCTATCAAATATGTAACTCCGTTTATATTGTTGATACTGTTAAGCTTGCCAACCCTGTTAAGGGTATTATTGAATAATTATGATAGACCAAACTGCAAGAGGACATTATGGGAAACGTGAATCGTAGGAATGTGATTAGTTGTTGTGTGATGCATGTTGTTGACTGCCAAACACGCTCTGTGATATTGCTGCGACACTAGTTACATGTGAAACATTACGAACGTGAACTGATTGGGTATACGTACATTATAGGACGTGATTGATTTCTTGTGAGCACTAAACCTAGCATACCGAGCAAACCAAGGTGAGTTCACTGCATTTCTCAAGCATGCGTCCCGGTGGTTTGGGACAACTAGTAAACATTTGGAAGGGAATCTTGGGTAAACAGTTAAATTGGGTTTTGGTTATTGAACATGGAATCTATCATTATCGGATTGCCTGTAGGGCAATGGGGTAATTAGTTGATAGCGCTATTAGGTTTGATACCTCGCACCGGGCCGTAAGGACGGGCGCGAACTAATTATCTGGGCATCATTACCAATGCTTGGTTAGGGGCATTGGGGACTGGACACACTTCCAGGTTATTAAGGGACACACTTCCCGGATACATATGGGCACACTCCCTAGGGTATCTCAACAAGTCATAAACAACATCATATCGCAACGTTGAATTGGCTTAACATACGTCTGGTAACTACACACGTTAACAAAACCTTGAACTCACCAGCGTCGTCTGACACACTTGTCTGCATGCTTGCAGGTTTATAGGGTATATCTTGTGGAACTTGCCGTTTGGAAGGCTGTAGTGGTCATGGGTCGAGAAACAAAGAATCTCCATACAAGCTTAATGGTTTATGTACACATGGTTTACGAAATACTTAACAAATGAATTATGCTTCCGCTGTATACAATGAATGGCATATAACATTTGTAACACTTTATGTTAATGAATGAAAGTTTACTTAAATACATTTGTGAGTTCAATGTGATTGGTGGCTTGGATCCTGGTACGACACACGCCTCGCGGGGGTTTCCGCATGTGGTATTTTGGGGGTGTGACATAGTGACCATAGTAGCATAGGGAATAACATTCCAAGGTTATACCTTATGGTCACCTAGTTTAGGTAGTTGTATGATATGTATTTTATATGCCATAGGTAAATTACCAAAATACCCTTTTCATGCGTAATTGGTAATTAAGCATATGTAACCCAAACTTTTGTCACGTAACTAATTATGTAACATAATTAAACATGTTAAGGCATTTTTACTTATCATAGGACTAGTTAGGCATTCCGAACGCGTTTTACGCAAATGACGCGTTAAAGTAGCATAACTACCTAAACGGGTCGTAATGGGTCGTAAGCACTTAGGTTAGGTTTCATTTTAGTATGTAGGCTTTGTTAAACCATATTACATGAGTTCCCACACTCATTTGGTTTACGAACCCTCATTCTATCCGATCCTCAGATATTAGGTCCGATTTATTAACATAGTTACCTATATTAGGTACCGTTTGATTTCCGTGATCTCTAGCATTATTTGGTTGTTACTCAAGGACTACTAAGCAATCTCAAGTGAGTACATAGACCCCTCTTTTACTGTTTTCAAACTGTTTTGGGGTGAAACACATGTGCCTACTTGTTACTTTCATGCTTTCCATGTTTTCACATCATATACTTGCTATGTTCGTTAGTACATTTATAGTACATGATTTACATTACATTGTTTTGCTATGTATGTTTATTTAGCATACTTAGTACATTGTTTTACTTTACATTTCTGCTATGTATGTTGACTGAGCATGCTAGCACATTGATTTACATGACTTTTCTGCTTTGTATTTTAACTTAGCATACTTAGCACATTGTTTTCATTTAACATGTTTACAATCGGTATGACATTTGGTTTGTACAAATGGGACTTATATACGTTCATTAACATTAGCTACGCCGCTCGTTATTAAGTAGTGGTACCATAGGACTTGACAAATCCCGTTCCTGACATCCTGGGTTTGTTTGGGTGTAAGGAATGACTGAATCCGAAAACATTTCTTTTGATAACCTTGAATTAGGGTTATCCGTCTGTCTCAAGGCTTGAATGTATGCGTTAACTTACCACATAAGTGTTTGTATCAATAAAACATGCATTTACTTTGCAAAACATAACTTTTTGATATATTCAAAATACTTTGTTTTGTACATTTTTACATTTGGTGTATGTAACAACACATTACTTACCATACATAACGATTGTTGCACATTACTTAACTACTTTTGGACTTTTAACACTTGACATGGTTTATACAAGGACTTTTTGACAATTGGTTTAAACATAGACTTTATACATTGGTGGTTTGTTTAAGTGACTTAAGTAACGAGATGTGAGTAGTATGACACAAACATGGTGGATACGCCGCTGTTACTTCCTATATATAAGTGTTTGTATTATACTACATATCATAGCGTTATTTAAATCATTCATTTCAGACTTATACATTTTACACAAGTAACATGCTTTTCACAAGACTTTGGTTTACAAAACAGTTTACTTTATACAATTCATATTACTTGGTTATTCATTTAACCTTACATTTCTCTTCTATTTACACATATCATCTAATCTTATCGCTTTTTAAATGATTTACAAAACAAAACAATTTACAAGGTTCACGACTAAATTTTATTAAACATTTTCTTAATCTTAAGTCATGAATCCTAATTTCACAAAACCTATGTATCTCACAGGCATTTTTATGCTGACGTACCTATTTTTGCATGTGTTTTCAGGAGCTTTTGCATAGGATGATCGAGACACACTTAGGCGGACCTGTGCCTTAGTGACTTAAATCGAAGCAAGAACTAGTTAATTTATGTTATGTACTCTTTGTTTCTTGTTTAAGACAATGTAACTTTCTTGTTTGATAAATAAAACGTAACTTTAATTTCCATGGTTATGAAACAATTAATTCTGTTACAACACTCCCCGACGTTTCCGCCACGTCTTGATGTTTTACGTGGTCGGGGTGTGACATAACTGCTTCAAGTTCTAGAGGAAATGGGACACCTGCAGGAGTAATGACAGGGATTGATTGTTGTACTGGAGCTGATGAGAGAGGAACCGGCTTTGGTATTGTAACAAGTGATAGAGATTTTGAAGATGTTGATGGTGGTGATTGTCACACCCCCAAAATCCACACGCGGAGTATCACCGCTTGGAGGCGTGACTGACCAGGATCAAGCCACCAATCATATAGAACAATGTATAAAGTAAAAGTAATTGCAATTTAACCCAACCAATCCATATGAAAGGTGTTCCAAAACATAAATATGTTATCACTGTATAGCGGAAGCGTATAATTAAACCCAACATAATAAAGTATAAAATGTCATAATGTCTAATCAAGTATTCATGATCCTTGTCCACAACGACTGCGCCTCCCGTGCAAGCTCCATAAGTACCTAAGGTCCTGCAAGGCATGTAACAGACGATCAACAACTAGTTGAGCGAGTTCACAGAAAGTAAATGCGTAATAGTAAGTTCGTATGTAACATGTGGCTCTACTGGGCCGTTAGTACGTTCTATTGGTGGGGGCTTCCCATAATGTATATTCACTAGACTAGTTGTATCCGTAAGTATCCTTCCCAATCCGAGGATAGTAATAAATATGAGTATATTTATAAGTGTCCTTCCCAACCGAGGACAGTACGTATCGAGTACGTAGGTTTAGCGCTGGTGTCCTTCCCCATCCGAGGACATTAGTACCTAGGATTTTTGCATGTGTTAACACTAGTATCCTTCCCAAACCGAGGATAGTACGTATGTTATACGTAGATTTTGGCACAGGCATCCTTCCCAATCCGAGGACCGTGGTAAGTAGTCTAGTAGTGATATGAGTACAAGCAATCATTCAATCCCATTCCCAACCCACCTGGGGAATCCCATGCCTTGGTAAGAGTGTGAACTCACCTTGGTTTGCTCGGTATGCTAAGTATGCGCTCAAAGTAAATCAATCACGTCCTAGAGTATGCACGTATACATAATCAGTTTGTGTTCAAGTTGTTCACGTATAAACATGTAGCACGTATCCACAATCATATACAAGATGGTTACACTTAACAGCAGTTAAATATTCCAGTTGACACTTAACAGAATTAACTCAAGTTACTGTGCTGGTACATATTGGCGAAACACACATGTTGGCGAAACACAATAGTTGGCGAAACACAATATTGACGAAACACATTCGGTTTCGTCGTGGCCTTGTTTGGCGAAACAGGATTCTGATTCGTCGATTTGCTCTTGGCGAAACACTTCTATTTCGTCAAGAGACCTGTTTCGTCGAACAGTCAGTTACGTCTTAACAGTTACGAATCATACAGGAACCCTAATCATTCTAACAGCCGTCATCAGTAACAGAGATCATATGAAGATCGATGTGCATGTAGGATCATCATAACTCAATCATCCAAGAATCATTATCTAGCATAAACCCTAGTTTATGAATATAACATATCAACTAACATACAACATAATATCATTGAACCCTATCAAGATGCTAACGTTCATTCAGAATCAGAACATAATAAAATATCCAGAACCGCAGCATTCGATTGTCATAAGTTTCGCATAGTATTATTTATATCCACTACCACATTCATATCGAAATCTACATCATCATCATCATCACAAGAACCCTAATAATTAACATGTATCGGTTACAAATATACATCATCCCAGCAGAAGCACATGACACAAAAACACATACACAGATGAAAGATCAATCACGACACATGGATTTACTAACCGAGATGATGGTTTGATCGCACAAGGGTTTCCGGTGGGTTCTAGGTTGCCGTCACACAGTAGAGAGTCCTCTAGGGTTTTAGATTACTCAAACATATGAAACAGGAGGTTGGTTCACGTAATAATATGAGAGTTTACGTACCGGGCCCAAGCTGGGCTTTTGGCGAATCTGGGCCGGCGAAACAGTCTGTTTCGTCGAGTTCGGTCTTGGCGAAACCGGTTTGTTTCGTCGAGTATGTTCATGGCAATCACAACTCTGATTCGTCGAGCATTACGTGATTTAACAAGTGTTTTATAATAATTCTAATACTATCTTATACAACAACAAGTAGTCACATGTATGCACAATGATAACACGTTTCATTAAAACACAACGTATACAATTACAAGTCCAACAAGTCAACCAACTAAACAGTCAAAGTCAATGTGCAATAAATGTGAAAATGGAAGTCGGAAACTCGAGTTGTCACATTATCCCCAACTTGAAAGAAATTTCGTCCCGAAATTTAGCATGCGGTTACTGAGGAAGCTAGGTAAGTTGTATTGTTCATTGGTTTTCCTGGGGTGTCACATCATCCCCCCGTTGATTTGGAATTTCGTCCCGAAATTCTACAGTAGTAGCTTCAGCCTCAGTAGTAGTTGCATTGGTTCCGAATAACTGGGGATATTTGAGTTCCATTTGATCTTCTCGTTCCCAGGTATACTCTGGGCCGCGGCGGGAGTTCCAACGAACTCGTACAAGAGGGATTCTCGTGTTCTTGAGGACCTTAACATCCCGGTCCGTGATTTCAACAGGTTCCTCGACGAAGTGCAACCGTTCGTCGATAGTGAGTTCCTTCAAGGGAACTATGTGGGTCTCATCTGACGTACACTTCTTCAGATTCGACACGTGAAAGACGTTGTGAACTGCACTGAGTTCAGGTGGTAAGTTCAGTCTGTAGGCCACTTTGCCTATTTTCTCTGTGACTTCGAAAGGTCTGACATAACGCGGATTGAGCTTGCCTCGTTTGCCAAAACGAACCACACCCTTCCAGGGTGAAACTTTAAGTAGCGCTCGATCCCCAACCTGGAATTCGAGTAGTTTCCTGTCTTTATCAGCGTATGCTTTCTGACGGCCACGAGCTGCCGCCATGCGTTGTCGTATCTGAGCAATCTTTTCTGTAGTATCAACTACCATTTCTGGACCTGTGATTTGACTATCTCCCACCTCTGCCCAGCAGAGAGGTGACCGGCATTTACGCCCGTACAATGCCTCGAATGGAGCAGCTTTAATGCTGGTGTGGTAGCTGTTATTGTATGAAAATTCCACAAGTGGCAGATGTTTTTCCCAACCATTGCCAAAGTCAATTACGCACGCCCGAAGCATGTCTTCTAGAGTTTGAATAGTGCGCTCAGACTGCCCATCGGTCTGAGGATGATACGCCGTGCTCATGTCTAACCGAGAGCCAAAAGATTTATGCATTGCTTGCCACAGTTCTGAAGTAAAACGTGCGTCACGATCAGAGATGATGGAGGTGGGCACCCCGTGCCTCGAGACCACTTCTTTTAAGTAAATGTCTGCTAAGGTAGATAACTTGTCTGTTTCTTTGATAGCCAAGAAGTGAGCAGACTTTGTGAGTCGATCCACGATCACCCAAATAGTATCATTTCCGCGCTGAGATCTAGGTAGGCCAGTAACAAAATCCATGGAAATTTGCTTCCATTTCCATTGTGGTATCTCAGGTTGTTGGAGTGGTCCTGACGGTTTCTGATATTCTGCCTTGACTCTCGCACAAGTCAAACATTTGCTAACATATGTGGCTATGTGGGCCTTCATGCTAGGCCACTAGTAAGTAGTTTTGATATCGTGGTACATTTTATCCGCACCAGGATGTACCGAGTAGCAAGACTTATGAGCTTCATCCATTACTAGCTCACGTAAGTTGCCATAAAGTGGAACCCAAATGCGGCCTGTGACGTAGTAAGCACCATCTTCCTTTTGTTCTAAACGTTGTCTTGAGCCACGTAGGGCTTCAGCCCGGACATTTTCTGGTTTCAATGCTTCTACCTGGGCATCTTGTATCTGAGAAGGAAGGCTAGACTGTATAGTGAGTTGTAAAGCTCGCACGCGCTTAGGCGCGGTGTCCTTTCGACTGAGGGCGTCAGCCACAACATTGGCTTTGCCCGGGTGGTACCTGATTGAGCATTCGTAGTCGTTTAGTAGTTCGACCCATCGTCGCTGTCGCATATTCAGTTCCTTCTGTTTGAATATATGTTCGAGGCTTCTGTGGTCAGTGTAGATAGCACATTTGGTGCTGTACAAGTAGTGTCGCCATATCTTAAGTGCAAAAACAACTGCTCCCAACTCTAAATCGTGTGTTGTGTAATTCCGTTCCTGAATCTTAAGTTGGCGCGAAGCATAAGCAATAACTTTATCCCTTTGCATCAATACACATCCAAGACCTTGGATAGATGCGTCGCAGTTGACTACGAAATCATCCGTGCCTTCAGGCAATGAGAGGATAGGTGCGCTACAGAGTCTATCCTTTAAGTGTTGGAACGCTGTTTCCTGTGCATTACCCCAACGGTAAACAACACCCTTCTGTGTCAGTAGTGTAAGCGGCTGAGCAATCTTTGAGAAGTCTTTGATGAACCGTCTGTAATAACCCGCCAAACCCAAGAATTGGCGTATTTCTGTTGGTGTGTGAGGTGCAGGCCAGTTCTTGATCGAATCCACCTTGGATGGATCGACATGAATCCCATCCTTGTTTACCACGTGGCCTAAGAAGTGGACTTCACGAAACCAGAAGTCTCATTTTGAAAACTTAGCGTATAGCTGTTCCGTTCGAAGAAGTTCCAAAATAAGTCGTAAGTGCTGCTCGTGTTCCTCCTGATTCTTCGAGTAGATCAGGATGTCGTCGATGAAAACATTGACGAACTTGTCGAGGTAAGGTTTGCAAACCCTGTTCATAAGATCCATGAAAACCGCAGGCGCGTTCGTCAACCCGAAAGGCATGACCAGAAACTCGTAGTGACCGTAGCGTGTTCTGAACGCTTTTTTGGAAACGTCCTCATCCCGGACTCTCAGTTGATGATACCCCGACCTTAGATCAATCTTCGAGTAATAGCTCGACCCTTGCAGCTGGTCGAATAAATCGTCGATGCGTGGAAGAGGATAGCGATTCTTCACAGTCACCTTGTTCAACTCACGGTAGTCTATACACATGCGGAAGGTACCGTCCTTCTTCTTTACAAATAGTACTGGAGCTCCCCAAGGCGAAGAGCTAGGACGTATGAAACCCTTTTCCAAGAGTTCTTGCAGTTGCTTAGACAGTTCTTCCAGTTCGGTTGGAGCTAAACGATAAGGTGCTCGAGCTATGGGT
Source organism: Helianthus tuberosus (assembly GCA_030545235.1). Classification (NCBI taxonomy): domain Eukaryota; kingdom Viridiplantae; phylum Streptophyta; class Magnoliopsida; order Asterales; family Asteraceae; genus Helianthus; species Helianthus tuberosus. The sequence goes on along the minus strand of CM060367.1, from coordinate 146,417,636 downwards.
GCTGCTCCTGGAGCGAGCTCGATCTGAAATTCGACCTGGCGATGAGGCGGTAACCCAGGTAACTCTTCTGGAAACACTTGAGGGAAGTCGCGTACCACAGGAATATCCTCAATCTTTTTCTCTTTCTTCGATGAATCGGTAACGAGAGCTAAAACAGCTGTGTGGCCCTTTCGTAAGCACTTCTGAGCCTTCAAGAAAGAAATGATGCCGCTCACGACTCCACTCTTGTCGCCTTGAACTTTGAGAGGTTCTCTACCAGAACGGGGAATACGAATGATCTTCTCCTTGCATAGGATCCCTGCTTGCTGTTGGGATAACCAATCCATACCGATGACGATGTCGAAACTACTCAGAGTTATGGGAATGAGATCGATGGAGAAAGTCTGACCAGCGAGGATAAGATTACAACCTTGAACTATGTGCGTGGCCTCTAAACTTTTACCGTTAGCTAACTCTACGACATGTTTAGTGTTCAAAAGTGTTGGTGCGCGCTTAAGCATTTGACTAACTTTCAGGGACATATAACTGGTATCCGCACCCGAATCAAATAGTACAGTAACATAAAAGTCGTCGAGAAGAAACTTACCCATAACGACGTTGGGATCATTCCTGGCATCACCCTGCCCAATCACGAATGCTCGTCCCCTAGCGACGTTGTTCCCATCATTGTTGTTTCCCCCGTTGTTGTTCCCATTGCCCTGGTTGTTGTTGTTGTTGTTCTGGTTTCGGTTTAGCTGAGGGCAGTGTCTTTTGTAGTGGCCTTCAGCGCCACACTGAAAACATCCCTTATTGCCCTGTTGTTGATTCTGCTGTGCTTGCTGCTGCTGCTGATTTTGATTCACAGGCCGTGGGCTCCTACAATCCTTGGCCTCATGGCCCACCCTGAAACACCTTTGACAACGTCCCTTGTTACACTGGCCACTGTGGTGCTTGTTGCAGTTGTTGCACTTTGGGAGGTTCCCTCGATAACCACCCAGCTTGTGACTGCCCGAAGATTGCTGACTAGGGCTCTGATAGTTGTCAGTCTTTCGCTGCTGAAGTTGAGACTGAACTGAAGCCGATCCTTTGCTGGAATCCCCCTCCCATTTCCGCTTGTTGTCACTGAGAGTAGCAGGAGTAACCGAAGTAGTAGCGGTAGTTGTAGCGTTGATGCGTTTAGGCAACCTGTTCTGCTCCACCGCTTGATCAGTGAGACGGTGAGCCAACTGAACAACCTGCTGGTAGGTGGCATGATTGGCGGAAGTCACATGGCTTTGGATCTCTGGCACCAGACCCTTAAGATAAAGTTCGATACGCTTGTCCACCAAAGTAGGACACAGTAATGCAAGCTCATTCGATCTCTTTGTATACGCTTCAATTTCAGACCCTGTCATCTTGAGGTTGAAAAACTCAACTTCCAGCTTATGTATGTCATCACGACTAGAGTATTCTTCCTTGATCATCTCTTTGAAATTGTTCCATGGGGTGGCGTTAGCAGCAACCAACCCCAGTATTTGGACCTGTGCTTTCCACCATGTGAGAGCTAAACCCTCGAGAGTACCGGTAGCATATTTCACCCTGCGTGCCTCAGGGCATTCACACATTTCGAACACAGACTCTAGCTTCTCGAACCAATGGAGAAGGCCTACGGCTCCTTCAGTGCCGCTGAAAGTAGTTGGACGACAGTCCATGAAAGTCTTGAAAGTGCAAACAGGTGGTTGACCTGTTGTGCATAAGAGTTAGGATAAGATAAAACACGAGAGTTGGTTTAGGAATGTAGGATCTAAGGATCCTAGTGTGAGTTGTAACTGCAGGGTATACCTCCTGCTTGTGTGGCTGCAACTGCCGCAGTAACTCGTTCGTTAATGAGGGCCGTCAACTGGTCCTGGGTCATGTTGATACGTCCAGACATGATCTTCATAGTAAAGATAACGTAAGTGAGATAGGTTCGCGAATAGTGCGATGACAGAAGAGAGTAAGCACACAAGTGTTCTCATGCAACAACAATTAGTGAGCATTGTAATCTAAGCATACCACGAGCAAAGTTCTATGTAGTTCTAGCATGTAGGCAATAAACATAAACCTTATTACCTAGGATGTTGAGTCTTGCACGTGGAGCGAAGAGTCGTTGTGGATCGTTGAGAGCACTGTTCTGGTTATAGTCTGGTTTTAACAAAACCCGTTTTCCCTTTATTAAAACCGAGTTCTCTATAACCAATGGCTCTGATACCAATCTGTCACACCCCCAAAATCCACACGCGGAGTATCACCGCTTGGAGGCGTGACTGACCAGGATCAAGCCACCAATCATATAGAACAATGTATAAAGTAAAAGTAATTGCAATTTAACCCAACCAATCCATATGAAAGGTGTTCCAAAACATAAATATGTTATCACTGTATAGCGGAAGCGTATAATTAAACCCAACATAATAAAGTATAAAATGTCATAATGTCTAATCAAGTATTCACGATCCTTGTCCACAACGACTGCGCCTCCCGTGCAAGCTCCATAAGTACCTAAGGTCCTGCAAGGCATGTAACAGAGGATCAACAACTAGTTGAGCGAGTTCACAGAAAGTAAATGCGTAATAGTAAGTTCGTATGTAACATGTGGCTCTACTGGGCCGTTAGTACGTTCTATTGGTGGGGGCTTCCCATAATGTATATTCACTAGACTAGTTGTATCCGTAAGTATCCTTCCCAATCCGAGGATAGTAATAAATATGAGTATATGTATAAGTGTCCTTCCCAACCGAGGACAGTACGTATCGAGTACGTAGGTTTAGCGCTGGTGTCCTTCCCCATCTGAGGACATTAGTACCTAGGATTTTTGCATGCGTTAACACTAGTATCCTTCCCAAACCGAGGATAGTACGTATGTTATACGTAGATTTTGGCACAGGCATCCTTCCCAATCCGAGGACCGTGGTAAGTAGTCTAGTAGTGATATGAGTACAAGCAATCATTCAATCCCATTCCCAACCCACCTGGGGAATCCCATGCCTTGGTAAGAGTGTGAACTCACCTTGGTTTGCTCGGTATGCTAAGTATGCGCTCAAAGTAAATCAATCACGTCCTAGAGTATGCACGTATACATAATCAGTTTGTGTTCAAGTTGTTCACGTATAAACATGTAGCACGTATCCACAATCATATACAAGATGGTTACACTTAACAGCAGTTAAATATTCCAGTTGACACTTAACAGAATTAACTCAAGTTACTGTGCTGGTACATATTGGCGAAACACACATGTTGGCGAAACACAATAGTTGGCGAAACACAATATTGACAAAACACATTCGGTTTCGTCGTGGCCTTGTTTGGAGAAACAGGATTCTGATTCGTCGATTTGCTCTTGGCGAAACACTTCTGTTTCGTCAAGAGACCTGTTTCGTCGAACAGTCAGTTACGTCTTAACAGTTACGAATCATACAGGAACCCTAATCATTCTAACAGCCGTCATCAGTAACAGAGATCATATGAAGATCGATGTGCATGTAGGATCATCATAACTCAATCATCCAAGAATCATTATCTAGCATAAACCCTAGTTTATGAATATAACATATCAACTAACATACAACATCATATCATTGAACCCTATCAAGATGCTAACGTTCATTCAGAATCAGAACATAATAAAATATCCAGAACCGCAGCATTCGATTGTCATAAGTTTCGATTAGTATTATTTATATCCACTACCACATTCATATCGAAATCTACATCATCATCATCACAAGAACCCTAATAATTAACATGTATCGGTTACTAATATACATCATCCCAGCAGAAGCACATGACACAAAAACACATACACTGATGAAAGATCAATCACGACACATGGATTTACTAACCGAGATGATGGTTTGATCGCCCAAGGGTTTCCGGTGGGTTCTAGGTTGCCGTCACACAGTAGAGAGTCCTCTAGGGTTTCAGATTACTGAAACATATGAAACAGGAGGTTGGTTCACGTAATAATATGAGAGTTTACGTACCGGGCCCAAGTTGGGCTTTTGGCGAATCTGGGCCGGCGAAACAGTCTGTTTCGTCGAGTTCGGTCTTGGCGAAACAGGTTTGTTTCGTCGAGTATGTTCATGGCAATCACAACTCTGATTCGTCGAGCATTACGTGATTTAACAAGTGTTTTATAATAATTCTAATACTATCTTATACAACAACAAGTAGTCACATGTATGCACAATGATAACACGTTTCATTAAAACACAACGTATACAATTACAAGTCCACCAAGTCAACCAACTAAACAGTCAAAGTCAACGTGCAATAAATGTGAAAATGGAAGTCGGAAACTCGAGTTGTCACAGTGATGGTGAATCATCATCTGGTATGAAAATCCTTCTCCTTTTTATTTTAGGAGAGGAAGATGATGTTTTAGGTTGATCAGTGGTGGTGATTTGAGTGGCAGTGATTTGTGATTGACTAACAGCTGTTGAAACAACTGGTGTTTCAACCACTGTTGTCATTACAACTGATGTTGTAACATCTCCTGTCTTCTGCTTTTTGGCAGGAGGCGATGGTGGTGATGTTGTTTTTGGTGGTGATGATGGTGGTGGTAAGTCAGTGGTTGTGGTGTGTGTTGAAGTGGTGTGTGTTGAAGTGATAACAGTTGTTGAAACCTCTGAAGTACCAGCAGTAGTTGATATTGCAGGAGTTACAACAGCTGTTTGGATGGAGGTTTGATGTTGGGGGCTTTTGGATGGTGGTTTTGGAGTACGCTTTGTGAGTCTGGATGGTGTGGACTTGGGTTCCCTCACTTTTCTAGTGGGATTTCTTTTTAGCTCAGGATTTTGAACATCCTTTAGCCCAGAACAACCTTGCGCACTCAGCTCTATGTAAGCTCTCTTCTCCTTATTCCACCTTGACATATCCTTTGTTGCTCTATCCCTTTTTACACTTGCTATAGCTTCATCAAGTGCATTTTGGGTAACATCAACCTTTTTGCTACCATCTGGCAAAGGTATCTGCTTGGTCATATTCTCCATTTGTGGTTCTATGTAAAGACCATCATCTACTCCCTTTTTCTTCCATTCTTTAATTTTCTCCCCCTTTTTGGCATTATCTGGGGGTAATTGATCAATGAAGAGAACAGTTGGAGGAGCAGTGCCAGTGGTTTTCAATATGTGGACCTTGAGTGCCTTGATGTCTACTTGTGTGTTCTTGAACCTAGACTCCATTGTGTTTCTCAGCTCTTGTACATGTATTGCATGTTGCTGATCGGCCATTTGTTTTTGTTGTTGGAGAAAAGGTTGAAAGAGATTCCAGAGCTTATTTGCAGCAGGTGCTTGTTGTGGAGCAGGTGCTTGAGGTGGAACAATAGTGGATTGCATCTTTTGTACTTTCAACAACTGTTGTAGCATGTCTTTGATATCTGCAACAGCTGTATCCAGTTTGTCAACTCGTTCCGTCAAATCCAGATATTTTAAACCATCACCCAATTTAATGGGATCATCTGATTTCCCACTAGCAGTGGTTTTATCAGTGGTTGAGGTAGGGAGTGTACTCCAAACATTAACTACTGATGCCCCTTTTTCTTGGTACTGGGGTCTTCTGCCTTCAACACTTGACAATCTTTTGATGTTGCCAGTGGTCAAAAGAAATCCACTGGTAGATGTCAGAGGTGCTATGGAAGGAATTGCCTCCAAAGAAGTCTTATTGATGTAACCACTGTCCAAATGTAAACAAGTAGGTTCAACACTTGTAGTGGCTGCTTCACTTGGACTACCACCAAGAGTTACTTGTAACTCAAGGGGTGTAACCTCCTCAGGTTGTGTTGGTGGGTTAGCAAAGATTGATACAGCAGACCCAGTCATTTGTTGAGGCATGTTCTCATTAATGGGTGATTGAGAAGGACTGGTTTGTGCCTGGTTCAAATCAATTGCTTCCAACAAAAGTCTAGTTGGTGGAGGAATTGTGAATGTGAGGTTTGGTGTTAGAAGAGAATTTGCCCCGGGCATTGGGCTGTGGATGATGGAAACAAGTGATTTCAGAGCATCATATTGTGGTGTCCCAATGTGTACAACCTGTTCTTTTTTAGAAGAAGCAGGAGGAGTTTCGGTTATGGGTTGAGATATTTGTACCAACTGCTGTGAGGAAGTAGCAGCAGTGGTTTCTTGTGACTTTTGTGCTGTCACTGGCATTAGCTCTGGTATCTCATCCTCCAGAGTTGCCTTTTTGATGGGTTTGGGGGGTTTTCGAGTTTTCTTTTGATTTGGCTTTTTGGTGATTGTAGGTGTGGGTTTCAAAGCAGTTTTTTTGCTACTTTGATCACCTTGAGCTGTGGGCTCATGTCACACCCCGACCACGTGTAACATACAAAACGTGGCGGAAACGTCGGGGAGTGTTGTAACAGAATTAATTGTCTCATAACCATGGCATACAAAGTTTTATTTATTTATTAAACAAGAGTGTTACATTGTCTTAAACAGGAATTAAGGAGTTCAGAACATAATTAAACATAGTCTATCTTCTTTTAAAGTCTCTAAGGCACAGGTCCGCCCTAGTAACATGATCAACATCCTACGGAAAAGCTCCTGAAAACACATGTGAAAATAGGTACGTCAGCATAAAAATGCCTGTGAGATACATAGGTTTGTAAAAATAGGATTCATGACTTATGTTTAAGAAAATGTTTAGTCATGAACCTTGTAATTTGCTTTGTCTTGTAAATCATTTGAAAACAATAAGATCAGATGATATGTATAAGTAAATGTCAGGTTAAATAAATGACCATGTAAAAATGTGTTTGTATAAGATAAGTTGTTTGTAAATCAATGTCTTGTGAAAAATATGTTATTTATATAAAATGTTCTATGTCTAAATATTGAAATGATTCAAATAACGTTACGACATGTAATACCATACAAACACTTATATATAGGAAGTACCAGCGGCGTATCCACCATGCTTGTATCATATTACACACGCACCGTTACTTAATCACTTAATCAAACCAAACCAACCAATGTAAAAAAGTCTATGTTTAAACCAATTGTCAAATGTATTGAATAATATGTCAAAGTGTTTATGTCAAGATGTAAATCATGTCAAAATGTCTATGTCAAATGTCCATGTCAAATGTCTATGTCAAATATCCATGTCAAATGTCTATGTCAAATATCCATGTCAAATGTCTATGTCAAATATCCATGTCAAATGTCTATGTCAAAATGTCATGTATGGCAAGTGAAATGTTTCAACTAAACCATATGCACAAAAACAAAGTATTGAAGTAAAACTTGGTTCAAATCAAAGCTATGTTTTGTGTAAATGCATGCAACTATTTAATATGAACATCTATGCGGTATTGTAAAAATGTATACATCCAAGCCTTGTGACTGTGGTGATAAACCCTTTAAACAAATTAAAGGTCTATCTGTCTTATATCATCGAATTCGGTCATTCCTTTCTGTCCCCTTTCCCTGGGATGTCCGGAACGGGAGTTGTCAATTCCTATGGTACCACTACCTACTAACGAACGGCATAGCTAATGTTAATGAATGTATTGTCCCATGTAAAAAAACCAAATGTCATACCAGAATTGTAAGCATGTGAAAACAATGCACTAAGTATGTAATCAAATGAACATACATAGCGTGAAATGTCATGTAAAACGATGTACTAAGTAATGCACAAAATGGGCACACCTAGCATGAAATGTCATGTAAAACAATGTACTAAGTAATGCACAAAATTGGGCACACCTAGCATGAAATGTCATAAAATCATGTACTATAATGTACTAACGAACATAGCAGTGTATGATGTGAAAACAAGAAAGCATGAAAGTAACAAGTAGGCACATGTGTTCCACCCCAAAACAGTTTGGAAAACAGTAAAAGAGGGGTCTATGTACTCACTTGAGATTGCTCAGATGTCTAAAGATAATCACCAAGTAATGCTAGAGATCTCAGAATCAAACGGCACCTAAGATAGGTAACTATGTTAATAACCGGACCTTAATCGGATGATTGGATAGAATGAGGTTTCGTAAACCAAACGAGTGTAGAGACTCGTGTCATTTGGTTTAACAAAGCCTACATACTAAATGAAACCTAACCTAAGTGCTTGTGACCCATTACGACCCGTTTAGGTAGCTTATGCTACTTTAACGCGTCGTTCGCGTGAAACGCGTTTGGACCGCCTAACTAGTCCTATGACAAGTAATATATGCCTTAACATGTCTAATATGGTTGTCAAATCAGTTTAGATGTCAAAAGTTGTGTTACATATGTTTAAAATGAATTTTGGCATCATAGGGGTATTTTGGTAATTTACCTAAGGCATATAAACTACCTATCATACAACTACTTAAACGAAGCGACCATAAGGTATAACCTCATAAGGTTATTCCCTATATACTATGGTCACCTAATGTGCTTGGTCGGATCCTAATGATCGACCAAACGGGTCGGGTTCGAAAGTATAAGCGATTGTTTAGATCGCTTACCTTACGACCCTATCTAAGCACTAAACTAAAAGTGACGAGCTAAGCATGTTAAAACATGCTTAACTAAGTTTAGAAAACAGGTTTGGTATCAAAACAAACGGTTTTGATACCCATAAGTAGTTTGGTTACAAAATATGCAAGAATACGTATTCTGACCGAAACTACGGCTCGTCACTGAGCCTAGATAACGTGGTAATCAGTAGGTATAGTCACTAGGGACTATAACCATCGTGATCACGCTCACGTTATGAAGTTCAAACGAACTTCGCATCTACCATAAACTGGTCAATGCAGAAAGTCAAACAAAGTTTGACTTTCGGACTCGAAAAGCAATAAAAGAACGAAAGAAGACTTACGAAGGGTCCCCGAATGCTAATCTAGATCAAAGAGCTCAGGTATGAAGCAATGGCATCAACTTAGAGCACAAATGATCAGATTCTTGTGAGAAATGAAGTGAAATGTGATGGGTATTTATAGATTTCGGTCCACCGTTAGGATCGTTTCTTGGAGAAGAGGGAATGATCACATCCCTACACTTGTTGTGATGTTGTGGTTACTGATTTTGGACACCATAAGGGTTCAACATGTGGCACTTGACCTTTGGGGGATGTTAGGGGATGTTAATCTTGTGTTTAAATGGCTTTTCCCGATCAGAAGGGGCCTAGCGTGACGCTAGGGGGGGCTAGGCGTCGCGCTAGGGGTCCCCTGATCAGCAAACAATTTCCAATGTCCAACTTTCAGTCCCCGTTGCGTATTAAGGCCATTTCCGACGTGTTTAAGGTTCGTTAAATCATTTTCAAGGCTCCACAAGGATGCCTAAACATTGTGGGCATGATACATATTCAAAAATATGCCGGATGTCAGTTCGTTTGGTCGTACGAACGCGACGTTCGCTTAATTACGACGGAATGCGCATAAGCGCGAAAAACGATCTAAATGATGCAACAAACGGATTTTCATCATGCCAAACACTAAAATAAAATATTATAGTGTTTACATAAATTTTTGGATGTCCGGATGTATTCAGAACGTGAGTTATGCGCAAAAGTGCAAACTTGTGCACTTTTTGACACTTTTAGTCCCTGAATGACCCAAAAGTTTATTTTAGCGCACCGAACCCCTTAAAGCCTATTTCTAAGCTATGTAAAGGATATTTAAGGTGTGTTTAACTTATGGTCATGTTCCGGAATGTTCGTTACAGTTCAGATTGGCATACTTTCGTAGTTTGTCAATTTTAGACCCTGTAAGCGAATTTACTTGTTTTTGCCATACCAAAGCCTTCAAAACTTATTTCTAAGTTATGTAAGGGTTATTTAAGGTATGTTAAGTATATGTTGATGTTCCGGAGTATTTGTCGCGTTAAACTGAGTATGTTTTCGCACCAGTTTGCGTATAACTCTCCAGAAATTGATATAGAGTTTGGAATTGGATAAAAGTCAAAACATGAAAAATGTAAAACATAACAAAACAAACATTGTGATCAAATAACATTGTTTTATTGATAACAGAACTGTTCATAGTGATTACAAGCACAGTTGTTACAGTCTCCCCTACTTGTGGAAATTTCGTCCCGAAATTTATTTAGAGGAAACTCGTGGAAAAAGATGCGGATATTTCGCTTTCATTTGATCTTCGCGTTCCCAAGTAAACTCGGGTCCACGTTTAGCTTCCCAACGAACTTTGACCAAAGGAATGCGCTTGCGTTTAAGCCACTTGACTTCACGTTCCATGATTTCCACTGGTTTCTCAACAAATTTCAGTGTTGTGCCAACACGAATTTCGTCAAGCGGTATGGAGAAATTCTCATCAGCTGTACACTTCTTAAGATTGGACACGTGAAAAGTTGGATGAACATTTCCCAGTTCAGGAGGTAACTCAAGTCTGTAGGCTACCTTTCCGATTCTTTCGACGATCTTGAATGGTCCAACGTACCTAGGTGCAAGTTTTCCTTTCTTTCCAAATCTGATCACACCTTTCCAAGGTGAGACCTTAAGTAATACTCGATCACCGACTTGAAATTCCTAGGGTTTGCATTTTGGATCCGCGTAAATCTTCTGACGGCTCTGAGCTGCCTGAAGGTTATCACGAACTTTCTTGACCTTGTCAGTTGTCTCTAAAATGAGGGCAGGTCCAGTAAGTTGAGCCTCGCCAATCTCATTCCAGCAGACTGGTGATCGACATTTTCGACCATAGAGAGCCTCAAAAGGAGCCATTTTGATGCTGGTGTGATAACTGTTGTTGTAGGAGAATTCAATCAATTTAAGATGTGAATCCCAGCTACCACCAAAATCGATCACACAAGCTCTTAGCATATCCTCCAGAGTCTGGATTGTTCTCTCAGATTGACCATCCGTTTGCGGATGATAAGCTGTGCTCAGATTAAGTTGGGTCCCCATAGCAGATTGCATGGTTCTCCAAAAGTGAGAAGTGAAACGAGCATCTCTGTCAGAAATGATGTTCAATGGAACACCATGTCGAGCTACAATTTCATCCACATAGATTTGTGCAAGTCTGTCAGCAGGAAAATCCTCACGGATTGGCAAGAAATGTGCTGACTTTGTAAGACGATCAACGACTACCCAGATGGCATCATGACCCTTCTTTGTGCGTGGAAGTTTGGTAACAAGATCCATAGTAATGTTCTCCCATTTCCAAACTGGGATCTCTGGTTGCACCAATAAACCAGAAGGACGTTGATGTTCAGCCTTAACCTTAAGACAAGTAAGGCATTTTGACACGTATAAGGCAATGTCTTTCTTCATACCAGGCCACCAATAGCGAATACGAAGATCCTTATACATTTTATCTGAGCCCGGATGAATAGAATAACGAGACTTATGGGCTTCATCCATGAGCAAGGTACGATTATCATCCTGGCTTGGGACCCACAAACGGTCCATGAAGTAATATGATCCATTGTCCTTCAGTTCCAGAGCAGGCGTTATGTGATAAGGAAATTCCTTATCCATCAAACCTTGTGAAACACAAGATTGTTGAGCCTGAGAAATGCGGGCTTGAATATCAGATCGAGCTTGAATAACAGATTGAACACATACACAATGAAGCTTAGTATGTTCCTTACGACTCAATGCATCGGCTACGACATTCGCCTTACCAGGATGGTAGCGAATTTCGCAGTCATAGTCGTTTAAAAGCTCAACCCAACGTCGTTGCCTCATGTTGAGTTCTTTCTGATTGAAGATATGCTGAAGACTTTTGTGGTCCGTGAAAACCACACATTTTGTACCGTACAAATAGTGTCTCCAGATCTTGAGAGCGAAAACAACTGCACCCAACTCAAGATCATGAGTGGTGTAGTTCTTCTCATGTATCTTCAATTGTCTTGATGCATAGGCTATGACTTTGTTCCTTTGCATCAGAACACAGCCAAGACCCAATTTAGATGCATCACAATACACGACAAAATCATCATCACCCTCAGGCAATGATAGAACAGGCGCATCGCAAAGCTTCTGCTTCAGGTGTTGAAAAGCTTCCTCTTGTTTGAATCCCCAGTAAAAGGGCATTTTCTTCTGAGTTAGAGCAGTTAGAGGAACTGCAATCTTGGAGAAGTTTTCAATGAAGCGGCGATAATAACCCGCTAGACCAAGAAAAGAACGAACTTCAGTAGGAGTAGTAGGCGTATCCCAATCCTTAATCGCATTGATCTTGGAGGGATCTACATGAATACCTCATTCGTTGATAATATGTCCCAAAAATTGAACTTCTTTAAGCCAAAATTCGCACTTGGAGAATTTGGCGAAAAGTTGCTCTTTCTTCAGGAGGTCCAGAGTAAGACGAAGATGCTGCTCGTGATCAGCTCGCGTCTTAGAGTAAATCAAGATGTCATCAATAAAAACAATGACGAACTGATCCAAATAAGGTTTGCAGACCCTATTCATTAAGTCCATGAAAACAGCCGGAGCATTAGTCAAACCAAATGGCATGACTGTGAATTCATAATGCCCATAACGAGTACGGAATGCTGTCTTCGGAATGTCTTCTTCATGCACCCGAAGTTGATGATACCCGGAACGCAGATCGATCTTCGAAAAATAAGAAGCGCCTTGTAACTGATCAAAGAGATCATCGATGTGAGGTAGGGGATATCGATTCTTGATGGTAAGCTTGTTAAGCTCACGATAATCGATACACATCCTAAAGGATCCATCCTTCTTCTTGACAAAGAGAACGGGAGCACCCCAAGGTGAAAAACTAGGACGTATAAAACCTTTGTCAGAGAGCTCCTGAAGCTGTTTAGACAACTCTTGCATCTCAGATGGTGCAAGACGATATGGAGCTCTGGCAATGGGATTTGCACCAGGTACGAGATCAATACGGAACTCGACTTGGCGTGCTGGAGGTAGACCAGGTAAATCTTCAGGGAACACTTCAGAATAATCCCGAACGACAGGAATATCTGAAATAGACTTACCCTTGCCTTTATCTTCTGTAACATGTGCTAAGAAAGCCACATAGTTCTTCCGCAAATACTTCCGAGCTTTAAAACAAGACATGAGTTTGAGACCACCGATAGGCTTCTCACCTTGAACCTGCAGAATCTCGCCTGACGAAAGCGGCACACGAACAATCTTCTCAGAACAAACTATCTCTGCGTGATGCTTGGATAACCAATCCATTCCCACAATAACGTCGAAGCTTCCAAGTTGCATAGGCGTGAGATCGATAGGGAAAAGATGATCATTCAGGTTCAACTGGCAGTTGCGTAGAACAGAATCAAGAATAATGGGTTCACCACTAGCAACTTCTACTGTCAAAGGTTTTCCTAGTTTCGTTCTAGACACTCGAAGCATAGGCTCAAAAGACAAAGACACGAAACTCTTATCGGCACCGGAATCGAAAAGAACATATGCAGGCTGATTATTAATAAAGAACGTACCGTTCACCACATTATCGTCAGCCTGTGCCTCTTGGGCATTCATGTTAAAAACTCGGCCTCGAGCCGGAGCCTGATTCTGGTTCTGGTTCTGGTTCGCTAGTCTTGGGCACCGATTCCTATAGTGGGTCAGATCCCCACAATTGTAACAAGCACCCGGTGGGTATTGTGGTCGTGCAGCTTGACCCTGTTGCGGAGCAGGAGGCTGAGCAACTTGTTGAGCCGGGTTCTGAACCGCGGGATTCTGAGCAGACCGACAAACATTGGCAAGATGGCCTGATTTCCCACAGTTAGTACAGAAACGGCATGGAAGTTGCGGCTGGTGGTGACTGTTGCATCTATTGCACAAAGGTGCATTCCCTGAATAGGGTTTCTTTGCTGGAAGCTGTGCGGGTTGGTTGGGAGCTGCCTGGTTAGCTTGGGCAGTGACAGCATAGTTTTGGGAAGCCTTACGCTTCTTTGCCCTCTTCGAAGAACCAGAGTTCTTTCCATTCCCGTTTTGACTTTTCTTGCTATCCATCTTGTCAGCCGATTGTTCCTTGCCCTTGTCACCCTTCCGGTGTAACTTGTTCTTCCGGATCTACGACTCAGTCAATGTCGCAGATAGCTCGATCGCCTGACGAAGTGTGGCAGGGTTACTACCAGTAAGAATGTCTTGTACCGAGTCAGGTAGGCCATCAATGTATCTCTCGATAGCCTTGTCGAGTGGGGTGACCATTGTTGGGCAAAGCAGACTCAATTCTTCAAACCGATCAGTATATGCCCTGTGCTCACCACTATCTTGCTTCAAAACATCAAACTCTTTCTCCAACGCTCGCTGCTCATGGCGAGGACAGAATTCCCTCATCATAAGGGCTCTAAGTTCAGCCCAGGTCTGTGCAAGAGCAACTTCTGCACCTCTGTCTCTCATAACCCCGTTCCACCATGTCAAAGCCCTCTTCTGAAATACGCTCGAAGCAAACTCGACTTTGCGATTTTCCGGACACTGCACATGGCGAAAAGTATTCTCACTGCTCTCGAACCACTGAAGAAGCCCAGTCGCTCCCTCAGAACCACTAAACTTGAGTGGTTTAGCCAAATTAAAATCCTTGTATTTGCACGGACCATTGTTGTTGTTGTTGGCTTGTTGCCATTGAGCAAAGAGATTTGGGAATTGAGCAGCCATCTGCTGCGCAATAATTTCTTCCAGTTCGGCAGTAGCTATCTGGTTCTCGCGTCGAGGAGGCATTCTAAAAGAGGAAAACATGAAAAGAAACGAGTGAGACGATTGGATGAAAAGAATGAGATGAAACAAAATCAACAAGAGCAAAGATGGTGGTCATTCGTCCGTATCACAAAGCAAACAAACGACACACAGTGACTAATCAAAGTAAATGGGTCAAAATAATGTATTAGAGAAGACATGCTCGCCTATAAGTGAACACTCACTCCAAGAATTCCCAGGTAAGCACAACTGGTCTCGCGTCTGGTTGAGATGTATACGAAGTGCTTGCCTAGACAGAAAACCCAGAATACAGGCATTCACCCTTCCAGTTTGCACATGTTCACATTATTTAAAGCCCACAACGTTTGACGGGATTTTGAAAATGTGAAGGCACAAGGCCAAAAACCAATAATGAAAAGGGTTCAAAACCATATAACAGAGGGTTCAAAACCTTGTAATAAATTATTCAAAAACAGATGATTGTTTTTCAAAAATCGTTTCGGAAAAATTTTGGTTCCTTGTTTTGTTAATCACCTAAGGATAGGTGATGTACATGTTTTAAGATCTAAACACAAGATAACTTGTGTTAGGTTCCTAGAAAAGTTATAGTCTAGGTCAAAGCATTACTAATAACCTAATTCCCTATAACCATTGGCTCTGATACCAACTCTTCTGTCACACCCCGACCACGTGTAACATACAAAACGTGGCGGAAACGTCGGGGAGTGTTGTAACAGAATTAATTGTCTCATAACCATGGCATACAAAGTTTTATTTATTTATTAAACAAGAGTGTTACATTGTCTTAAACAGGAATTAAGGAGTTCAGAACATAATTAAACATAGTCTATCTTCTTTTAAAGTCTCTAAGGCACAGGTCCGCCCTAGTAACATGATCAACATCCTACGGAAAAGCTCCTGAAAACACATGTGAAAATAGGTACGTCAGCATAAAAATGCCTGTGAGATACATAGGTTTGTAAAAATAGGATTCATGACTTATGTTTAAGAAAATGTTTAGTCATGAACCTTGTAATTTGCTTTGTCTTGTAAATCATTTGAAAACAATAAGATCAGATGATATGTATAAGTAAATGTCAGGTTAAATAAATGACCATGTAAAAATGTGTTTGTATAAGATAAGTTGTTTGTAAATCAATGTCTTGTGAAAAATATGTTATTTATATAAAATGTTCTATGTCTAAATATTGAAATGATTCAAATAACATTACGATATGTAATACCATACAAACACTTATATATAGGAAGTACCAGTGGCGTATCCACCATGCTTGTATCATATTACACACGCACCGTTACTTAATCACTTAATCAAACCAAACCAACCAATGTAAAAAAGTCTATGTTTAAACCAATTGTCAAATGTATTGAATAATATGTCAAAGTGTTTATGTCAAGATGTAAATCATGTCAAAATGTCTATGTCAAATGTCCATGTCAAATGTCTATGTCAAATATCCATGTCAAATGTCTATGTCAAATATCCATGTCAAATGTCTATGTCAAATATCCATGTCAAATGTCTATGTCAAAATGTCATGTATGGCAAGTGAAATGTTTCAACTAAACCATATGCACAAAAACAAAGTATTGAAGTAAAACTTGGTTCAAATCAAAGCTATGTTTTGTGTAAATGCATGCAACTATTTAATATGAACATCTATGCGGTATTGTAAAAATGTATACATCCAAGCCTTGTGACTGTGGTGATAAACCCTTTAAACAAATTAAAGGTCTATCTGTCTTATATCATCGAATTCGGTCATTCCTTTCTGTCCCCTTTCCCTGGGATGTCCGGAACGGGAGTTGTCAATTCCTATGGTACCACTACCTACTAACGAACGGCGTAGCTAATGTTAATGAATGTATTGTCCCATGTAAACAAACCAAATGTCATACCAGAATTGTAAGCATGTGAAAACAATGCACTAAGTATGTAATCAAATGAACATACATAGCGTGAAATGTCATGTAAAACGATGTACTAAGTAATGCACAAAATGGGCACACCTAGCATGAAATGTCATGTAAAACAATGTACTAAGTAATGCACAAAATTGGGCACACCTAGCATGAAATGTCATAAAATCATGTACTATAATGTACTAACGAACATAGCAGTGTATGATGTGAAAACAAGAAAGCATGAAAGTAACAAGTAGGCACATGTGTTCCACCCCAAAACAGTTTGGAAAACAGTAAAAGAGGGGTCTATGTACTCACTTGAGATTGCTCAGATGTCTAAAGATAATCACCAAGTAATGCTAGAGATCTCAGAATCAAACGACACCTAATATAGGTAACTATGTTAATAACCGGACCTTAATCGGATGATTGGATAGAATGAGGTTTCGTAAACCAAACGAGTGTAGAGACTCGTGTCATTTGGTTTAACAAAGCCTACATACTAAATGAAACCTAACCTAAGTGCTTGTGACCCATTACGACCCGTTTAGGTAGCTTATGCTACTTTAACGCGTCGTTCGCGTGAAACGTGTTTGGACCGCCTAACTAGTCCTATGACAAGTAATATATGCCTTAACATGTCTAATATGGTTGTCAAATCAGTTTAGATGTCAAAAGTTGTGTTACATATGTTTAAAATGAATTTTGGCATCATAGGGGTATTTTGGTAATTTACCTAAGGCATATAAACTACCTATCATACAACTACTTAAACGAAGCGACCATAAGGTATAACCTCATAAGGTTATTCCCTATATACTATGGTCACCTAATGTGCTTGGTCGGATCCTAATGATCGACCAAACGGGTCGGGTTCGAAAGTATAAGCGATTGTTTAGATCGCTTACCTTACGACCCTATCTAAGCACTAAACTAAAAGTGACGAGCTAAGCATGTTAAAACATGCTTAACTAAGTTTAGAAAACAAGTTTGGTATCAAAACAAACGGTTTTGATACCCATAAGTAGTTTGGTTACAAAATACGCAAGAATACGTATTCTGACCGAAACTACGGCTCGTCACTGAGCCTAGATAACGTGGTAATCAGTAGGTATAGTCACTAGGGACTATAACCATCGTGATCACGCTCACGTTATGAAGTTCAAACGAACTTCGCATCGACCATAAACTGGTCAATGCAGAAAGTCAAACAAAGTTTGACTTTCGGACTCGAAAAGCAATAAAAGAACGAAAGAAGACTTACGAAGGGTCCCCGAATGCTAATCTAGATCAAAGAGCTCAGGTATGAAGCAATGGCATCAACTTAGAGCACAAATGATCAGATTCTTGTGAGAAATGAAGTGAAATGTGATGGGTATTTATAGATTTCGGTCCACCGTTAGGATCGTTTCTTGGAGAAGAGGGAATGATCACATCCCTACACTTGTTGTAATGTTGTGGTTACTGATTTTGGACACCATAAGGGTTCAACATGTGGCACTTAACCTTTGGGGGATGTTAGGGGATGTTAATCTTGTGTTTAAATGGCTTTTCCCGATCAGAAGGGGCCTAGCGTGACGCTAGGGGGGGCTAGGCGTCGCGCTAGGGGTCCCCTGATCAGCAAACAATTTCCAATGTCCAACTTTCAGTCCCCGTTGCGTATTAAGGCCATTTCCGACGTGTTTAAGGTTCGTTAAATAATTTTCAAGGCTCCACAAGGATGCCTAAACATTGTGGGCATGATACATATTCAAAAATATGCCGGATGTCAGTTCGTTTGGTCGTACGAACGCGATGTTCGCTTAATTACGACGGAATGCGCATAAGCGGGAAAAACGATCTAAATGATGCAACAAACGGATTTTCATCATGCCAAACACTAAAATAAAATATTATAGTGTTTACATAAATTTTTGGATGTCCGGATGTATTCAGAACGTGAGTTATGCGCAAAAGTGCAAACTTGTGCACTTTTTGACACTTTTAGTCCCTGAATGACCCAAAAGTTTATTTTAGCGCACCGAACCCCTTAAAGCCTATTTCTAAGCTATGTAAAGGATATTTAAGGTGTGTTTAACTTATGTTCATGTTCCGGAATGTTCGTTACAGTTCAGATTGGCATACTTTCGTAGTTTGTCAATTTTAGACCCTGTAAGCGAATTTACTTGTTTTTGCCATACCAAAGCCTTCAAAACTTATTTCTAAGTTATGTAAGGGTTATTTAAGGTATGTTAAGTATATGTTGATGTTCCGGAGTATTTGTTGCGTTAAACTGAGTACGTTTTCGCACCAGTTTGCGTATAACTCTCCAGAAATTGATATAGAGTTTGGAATTGGATAAAAGTCAAAACATGAAAAATGTAAAACATAACAAAACAAACATTGTGATCAAATAACATTGTTTTATTGATAACAGAACTGTTCATAGTGATTACAAGCACAGTTGTTACAGCTCAGCAGCAGATACCTGAGGAGCAGTGGTAGCTGCTAAATTCTGCTCAGGCACCTCTGCTTGTGTTTTGCAAGGTGTTGACATTCTTGTAAAAGTTTCAGCAGTTAAGCTGTGCATTTGAAGAGATTCACCTTGTTTTATTGCAGAAGGATCATTCTTACCAAGTTTCTTTTCAAAATAATAACTTAGAAATCTTGGAAACAGTAAGAATGCCTTTGTTTCAATATTTTTAACCAAATCATTAAAAATTTCCCGAGAATAATTGAAATTTTCTCCTTGAAGAATAGCAAATCCCAGGTTTTGAATTTTTAATGGTATTTCATTAAAAGCAGTGGTTTTGTTTGAAACACACATTAGGAGGGTATGGAATAAAAACCTTTTTGCAGAAGGGAATAAACCTTTTTGTAAGGTATCCTTCTTCATCATTGTATCTGCATACCCTCTTTCAATGAAGTCAATTTTTAACTCATTTTTAGGGAAATAAATTATACCTTTCTGATCGTCGAGTTGAAAGACCTCCGAGATGGATTGTGGTGTAATCTTGACAGCTTTACCCTTTAGAGAAGAGTTAATGGCTATTACAGTTTCACCTTGTTTTTCAAGGGTTGCATTCTTCCAAAACTCTCTTTGGGTTGCCAAGTAAATTGGTGCATCTGCTGTTAACAAAGTTTTGTACTTTGATGCAGACATGATATCAATGATGGAGTCAAATATATTAGTGGTGCCGGGTTTTGTGAGAAGACCCAGAAGGTTGTGAGACGCTTTGTGTGGAATTTCAGTGGGTTTTGCCTTTTGAGAGGCTTCTTTTGATGATGATTTGGAAGTGGGTTTTGCAGATGACTTCAATTTTGTCATTTTGGAGATGATGATCGAAGATGGTTTTGAAGGAATTTGAAGAAAAACTGCTTTGAGAAGAGAATTTTTTAAGAATTCAATTCGACAGTAAAACCCTGTTTTGGGTTTTGAATGGGAGTTGATAGGGAAAAAGTGAATGCTGATGTGGCAGCGGTTACAAAAGGTCTGACCACTATGTACTGCCCACATGCCAATCTCTGATGAAATGAAGGACAATACTTTTATGAAAGTTACTGATGAAGGCAGTGGTTACAACGGTAACAAATGGAAGCAGTGGATGATTTTCACTATCAGTGGATAAGACACTGCTTTTGAACAAAAGTGTTTATCAAGGAAATGAGAGAACAGGGGTTGACTTTCAGCAGTGGACAGACTTTGAAGTAGAGCAGACTTTTGAACAAGCAGTGGTTATGGCAAACTTTTAAGGATTTTAATGAAAACTTCATTTTTAACTATTTTTAAGGATGGATTTTTGATTTTCTGAAAATATTTTAATGCTTTTATTCATAGAAAAACAAGATGTTGTTTGTTATTCCATGTTTAGCATGCCAATCCTAGAGACCAAACTTTCAAAGGTGGCTGTATCTAATGCTTTTGTGAGCACATCTGCCAGCTTGTTTTTAGTTGGAACATGATGCAGAGAAATCAAACCTTTTTCATAGCAATCCCCCACAAAGTGATGTCTGATGTCGATGTGTTTGGTGGTTGAATGGGAAACTGGATTTTTGATGATATTTTCTGCTGCCTGGCTATCCAACATGAGTGGTGTCTTTAAGGCAGTGATACCAAAATCCAGCAACTGATTTTGAAGCCACGGGAGTTGGGCTGTACAGCTTGCAGCAGCAATGTATTCAGCTTCAGCAGTGGATGTTGAAACAGCTGCTTGCTTTTTGCTTTGCCAAGAGACCAAACAATCGCCTAGAAACTGGCACCCTCCTGAAGTGGACTTCCTTTTGGTGTTACATCCAGCAAAGTCACTGTCTGAGAAACCTGAAAGCTTGATATTCCCATTAGCTGGATACCAGATACCAAGTGTGGGAGCACCTTTTATGTATCTGAAGATCCTTTTTACAGCAATGAGGTTTGATTTTCTGGGAGCTGATTGACTTCTTGCACAGACACATGTTGCAAACATGATGTCTGGTCTAGATGCAGTTAGGTACAATAAAGACCCAATCATGCTTCTATAAAGTGTTTGGTCAATCAGCTCATCCTTTTCTTCAGACATGACAAGCTTATTTGTTGCCATGGGTGTGCTGCATGGTTTATAATCATTCATATCAAATTTATTTAAAAGTTCTTTAGCATATTTGCTTTGATGAATGAAAGTTCCATTTTGCATTTGCTGAACTTGGAGACTAAGAAAGCATTGCAACTCACCCATTGCACTCATTTCAAACTCAGGTTTCATGAGTTCCCTAAAATCTTCACACATTTTATTACACGTGCTTCCAAAAATAATGTCATCCACATAAATTTGGACAATCATTAAATCCTTTCCTCTCCATTTTAGAAACAGTGTTTTATCAATGGTACCTCTTTTGAAACCATTTGAGAGTAGAAAGGTGGAAAGAGTTTCATACCAGGCCCTAGGTGCTTGTTTCAGGCCATACAAGGCTCTGTTTAGCCTGTAGACATGATTTGGATAAAATGGATCCTCAAAACCTGGAGGTTGACAAACATACACCTCTTCTTGAATTGTACCATAGAGGAAAGCACTTTTGATATCCATTTGGAACACCTTCATGTTGTGGTTGACATTAAAGGCCAGGAACAGTCTTATAGCTTCCAATCTTGCTACAGGGGAAAATGTTTCATCATAATCAATCCCCTCTTCCTGTTTGTAACCTTGAACCACAAGCCTGGCTTTATTCTTGACAACAATGCCCCTTTCATCAGTTTTGTTTTTGAAGACCCACTTTGTGCCAATGGGACTTACATCTTCTGGCAGTGGTACAAGCTCCCATACTTGTTGTCTTTTAAACTGTTGGAGCTCTTCTTGCATGGCTTCTACCCAGCTGTTGTCTTTCAGTGCCTCTTGGTACTTGACTGGCTGATGGAGTGATAGAAAACCAGCAAAAAGACAAATGTTTTGGGTTTGGCTTCTTGTGAGCACCCCTTCATTGATGTTTCCAATGATTTGATCAGGTGGATGAGATCTCAAGAAGATTAAATCTCCTTGGTATGGTATGATGGCATTTGTTGGTGAAGGCTGCAAATGTGTATCATCTGAGCTAACCACTGCTGGTGACTTTGATGACCCAGCATTGGCTTCAAAAGGTGGTGGAATAGGAGGTAATGGTGAGGACACATACTAGCTTTTATCCACTGTTTGGGGACTTTTGTCAGCAGTGTTTGATGATGTGGAAGCAGTGGTTGATGGACTACTTTGGTCAACAACTGTTGAGGTAGCAGTGGTTGAGCTTTGACAGCTGTTTTGAACAACTGATGCCTTTCCCATTGTGGCAGACTTTTGAGGGATGATGATTTCATACCCATAGTCTGGTGATGAATCCTCTGATGGACCTGCACTGTTAGTCTTGACAGCAGTATTTTCAAAAGTAAATTTATCAAGATCAAACAAATCTGCAGGATTTGCTAGGATTTTCATTGATGAAAGTTCATTGAACTTTACATTTAAGGTCTCCTCCACTGCTTTGGTCCGTGTATTAAACACTTTGTAGGCTTTGGCAGTGGTTAGGTATCCTAGATGATAACCACAATCTACTTTGGCTGCAAATTTTGAGATGGAATCTTTTAAGTTCAAAATAAAACATGGGCATCCAAATACCTTGAAATATGAGATCAGTGGTTTGATTTTATACATAATTTCATAGGCAGTCTTTTTGTGCCTGGGGTTTATTAAAACTTTGTTTCGGACATAGCAAGCAGTGTTTACTGCCTCTGCCCAAAAAGTTAATGGCAAACCTGAATCAGCAAGCATGGTTCTGGCAGCCTCAATCAAAGTTCTGTTCTTTCTTTCATCTACCCCATTTTGCTCTGGTGTTCTAGGGATATTGTACTGCCTTACAATCCCTTTCTTCACACAGAAGGCATCCAACTCCTTATTTTTGAATTCTGTGCCATTGTCACTCCTGAAGACTTTTACTGGAAGGTCAAATTTCTTTTCAACCTGTGTCACAAAGTCTTGCAAAATGCCTGCAGTCTCATATTTTGAGTGTAAAAAGAAAGTCCATGTAAACCTAGAGAAGTCATCAATAATAACTAAACAATATCTCTTTTTCTTGAGACTCATGACTTGAACTGGGCCAAATAGATCCATGTGCAGCATTTGCAAACACTGGGTTGTTTTGGACTCTTCAATGGACTTAAAGGAGCTTTTATGCTGTTTTCCTTTTAAATAGGAAACACAATGCTCAGGACATGAAAACATTTTTTGTGGTAAGCCTCTTACAAGGCCATTTTTTGAAATTTCAGTGATTGTCTTGAGATTTTTGTGCCCCAGTCTCCTGTGCCAAAGTTCTGTCTCTTTGTTAGAGGCAGCTGAAAACAGACATGCATCAGCTCTGGGACACTCTTTTGACATATCAACAACATAAACATTGCCACTTCTTTGAGCAACAAGTTTTGTTTTTCCAGTTTTTATTATTGCTTCAATATTTTTAACCATTTCTGGTCCAACAATCCTACAACACTCCTTTGTGAAGAATGACCCATACCCCTTATCACTCATTTGTGAAACACTCAGGAGGTTGAATTTCAGATTGTCTATTAGATTGACATTTTCAAATTTTACATTTCCAGACTGCACTGTACCAGACCCCAGAACTTTCCCTTTACTATTATTCCCAAAGGATATATCACCCCCTCCATGAATTTTGAAATCTTTGAGTAGGGCTTTACATCCTGTCATGTGCCTGGAGCCTCCACTATCTACATACCAAAGGCTATCTAAGCATGCAGAAGCTCCCTGCACATGAAGTAAAAGGATTAGTTCATTAGGGTTTCCAAAGCCAATAAGGCTTTGGATGGGGTCTCAACAGTGTCTGGGATAGATGCAGATTGATGGACATTGGTTAGGTTAGGGGTTTGGACAGTTTTAGGACTATTTCTTTCTAACCACTGTTGTGGGTTTTGTCCAATCACCTGTTGGTACCCAAAAGGATGCCTGTTCACTCTGGGTTTAGAGGGCCTTTTGTAGGTTTCATAAACGTGTGGAATCCTTTGGTAAGATGATTGTTCCTTGCCTTTTCTGAACTGGTTGGCAGGGGGTGCATCAGTAACCTGAACATCTCTTTTGACAGATGTTTGGTTCAGCTGTTTTGTGACAGCTATTTGAACTGGCACAAACAGTGGTTGGTTCTTGGTGAATTTGACAGATGAGGTTGATGGACTCAAGGATGTTTTAGTAGTGTATTCATTCTTTTTCACATCAAAGTTTTTGAGATACACACATGCTTGAGTTTTGTGGTTTGTTTTACCACAGATGGTGCAGCTTTCAGCAGGAATAATGACACTTGTTTTGTTTAGATCATATGCTTTTAGATGAAAACAGTCTTTTGTTAGATGGTTTCTCTTTTCACAAAATTCACAAAACAAGTTATTGATCTTTTCTCTTTTCTTTCTCTTTTCAGACTCCTTTGCAACAGAGTTTTTAACCTCTGCTGGGATGTCCTTGAGAGGAATGACTTTTGCTTTTGGATCTTTAAAACCATCAGTGGTTGTGAAATCCATGGGTTTGAAATTTTCAAGAATGTCACACTCATCAGACCATGTGGGTTTAAATTGGTATTTCTCAATTTCCTCAAAAGTAGAGGATCCCACTGGTCTCTCTAGTGTGATTTTGTTACCAAGTTTATCAGTGATTTTCACTTCTTGGCCATTCTTGTTTGTTGGTTTAATTTCAGATGAACCAGCTTGTTTACCAGCAGTGTTTACAAGATCATCATATTTTCTATATCCTACACCAAACTTGACATTGCTTTCAAGCTGTTTTTGAAGCATAACCTCATACCCTTTACAAGATTCCACCCATCTCTCACATGTGATTTGGGTGGACTCTAACTCCTTTTTGCAAACTTGGTATTTTTCTACCATAGTTTGGAGTTGAGTTTTGGTTACGCTTTGCTCTTCTTTGAGACTGCTGTTCTCTTTATCCTTTTCAGCCAATTTGTTTCTAAGCTCTTTTAATGACTTTTCAAATTTGACTTCACCAGTGAATATTTTATCCCTAAGGTTTTCATTTACCTCTTTGATGTTAGCAAATGCAATAATGCACTTGTCTGAACATAGTTTTTCAAGAACTTGAGGTGATACCTTGGCAGCAGCCAGCATGGCACAATCACATTGATGATTTTCTTCATCATCAGCTCTAACTTCTTTCTCACCTGCTCTCTTTTCTTCCTCTTCTTCCTTGTCTTCTTTGGACTAGGGGTCTGTCAGTGGTTCAATCAGGGTTTCTGAATTTTCTCCCAGCAGCAGTTCACCAGCAACTGCAGTAACCACTGCTTCAGTCACCTCATCCACTCTTTCAGCACTTAGCTATTCACCTTCAGTTTCTACCCCCTCTGGTATTGACTCTAATGCCATCAAACAAAATTCATCATTAGAAGGTTCATTAAAAGCATAAAGTGCAAAATTTTCATCACCAAGTTCATCAGGCATGCTGCTCCAGTCAACAAAGCCTTGAGTGAAAAAGCTTTGCTGATCTGGTTGTACCGCTGCTGGAGCAGCTGTTTGAGGTGCAACTGGTTGCACTTGTGCCTGAGGGACAGGGGTTTGAACATACTGAATTTGTGGAACAGTGGTTTGGACATAATGCACAGGCACAGACGTAGCAGCTTAGTGAGCAGTGTTAACATGAGCTGCAGGGGTATATTGGGTATAGTGCACAGTGCTTTGATTTTGTGGTCTAGGGTTTGAGCTGGGATGAGTGATTATGGAACCACTGGTTTGACTCCTGCATTCCCTAGCAAAATGACCTAGCCTATTGCACTTGTAGCACTTAATTTTTGATTTATCCAACCCCACCCTTAAATTCCCATGTAACGCTGGAAATTTTCTCCTTGTTCTTTTGTAGAATTTGCTTGTTCTTACACTAAGTAAAGCCAATTGATGCAAAATGTCCATCTCTTCTAAGTCAGTGGGATCAAAGTGTTGCAAATCATTGAGTTCAAAGCACAAATTATCTGACATCTGGTTTTCACAATTTGCAGTAAAAGCATAACTTGCAGAGAGGGTTGTTAAAATTTCCACCAGCAGTTATATCAATGAAGTGATCATAACCCTGATCCTTACCACTGCTACCAGATTCTTCCTGACCAAAAAGAGTTGTGCTACCAAATGAGTAATCATCAGCAACTTTGCCAGACTCTTGCAACTTCTTTTTCTGGTTCAACTCCCTTTCATAGGGCAGGAGTCTACCATGAAGTTGGGTTAGGGTCAGATCTTTGAACTCAGCAGAGTTTCTAGTGACAAAAGCTATGGTATCCCATTTTTCTGGTAGTGACCTAAGGAACCTGCTATTTTGAGTTGAATTTGGAAATGTTACTTTAACAAGCCTTAGTTCACTAATGAGACAACTGAATCGCTCAAATTGCTGAGTCAGTGATTCAACCTTGATGTGACAAAATGTTTCATACTGCTGATTCAGAATTTCCCTACTGTTTTCAATGACTTCTTGTGTCCCCCCAAACTGTTCCTTCAGTGCATCCCATAGCTCTTTGGCACTGTTACAATGTAACAGTCCAGCATAGATCTCATTGGGTAGTGCAGATGCTATGATGCTAAATACTTTGGCATCGAGTTCGAACTTTTGAAAATCAGTTTCAGTATAGTTTTCAGTTGGTTTAGGAATGAACTTCTTTGCATCCTCAGCACTTGGCACCATAGGAACATGGGGACCAAAAACAACAGACCTCCAACATCCAGTGTTCTGTTGAGCAAGGATGTGACCCATCCTTCTCTCCCAGATGTTGTATTCATTACGTTTAAGCATGGGTGGTTTGAAAAGCGAGCCAATGTTATTCTTATCATCTTGTGATTGTGACGTCATCCTGGTTGTTTTACAGGCACTGATCAATCAACTTTGATGGTAATTAAACCTTGCTCTGTTTTTCAACACAAACGAACAAACTATCTATCAGTATCAACAATTATGACCTGAACTATTTATGTCAAAATGATTGTTAAATCAAATTTGACTGTCCAAGCTCTGATACCAATTATTAGGATCTGAGTTTGGTTTTGATTGTGTTTTTACGTTTGAATTAAGATGAAAATGGATGAGTTGTGCAGCGGAATTAAGATGGAAACAAACTTTGCACACAATCAAACGAGAGAATTGCTTTAATCAAACATTTTCCACAAAGAACCGAAAGATTGAATTTATTTCAATAACGATTACAATGCAATGTATGAATACAAACTCCCCCTCAGTCTGAGCTCACAGTGTTTGTTCGTGCAGGAAGAAGATTTTGCAAAGAGCTAATAGAACAGTACAAAGCACTGTTCTATTTATAGGCACGAGCAAACCACTGAAGCATCTAAGCTGACGTCACCATGAAAGTGACATCTAACCTCCTAACAAACTCTAACCTCTGATCTATACAACCTCTGCTATGCTAATTACTGCTATTACATTTCATTACATAAAGACATCTAAACAACTGCTGCATCCTTCCACTGATGTGAACCCAGCAGAACTTGTCCGGATCAGCAGAGCTTGACTCAAGGCAGTAGATTGAACAGTAGAGCTTTAGTCTTCCATCAGACTTTTACTAGATCAGCAGTTTGTAGGTCAGCAGTTTGTACGATCAGTAGATAGGAGGTCAGCAGATGTTGAAACCACTTTCAATGGGAGTGACTTGTATGCATAACATCTGCTTATTCTGGATCCACTGCCCTGATCCAATTTTGGCTTTAATTATCTGTTCCTCTGATAGGGTTCAATCCCAACAATACGAGAGAGTTTAAAGTGATTATTGTGCAAATGAGCTGAAACAACTTCGATACGATTAAATTTCGCCTCTCGTATTGGATAGAACTCTTCTGAATGACTCGTTTTGCTCGTGCAAACGATCCTACAAGTGGTATCAGAGCTCAGGAGGAAGAGTTCTTACCATTTCAGTTGAAAATTCTGACTTCTACACCTTCTTTTCAAAATTAACTGAGTTTCCACGGTTAAAATGGTTTAATTTTCAAATATAATGTGCGTAACAGTGTTTTAACAAACCCTTGAAAGTTTCAGACCTAAAATCGGACTAAAACCTGTTCAATTTGACAAAAACATGGCCGACTTGATGACATCAGCAACATTTCGCACGAATTGAATATTTCATTTCGCAGGAAATCAAATCATTTTAGTTCATTTCGCACGAAATCGCATCAGATTATTCCATTTCGCACGAAATCAACCCATTTCGTTTCAAGTTGTCATTTCGTTTGTTCATTTCGCACGAAATCATCATTTCGTTTGAAAAGTTGCTGTTTTCGTTTGAAAAGGCTATTTCGCACCAAAGTTCATTCCGTTTGAAAGTTCATTTCGTTTGAACAGTCTGATTTTGTGAAATTTTGATTCCAAATCATGGAAGAAGAGTTTTACAACGCATTTGCTACTCCGATTACTATTGCACAGAACACAATGTTAGAAAATGAAACGGGCACCATGCAAAAACCGCCAAAGCTCATGAATATTGAGGAGTATAAAGGATGGGAAGAGCGATTCGAAAATTGGGTTCAAGAAAATTACTTAGATGCTTAGGAATGTGTTGAAACAAAATATGTTAGACCGGTGAATGATGAGGAAGAGGTTATTACTATTAAAGATCTAAGTGCTGAGGAGAAAAAGAAATACAAAGATGAAATGATGATGACCAGTCTTTTGCATCAAGCTGTTAAAGAAGATATCTTGGTTTTACTACAACACAATGGAAGTGCATATTCAATCTGGAAAGCATTAAAATCGAAGTTTGTTGGAAGTAAAGAAATGATCAAGAACAAAAAATCGTTGTTAAAAAAAGAGTTTGATCTATTTCGTGGTTTAAGAACTGAAAACACCAAGCAGATCATAGAAAGATATTGCAATTTGATAGTTAACATGAAGAGGTTGAGCATCACAAAAGATAATGAAGAATTGATTGAAAAATTGGCTGATGCGTTGCCACATGATGTTTGGGGTACGTATCTTATGATGTTGAGAAATAAGAAAGATTTTGGCAGTCTAACACTGGGAAAGTTTATTGAAAAACTTGAAGCTCAAGAGATGGAACAACGGAAGGTCACCAGAATGAAATATTTTGATGGTGAACAAGATATTGGTTTATATTACAACGGTGGTATCATTGATAAGACCAACATGTCACCAAAGATCGAAACTGCATTCAACGCTAAAAGTTCTTCTGGAGGGTCATCTCGAGGATCAAACAACAAAACGGGTTTTTCTTCATATCCATCATTTGATCCAAACTTTTCAGCAACCAAGAATGGAAAGATGTTACAATGCAACATTGCATTAAATCTTGAGAATGGTCAGAATTTCTCGGAAGAGGTTGCAAAAGGTCACATGTCTTTGTTGGTGACTGTATTAGAGTCATATGAGAGTTTAGTTGCAGGACGGATCGGAAATCCAATGTTGACAAAAGAGGATTACGATCAGATTGATGCTGAGGAGATGGAGTTAATGGATATAAAGTGGTGTTTGGCGTGTGTGTTGAGAAGAGCTGAGAAATTCAAACAGATCACAGGAAGAGATGATTTCCATGATGCTAATGTTTCTACTTTAGGCTTTGATAAATCTAAAGTTACTTGTTTTCGTTGCAGGGAAAAAGGGCATTTCAAACGAGAATCCACAAATCACGAAGCAAGTGGAGCTCAAAATCCGTTCAACAATAATGATTATTATCGGAAAGCGATTTATCATCAAGTTGCTCAACAACTACATCAACAACAACCACAAACTGCTCATGCTAGGAAGGAGATTGAAGAATCAAAGAAAGCTTATATGGTGAATCAAAATGATGGATATTCGTCTAAAGGATTCAGTTGGGATAAATATATTTCAGCAGAGAATAAAGCATGTTTGGTAAACAAAATGATAGATCAAGATGATGAAAGGCTTCCAAAAGGTTTTAGTTGGGATGACTATGATCCTAACAAGACTTTAGATCATAAAGCTTTTGTTGCTCGAGTTGTTGAAGATAGTGATAATGATGATTATTATGCAAACAGAATGAAAGAGCACTTAAGAATGCTAGAAGAGAGTGACGACAGTGATGATAGGAAAGTTCGAATGAAAAAGAAGAAAGTTAAAAAACAAGTTAGTAGTGATGATGAAGAAGTTCGTGTGATAAAGAAAAAGGTAAAAGAAGTTCCAGCTTTCACAGTTGAAGCAGAAGCTGATGCACGAAAGATTCCTGTGAAATGTGAAACTTGTGAAGCAGTGAAGAAGCAAAACAGTACTTTGATTCATAACATGAACAGATTGAAAGAATCCTATGATGTTCTAAACAAAGCTATGAATCAATACAATCAATCAAGCAGTGAACAAGCAACAACTATGAAGACACTTCAAGGAGCTTTCATGACAAAGCAGAAAATCATGAATAATTACATTGGGAAATGCGTTGTGCTGGAACAGAAACGGGAAACCCAAAGGATAGAAACAGAAAGGGTAAACAGGTTGTTAAAAAGTTACTCATGTACTTCTTATGTTATTGACAGGATTTATCCAACCGTTGAAGGCATGAAGGCATTTGAAGAAGAGGATACTGAAGAAAAGAATTCTGGTAAGAAACATAGTGCCAGTTATACAAAGTGTCCGCCTCCGCTTGAAAATGGATATTCTCCACGAAATCCTAATTCGAAGAGAGTCAAAAAGGCAATCAATTACAGTGGGAATTCGAGTGTTCAGATAATTTGCCAGACAACATTGATGTCACTTTCACTTCATCTGATACTGATCATGAATCAGAGTTAATAAAGAAAGTGGTCGATCAGGTGTTGGATAAAGATGAAACCGAGGAGTCAAAGTCGGAGTCAAATTCAGAGTCAAAGTCTGAAACGTCAATTCCAATAGTCAAAAAGGGCAAACGGGTTTACAATAAAGAGTTTATGTTATCAAAATCTAATTTGAATGATGAAACATTCAAAGTAGCATATACTTTGAATGATTCTGACAAATTATTTTCTGATGAAGAATTTCCAAAAAGAGGTGTTAAACTAGAAATGATAAAAAAAAGTTTTCAAACTAACAGAAATTAATATTTCTGAAATAAAAAATGAAAATCTTTCTGAAAAACCTAAACCTTACACCTCAAGAGTTCAACAACGTTTAAACAAGAAAAAGGGTTATAGTTCTGGTTCAGGTTTTCAAAAGAAACCAAACCATAACGGTAATTTCAAAAGAAAAGGTCTTGGTTTTATTCCACCGAAAAATTTTAAAAATGAGAAAACTTATAAATCAAAAGCTGTATTTGTTTCAGGAACATCATCAGAAGAAGAAAAAGAGCATTTATTTAGAAAGCAGACGAACAAAGAATTCCTTGCTAAAAAGCAAGAGGAAATGAAGAAGGAAGTTGCTCAGAAAAAGGAGACAAGAACATGTTTTCAATGCAAAACAGATGGTCATATTGCCAGAAATTGTCCTAAGGCAATCCAAACAAAACAGGGAGTTTCTCTTAAACTGAAAGAAAAGATGGTTGAAAATGAATCTCCAACCAAACAATTTAAAGTTTTCAAAAATTCAAAGTTTGAGGTTGGTGAATGTTCAAAGAGTTTTTACAGAAGAAATGTAAAGCTTGACAACCAAAAGTGGGGTGTTAAGAATTCTGATGCTAGTTCTGGCGATGAATCTGATTCCACAAAGTCAGAGGAGCCACAAGTTGTGTTAAAAGAAGAAAATTCAGTACCGCCAATGGATGATGCAAACTTTCCACCATTACGGGCTGAGAATTTTAAACAAAAAATTGGAAAAATTGAGATTTCAAATCAATTTTTTTCTGAAAAGAAAAAATTTGATATTGATAAGGCCTTTAACCCCAAAGTGAAACATATTTTTGGAAAAAATGATTGATGGGAAGGTCAAAGGGGTAAAGGAATTCTATGAGAAGAAAACGAAGAAACCAAGTGTTGATAACTCGGAATCTCCCAAGGTCCGTCAGGCTTGGGAGAATCTCTCTAACTGAAAAGCCTGACTTGCCGGAGCTCCCAGGTTGGTAAGAGTGGAGCAGGAATCGGAATCTTTCTTGAGAAGTTCACATTTGTAAAATTTCGATCTACATGTGGTGTGTTTGTGAAAAACTTACTAGTGGTTATTGATTATTCTTACAAGTGGTTAGTTAAGGTCATTAAGTTGAACTTCATTTAACTTTCTTTTAAGTGTTTGAAAAGACAAAGTGATGAATTAACCCCGATCTTACAAGTGGTTTCAACAAAACTAATTTTCCGGAAAAACCATTTGATTAAAACAAGCTTAAGTGTTTTGAAATCTTAATGGGGAAATAGTTTGTTGTCAGGGGGAGTTCTGATTGTTTATGCCAAGTGGATGGCGATTTGAAGCAATTCACAACTGTTGTCACTTTATTTGTATAGTTTATTTTCAATTTTTTTTAAAATAGTTTTGAATTTTTAGGGGGAGTAAGAAATTTGAAAATCTAAAAACATTGAAAATTTTAAATCAAAAATGAGTTTTGTTGTGAAAAAGAGGAAATGATAGTACATCAGTGGACTATCACAGCATGCTAAAGAATTGGAAAGTCAAATGTGATAAACGGTCTCACTGTTGATGTGCCAGTAGCTTTTCGCACGCTTAGTAGATTGTATTCGAGATATAAATCTAAATATCAAGCTTACTTATCTCGTGGCGAACATCTCTCGGATATATGGGTAACCCCCGAAATCTTGTTTGAAAGATCCCTCTTTCTGAGATACTAGGTCTTTATGCTTAGTGATATCTGGGGTATTATCCCGGGACTTCTGATTTTGCAGAAGCAATGGCCTAGTCCCCGTATAATACTTTTCTCTTGCTTGAAATAAAAGCATCCCCTCAGCATAAAAAAATGATGAAACATTGCAAAATGCTAATCATGTGCTGTTGAAGAAAAGATTCTCTAAAGGGAATACACCTAAAAGTCGAACCATCATCTCTCTGATTTTGCGGAAGCAATAGCCTAAGCTCTCATGGTCTCGCATTTAACCCTTTACAGATATCATCTAGGTATATTCACCTGTAAGATTGAATATTAGGATCTGGATACAGGAGTATATTCTGAGGTGGGACATGCGAATAAGTTTAAGTCTCTAAAACATTAATCTTGTATCTCGAAACAATTGAACTTTGTATGAAAATTTAAGTGGATCAGTATACTGACAATCTAGGTGAATCGTTTAGAACTTAAAATGTTTAAAGTTTAACGGTGTTGGTGATTTGTCTCATAAACTGATATGATCCTCTTACAAAAACTCACAAAAATATTGTCTGTATATATTTCTTTACTGTTTTTTTAGGAAAAATTCAAAAATATTTTCAGTGTGTTTTAGCATAATTTTTGATAAAATACAAAAAGATTTTCGACAACTGTTGTTGGAAAGCTGATTTCCAAAATTCCAAGTGCTGAACATGATGAACAGGTTTGGGAGAGTGTGTTTAAGAAAAAGAGTTTTACAAGTGGTCATCAGTCATTAAAAAATGTTAAATCATTTTGAACGATACTTGCAAGTGATTTCTAAATTTGTCAAATTTTTAAATTTGTAAAATTTATTTTGAGGTAGAGAATTGTGCAGGTAAAGCCAGGTTACGATCTTAGAATCTGTGAAAATTGTATAGCCAGGTTTTCGATCCAAAGCCTGATTGTGAATTCCAGACTGCGATTCCAGCTTATTGAAAGGGGGAGTTTGAAAAGCTTAAGGAATCAAGAGACCTGATCAAGAGGAGTATAGAGCCAGGTTGCGATTCTGGAAGAGAAAGTGAGAGAGAGAGAAGATAGAGATTGAGGATGCTTACAATGGAGAATACTTTGGAAGAGAGCACGTAGACTGATAAAGATTGAAGACTCGACTTACTGAAGACTAGTACTGAAGACTCGTCAACATCCAAGGGGGAGTCTGTTGGTGCATATGTCTGTCGACTTCGTCTTATATCGAGTCTTGTAATAGTGTAGAAAGATCAGGGCACGAAATACGAGAAATGTATCTAATATGTGTGATAGGACCATTTCGCACGAAATAGTGTTATCCATTTCGTACGAAATGAATACTGCCCATTTCGCACGAAATGAAGTTTGGTCATTTCGTACGAAATGTCATTTCATGTGACCGTTTCGTGCGGAATGGTGAAGCCTATAAATACGTGTCTTGCCATTTCATTTGTAACTTTCTGATTCCGGTGCCGAAGTGCTGCCGAAGTGTCTCCATGCTGTAAAACGTTGTGTTTTCAATATACGAGACAGTTTAAAGTGATTCTTGTGCAAATTAGCTGAAACAACTTCGATACGATTGAATTCCGCCTCTCGTATTGGATAGAACTCTTCTGAACGACTCGTTTTGGTCGTGCAAACGATCCTACATCTTCTATTTAACTAAAAACTCCATGTATGGTGATTTTATAAAATGAAAGATGTTTTATAAATGGGCTTATAATTACAAATGGGCTTATTTTTATAAATGGGCTTATACTTACAAATGGGCTTATTTTTATAAATGGGCTTATCAAAATACTTGGGCTAAGCCCAATAACATGAATACATGGGCTAAGCCCAATGTCAAAACATATAGGCTAAGGCCCAATAACATGAATACATGGGCTAAGCCCAATGTCAAAACATATGGGTTATTTGGGCCCAATAATATTTAGGCCCAATAACAAAAATTCATGGGCTAGGCCCAATAACATTAAGACATGGGCTCGGCCCAATGACATATAATTGATGAAAATACAATTATACAATTTATTCATACAAGACATGAAATCAAGAGGACAAGACCCGATGATACAACTCACAAGATACAAGATTACATATATATATTTGGTGAAATATATATATATATATATATAGGACAATGCTAGACAGAAAACCCTATTTAGGTAGAAAACTCTGGAAACCTAAATCTCCTCCCATTTTTACCCAACCTCCCGACATTTTTTTTTTTGAAAAAAATAACACATGTAATATACATGTTTTAGAGTGTTTTGGGCCAAAAAAAACAAAAAAGCGCCGAAGGGATTTTTTAAAAAAAATAAACAAATTTCAGTTCCTAACATGTGTTAGGCACAAAAGACATAAATTGCTGATTTTTTTTTTTAAATTATCCCTTCGGCGCCTTTTTGATTTTTTTGGCCCAAAACTCTTAAAAACATGTATATAACATGTGTTATTTTTTTCAAAAAAAAATGTCGGGAGGTTGGGTTTTCTAGGGTTTTTTATATAGATAGGGTTTTCTATATAGCCCTACCCTATATATATATATATATATATATATATATATATATATATAACAGTTTAACAAATTATACATCTAATACACAGTTCAACGAAAAACAAAGACATACAAGTCTTACAAACATTCAAGACACAAGACTTGTACTCAAGTCATTTATAAAGACCGAAGTGTCTAACAAATATAAGAACATTTGTAGGTCGCAACACTATTCAAGATGACCGCACGTGAGATCATAGTTACTTTTATTCACGAATTCGATTCTGTGAGTTCATGTCCCCTATTCATTTTAAATGCTTTACAACTTTACAACTATCGGGGAAAATACATGTTCAATTGTATGTTAAGTCATGGAATGAAACACCTTAGATCATGTGCGATTAGGGTCATACATCTAAGCACCATTAATCCAGTTTGGACCTAGGTACAAGGGGTTTGATCTAATGTGTATTGGTGAGCCCCACTCTTGGTCGTGGACCCATACAGAAGAGTACGTTTGTGTCACAGTCGATAGTAGTCGACACGAAATCATCTAGGTTTGGATTGCTTCCTAATTCGTCACACATATTAATGTCCTCGCGAAACATTAATGATCAACGATTTCATTGACGCTTTACATACTACATCATTACATACAGATACATCTTATACAACTCACATTTTATGGATATAGTTTATACAACTCACATTTTATGGATACATTTTATACAACTCACATTTTAAAGATACATTTTATACAACTCACATTTTACAGATACATCTCATATAACTAAATTGCATGAACTTGCCAACTTTTGTTGATGTTTTCAAACTTAACAGGTATTTCATGAAATTAGTGGACCATGCGGACATTTCAGTCAAGGAAAGCAAGTATCAAGACTCCATGCCACCAATTGAAAGGCTTGCCCGTTATATACCGCCTCTTTGCGGTGATATAGTGGTCAAAGCCTTGACATTTTAAGACTTACATTTTGATGTATAAAACAATGAAAACTTATTTTCATTTGATGGTTTGTAACCAATACATTTAACTTATGTTGCGTTCTTTTGAAACGATTATGACAATGGCATTGGAGTTTGTTTTTATTCATTTAGTATGTTCACTTATATTGTTATGCAATGAGAACCGATCAGATCACACCTCACTCTTCCGCTATGAGCGGGTGTGACAGGTTGGTATCAGAGCATCGATTGTAGTGAACCAGGATTCTTTCTCAAGTCTAAGTCTACAATCACTAGGGACCTCTCACAAAAACCTCTTGTTCATGTTGAACAGATTATAAATAAAATTGGACAGGTCAAAAGGTTTTCATTGCATAAACATTTTTCAAGGTCCACTACAACAAAAATTCACTTCACTTAAATCAAGCGAGGACATTTCCATGGGTGAAGTCTATGAGAAATAGACACATTACATTA
Organism: Helianthus tuberosus; assembly: GCA_030545235.1. NCBI lineage: Eukaryota > Viridiplantae > Streptophyta > Magnoliopsida > Asterales > Asteraceae > Helianthus > Helianthus tuberosus. The sequence continues at coordinate 146,381,035 of CM060367.1, read as the reverse complement.
ACAGACTATGTGCCTACAACACATTACATTATCATTTTACGCATTATAAACAGTTTACAAGTTCAGCTTATACAAGATATAAATATTGATAGGATTTTTACATGATTATACATATAAGTTATCCATATATGTGTTGTACAAAATATTTGGCAAGAACAAAATGCCTTCAACTTCGAATTCTGTTGGTGCATCCGTCTGTCGTCTACGTCTTGTATCGAGTCTTGTACTCTAATAGTTAGATTAGGGCACAGAAAACTAGAAAGTGGTTTTTAGGGGTGATTTCGCTCGAAATGACACCTTGTCATTTCGAGCTAAATCACATAAGTCCTGATTCCGCTCGAGATGGTTATTTCCTGATTCCGCTCGAGATGGTTATTTTCGGATTCCCGCTCGAAAGTGAATTTCCTGATTCCGCTCGAAATGCACATAGCATGTTCGAGCGGAACCCCTTCCCCTATAAATACCTTCTGAGCGGAATCATTTGTAACGATCTTGTTTTCCGGTACAGAATTGCTGCCGAAGTGCTGTTTCACTTTAATCAGTGTGAAATCAATATACAAGGCAAATTTAAGTGAAACAAGCTGTTTTTATTGTCCGTTTCTTAGTTTCCACCTCTGAAACGGATTAGAGCTCTTCTTATTGACTCGTTTGGGTCACGAAATCGTTCCTACAATTGGTATCAGAGCTCAGGAGGAGGAGTTCTGCAGATTACAGCTGATATTTGTTGCATTTTCTATCTTCGACACCTTCTTTCGTCATTTCAGCAAGATTTCACGGTCAACACTGGATCAATTTTTCACAGATTGTTTAAAAATACATATAGACAAACCCTTGAAAGTTTCATAGCAAAATTCGACCTAAAAGTGACTGAAATGGACCTTCGACTTGATTCCGCTCGAACTGATTTTGTTTGAATCAGTGCTGATACCGCTCCAAAGTGTTTGATTTAGCTTCAAAGTGTTGATACCACTCCAACTTCAGTGTTGATTCCGCTCTAAGAGTAAGATTTCGCTCCAAATACTTGCTGATTCCGCTCCAAACCGCATATTGGTGATTCCGCTCCAAGTGTTCAAAACCTGATTTCGCTCCAAAATAGTTGTTGATTACGCTCCAAAGTTAACAAATGGTTGATTCCGCTCTAGGATCTTTTTGATTCCGCTCCAAAGTTACAAAAACTGTTGATTTCGCTCAAACTTTATAGACTGAATTCGCTTGAACAATTTCATCGTTTCATTTGAACATGTCAGTCAACAAGTACAGGTGTCATTAGTAACCTACAACAAAAGTCACGAGACAGTTAATCAGTCCAATCAGTTGTGATAAAGCGTTCTGAGTCATGTGACTTCAGTTGTCGGCCCAATCACTGATTTTGAGTGTTGTAGATTGTCGGCAAATTGTTTTTGATAATATCAGTCTTGCATGTGAACAAGATGTTTGGCCCAATCACATTTTGTTGACAATAAATTCAAGTGCAGTCCACGTGAATCTCTATTAAAATCAAAGGTTATCGGCCCAATCACAAAGTGCTATCAAAAGTGTTGTCAGTTCTATAGTTGTAGGCCATCAATTCGTCAGCCCATTGTTTGTTATCAGCCCAAGGTTCACCATCATTGACGGTCTAATCATAGTTGCTTAACATTTGAAAGTTGTCGGTCACATTCATTGTTACAAGATTCTTGGTCTAAATCATTCTAGGCCCATTCATTCAGAGATCTCAATTGAACAACATTGGAACGAGTCCACAAATCTTCGACATGAGTCTTAGATTGTTTTCATCAACACACACTTTTACGTATTCATTCTTTTTAAACTGATCGTTTGTTTGTTTGTTTGTTTGTTTGTAGGTGTTTCCCAAAGTATCACCTGATTATTGAAACATGGCTGAGGAATTCTATAATGTATTCGCTACACCGGTTGCTCCTGTTACTGCTGCTGAGACTTTATACAGTGAGAATGAGACGGGTACTCATCAGAAACCACCGAAACTCATGTACATTGAAGATTTTCAGGGTTGGAAAAATAGATTCGAGAATTGGGTACAAGCATACAAATTTGATGCATGGTGTTCGTTATTGAAATATTATGAGAAACCAAAGAATGAACGGGGTATTGAAAAGGGTTTTAATGATTTTTCAGAAGCTGACAAGTTGAAATACACAAGTGAAAAGATGATGATCAGCATTCTTCAGCAAGCAGTTAAAGAAGATATTTTTGTTTTGCTTCAACATAATGGTACAGCTAGATAAATTTGGGAGGCTTTGATTCAGAAATTCAGAGGGAGTGCTGATATGATCAAAAACAAAAAGGCATTATTAAAGAAATCATTCGATATGTTTACAGCTTTTGATCATGAAACAACAAAATAGACCATTGATAGATATTGTCATCTGGTATTGGAAATGGGTAGATTGGACATCAAGAAAGAGGACGATGAGTGGGTCGATAAACTAGCTGAGGCGTTACCACAACATAAGTGGGGAACATATTTGATGGTTGTGAAACTCATGAGGAAGTCCGAGAGCATGAATTTGGCACAATTCATTCAAAAAATTGAAGAGCAGGAACTGGATAATCAAAAGACAGCTATTATGACAAATCCAATTGCTAAACAGGATGTCAGTCTGTACTACCGAGGGAACAAGTTTGAGGCTACCCCCAGCCAAAGTCCAAAAATTAGTACTGCTTTTAGTGCAGATGGTTCTTCAAGTCCAAATGCTAGCACTACAACTCAAAGTAGTGGATATACTTCATCATTTTCAAGTTTTGATCCTAACAGCAACACACCAAGTCCTCAGAAGCAAAATTCTACAAATCTGCAGTGCAATGTTACTTTGAACATTCAGAATGGTCAACATTTTTCTCCAGAGCTGGCTAAGCAACACATGGAATCTCTTCTAGCTATGTTAGAGTCATACAAAAGCTTAGTTGCAGGAAGAATTGGTAATCCGATGCTCACAAAAGAATATTACGACCAAATTGATGCAGAAGAACTTGAGTTGATGGATGTGAAGTGATTTTTAGCAAGTGCTGTGAGGAGAGCAGAAAAGTTTCAACAGATTACTGGCAGAGATGAGTTTCGAGGAATGGCTACCTCTCCATTGGGCTTTGAAAAATCTAAAGTAACCTGTTCCCGATGTAAAGGAAAGGGTCATTTTAAACGAGAGTGTAAAAATCAAGAATCAACTGGGAGTAAAGAAAAGAACAATTATTATCAGAAATCAATTTTTCATCAGATTGAACAACAACCATCCTCGTCTCATGTCAATGACAACGGAAAGAAGAAAGCTTTAATCATTCATCAGGACAATGAAAAGGTTGCGGAGGGTTTTAGTTGGGACAAATACATACCTGATTCAGCTCTAGTTGCCCGAGTTCTGGAAGATGAAGCTAGTCAGAAAAGAATTCCAATATTTCCAGATCTAGGAAGTGATGTTGATACTGATGATGAGGAAGAATATCTTAACAAATGTAGAAAAAGCATTGATCCTGACAGTTTTAATTTTTTCTATGCAGATAAAGTTGAGATGCTGAATCAGAAGAAGATTGCCCGCTTAAAGAGGGAGCTAGAAGCAGCAAAGTTACTCGCTGATGAAAAGGCGAAGACAGAAGCTGGAGAAACAAAAGTTGAAGCAGTGACTGAAAATGCAATAGAAAAAATTGTTGAAGTTGAAAAAGTGGTGGAGAAAATCGTCGAAGTTGAGAAACTTGTCGAAGTTGATAAAAGTTTAAAGGCATTACTTAGGTCAGTGTATTGCATGATGAGGGGATACGCTGAGATCGTGGGGTCCATAAGAATTTAGTGCAAAATTAATATACCTTAACGTATCGGTAAGCATTTCAAAATTTTTTAGATTGAGTTTATGTGGACAACAATATCGTCAATCAATGTGAATCATTTAGAGCCGAAAATGTTTAAAGCTTAACGGTACTAGTGATTGGTCTCAAAAACTGATATGATCCTCTTACACAAACTCACAAAAAGATTGTATGTAAATATTTCTTTACTGCATTTCATTTTTTGTATCAAAAATCCAAAAAGATTTTCGGTGTGTTTTAGCATAAATTTTGAAAAATTCAAAAAGATTTTAGACGACTGATGTTGGAAAGCTGATTTTCAAAATTCTGAGTGCTAAACATGACGAACAGGTTTGGGAAAGTTTGTTTGAAGATGTGTGAAATGAAATTGATATATTTAAGTGGTTCATCAGAAATTGACATGATAAATCATTTTGTTTGATACTTGAAAATGATGTATTCAGGGTTGTGTCTTCAAGTGATTAGCAAAGTTTCTAAATTTTGTTATCTTATCTTTTATGAAACTTATGTTTTGGGTAGAGAATATGCAGGTGAGTTAGGTAACGATCCTAAACCTGTGAAAGCCAGACTACGATCCCATCTCAAGTTAAGGGGGAGTTTGTTAGAAAGAGAGAGTCTGAAGATGCAAGAGCCAGATCGAGATTCTGGAAGAAAGAGCCTGAAGACTGATAAAGACTGAAGATGTGAAGACTCGACACTGAAGACTCCGTCAACATCCGAGGGGGAGTTTGGTGGTGCATCCGTCTGTCGTCTACGTCTTGTATCGAGTCTTGTACTGTAATAGTTAGACCAGGGCACAGAAAACTAGAAAGTGGTTTTTAGGGGTGATTCCACTCAAAATACACCTTGTCATTTCGAGCTAAATCACACAAGTCCTGATTCCGCTCGAGATGGTTATTTCCTGATTCCGCTCGAGATGGTTATTTTCTGATTCCGATCGAAAGTGAATTTCCTGATTCCGTTAGAAATGCACATAGCATGTTCGAGCGGAACCCCTTCCCCTATAAATACCTTCTGAGTGGAATCATTTGTAACGATCTTGTTTTCCGGTACAGAATTGCTGCCGAAGTGCTGTTTGATTGTAATCAGTGTGAAATCAATATACGAGGCAAATTTAAGTGAAACAAGCTGTTTTTATTGTCCGTTTCTTAGTTTCCGCCTCTGAAACGGATTAGAGCTCTTCTTATTGACTCGTTTGGGTCACGAAATCGATCCTACAAATTCCATTGTCATCCTTGACACACATAACATGGTTAAGAAACTTTTTACACAAGACATAATGCTCTACTTCAAAACATAACATATTTTATACAATACATCTTCCCTGAGAATATCGACCTCACGTCTATTGTGGAGCTTATGGCGAACGTGGTTCCTAAGTGAGACCATAAAGCATTGACCCTGTGGAAGATGGTTGCTTTCCCGAAGATGCTGAGATGCCTGGCTTCAGTAGTGACGATGAGGTGGAGGTGGTAGCCTTGGACTACAACTCCATTAGTGGGATGAGGTCCCTATGACTCTTACAAATCGTGATTGACGACACTCTTATCCAGTCAGGGAAGATGAAGTACTCATCTTGAAGGTGCCCCTCCAGTTGTTATCTTTACAAATTCTCTCTATTTTTATTTCATTTAATGTCGTGTCGTTCTGCGAGTAATGACAACGGACGTTGACACGTGAACTATCGCGAAGTTCCCTTCTATGTTGAAGGTATATAGACAATAGTGTCCTCTCTCTGACTGATCGTCTAGTTTGAATGAGAGAATGCTAGGGTGACCATGCAAGACAATTTATTATTACGGGGGCCCACGTAATAACAACTTGTAGTGCATGGAAATCCTGGTGGACTCTGCGGGCAAAACTAGTGATCACTATCCATTCAAAATTCTTAAGTTGTTTAAGTTTCTATCCAGTACAACACTAACCGAGATGGTTACTATAACACCCTACAATACAATACAAGAAGACGATACGTATTGTTCGCACCTAACATTCGATCTACAATACGAGTTGTTCGAGACTAGGCATCTAAACAAACAAAACTTGTTAGCCACTCATGGAGGATTTTTCCTCAACATTCTAGAATCCTTGTACATGAGTTGGTTCCTTGGTGTCTATGACACCTTATCTTATTTATTGGAAATGAATACAATAAATTCCATCATTTGACATTTGTCTTATCCAAGGGATAATATGGCATGAGCCATGCTACAACTCCCTAATTGCATTCTATTCGATATCTATGAAGATCTTAATGATCTTGTTGGAGCTCGTGAAGCTCAAGGACTATTACAATATTTGTTACATGGACAACTAATATAGGGACGGAGGCCACTGTTTGGTTTCCCCTCCTCAACAGATTATTTCGTTTTCCACTTAGACATATGACGAGTACACGCAAGAGGCGCTACGCATTTTGGTTGCGGTTATCTACATTATCATCTATTCAAACATGTATGAACAATACGATCTTGAGGATTCTATGACCGATTTCCTTCTTCATTCTTGGGCACATGATAGACTATATTTATCCAAAATATATGTCTAGATTCTTTTAATGTTGTATATTAAAAATATCATGGTGCTAGGAGGAAGGTCTACACCCACCCAAAAAGGGGTTAACTAATCAACATCTCACTGATTATATCGAACTAGAAGTTCTTATGGAACAATACGAGGGTGCAGAAATTGCACAACACGAGGTTAATCAAGACGACACTAGTGACGGTACTGGTGGTACCAGTAGTTCAATTGATTTAAATCCCGATGGATCAAGAACGAGTAGCAATGCCACACCGGAAGATGCGACCACACAAGGCCTTAATTTTAAGACTTTTCCGGACCAAAAGCCGCAAGACCTCGTTAATACGAGAGGTGCGGTAGGTTCCGTCCGCCAAATAAAGACAATAAAGTCGGTTAGTCATACTACTAAACGTGTTCCCGAGTAAACAATTAGATACACAGAGAGTCTCCTGCTGAATGCAGCCTCAACTTGGTGGAATCTCCAAGTACAAACACTAGTAAGTGATACTGTGAGGAGGTTGTCGGGGGAAGAACTCAAGGATCTTATGCGAGAAGAGTATTGCTCGTTGATTGAAATTCGAAGGTTGGAAACAAATTCTAGAACTCAATCATGACTAGAGCCAATGTTGTTGGTTACACTCGAGGCTTTCACGATCTCTCAAGGGTTGTTCCATACTAGGTAACACCCGAATTCAAACACATTGAATGCTACCTTTAGGATTTAGCCTCTGGGATCCGAGGCATGACCGCATCATCCCACCCTACCTCGATCACTCAAACAGTAGTTACCCGACACGTTTCTTACCAATCAAACTCATGTATGTGAAATGAGTTTCATGGCTAGTGACAGGATTGTCCTAGCTACAATTAGGGACTGGATTATCCTACATCTAAACATAGGGATTGGGCTATCTACATCTAAACATATGAATTGGGTTATCCTGCATCTAAACATATGGATTGGGTTATCCTATATCTAAACATATGGATTGGGTTACCCTACATCTAAAGATATGGATTGGGTTATCCTACATCTAAACATATGGATTGGGTTATCCTACATCTAAACATATGGATTGGGTTATCCTACATTTAAACATAGGGATTCCTAAAACTATACAGTGAAGTCCTCGCCACATAGAATTCAAAATGTACTTATCCTAGAGTCAAGTAAACTAGACGTCCCCTCATTCTATAGAATTGGCAAACGGTATACTTGTCAAGTCAGGGGAAGTTGTTAAAAGATGTTTCTTGGAACTTGGCGAGAGGAAATTCAATACCGATCTCTTACACATTCAGTTGGGTAGTTTCGACATAGTGATTGGCGTGGATTGGCTATCCGATAACCGAGCCAAAGTCGTCTGTCATGAGAAGACCATTCGCCTACCACTATCGAGCGAAGAGACACTTATTATTCAAAGAGAGAAACATGACACACCATTGTGGATCATCAATTGCATGAAGGCACAAAAGTGCTTACGAAAGGGTGGTATTGCTTTCCTGGTGCATGTCGTCGACAAGAAGGCTGATGGGCCACAGCTGACAGATATTCCTGTGATAAAGGACTTTCCTGATGTCACACCCCTTTCTGCGGTGAAAGCACGAGGTGTGATCATGAAAGGTACTCATTGCATACGAAAGGTAAACATACTACATGCTCATAAAATAACTTCAAATACCCATAACATTACGTAACTGAAAAACATAGGTTTAGTGTTTACATCATGAGACAACACATTGTCTGAAAGTTTACAACTTTATTTAAGGATAAACATAACGACATCCAAGAGCATGAGTAAGACCGCACGCACATCCACTAGTTACCTGAAATACATGTGAGTTTTGGAAAAACGTCAACATAATGTTAGTGTGAATTCATGCAGTGATTGTTTTGAATGTTTAAAAAAAACTTGAATGAAAATATAGTATGTAACTTGTAGAATGTATGAATGTTTGAATGTAACTTGTAAAACGCATCTGTAACTGAGTACTATGAATGTTTGAATGTATTTGTAACACGTATCTGTAAATCTGTACTATGAATGTTTGAATGTGTGAGATCGCTAGTGGTTTGCAAGGCCACTAACATGTGTCACGACATAAGAAGCCACCAAACCTAGGCATTTTTGTCGACTTTGACTGAGACACAGAAGCACTCATTGGTAGAAGTAGGCCAAGAGTGGGGTTGCCTCAAACCCATTAGATCTAACCTTTTGTTCCACGGTCTGAATGTATACGTTGATTAATGGTGCTTATGGTACCCTATTCGGGACATGATCTTGAATGTTTCACTTGAATGTTTTTGTACTCCATCATACCATTTGTAAACCTCGTAATATTTGTAACATGTATTTCACCCCCGAAGTTATAAAACCAAAAACAATTAAGGGAAAAGGGGGAGCATGAACTCACACCTTTGCGTTCATGCGTCGTAAACTTCACCGGATTTGCTTAATTAACGTCGTGACCTATACGTGTTTTCTTAACGTTAGTCACTAGACTTGTATCGCACAAGTACAAGTCACTATCCTTTGTATAAGTTTTCTTGTATTAAAAATAATTTATATTTTTAACTAAGTGTCTTACTTATATTATTTTCTCAAAAATAATTATAAGTTTCTTGTATTTTGCACCCGAATTATATATCTTGAATGTTGTATGTGCATTTTTGAGTTTTTACTTCTCAAGAGTATTTAGTGTATTTTCAAGTCCTAATACACTATCACGTATAATACATACTACATACACTTAGCACAAAGTTTGGTGACCAATAAATACATATATTTTTCCTCAAAAATATACATACTTAATATCAATTTTATTCTTGAAGAAATCATCATTTCTTAACACAAAAATTTGGGGAACCTTGGTAAATGTTTTTAGATACATTTTTAGGAAATAAGTTTCTCAAACACTTATATTTTTCTAAGAGTCAAAATTTATAGAAATATTGACAGAGTTTCCCCTGTTTTCAAAACATGTGTTTATTTTCTTTTAATTCATCAACAATATCAACAACATAATCAAGACTTATCATAACCAAAATCATGTAAATCACACCATATCATGAACTTGAAGTTCTTGTAAACACTTGTAGTAACTTACCATGTTATTTGGTAGGTTTAGTTACCCTTAAAAACATGGTTATTTGTTTGTAAATCACTCTCTTGAAAGATTTAGACATTTACAACTTGTTATATGATTTTTTTTTTCTAAAAATATTCCTTTTGTATTTTCTTGTTTTATAAGTGTTCATACACTTATTTTTTTTCGAAATAAAAATAGTGTAGGTTTAGGTAAAATCCAAGATTTTCTAAAATCACATTTCAAACTTGGTTCTTTTTAGAAAAGCCACTCACGAATCTTAGATTCACAAGATTACTAGCTTGCTTTGTTTAATATTTTTCCAAGAAATCATTCATTCATCAAGTTCATGACTTAACAAGGAGATGATTATTCTAGGTTGTTACATAATCATCCTCCCACTTGCTAGATTAAGTGTTTAAACATCACCTAGCAAGTTTCACGTGATGGTTAACATCATCAACTCAAGAAATCAATCAAGAAAGTAACATATACTCACTAAACAACATCATTTTAGCAAGATTCCATCATGTATCATCTTATATTTCAAGTTTCATGTGTATGTCTTTTAGTGTTCTTATGATGTTCAACATGTTATATCTTTTAACCACCATAAATGTGAAGTAAACAAGATCAAGAGAGCCTTACCACTAGCTTCAAGCTAGGGAAGAATACTAGAACTTGAAGATGACAAAGTGGTTGGATAAAAGCAAACGAAGAAGGTCCTTCAAGATCCGTGAGCACCAAACCTCTTATTCTTGCATCTTACACCTTGTGTATACTTGGAAATGGATTGGATGGAATTGAAAAAATGGTGGTGGTGATGCTATGTTTGGGCCGAGAACATGGGGAGGGAGAGAGGTGTTGAAAGTGTTGTGAAGATGGTGAACTAGTTAGTGTTCTTATAATCTCCAACACAAGTTTAACCAATGGTCTTAATGTCTTGATGGTACACAACAAGATCTAATAAACAACTCCATAAAATCTCTAATTAGACTTGTGGGGGATCGATTACTTGCATATGGGGGGGGGGTCTATATGTAAATATTAACTATATAGTTAGATGATAGTTCAATTCCAAACATATAGTTAGTCATGATAGTTACAATATATTTTATTGGGTGTTAAGGTGTTCGGGGATCATGGCTAGTTCAGTAATAATAAAACTATGCTTCTAGTAATATTTTTGTGTGCCGGGTAATGTCCGGTTGTTCGGTTAAATACCGTTCCGTTAAAGCGCAAAATTGCACTGTTTAGTGTCCTTTAAGTACCCTTTTAATTCCCGACACTTAGGGAAATATTCTGGATAATAAAACATAAATTCTGCATAACATTTATGTGTTCAAAGCTGATTTATAGCTGAATTTAATAAAATTCTGCACTTTAAGTGCGTTTCGGGTGCTTTTTAGTGTTTGTATTAGCTTTCGGAATGTATATAAGTTAACCCTTGTATGTACTCTTGTGTTTTAATGTATTCTTGTCGTTGGACCTACACCTAGGCCTCAGTTCTAATGTCTGACTGCTTTCTGCAGAGTTGTTGACATATTGTGTTTATTGGTGAGTTTACTAGTATTTCTGACGCAACGCTCTCGTTAATGCATAAAGCAATATTTTGTAGTATAAAACGTGCATGAATTCACTTGTATATCATGTATTTAGACAATATTGACATTTAAGTACATAATTGCAGTCATCAAATAGTAATTAAAGTGTACGGAAATTACCGGTTTGGTGCCAGTTGTCACAGTCTCCCTCCGTTAAAAGAATTTCGTCCCGAAATTCAGGCTGAGCTGACTCTTGCAGGAGTCTTCTTGAACAGGTGGGGGTACTTTTCTTTAAACTGGTCTTCACATTCCCACGTGTACTCGGGTCCGTGCTTAGAGTTCCAACGTACTTTGACATGTTTTACACTGCTCCTCCTGGTCTTGTTGACTTTCCAGTCAGTAACCTCTACGGGTTGTTCTGTAAATCGGAGGGCGTCATCAATATGCACTTCATCCACCGGGATGATCACGTTTTCTTGTGTTGGACTCTTCTTGAGATTGGATGCATGAAACATATCATGTACTCCATTAAGTTCTTCCGGTAATTCCAACTTGTATGTTATGGTACCAATTCTTTCCAAAATCTTGAATGGTCCGATGTATCGTGGATTCAGCTTTCCACACTTTCCAAATCTTACTACGCCCTTCCAAGGTGATACTTTTAACAACACTTTGTCTCCCACCTCGAATTCTAATGGTTTTCGTCTTCGATCAGCGTAGCTCTTTTGTCGATCCCGAGCCGCCTTAATGTGCTCTCGGATCTGCACAATCTTGTCGGTTGTCTCTTGTACAAGTTCAGGACCAACCATACGTTTATCTCCAGCGTCTGCCCAACATAAGGGCGATCGGCACTTACGGCCATACAGAGCTTCGAACGGTGCGGCTTTTATACTCGTATGATAACTGTTATTATAGGAAAACTCAACTAAAGGTAGATGAGTATCCCAGCTTCCGCCTAGGTCTATGACACATGCGCGAAGCATATCTTCTAATGTTTGTATGGTTCGTTCGCTCTGGCCGTCTGTTTGTGGATGGAATGTCGTGTTTAGATCTAGCTGAGATCCAAAGGCTTCCTGAAAGGATTGCCAGATTCTTAAGACAAAGCATCCATCTCTGTCTGAAATAATTGAGATAGGCACCCCATGACGTGCCACGGTTTCCTTTAAGTATATCTCAGCAAGCTTTCCAGTGCTGTCTTTTTCTCGAATCGGTAGGAAATGCGCAGATTTCATTAGTCGATCAACTATCACCCATATCATATCGTGACCTCTCGGGGTCCTGTGTAATTTTGTTATAAAGTCCATCGAGATTTGCTCCCACTTCCACATGGGTATCTTTGGTTGTTGTAGTAGGCCGGACGGTTTCTGATATTCAGCCTTAACCTTAGCACATGTTAGGCATTTTCCAACATAAACAGCAACATCGCTCTTGAGTCTCGGCCACCATTAGTATTCTTTTAAGTCTTTATACATTTTGTCTGATCCTGGGTGGATGGAATATCTCGATTTGTGTGCTTCGTCAAGAATGACTTCTCGTATGCCACCATAGAGCGGAACCCAAATACGCTTTTTAAAGTATAAGGCTCCCTCTTCATTTGGCACCATGTATTTCAACATACCCCGGAGGTATTCAGCTTTACGGTTTTCCATCTTAAGGTCTTCTTGTTGCGTATCACGAATACGTGCAGTGAGGTTCGTTCAAATAGTCATTTCTAACGCTCGAACCCTTAGAGTCTTAACCCTTTCCTTTCGAATTAGTGCGTCTGCTACAACGTTTGCCTTTCCAGGATGGTACTTAATCTCACAGTCATAGTTATTCAGAAACTCGAACCATCGTCGTTGTCGCATGTTTAATTCTTTCTGATCAAATATGTGTTGTAGACTTTTGTGATCTGTGAAGATTGTACATTGAGTACCATATAAGTAGTGTCGCCCGATTTTCAAGGCGAATACCACTGCGCCTAGCTCCAGGTCGTGAGTGGTATAATTCTTTTCATGAACCTTCAATTGTCTTGAAGCGTAAGCGATGACTTTTTGGCGCTGCATAAGCACGCAACCCAAGCCTTGTCGTGAAGCGTCGCAGTATAGCACGAAGTCTTCAGTGCCTTCTGGTAATGATAGTATTGGTGCATCGCATAGCTTATTTTTAAGTAGCTGGAAGGCTTCCTCCTGCTTGTCACCCCAGTTGTACTTCTTGTCTTTCTGTGTGAGTGTAGTTATCGGTTGAGCTATCTTTGAGAAATTCTCAATAAACCGTCGATAATAGCCCGCTTAGCCCAAAAATTGTCGAACTTCAGTTGGGGTTTTGGGGGCTTCCCAATTCTTTATGGCTTCAATCTTGGACGAGTCTACATGAATGCCCCTCTCGTTCTTAACATGACCGAGAAATTGTACTTCGCGAATCCAGAATTCGCATTTTGAGAACTTTGCATAAAGTTTCTCCTTCTTCAGTAGTTCCAAAATGGTTCTGAGGTATTGCACATGTTCTTCTTTCGTTCGCGAGTAAATCAGGATATCATCGATAAATACAATCACGAATTTATCGAGATATGGTTTGCATACACGGTTCATTAGATCCATAAAGACTGCTGGTGCATTTTTCAGTCCGAATGGCATCACAAGAAACTCGTAATGCCCATAACGTGTTCTGAATGCAGTCTTTGGTACGCTTCCTCTTGGATTCTTAACTGATGGTATCCAGATCGAAGATCGATCTTGGAATTGTAGCTTGATCCTTGTAATTGATCAAATAAGTCATCAATCCTCGGTAGCGGGTACCGATTCTTGATTGTGAGCTTGTTTAGTTCTCTGTAACGATACACATCCGCAGAGTTCCATCCTTCTTCTTCACGAACAATACTGGAGCTCCCCAAGGTGAGAAACTTGGCCTTATGAATCCTTTATCCAACAACTCCTGGAGTTGTGTGGATAATTCTTGCATTTCGGATGATGCAAGCCGATAGGGTGCCTTGGCTACAGGAGCGGCTCCTGGAACCAAGTCTATACGGAATTCGACTTGTCGTTATAGAGGTAATCCTGGCAGATCTTCGGGAAAAACATCAGGGGATTCCTTCACCACAGGAATGTCTTTGAGTTTCGGCTCTTCGGCTTTCTTATCTATGACGTGCGCTAGGAAAGCAACACACCCTTTCCTCAAGCACTTCTGTGCCTTCATACAACTGATGATTTGCAGAGGCGTGTCTTGTTTTTCTCCATGTACGATGAGAGTTTCATCATTCGCCAAAGGGATGCGAATGATTTTTTCGTGACATATAACTTCAGCTTTGTTCCTGGACAACCAGTCCATTCTGACCACTACATCGAAGCTACCCAATTGAATAGGTAAGAGGTAGATGCTAAATCTTCGTTCACCAAGTTCTAATGTGCAACCTCTAACAACTTCGCCCGATTCAACAAGTTTACCATTGACTAGCTCTATAGAATAAGGAATATCTAATCTACTCGATTCTATTCTATTCCAAGCATACGTTTAAATTCCACAGACATGAAGCTATAGTCGGCACCAGTGTCAAATAATATGGATGCAAAGTGATTGTTAATGAGAAACGTACTGGTGACCACATTAGGGTCCTCGCGTGCGTTCCTTGCTCCAATTACGAATGCTCAAGCCTTAGCATTGTTTCCCTCGGGCAGTCTTTCATGAAATGATCGTTGCTTCCACAACTGAAGCATCCTTGTTTCTGCCCAGCTCTATTACCATTCTGGTTACCATTTCCATTTCCACCATTGTTTCTATTACCATTACCATTGCGGCCTCCAATACTCTTTCCCCAACAATCCTCGGTACGGTGGCCTGACCTCCCGTAGTTCTCGCATTTCCCAACGCGATAATTTCCCACGTGGTGAAAGTCACAACGGTTGCATTTGGGCAGAGTGCCCTGATACTTCTTACTTCCTGTATCGTTTGCAGCCACCAAGGTTTTTTCCTCCATAGGTGGGTTAGTATCACGCTTCGTGTTGTTCGAACCCTTGTTGTTGCTGCGGGTGGCTTGGTTCAGATTTGAATGTTTCCTCTTCTTTTCACCAGACGACTCAGTATGCGTCTCGGTCTTTTCAGTTGGGTTCAGCGATAACTTCTTCATATGAACACAATCTTCAGTAAGGCTGACAACCAGAGTTACAGCCTCAGTGATTGTTGCGGGTTTGGCCGAAGTTACCATGCTGTAGAATTCTGAGGCCAATCCCCATATGTAGCGTTCAACGCGCTTAAACTCGGGAGTTACCATGTAGGGAAGCACTCTAGACAGATTGTGGAACCTTCGAGTATACCCAGCAATGTCAGCACCTTCCATGGTCAAGTGCCAGAACTCAGTCTCCAACCTTTGGAGTTCAGCATGAGAGCAATACTTCTCTCTCATTTTCTCCTTCAGCTCATCCCATGACATGCCATACGCGGCATCATCACCCAGAGTCTGAACTTGCAAGTTCCACCAAGTCAGAGCTTCGTCAACGAACAACCCAGTAGCAAAACTGACTTGCTGATCCGCGGTACACTTGCTCATACGGATAGTGGCTTCAGTTTTCTCTGTCCAGCGTACAAACGCTACTGCACCTCCTGTGCTGTTGTAGTTCATTGGTTTGCAGTCGAGAAACTGCTTGAAAGTGCAACCCTGAGTTGCGTTGCCCCCAGATGAATCTCCATTCCCATTACGTCTAGCGTTGCTTGGTCCGCCAATGTCTTGGGTTTGGTTTGCCTCGTACTGGGCGATAGCTGCGGAGATCCTTTCCTCCAGTAGAGCGTTCAGTTCTTCAGCAGTCTTTGGCAGTGGGGGAGGAGGAGGTTGATCCGAATCTCGATTGTTCACAATTCTCCTAGGCATGGTTGTAAAACAAGGTTTCCAAGGCCGAGTACTCCCCGAGTAGTCGCTACAAGGTAGGCTGCCAAGGCGACTTTCTTCGACTCCGCCTAATTACTCGGAGTCGGTTAAACGTGGTCAACCTCAGCCAGAATTGGATTAAGTAGGTCAACTCGGGCCTAGTTTGCCTTAAATAATAATAAAACATAATTTCTATGCCTATCATATTAAAGAATGAATATCATTTTCACGTATTTTATTATAAATATTAGTAAATTTATGTTATTTGACATATATTTAGTCTCCAAAAAGTAATTTCTTTATAATTTAACATGTCCGAGTACTCCCCGAGTACTCTCCGCCTAGACCGAGTACTATCAACTCCCCGGTCGACCGACTAGGGAGCGCCTAGCGACTTTTGCAACCATGCTCCTAGGTACCATGTTCTGAAAGAACACCACACAATAGGTTTAGGCATTTGTTTGATATCGTTATACTTGACAGTGGTAGTATATATATACACAGGCATATACCACATAAGTGACATCAAACAATTATTACTCTAGCAGAGTATAAGCTGGTGCTCACGTTTGACCTTTTCTTACACTGAGGGAATCCATACGTGACAAGACTTGCTGTGATTTCTGTGCACTGAATTCCATAATTATGTATGCATCCATAATTACGTAACTCCTTGCACAGTCCGCACAGTTTGATTCATCCTCGCTTCTCTTCCTTCAGATAGGCCATTTTTTTTTCAGGTAAAGTCACGTATATTTGTGACATTCTACTTCTAGCATATGTAAATATCAATTATCACACATAATTGCACGTAATTCTTAATCAACAAAAAGTGCTACTCCAGTGCACCCTAAGTCTCGTAGTGTCTTTTCTTGACTCTTTGTAAACAGTTTCAGGTAGTGGATGTCGCGGAAAGTTTTATGCAATGAAAACTTTTTGAAAAATTGTTTTCGTGAAAGGATCCTAGAGATTGTAGACTAGACTCGAGAAGGAATCCTGGTTCACTACAATCGCAGCTCTGATACCAATCTGTCACACCCCTTTCTGCGGCGGAAGCACGAGGTATGATCATGAAAGGTTCTCATTGCATACGAAAGGTAAACATACTACATGCTCATAAAATAACTTCAAATACCCATAACATTACGTAACTGAAAAACATATGTTTAGTGTTTACATCACGAGACAACACATTGTCTGAAAGTTTACAACTTTATTTAAGGATAAACATAACGACATCCAAGAGCATGAGTAAGACCGTGCACACATCCACTAGTTACCTGAAATACATGTGAGTTTTGGAAAAACGTCAACATAATGTTGGTGTGAATTCATGCAGTGATTGTTTTGAATGTTTAAAAAAAACTTGAATGAAAATATAGTATGTAACTTGTAGAATGTATGAATGTTTGAATGTAACTTGTAAAACGCATCTGTAACTGAGTACTATGAATGTTTGAATGTATTTGTAACACGTATTTGTAACTCCGTACTATGAATGTTTGAATGTGTGAGATCGCTAGTGGTTTGCAAGGCCACTAACATGTGTCACGGCATAGGAAGCCACCAAACCTAGGCATTTTTGTCGACTTTGACTGAGACACAGAAGCACTCATTGGTAGAAGTAAGCCAAGAGTGGGGTTGCCTGAAACCCATTAGATCTAACCTTTTGTTCCGCGGTCTGAATGTATACGTTGATTAATGGTGCTTATGGTACCCTATTTGGGACATGATCTAGAATGTTTCACTTGAATGTTTTTGTACTCCATCATACCATTTGTAAACATCGTAATATTTGTAATATGTATTTCACCCCCGAAGTTATAAAACCAAAAACAGTTAAGGGAAAAGGGGGAGCATGAACTCACAACTTTGCGTTCCTGCGTCGTAAACTTCACCGGATTTGCTTAATTAACGTCGTGACCTATACGTGTTTTCTTAACGTCAGTCACTAGACTTGTATCGCACAAGTACAAGTCACTATCCTTTGTATAAGTTTTCTTGTGTTAAAAATAATTTATATTTTTAACTAAGTGTCTTACTTATATTATTTTCTCAAAAATAATTATAAGTTTCTTGTATTTTGCACCCGAATTATATATCTTGTATGTTGTATGTGCATTTTTGTGTTTTTACTTCTCAAGAGTATTTAGTGTATTTTCAAGTCCTAATACACTATCACGTATAATACATACTACATACACTTAGCACAAAGTTTGGTGACCAATAAATACATATATTTTTCCTCAAAAATATACATACTTAATATCAATTTTATTTTTGAAGAAATCATCATTTCTTAACACAAAAATTTGGGGAACCTTGGTAAATGTTTTTAGATACATTTTTAGGAAATAAGTTTCTCAAAAACTTATATTTTTCTAAGTGTCAAAATTTGTAGAAATTATGACAGAGTTTCCCCTGTTTTCAAAACATGTGTTTATTTTCTTTTAATTCATCAACAATATCAACAACACAATCAAGACTTATCATAACCAAAATCATGTAAATCACACCATATCATGAACTTGAAGTTCTTGTAAAAACTTGTAGTAACTTACCATGTTATTTGGTAGGTTTAGTTACCCTTATAAACATGGTTATTTGTTTGTAAATCACTCTCTTGAAAGATTTATACATTTACAACTTGTCATATGATTTTTTTTTCTAAAAATATTCCTTTTGTATTTTCTTGTTTCATAAGTGTTCATACACTTATTTTTTTTCTAAATAAAAATAGTGTAGGTTTACGTAAAAGCCAAGATTTTCTAAAATCACATTTCAAACTTGGTTCTTTTTAGAAAAGCCACTCATGAATCTTAGATTCACAAGATTACTAGCTTGCTTTGTTTAATATTTTCCAAGAAATCATTCATTCATCAAGTTCATGACTTAGCAAGGAGATGATTATTCTAGGTTGTTACATAATCATCCTCCCACTTGCTAGATTAAGCGTTTAAACATCACCTAGCAAGTTTCACGTGATGGTTAACATCATCAACTCAAGAAATCAATCAAGCAAGTAACATATACTCACTAAACAACATCATTTTAGCAAGATTCCATCATGTATCATCTTATATTTCAAGTTTCATGTGTATGTCTTTTAGTGTTCTTATGATGTTTAACATGTTATATCTTTTAACCACCATAAATGTGAAGTAAATAAGATCAAGAGAGCCTTACCACTAGCTTCAAGCTAGGGAAGAATACTAGAACTTGAAGATGACAAAGTGGTTGGATAAAAGCAAACGGAGAAGGTCCTTCAAGATCCGTGAGCACCAAACCTCCTATTCTTGCATCTTACACCTTGTGTATACTTGGAAATGGATTGGATGGAATTGAAAAAATGGTGGTGGTGATGCTATGTTTGGGCCAAGAACATGGGGAGGGAGAGAGGAGTTGAAAGTGTTGTGAAGATGGTGAACTAGTTAGTGTTCTTATAATCTCTGACACAAGTTTAACCAATGGTCCTAATGTCTTGATGGTACACAACAAGATCTAATAAACAACTCCATAAAATCTCTAATCAGACATGTGGGGGGTCGATTACTTGCATATGGTGGGGGGGGGGGTCTATATGTAAATATTAACTATATAGTTAGATGATAGTTCAATTCCAAACATATAGTTAGTCATGATAGTTACAATATATTTTAGTGGGTGTTAAGGTGTTCGGGGATCATGGCTAGTTCAGTAATAATAAAACTATGCTTCTAGTAATATTTTTGTGTGTCGGGTAATGTCCGGTTGTTCGGTTAAATACCGTTCCGTTAAAGCGCTAAATTGCACCGTTTAGTGTCCTTTAAGTACCCTTTTAATTCCCGACACTTAGGGAAATATTCTGGATAATAAAACATAAATTCTGCATAACATTTATGTGTTCAAAGCTGATTTATAGCTGAATTTAATAAAATTCTGCACTTTAAATGCGTTTCGGGTGCTTTTTAGTGCTTGTATTAGCTTTCGGAATGTATATACGTTAACCCTTGTATGTACTCTTGGGTTTTAATGTATTCTTGTCATTGGACCTACACCTAGGCCTCAGTTCTAATGTCTGACTGCTTTCTGCAGAGTTGTTGACATATTGTGTTTTACCGGTGAGGTTACTAGTATTTGTATTTCTGACGCAACACTCTCGTTAATGCATAAAGCAATATTTTGTAGTATAAAACGTGCATGAATTCACTTGTATATCATGTATTCAGACAATATTGACATTTAAGCACATAATTGCAGTCATCAAATAATAATTAAAGTGTACGGAAATTACCGTTTTGGTGCCAGTTGTCACACCTGAAGTCTTTCCTGAAGACTTGCCGGGACTATCACCATATCGACAAGTCGAGTTTCACATCGACTTGGTGCCGGGAGCTGCTCCCGTAGCCAAATCTACATATAGATTAGCACCTTCTGAATTGCAAGAGTTACCCCCACAACTTCAAGAGTTGTTGGATAAAGTATTCACTAGACCAAGCTACTCACCTTGGGGGAGCTCCAGTCCTATTTGTGGAGAAGAAGGACGGAACGTTCAGAATGTGCATAGAGTACATAGAGTTGAATAAACTCACCATCAAGGATCGGTATCCACTACCGAGGATTGATGACTTATTCGATCAATTTCAAAGTTCAAGCTTCTACTCCAAGATAGACTTACAATTGGGGTATCGCAAGTTACGAATACAAGAGGAAAGCATACCAAGGACGGCTTTTCTAACTCGTGATGGTCATTACGAGTTTCTCATTATGCCGTTTGGTTTAACGAACGCACCAGGGGTCTTCATGGATTTATTGAACCGCGTGTGCCAGCCGTATCTTGACAAATTCGTCATAGTGTTCATTGACAGCATTTTAATTACCCACGATCGGCCGACGAGCACGGGAAACATTTGAGAACCATTTTAGAACTACTCAAGAAGGAGACAATATACGCAAAATTTTCCAAATACGAGTTTTGGATTTGTGAAGTACAATTTCTCGGGCATATAGTGAACAAGAAAGGCATTCAAGTAGACACCTCGTAGATCGAAGCAATTAAGAGCTGGGAAGCACCCAAGACTCCAACTAAAGTCCGACAATTCTTGGGATTAGCGGGGTACTATCAGAGAATTATAGAGAATTTTTCTAAAATTTCTCAACCGCTAACCTCCCTCACCCAAATCGAGAAACAAGAAGAATCATTTCAACTTCTCAAGGATAAGTTGTGTGATGCACCAATCTTATCACTACCCGATGGTACCGATGACTTCGTAGTTTACTATGATGCTTTGCATCAAGGATTGGGTTGCGTACTTATGCAATGTGAGAAAGTTATCGCGTACTCATCATGTCAACTGAAAGTTCATGAAAAGAACTATACCACTCATGACCTCGAGTTAGGCGCAGTGGTATTCGCTTTGAAAATATGGCGACATTACTTATATGGTACTTAGTGTAATATTTTCACGGATCATAAAAGTCTTCAGCACATATTCAATCAAAAAGAACTAAATATGCGTCAGCGATGTTGGATTGAATTGCTGAACGACTATGATTGTGAAATAAAGTACCATCCGGGCAAGGTGAACGTTGTAGCAGACGCCTTGAGCCGCAAGGAACAAGTTAGAACTTTGAGAGTTCGAGCATTAGAGATGACGATTCACACGGATCTTACCACACGAATTCATGATGCATAACAAGAAGCGCTCAAGGAATCACATATTCGAGCAGAAACACTTTGAGTCACAGGAAAACAATTAGTACCGAAAGAAGATGGAACTTTATACCATGTGGGTAGAATTTGAGTTCCACACTTTGGCGGCCTCCGAGATGTTATTTTGAGGAAGCACATAGGCCCAAGACTTGAAAGAGCATTATTGGTGGCCTAACCTCAAAAAGGATATCACGACTTATGTCGGGAAATGCTTGACCTGCGCAATGGTCAAGGCAGAATATCAAAAACCCTTGGGGTTGCTACAACAACCCGAGATTCCCGTCTGGGAATGGGAACAAATATTGATGGACTTCGTTACGAAGTTACCAAGGACCTCAAGAGGCCACGACATGATATGGGTAAACGTCGATAGATTGACAAAGTCCGTACACTTCTTGCCGATTCGAGAGAAGGATAGCACAGAGAAACCAGCAGAACTCTATCTCAAAGAAATAGTGGCTCGTCATGCAGTGCCTATTTCAATCATCTCAGACCGAGATGATCGCTTTATTTCATGAATTTGGAAGTCATTTCAAGAGGCCTTTGGATCTCATTTAAATCTAAGCATGGCCTTTCATCCACAAACTGACGACCAGGGTGAATGGACAATCCAAACACTCAAAGATATGCTTCGGGCATGTGTTATGGATTTGAACGGCAATTGGGATACTCATTTACCTTTGGTTGAGTTTTCCTACAACAACAGCTACCATACAAGTATACAAACTACACCGTTTGTAGCTCTTTACGGTCGAAAGTGTCGCTCACCGCTATGTTGGGCGGAAGTGGGCGATAAACAACTAATTGGTCCGGAATTAGTCCAAGAGACTACAGATAAAATCTTTCAGATCAGAGACCGTATCAACGCGGCTCGCGATCGATAAAAGAGCTACGCAGACAAGAGACGGAAGCCATTATCTTTCGAGGTCAGAGACAAAGTCTGTTGAAAGTCTCGCCTTGGAAGGGTGTAGCAAGGTTCGGTAAGCGTGGAAAGCTTAACCCTCGATAAATAGGTCCATTTGAAATCTTGGAAAAGATTGGCACCGATGCCTACAAGCTGAAGTTACCAGAAGAACTTAGTAGTGTGCACGACATGTTTCATGTGTCGAATCTGAAGTAGAGTCCAACGCAAGAAATAGTTTTCATCCCGGAGGATGAGGTTCACATTGATAACAAACTCCAATTCACCAAAGAACCTGTTGAGGTCATGGACTGGAAGGTCCAGAAAACATGAAGGAGTCGTAACATATTAGCAAAAATTCGTTGGAACTCTCGACACGGACCCGAATATACTTGGGAACGTGAAAATCAAATCAAAACCAAAATACCGCCACCTGTTCGAGAATACTCCTGCAAAGGATGACTTAGCTTGAATTTCGGGACGAAATTCTCAATAACAGGGGGAGAATGTGAGAACTGCCACTTTCCGGCAACATTCATACACTTAAAGTACTCATTTTTAGCTACATTTTTATGCATTTTGAACACCCGAACTGCGTATTTCGTAACTTACACTTAGAATACTCATGGAATACTTACTTAGGATGCACATGATTCATTTATATTGAATACATTTGAAATAGTTTAAACAATGCATCGAAACTACTAGAAAAGCACCTAGTAAACTAGTATTCTTACGAAAACGCAGGATCCGCAGAAACCATCTAAACGACATCTTTAGGACTCATACGAAAGTCCAACATCTAATATATATTAAACCCTAACTAGGAATGCAAGGGTTTGATTAAAAACCTTTCCGAAGTCCGACAACACTAATAATTGCCCGAAAAGCACTAAAAGCGACGATTTCAACACTTTTCCGCAGAAATTTTGCAGAAATCAGCTTTTTAATATTTTTACAACATGTAAAAATGATGTTTAACTTAGAATTCATATGAGGATACCTTCGGGTATCATCCGAACCAATAACTACATCAATTCACACAAGTTACACAACTTAGCGTTCAAATAACGACTAACGGAAACAATACGAAACGATTATCCGAACAATATCAAATCTTTTTTTAGTGACCATCTAGTGTTTATTGGATCATTATGATCTAGTAATGGTCACTTAACACCTTTTAAACACTTATACATTTAAACTTTTTCTAACAATTTCTAATAAAAACTAACACTTTAAACTACTGAAACAAGTAACAACATTTTTACCACTTGTGGGACCCACTTTTTTTTACAATGTCTCCATAAATTTCTTGATATTTACCTTGGTTGCAAGTTGTTTAACCAAGTGGACAAGTTGGTGAAGTTAGTGAAATACTTTAAACACTTTGATTCATAATCACTAACCACATTCATCTCACCTTTCACCTTCTTTTACACATAGTTAAGAAACTCTCTCAAACTTCATATCTTAGCAAAGAACACCCACCCAAATGTTTCACCATTTTAACACTTTTTGATGAACAACATGGAGCTTGAAGATACGTAAGATGATCTAAGGATACTACAAGAAGAAGCAAGCCTTTTCATCCATTCCATAGCTTCCAAACACAGAGATCAACACTTTTTCTTTTCTTTAATTATCATCAAGATCATCCCTAGCCATTAGTGCTAGAAGTAAGCTTCTAAAAGTCTCCTTTTCATATTTATTTATGTATTGTTTGTTTAGAGAACATGTAATAAACTAAATAATCATACAAAATAATATGAAGATTCAAAGAAGCAAGATAATAATCATGATATAAAAGTGTGTGTTTATGTTGTGATTTAAGAATTATTACTTGCATATTTGATCTAGTTTTGAGGATTAGCATATGAATAACTTGTTAGATGATGTTTAAAAACATAATATAACAAGTGTACATGTTAATGTTTAAGGGTTTTGTTAAACATAAATGTTTAGATGGGTGATCACAATCTTTGATTTTGTTAAAGTATAAGAGGTTTTTCACTAAAAATAATACTTTTACAAAGTTATAAAAAGAAACATACAAGATGGGTTTTTTTATAAAAAGTTTGTTAAAACTAGAAGTAAATCATGGATTTGAACTAGTTAACATATGTTATGATCATACCAAAACCCTACTTGTTATTGATTTCATCTTGTTAAGATTATGATATAAGTCTCATATGTTTTTATTAAGAATGATATGAGAACTTGTTGGTGATTTTTATAAAGAAAAAGATATGTTTTATATAAACATGGCAAAGTATATATTTCAAAGGAAATATGGCTATTTTTCTTAAAAATCATAAGTTATAAAAACTATTATTTTTGACAAAATCTTTATTAGCATAAAAAGATTTAAAAGAATTGTTGGTGCATACGTCTGCTGACTTTGTCTTGTATCGAGTCTTGCATTGTTCATGGCACGAAGATCGATGAATCAAGACAGGAAGTTAATTCCGCATGAAGAGGCTAATTTCGCTTGAACAGTCAACAAGTATTTCCACACGGAATTACTTAATATCGTGTGAATGTGTAATTTCGTATGAACTGTAATCTAGTATGAGTTACTTTCGTGCGGAATTAGTCTGCCTATATATAGTTGTTAGTTTCATGTCATTTGGTACGAAATTACTTAGAGGTTTTCCGACGGCGAAGCTCTGTCGAAGTGTTGTCTTGCTGTAAAACTGTTTCAGATCAATATAAACGACAGTTAAAAGTGATATCTTGCTGAATTCAACTCATTATGTCTGTTTCCGCCTTTCATTTTGAGTAGAACGACTCTGATTGACTCGTTTCGGGTCCGAACACGGTCCTACATGTGGTATCAGAGCTCAGGAGGAGTTCTGCAAATTTCAGCCTGATTTCATCTCATTTTCTCACTTCTACACCTTCTTTTCTGAATTGAACATCTTTTAACGGTCAAAATGATATGAATTTCACATATAACAAGTGAAACAGTGTTTTAAATAATCCTTGAGAAAATTGAACCTTAATTCATTCTAAATCTGATAAAATTGATAATTTCGCTTGCAATTTTGTTCGAAAATAATGACATCAGCTAATTTCGTTTGAAATTGTTCAGTAATTTCGTTCGAAATTATCATTCATTCTTAATTTCGCTTGAAAAATTGCTAATTCCACACGGAATTAGTAATTCCGCTTGAAATCAATCAAACGAAATTATAATTTCATTTCAAAGGTGTAATTTCGTTTGAAACCTGAGTAATTCCGCACGGAATTACCTGATTCTGTTTGAAAGTATCTAATCTCATTTGAAAGTTATGTGCAGGTTAATTTCGTTTGAAGTTGGTATAATCTTGATTGGAATTGATCTCGTTTGAAACTTAATCTCATTTGAAAGTGACTGTTTTGTGAAAAAGTTTACCAAATCATGAGTGAAGAATTTTACAACGCATTTGCAACATCCCCAACTACTCCGGCTACCATTGCTCAAAACATGAACTTGGAAAATGAGACTGGAACTATGCAAAAACCCCCGAAGCTAATGAGCAATGAAGAGAATTATGGTTGGAAAGATCGGTTTGAAAACTGGGTTCAAGCAAATTGTGACAATTGTGTTCTGTAACCGATGTACGATGTAAAACAATGATGATTATTAATAAAACAATGTGCTTTGGTGTTATTATATGTGTTTTGGTTTTTCTATGTGTGTATTTGTGTTTGGTGACTTTTCAATTCGATTCGATTACGATTGCAAGCTTTAAATCGCGTTCTAGAAGGTTATACGCAAACTGATGCGTAAACGCAATCAGTATAACGCGACAAACACTCCGGAATAGTGACATAGGCTTAACATACCTTAAATAACCTCCACATAACTTAGAAATAAGTTTTGAATGGTTTGGTGTGTCGAAATCAACATTGTTCGATCGCAGGGACTATATGTGTCAAACTGCGAAACTATGCCGATTTGTATAGTAACGAACATTCCGAAACTTGATCATAAGTTAAACATACCCTAAATAACCTTTACATAGCTTAGAAATAGGCTTTGAGGGGTTCGGTATGCTAAAATAAACTTTATGGTCATTCAGGGACTAAAAGCGTCAAAAAGTGTACAAGTTTGCATTTTCGCGCATATCTTACGTTCTGAATATATCCGGACATCCAAAAATTTATGTAAGGATTAAAATATTTTATTTTAGTGTTTGGCATAAGAAAAATCAATTCGTCGCTTAATTTGGATCGTTTTTCGCGCTTATGCGCATTCCGTCGTAATTAAGCGAACATCACGATCGTACGACCAAACGAACCAACATCCGAGATAATTTTGAGCATGTTTCATGTTTCCTATGCTTTAACATCCTTGTGAAGCTTAAAAATGGGCTTAACGGGTGTTAGAAGTGCCAAAACACGACGATACGCGCACAGGGACCAAAACTGCCAAAACTGAAACTTTGCTGGTCTGCACAAGGCTTACGGACCGTAAGCCCTTAGCCATACGATCTGTAAGGACCCCCCCCCCCCAGCACATCAGAATGTTGTTAAACAGCTGTTAAGCACTCATAATCAACTTGCACATGGTTTTGGGCAATACTAGGGGCTCAAGTGGTTTTGTAAAACCATGGGCTTGAGGTGTATGGATGAGATTGAAGCACGATTTTCGAGGAACGATCCTAACGGTTCTAGAAATCCTATAAATACCCACCCCATTCACTTGCAAAACCCACAACTTGATCTGATTTTTGGCCTTCTAAGTTGAAGTTATTACTTCATACCTGAAGGTAAATCGGATCAAGAGCTTGCGGGGACCTTTTGTAAGTGTTCTTTCGTTCTTTTTCATTCGTTTTAGCGTTAAAGTCAAACTACGTTTGACTTTCGGCATTGACCAGTTTATGGTCAATGTGAAGTTTGTTTGAACTTCATAACGTGAGCGTAATCACGATGGTTATAGTCCCTAGTGACTGTACCTACTGATTACCACGTTATCTAGGCTTAGTGACGAGTCGTAGTTTCGGCCAAAATGCGTATTCTTGCGTATTTTGTAACCAAACTACTCTAGGATTTCAAAACCGTTTGTTTTGATATCAAAACCTGTTTTCTAACTTAACTAAACATGTTTTAGCATGTTTAGCTCGTCACTTTTTAGTTTAGTGCTTGTGTAGAGTCGTAAGTCAAGCGAACTAAACACCCGCTTAGACTTTCGAACACGACCCGTTTGGTCGATCATTAGGATCCGACCAAACATGGTTAGTGACCATAGTTGCATAGGGAATAACCTTCCGAGGTTATACCTTATGGTCACCTAGTTTAGGTAGTTGTATGATAAGTAGATTATATGCCTTAGGTAAATTACCAAAATACCCTTTTCATACATAGTTGGTAATTAAGCATATGTAACCTAAACTTTTGACACGTAACTGATTATGTAACATAATTAAACATGTATAGGCATATAATACTTGTCATAGTACTAGTTAGACGTCTTGAACGCGCTTTTGCGCACACGACACGTTAAAGTAGCGTAAACTACCTTAATGGGTCACGATGGGTCAAAAGCACTTAGATTAGGTTTCATTTAGGATGTAGGCCTTGTTAAACCATATCACATGAGTTCCAACACTCATTTGGGTTACAAGACCTCATTCTGTCCGATCTTCCGATTTAGGCGTCTATTGTTTGACTAATGATTCAATTACTAGGTGCTGCTTGATTTCTCTGATTTACTCGAGTTTGTTGAAGTACTATTGATTGAGGATACCTTGCACTACATGTGAGTACATAGTTCCCCTATTTTACAACTTTCAATTGTTTTGGGGTGATTCATATGTACAAAATGTTTTCAAGGTTTAAACGATGATTTCAAAAACAAATAGAACGATTTATACTAAACTATTAACGATTTCGATAATGTAAACGAACTTGTTGGTTGTAGTTACATAACGAACGACATTCATTAGCATTGATCAAGCCGACCAGTATTAGGTTATGGTACCATAGGATATGACAAATCCCGTTATTGCACTATACCCATGGTTATGTGTGGGTGTTGTGGGTAACGACTGAATCTGATGATTGTTAACTTACCCTTTGGAGGTTTGTTAATGCAAGAACGAGTTGAACGATGAACGAGTCACAAAGGTTTGAATGTTATTAACGAGACGACCATATATAAGTTATCACAATTAAAACGAGGACGATTTAAACGAGTAAACGATTTGGGAACGATTTGGAAACGATGTTAAACGATCTGGGTAAACGATTGGTTTTTGGCTAGTGTTTAGATAACAGGACCGGTGTAATGTGGTGAAAACATGGTAGATACGCCGCTGGTACTTCTTATATATAAGTGTTTTCAACATATTACATACCGTGGCGTTATTTAGTTCACTTGGGTAAACGATATTGAAACGGTATCACTCAACGATGTTTTTGAAATAATATACGAGCTTTATTAATGAGTTTATGCGAGATGTTTTACAAGATGGTTTTCTAAAACAAAAAGCTTTTGGGTTAAGAATCATGGCTACGAAATTTTTATAAATTATAACCATCTTGATTTGAGTTGGTTAATAATGTTGCAATATTATACACTTTCTAAAAACAAGGTTTTCGAGGTATTGCAATATAAGTAAACAAGCCATGATTCCAATACTCTTATAATATCTATGTACTCGCCAACATTTTTTGCTGACTTTGTTTTTACATATGTTTCAGGTGTTGTTGCTTGATTGACATTCTAGGATGCATGCATCACATAGGATCTGGACGAGGCCTTAGTGACATAAAACGATGATAGTCGATATAAAACTTGTTTGTTATGTGTTAAAACAATGTTAATGTTTGATATTATCAATAAAACGAAACACTTTTTGTATCAATGGTTATGAAACGATAATTCTGTTACAACACCCCCCGACGTTTCCGCCACGCTTTGTTGTTTTACGTGGTCGGGGTGTGACAGAAGAGTTGGTATCAGAGCCAATGGTTATAGGGAATTAGGTTATTAGTAATTCTTTGACCTAGACTATAACTTCTAGGACCCCAACGCAAGTTTATTTGCGTTTAGATTTTTAAAACAAAATCGTCACCTATCCTTAGGTGATAACCACAACGAGAACACAATTTTCAAACCCACTTCGAAAACTAATCGTCTGTTATAGGATAATTGATTACTAGGTTTTGAACCCTCTATTATATGGTTTTGAACCTTTTAAGTTTTCAAAATCTCATCCAAGATTGGGTCTAAATAAGTTGAACACGTGCAAACTGGAAGAGTGAGTGCCTGTACTCTGAGTTTTCTGTCTAAGGCTAGAGTGTTCGTACAAATCCACATAATCGGACCAGTCACTCTTACCTGGGAACTCTTGGGGTGAGTGTTCACTTATAGGCGAGCATGTCTTCGCGATACATTATTTTTTACCTATTTACTTTGATTAGTCACTACGTGTCGTTTATTTGTTCGAGGTAACAAACTAATGATCGCCTTCCTTGTGTTTTGTGGATACCTCTTTTGTTTTTCCTGATTTTCAACCTCATTAGACTCTCTTGTTTCCTTGTTAAACAATGCCTCCTCTACGCAATGCTCGAACTTTTACTACTGAAGAAGTCGCAGCCCTTGTCTCTCAACAAATGGCTGCTGTGCTTCCAGGCATTGTGACCGGTGTTAATCCTACTACCCTTCGTCAAGCAATCGAGTTGTCTGCTACCCTGACTAAGACTCAAGTCAGGAAGGGTAAACTCACCCGCAAGGGTGATAAAAAGAAGGTGACTGATTCAGAGAAGGACAAGAAAAGGATAAGGGTAAGGAAGGTGAGTCGTCGAAGAAATCGAGGAAGCGAAAGGGTGCCCATAATTTTGCTGTTACAGCACAGACTGCTCAGAACCCGCAGAACCCACCGGCTCAGCCACCTGCAAAGAAAGCGTATGCTGGTACCGCACCTCATTGTGCTCGTTGAAATGGTCATCACATTGCACAACAAGCTTGCAGGTAATGTACGACGTGTGGTAAACTTGGGCATTTGGCCAATGTTTGTCGTTTGGGACAGAATCAGGTTGCTCAGGTTCCAGCTCCGGGTCAGGGGAATGCTGTGAGATTCCCACCGGGTTCATGTTTTAATTGTGGAGAGTATGGTCACTTCCGTAAAAACTGTCCGAGACTGGTGAATGCCAACGCAAATGCTAACGCGAACCCGAATGTGAACATCAATGTTAATGTGAATCCCGCTCGTGGGCGAGCATACAATTTGAATGCAAACGAAGCGAGGGCTGACAACGAGGTTGTCAATGGTACGTTTCTTGTTAACAATCAACCTGCATCTATTCTTTTTGATTCTGGTGCCGATAGAAGTTTTGTTTCTTTGTCTTTTGAGCCTTTGCTTGCGATACCTAGAACCAAACTGAGGAAACCCTTATCTGTCGAAGTTGCTACTGGTAAACCTCTTGTTCTCGATTCTATTATTCGTAATTGTCAGTTGAACCTTGATAACCATCTTTTTCCTATTGACCTCACACCGATGCAACTTGGGAGTTTCGATATTATCATTGGAATGGATTGGTTAACCAAACACCACGCTGAGGTGGTTTGTTTCGATAAGATTGTTCGTATTCCCTTATCTTCTGGCGATGTTCTGGAAGTTCGTGGCGAAAAACCACCAGATGGTTTGAAGCTTATGTCGTGTATGGAAGCCCAAAGGTATTTACGAAAAGGATATGTTGCTTTTCTGGCACATGTCACCGAGGAAAAAGGCAAGAGCAAGAGTATTCAGGATATTCCGATTGTTCGGGATTATCCGGAGGTGTTTCCCGATGAACTGCCTGGTTTGCCTCCAGTTCGTCAAGTCAAGTTTCATATTGACCTTGTACCCAATGCCAACCCGATTGCAAAAGCACCTTATCGTCTTGCACCGTTGGAGATGCAAGAGTTATCGAAGCAGCTTCAGGAGTTATCTGATAAAGGATTCATCCGACCGAGCTTTTCACCTTGGGGGGCTCCTGTCCTCTTCGTGAAAAAGAAAGACGGATCTTTTCGAATGTGTATCGATTATCGTGAGCTTAATAAGCTCACCATCAAGAATCGATATCCCCTACCTCGAATTGATGATCTCTTCGACCAGCTGCAGGGTGCTTCATGCTTTTCCAAGATCGATCTGCGTTCTCGGTATCATCAACTTCGTGTTCTCGAAGAAGATATCCCCAAAACTGCTTTCCGCACAAGATATGGGCATTACGAGTTCACTGTCATGCCTGTTTGACAAATGCTCCAGCTATCTTTATGGACTTAATGAATAGGGTCTGCAAACCTTATTTGGACAAGTTCATTATTGTGTTCATCGACGATATTCTCATTTATTCAAAATCTCGAACCGAGCACGAGCAACACGTTCGCTTAACATTGGAACTCCTGAAGAAGGAACAACTTTTTGCTAAATTCTCCAAGTGTGAATTCTGGCTTAAAGAAGTTCAATTCTTGGGTCATATAGTCAATGAGCAGGGTATTCATGTGGATCCATCCAAGATTGCTTCTATCGAGGACTGGAATACACCGACGATGCCTACAGAGATTCGATCTTTTCTTGGTCTTGCTGGTTATTATCGTCGATTCATTTCGAATTTCTCGAAGATTGCGGTTCCACTCACTGCTTTGACTCAGAAGAATAAGCCTTTCGAGTGGGGACCCAAGCAAGAAGAAGCGTTCCAAACGCTGAAGCAGAAGTTATGTAATGCTCCTGTTCTATCTCTGCCCGAGGGAAGCGATGATTTCGTTGTCTAATGCGATGCGTCCAACTTAGGTCTTGGTTGCGTCCCTATGCAACGAGGTAAAGTTATAGCATATGCATCTAGACAATTGAAAGTTCACGAGAAGAACTATACGACTCATGATCTTGAGTTAGGAGCTGTGGTTTTCGCGCTTAAAATCTGGAGACACTACCTCTATGGAACGAAGTGTGTGGTTTTCACAGACCACAAAAGTCTCCAGCATATTCTTAATCAGAAAGAGCTGAACATGAGGCAACGACGTTGGGTTGAACTCTTAAACGATTATGACTGCGAGATTCGCTACCACCCTGGTAAGGCGAATGTTGTAGCTGATGCGCTTAGTCGAAAAGAACGAGTCAAGCTTCATTCTGTTCGAACTCTATCTGATATTCAATCTCATGTCCTTCAAGCTCAGCAATTTTGATGGGTAAGGAATTACCACGTCAACTTGAGCTTATGCTCAAAGCGAAAGACGATGGTTTGGTCTATTTTAAGGATCGATTGTGGATTCCGAAACAAGATGATCTTCGCACCTTGGTAATGGACGAATCTCATAAGTCTCGATATTCTATCCATCCTGGTGCTGATAAAATGTTCAAGGATCTTCGTACTCAGTGCTGGTGGCCTGGTATGATGAAGGATGTTGCCTTGTATGTATCGAAATGCCTAACTTGTCTCAAAGTCAAGGCCGGACATCAACGACCTTCTGGCTTGCTTGTACAACCAGAGATACCGGTTTGGAAGTGGGAGAACATTGCGATGGATCTCATCACTAAGTTACCGCGTACGTCTAAAGGTCATGATGCTATCTGGGTTATCATCGATCGATTAACGAAATTAGCTCATTTCATTCCGATTCGCGAGGATCTATCTGCTGATAAACTTGCAAAGATTTATGTTGATGAGATAGTATCTCGACATGGTGTTCCTTTGGATATCATTTCTGATCGTGATGCTCGATTTTCATCTCATTTTTGGAAGGCAATGCAATCTGCTTTGTGAACCCAACTGAATCTAAGCACTGCTTATCATCCCCAAACAGATGGCTAATCTGAGAGAACGATTCAAACTTTGGAGGATATGCTTAGAGCATGCGTGATAGACTTTTGTGGTAATTAGGATTCTCATCTGCCGCTGATCGAGTTCTCTTACAATAATAGTTATCATACTAGCATTAATATGGCACCATTCGAAGCTCTCTATGGTCGAAAATGTCGTTCACCTGTCTGTTGGAATGAGACCGGTGAAGCTCAACTTACTGGACCTGAGCTCGTTCTGGAAACAACAGACAAAATCAAGAAAATCCGTGATAATC
The DNA here is from genome assembly GCA_030545235.1 of Helianthus tuberosus. Classification (NCBI taxonomy): domain Eukaryota; kingdom Viridiplantae; phylum Streptophyta; class Magnoliopsida; order Asterales; family Asteraceae; genus Helianthus; species Helianthus tuberosus. The sequence continues at coordinate 146,347,591 of CM060367.1, read as the reverse complement.
TTGTGACAGCTCGAAACCATCAAAAGAGATATGCGGATTTAGGACGCAAGCCCTTAGAATTTCAAGTCGGAGATCGTGTCCTACTCAAGGTTTCACCTTGGAAGGGAGTCGGGAGATTTGGAAAGAAAGGAAAACTTGCACCTCGATATGTGGGACCATTTAAGATCGTGGAAAGAATTGGAAAGGTTGCCTATCGACTAGAGCTACCTCCAGAGCTTGGAAATATTCACCCGACTTTTCACGTGTCCAATCTGCGAAAATGTTTAGTTGACGCTGATCTACACATTCATCTCGACGAGATTCAAATCGATGAAACAATACACTTTATCGAGAAACCCGTGGAGATCGTGGACCGTGCTTTCAAACAGTTGAAGAACAAACGGATTCATTTGGTTAAAGTTCACTGGGAATCCAAATGTGGCCCAGAGTTTACTTGGGAACGTGAGGACCAGATGAAGACGAAATATCCGCATTTGTTTTCACAAGCTTCCTCTAGTTAAAATTTCGGGACTAAATTTCCTGAAGTAGGGGAGACTGTGACAACTGTGTTCTGTAACCGATGTACGATGTAAAACAATGATGATTATTAATAAAACAATGTGCTTTGGTGTTATTATATGTGTTTTGGTGTTTCTATGTGTGTATTTGTGTTTGGTGACTTTTCAATTCGATTTGATTACGATTGCAAGCTTTAAATCATGTTCTGGAAGGTTATACGCAAACTGATGCGTAAACGCAGTCAGTATAACGCGACAAACACTCCGGAATAGTGACATAGGCTTAACATACCTTAAATAACCTCCACATAACTTAGAAATAAGTTTTGAATGGTTTGGTGTGTCGAAATCAACTTTGTTCGATCGCAGGGACTATATGTGTCAAACTGCGAAACTATGCCGATTTGTATAGTAACAAACATTCTGGAACTTGATCATAAGTTAAACATACCCTAAATAACCTTTACATAGCTTAGAAATAGGCTTTGAGGGGTTCGGTATGCTAAAATAAACTTTATGGTCATTTAGGGACTAAAAGCGTCAAAAAGTGCACAAGTTTGCATTTTCGCGCATATCTTACGTTCTGAATATATCCGGACATCCAAAAATTTATGTAAGCAATAAAATACTTTATTTTAGTGTTTGGCATAAGAAAAATCCATTCGTCGCTTAATTTGGATCGTTTTTCGCGCTTATGCGCATTCCGTCGTAATTAAGCGAACATCGCGATCGTACAACCAACATCCGAGATAATTTTGAGCATGTTTCATGTTCCCTATGCTTTAACATCCTTGTGAAGCTTAAAAATGGGCTTGACGGGTGTTAGAAGTGCCAAAACACGACGATACGCGCACCGGGACCAAAACTGCCAAAACTAAAACTTTGCTGGTCTGCACAAGGCTTACGGACCGTAAGCCCTTAGCCATACGGTCCGTAAGAACCCCCCCCCCCCCCCAGCACATCAGAATGTTGTTAAATAGCTGTTAAGAACTGTTAAGCACTCATAAACCACTTGCACATGGTTTTGGGCAATACTAGGGGCTCAAGTGGTTTTGTAAAACCATGGGCATGAGGTGTATGGATGAGATTGAAGCACGATTTTCGAGGAACGATCCTAACGGTTCTAGAATTCCTATAAATACCCAACCCATTCACTTGGAAAACCCACAACTTGATCTGATTTTTGGCCTTCTAAGTTGAAGTTATTACTTCATACCTGAAGGTAAATCGGATCAAGAGCTTGCGGGGACCTTTTGTAAGTGTTCTTTCGTTCTTTTTCATTCGTTTTAGCGTTAAAGTCAAACTGTGTTTGACTTTCTGCATTGACCAGTTTATGGTCAATGTGAAGTTCATTTGAACTTCATAACGTGAGCGTAATCACAATGGTTATAGTCCCTAGTGACTATACCTACTGATTAGCACGTTATCTAGGCTCAGTGACGAGTCGTAGTTTCGGCCAAAATGCGTATTCTTGCGTATTTTGTAACCAAACTACTCTAGGATATCAAAACCGTTTGTTTTGATATCAAAACCTGTTTTCTAATTTAACTAAACATGTTTTAGCATGTTTAGCTCGTCACTTTTTAGTTTAGTGCTTGTGTAGAGTCGTAAGTCAAGCGAACTAAACACCCGCTTAGACTTTCGAACACGACCCGTTTGGTCGATCATTAGGATCCGACCAAACATGGTTAGTGACCATAGTTGCATAGGGAATAACCTTCCGAGGTTATACCTTATGGTCACCTAGTTTAGGTAGTTGTATAGGCATATAATACTTGTCATAGGACTAGTTAGACGTCTTGAACGCGCTTTTGCGCACACGGCACGTTAAAGTAGCGTAAACTACCTTAATTGGTCACCATGGGTCAAAAGCACTTAGGTTAGGTTTCATTTAAGATGTAGGCCTTGTTAAACCATATCACATGAGTTCCAACACTCATTTGGGTTACAAGACCTCATTCTGTCCGATCTTCCGATTTAGGCGTCTATTGTTTGACTAGTGATTCAATTACTAGGTGCTGCTTGATTTCTCTGATTTACTCGAGTTTGTTGAAGTACTATTGATTGAGGATACCTTGCCCTACATGTGAGTACATAGTTCCCCTATTTTACAACTTTCAATTGTTTTGGGGTGATTCATATGTACAAAATGTTTTCAAGGTTTAAACGATGATTTCAAAAACGAATAGAACGATTTATACTAAACTATTAACGATTTCGATAATGTGAACGAACTTGTTGGTTGTAGTTACATAACGAACGACATTCATTAGCATTGATCAAGCCGACTAGTATTAGGTTATGGTACCATAGGATTTGACAAATCCCGTTATTGCACTATACCCATGGTTATGTGTGGGTGTTGTGGGTAACGACTGAATCTGATGATTGTTAACTTACCCTTTGGAGGTTTGTTAATGCAAGAACGAGTTGAACGATGAACGAGTCACAAAGGTTTGAATGTTATTAACGAGAGGACCATATATAAGTTATCACAATTAAAACGAGGACGATTTAAACGAGTAAACGATTTGGAAACGATTTGGGAACGATTTGGAAACGATTTGGAAATGATGTTAAACGATCTGGGTAAACGATTGGTTTTTGGCTAGTGTTTAGATAACGGGACGGGTGTAATGTGGTGAAAACATGGTAGATACGCCGCTGGTACTTCTTATATATAAGTGTTTTCAACATATTACATACCGTGGCGTTATTTAGTTCACTTGGGTAAACGATATTGAAACGATATCACTCAACGATGTTTTCGAAATAATATACGAGTTTTATTAATGAGTTTATACGAGATGTTTTACAAGATGGTTTTCTAATACAAAAAGATTTTGGATTAAGAATCATGGCTACGATTTTTTTATAAATTATAACCATCTTGATTTGAGTTGGTTAATAATGTTGCAATATTATACACTTTCTAAAAACAAGGTTTTCGAGGTATTGAAATATAAGTAAACAAGCCATGATTCCGATACTCTTATAAAATCTATGTACTCGCCAGCATTTCTTTGCTGACTTTGTTTTTACATATGTTTCAGGTGTTGTTGCTTGATTGACGTTCTAGGATGCATGGGTCACATAGGATCTGGACGAGGCCATAGTGACATAAAACGATGACAGTCGATATAAAACTTGTTTGTTATGTGTTAAAACAATTTTAATGTTTGATATTATCAATAAAATGAAACACTTTTTGTATCCATGGTTATGAAACGATAATTCTGTTACAACACCCCCCGACGTTTCCGCCACGCTTTATTGTTTTACGTGGTCGGGGTGTGACACAAATCATTTGAGATCTTGGGAGTGTATTTTGAAAAAGTATGTACTACCACGTACTGATCTGCAGGTTTAGAAAGAAATCTCTGAATTCACTGATAAAGAACGAGACATGTACAGAGCTGAAAAGATGATGATTAGTCTACTTCAGCAAGCAATTAAAGAAGACATCTTTGTATTGCTACAACATGACAAAACTTCAAAATCAATTTGGGATGTTCTTAAAATCAAATTTGAGGGAAGTGAGAAGATGATAAAAAGTAAAAAGGCACTGCTTAAGAAAGAATTTGATTTGTTCACAAGTTTGCCAGGGGAAGATACAAAGAAACTGATTGAAAGATATTGCCATTTAGTACGATCTATGTCATTGTTAAGCATAACCAAAGAATCAGGAAGCTAGTGGAGCAAAGAATCCTTTTGGAAAAGATGATTACTATCGGAAAGCCATATATCAACAAGTTGCTCATCAACCGCATCAACAAAAAGATTCACAAACTGCTCATGGGAAAATGATCGAAGATGCAAACAAGAAAGCTTATTATGGTATCATTGATCAAGACGATGAGAAAATGGCTCCAGGATTTAGCTGGGATAAGTTTGTGGATGAGAATGGGAAGTTTAAAGCTTTCATTGCAAAGATAGTTCAAGAACCTGATTTGTTTACAGAATGGATGAAAGCGATTAGTGTTCATAAAAAGAATCAAGAAGAAGAATCTGTTTCATCCGATGAAATTTCAGAAGAAGCAACTGTTTTTTATCAAACATCATCTGATTCTTGTTCTTCAGATGATAGTTCTGAAAAGACATTAGATGTTGATCAAACACCATCTGATTCTGATTCTTCAGATGATAGTTCTGAGAAGACAATAGATTTGATAAATCACCAACTGATGACAGTGGTGATGATGAGGAAGAAAGATATATTAATGTTGCAAAAACTCATCTATCTCCCAAAAGTTTTCAATTTTATTTTGCAGAACGCTTGGAGAAGCTGAAGGAGAGACGAGCTGCAAAAGACCAAAAGAAAATGAAGAGTGAAAATGTTGATAAAAAAGAAGAGAATGTTCAAAATGAAGAAGTTAAAGCTAAGAAGGTGATTGAAGCTGAAACAGTGATTGAGGTTGAAAAGGTCATCGAGGTTGAAAAGATTGTGGAAGTCATCAAGCCTTGTTTAAAGTGTTTAGAATCTTTCAAGCAGTGTGTAGAGAAGGATGAGAAGCTGAGTGAGCAAGATAAGATGAAAGAACAATTATTGTTCAATCTCAACTATGTGAAAGAATCTTACGATGTGCTAAATAGAACAGTAACTGGACTGCAAAAGACTAATTCTGAAAGAGAAGATGCACTGACCATGATGAATGCTATGATGATGACAAAGCAGAAGGTGATTAATCATTACATTGAAGAATGTGCAAAGTGGCAGCGGGAGTTGGAGATAGAAAATATTGAGAATGAGAGACTCAGACGTTTATTACAAAGTTATTCTAGTTCTGATTATCTTATTGATCGAATTTATCCAACTGTTGCAGGTTTTGAAGCATTTCAAAAAGATGAGAAGCCAAAGAAAAAGGATACTGGTAAGAAACAGAGTGCTAGTTATAACAAGTGTCCGCCTCCAATTTGGGAAGGGTATTCTCCTAGAAAACCGAATGAAGAGCAAGTCGAAAAAGCAGTCAATATAAAGTTAAAGTCCGATATAACCGATGAATTAACAGAAAATATTGATGTCCTTTTTACATCGTCTGACACTGATCATGACTCCGAGTTAATAAAAAAGGTGGTCTATCAGGTGTTGGATACAGATGAGGAGTCGGAGTTAAAGTCTGAGTCAAAGTCCAAGTCTGGATGTTCAAGTTCGTCTGTCAAAAGTTCGAGTTCATCGGTCAACAATTCAAAATCGTCGGTTAAACGGGTTTACAATAAAGAATTCCTGTTATCAAAATATAATTTGAATGACGAAGCAATCAAAGTGGCATATACATTGATTGATTCAGATAAATTATATTCTGATGAGGAATTTCCAATAAGAAGTGTTAATTTTGAAATGATCAAAAAGGTTTTCAAACTAACAGAAATAAATATTTCTGAAATAAAAGATGTAAATCTTACTGAAAAACCTAAAAAATGCACTTCAAGAGTTCAACAACGTTTAAACAAGAAAAAAAGGTTACCGTTCTGGTTCTGGTGTTCAAAAGAAACCAAACCATAACGGTAATTTCAAAAAGAAAGGTCTTGGATTTATTCCACCAGAAAATTATAAACATGAAAAATATGTTCGAGATTTTAAATAAAAAATGAAATTTGTTTCAGGAACAAGCTGTGAAGACGAATCAAAAAGCTCATTCGGGAAGTAATCAAACAGAGAATTTCTTGCCAAAAAGCAAGAGAATGTGAAGAATGGAGCTAATCAAAAAAGGGAGACAAGAACCTGTTACAAATGCAATGAAGCTGGTCACATTGCATGGAATTGTTCTCAAGCTGCAAAAACAAAACAGGAAGTCTCTAAAAAACTCAAAGAAAAGGTTGTTGAGGAATTTGAACCACCAACTAAAAAATTCAAAATTTTTGAAAATTCAACATATGAAGTTGGTGAGTGTTCAAAGACTCATTTTTACAAAAAAGAGAGCTAAGAATGACTACCAAGTGTGGGTTGTTAAAAAGGTTCATGAGGATGTTAAAAAGTTTGATGTGAAATCTGGCGATGAATCTGATTTCACAAAGTCAGACGAGCCACAAGTTGAGTTAAAAGATGAAAACTCAGTACCTCCAATGGATGATGTTCATTTTCCACCATTGAGGGCTGAAAATTTTAAATCAAAAGTTGGGAAAGTAGAGATCTCGAATAAGTTCTATTCTGAGAAGAAGAATTTGATGTCGAGAAAGTGTTTAATGGAAATGTGAAAAAGATTTTTGGAAAAATGGTCAAGGGTAAGGTGAAAGGGGTAAAGGACTTTTATGAAACAAAGAAAGCAACTTATTACTCAAGTGAAGTTGATGAGGAAACATCCAAGTTTGGTTAAGCTTGGATGTCTGTTTTCATAAGTAAGTAGTTTGACTTGCCGGAGCTCCCAAGTTGGTAATCGTGGAGCAGGAATCGGCATTTTCCTACAAGTGGTTATTTGGTAAATCTACAGGTGGTATTTTTAAATTGTTATATTTCATTTTACATGTGGTATTGATTGAAAAAGTGAACCTTGGTTGTAGAAGGTGTCACTAACAAATGATTAATCAAGGTTATTAGGTTGAACTTGATTTTATCATTCCTGCAAGTGTTTAAAAAAAACAAAGTGATGAATTAAATCCCTAACATACAAGTGGTAAAATCAACACAACTTATTTTCCAGAAAAATCATTTTGGTTAAAACAAACTTAAGTGTTTTGAAATCATAATGAGAAAATATTTTGTTGAAAGGGGGAGTTCTGATTGTTTATGCTAAGTGGATGGCGATTTGAAGCGATTCGATATCGGTTGTCAATTTACTTGTAAAGTTTGTTTTCAAATTTCTTTAAATGTGTTTGAATTTTAGGGGGGGAGTTAATTACTATTTTCGTCCCTGTGGTTTGTCAAAAATAACTATTTCAGTCCATTAGTTTAAAAATTGCGATTTCAGTCCCTGTGGTTTCACTTTCATAACCATTTCAGTCCACCTCCGTTAACCCCATCCATTTATTCTGTTAAGTCCACGTGAATTAACCATAATGCCCTTATTAATAAAAAACAAAAAGATATGTAAATGAGTTAATTACTGTTTTCGTCCCTATGGTTTGTAAAAAATCACTATTTCAGTCACTGTGTTTTCACTTTCGTAACCATTTCAGTCCATTCTCCAAACACCGTCTATTTTACGGTTAAGTTTTTTAATGAAATACTTAAATTACTCCTGTGTTAATTAAATAAAAAACCATAGAAATTTAAAAGACTGTATTCTAGGACCCACTTGTTAAAACACAACCTCACGCTACCCCACCCCACTCCATCCCTGCTCTCATTTCTGGCAAAAGTTTCCGGTCATCTTGTCCGACATCACAACTCCACCCTCTTAATGTCCGGCGACCCATTACCCCACCCCAATTAATATCTTCCTAGCAACATCAATTAACATAATAACTTTGAAAAATAATGCTCACCTGGACATTTTCTCATTCTAAAATCCAAAATTAAAATTTTGGAACCATATATGTAAAATTAGTGCCAGACTGAAATGGTTACGAAAAACTTAACGGTAAAATCATATAAGTCCATATTTAATTAACACAAGGGTAATTTAGGTATTTCATTAAAAACTTAACGGTAAAATAGACGGTGTTAGGAGACTGGAGTGAAATGGTTACGAAAGTGAAACCACAGGGACTGAAATCACAATTTTTAAACTAATGGACTGAAATAGTGATTTTTAACAAACCACAGGGACAAAAACAGTAATTAACTCTTTAGGGGGAGTAAAAATTTTTAGAAAATCCAAAAACATTTGAAAATTTGAAAAAGTCAAAAACATGATAAAATTCAAAATGAGTTTTATTGTGAAAAAGAGGAAATGATAGTACATCAGTAGACAGTTACAGTATGCTAAAGAAACGTATTGATTAAATAGCATTAAACGGTCTTATTGATGATATGCCGATAGCTTTTACACATTTAGTAAGCTTTTTCGGGATATAAACTTAAATTCAAACTTGCTTGTTTCGTGGGGAACACTACTTGGATATATAGGTAACCCCTGAAATTTCGTTTGAAAGGTCCCTCTTTCTGAGATACTAGGTCTTTATGCTCAGTGATATCTGGGATATTATCCTGGGACTTCTGATTTTTCGGAAGCAATGGCGTAGTCCCCGGAGAATACTTTTCGCTTGCTTGAAATATAGCGCCGCCCTCAGCATAAAAAATGATGAAACATTGAAATAATATGTAAATCATGTGTTGTTGTAAAAAAAGATCCTCTAAAGGGGACCCACCAAAAGTCAAAGCCGTCATCTCTCTGCTGAACGAAAGTTCTGACCTGAGCTCTCATGGTCTTCGCATTTAACCCCTTACAGATATCATCTGTGGTATACCCACATGTAAGACTGAATATTGGGATCTGGATACGGGAGTATATTCAAGAGGTGGGACATATGAATAAGTTTAAGTTCTTAATACACCTAATTCATATCCTGAATCAGTTGAAATTTGTGTGAAAATTTAAGTGGATCAGTATATCGGCAATCTAAGTGAATTGTTTAATTCTTAATGTGTAACTAAGCTCAATGGTCCTTGTGACTTGTCAAAAACTGATATGATCCTCTTACACAAACTCACAAAAATATTGTATGTAAATATTTCCTTACTGCATTTCATTTCATTCCAAAATCCAAAAAGATTTTCAGTGTGTTTTAGCATAAATTTTTGAAAAATTCAAAAAGATTTTCGACAACTGATATTGGAGAGCTGATTTTCAAAATTCCAAGTGCTAAACATGATGAGCATGTGGTGAGGGGGAGTTTGTGTTTAAATGAAAAATGTTGTATTTGTGTCCACATGTGGTTCATCAGAGTTTAAAATTGTTATAATCGTATCTACCTCACAATAAATGTGATGTTGTTAAAAGAATTTTGTTTAATTTGAAAATTTACTTTTGGGTAGAGAATGTGCAGGATATCTGAGTGATAGAGAGCCAGGTTTCGATTCCTGAAGACTCTGTGATTTCAACAAGCTAGACTGCGATCCCAGCAAATCGAATGGGGGAGTCTGAAGACATCCAAGTAAAAGTTTTGTTCGAGGAGAGTATGTTGGTGAAGAAGAAAAGAGAAGACTGAAGAAAGTTTTACCGTGTCAGATACTTCAAAGAGCGAACACCGATAAAGACTGAAGACGTTGAAGACTCGACATTTAAGACTCGTCAACATCCGATGGGGAGTCTGTTGGTGCATACGTCTGCTGACTTCGTCTAGTATCGAGTCTTGCATTGTTCATGGCACGAAGATCGAGGAATCAAGATAGAAAGTTAATTCCGCTTGAAGAGGCTAATTTCGCTTGAAGAGTCAACAAGTAATTCCGCACGGAATTACTTAATATCGTGTGAATGTGTAATTTCGTATGAACTGTAATCTCGTATGAGTTAGTTTCGTGCGGAATTATTCTGCCTATATATAGTTGTTAGTTTCATGTCATTTGGTACGAAATTACTTAGAGGTTTTCCGATGGCGAAGCTCTGTCGAAGTGTTGTCTTGCTGTAAAACTGTTTCAGATCAATATAAACGACAGTTAAAAGTGATATCTTGCTGAATTCAACTCATTATGTCTGTTTCCGCCTTTCATTTTGAGTAGAACGACTCTGATTCACTCGTTTCGGGTCTGAACACGATCCTACAAGAATAGTTTTTATAAAAGCAAAAACTACATATAAATTTATATTTTTGAGAAAATATATATTTAGTTATCTTAACAACTTATGTGCTAAGTGTTATTTGTTTGTATTAGTTATATACTTGAAAACTAGTAACTTGAATACAATGGTACAAATAAACACAAGACACATAACAACTAAAGTCTTACAAGACTACATATAAAGACGCCTTAAAAACAACTTACGGGCATTCCGAGCCTTCGGACACAGCTTATTGTTAAAACGGACGACGGGCGAATCTATAAACATATCGCCATTCCAAGGAGTTACTACGACGCTTAGGCGATCTTTCGACGCGGATACATATATATTACCGTTAACAAAAGTCGAAATTTTAGAAACTTATAAAAACTTATATGTCTTCTATTTAACTAAAAACTCCATGTATGGTGATTTTATAAAATGAAAGATGTTTTATAAATGGGCTTATAATTACAAATGGGCTTATTTTTATAAATGGTCTTATACTTACAAATGGGCATATTTTTCTAAATGGGCTTATCAAAATACTTGGGCTTAGCCCAATAACATGAATACATGGGCTAAGCCCAATGTCAAAACATATGGGCTAAGGCCCAATAACATTAAGCCCAATAACATGAATACATGGGCTAAGCCCAATGTCAAAACATATGGGTTACGGCCCAATAACATTTGGGCCCAATAATATTTAGGCCCAATAACATAAATTCATGGGCTAGGCCCAATAACATTAAGACATGGGCTCGGCCCAATGACATATAATTGATGAAAATATAATTATACAATTTATTCATACAAGACATGAAATCAAGAGGACAAGACCCGATGATACAACTCACAAGATACAAGATTACATATATATATTTGGTGATAGGGGATCGCTAGAATGAGAACCACCACGAGTTATGAGAACCACGAGAACCGCGCCGCGCGGGTGGCCGTCCGCGACGAAATTTTTTTTACACCTAGATCCGTATATTTTAGTGGGGGGTTTAAATTTTTGGTTCAAACGGCGCGCCCGAGGGGGTAGTTTTTTACGCCCAAAGTTTGGGTTTTTTTTAATTTTTCTTTATTTTTTTACCAAACTTTGGGCGTAAAAAACTACCCCCTCGGGCGCGCCGTTTGAACCGAAAATTTAAACCCCCCCACTAAAATATACGGATCTAGGTGTAAAAAAAATTTCGTCGCCGACGGCCACCCGCGGGGCGCGGTTCTCGTGGTTCTCATAACTCGATTAGTTTAGTGCTTGTGTAGAGTCGTAAGTCAAGTCCCCTATTCATTTTTAAATGCTTTACAACTTAGATCATGGAATGAAACACCTTAGATCATGTGCGATTAGGTTCATACATCTAAGCACCATTAATCCAGTTTGGACCTAGGTACAAGGGGTTAGATCTAATGGGTATTGGCGAGCCCCACTCTTGGTCGTGGACCCATACAGAAGAGTGCGTTTGTGTCCCAGTCGATAGTAGTCGACACGAAATCGTCTAGGTTTGGATTGCTTCCTAATTCGTCACACATATTAATGTCCTCGCGAAACATTAATGATCAATGATTTCATTGACGCTTTACATACTACATCATTACATACAGATACATCTTATACAACTCACATTTTATAGATACAGTTTATACAACTCACATTTTATGGATACATTTTATACAACTCACATTTTACAGATACATTTTATACAACTCACATTTTACAGATACATCTCATACAACTAAACTGCATGAACTCGCCCACTTTTGTTGATGTTTTCAAACTTAACATGTATTTCAGGAAATTAGTGGACCATGCGGACATTTCAGTCAAGGAAAGCAAGTATCAAGACTCCATGCCACCAATTGAAAGGCTTGCCCGTTATATACCGCCTCTTTGCGGTGATATAGTGGTCAAAGCCTTGACATTTTAAGACTTACATTTTGATGTATAAAACAATGACAACTTATTTTCATTTGATGGTTTGTAACCAATACATTTAACTTATGTTGCGTTCTTTTGAAACGATTATGACAATGGCATTGGAGCTTGTTTTTATTCATTTAGTATGTTCACTTATATTTTTATGCAATGAGAAGCGATCAGATCACACCTCGCGCTTCCGCTATGAGCGGGTGTGACAGTTGGCGCATATTCTGTCCCTTCTGGTTCAAGATGTGCTGTAGGCTCTTATGGTTGGTGAAGACCGTACACTTGGTACCGTAAAGGTAGTGTCGCCAAATCTTTAACACAAAAACAACTGCACCAAGCTCGAGATCGTGGGTTGTATAATTCTTCTCGTGGATCTTGAACTGACGAGAGGCGTACGCGATAACCTTGTGCCGTTGCATGAGAATACAACCGAGACCGAGGTTAGAGGCATCGCAATAGACTATGAAGTCATCGTTTTCGTCGGGTAAGGCGAGGATAGGAGCATTGCAGAGCATATGCTTTTGAGTCTGAAAGGCTTGCTCTTGTTCAGTTCCCCAAATAAAAGGTTTATATTTATGCGTCAGAGAGGTAAGCAGAATGGCGATTTTAGAGAAATCAGCGATGAATCGATGGTAATAGCCCGCCAATCCGAGGAACGAACGAACTTCGGACGGGGATTTTGGTGTAACCCAACTCTTAACTGCCTCAATCTTCGCGGGATCGACGTGTATTCCTTGACTATTGACGATGTGACCGAGGAATTGAACCTCCTCTAGCCAAAATTCACACTTGGAGAACTTGGCATAGAGTCGATTCCCTTGGAGTAATTCAAGAACCAAACGTAGATGTTGCGCATGTTCGGCTTTCGATTTCAAATAGATAAGGATATCATTGATGAACAGGATGACGAAGCGGTCGAGAAAGGGTTTACACACGCGATTCATCAAATCCATAAAAACCGTGGGTGCGTTGGTTAGACCAAAGGGCATAACGACGAATTCATAATGGTCGTATCGGGTTTGGAAAGCGGTTTTAGGGATATCTTCCTCCTGGATTCGTAACTGATGGTAACCTGAGCGTAAATCAATCTTCGAGAAACACGTAGCACCTTGCAATTGGTCAAATAAATCGTCGATTCGGGGTAGGGGATAACGATTCTTGATAGTAAGCTTATTCAGTTCCATATAATCGATGCACATTCGGAATGATTCGTCCTTCTTTTTGACGAAAAGTACAGGTGCGCCCCAAGGAGATGTGCTAGGGTGAATGAAGCCTTTATCAAGCAATTCCTGGAGCTGACCCGAAAGTTCGCGCTTTTCAGACGGAGCGAGGTGATAGGGAGCTTTAGCAACAGGGTTAGCTCCAAGAATGAGGTCGATACGAAAATCAATATCACGACTCGGGGGTAAACCAGGTAAATAGTCAGGAAAGACAGCAGGAAAATCACGAACCTCAGGCACCTTATCGATTGCCTTCTTTTCCTTTCCCTCCACTACTACGATGTGTGCCAAGAAAGCTTTGTATTCCTTTCGGAGATATTTGCTCGCTTGGACACATGACATGAGGTTAAGATCCTTCGATGATACTTCGCCATAGACACAGAGTTGATCACCATTTGCGAGAGAGAAATGAATCATCTTATCAAAGCAAACGACCTCGGCACGATTTTCACAAAGAAAATCCATGCCTATTATGATATCAAAACTACCAAGCTGCATCGGAATAAGGTCGATCGGGAAGACGTGATTGTTGAGTTCAAGCGTACTATCACGGAGAATGGAACTAACAGTGATGGTTCTTCCAGTGGCAATTTCTACGTCGAACGTCGTTGGGATGTACCATTGACAGCATTGTTCTCATTTTGAGCCTGGCGAACATTGAAGTTGAATGCTCTGCCGCGGGCTGCTTGTTGAGCTGGCTGCTGCTGCTGCTGAGGCTGCTGCTGTTGATGTTGTTGCTGCGCTGGTTGCTGTTGTGGCTCTTGCTTCACCACTCGATTCGGGCAGACATTTGCTAAGTGGTTAGGATCACCACATGCAAAGCAGGCTCTTGCGTGAGCAGGAGCTGCTTGATTACCCTGAGGAGTGGGAAGAGGAGCTTGCAATGCAGGAGGAGCTTGAACTTGAGCTTGCTGTCGAGGACCAGTAGGGCAGTTTGCAGTAAAGTGTCCGTAAAGGTTGCAGTGGACACAAAATTGGCAAGCGATCCCAACAGGATGATGGTAAGTACAAGTAGGGCACAGTGGGTGTGGATCGGTATACGCACGCTTTGCAGGTGGTGCGTTGGTTATGGGTGCGACTACTTGGCGGTTCTGATTCTGGGGTTGGGCAGGAACGGTATTGAGAGGATCGGCGGTGACTGCACAGTTCTTGTTGTTGCTCTTGCGCTTGCGGCGTGAAGACTTGGAAGCTTAAGGTGTAGCGGTTTCGGGAGCGGAAAAGCAGTGACTTGGTGGAGACTTTTGGTGGTGTTTTTGTAGTAACCAGCCCTAACTCGCTTGTCATTGATTTTTGCAGCGAGTAGATAAGTCTCTTCGATGGTCATCATCTTGGCGGCTTGCACGAAATCAGCAATACAATCAGGTAAGGCGCGTATATATTTCTTGATTGTGATGTCAGGAGTTGAGACTTGGCTAGGACAAATGATGCTAAGCTGCTTAAAGCGAGCAGTAAGACCAGCATTGTCACCACCTTCTTGCTTAATGTTCCAAAACTCGTCCTCCAGCTTCTGAAGCTCGTGTGGGGGACATAATTCTTTCATCATGATTTCCTTCAATTCCTCCCAAGAAAGCCCATAGGCTGCATTGTTACCTCGCCTGTTTCTTTCGGCAGTCCAACATTCCAGAGCCCTGTACTGGAAAACGCCAGTTGCGTTGACAGTGCGGAGGTTGTCTGGATATCCGCTTTAGCGAAGAGTGACTTCAATCGAGTCGAACCATTGAAACATGGCGCTGGGCCCGTCTTCACCAGTGAAGTCTTTGGGGCCGCAGGCCTTAAACTGCTTGAAGCTAAAAGTAGCTTTTAGAGAGTCATTCCTAGATTCCTCAGAGGACTTGCTACCGATTTCATTGATTTCATTGACGATTTGCGGAATGACCTTGTCCATTTCCTTGGCGACTAGCGAGGCGATGTGTTTCTCAGCGTGGTTGTGGCGGGTAGCGCGAGAAGTATGCGAACCAAATGATGACATTGTCTGAAACAGACATCGCCATAGGATTCAGACGCGATATAATCGAATTCTTACCTCACAAACATACTTATTACTACTTAATAAAGCATCAGATACACGTCTAACATACATGCACATAATCAAATAGGCACATAATCACATAAGCACATAAGCACGTAAGAGCACAGAAGCACATATTCAACTATATTTTGCACGTATTCACCTGCATATATTGCTCGTATTCATCTATCATTCAAGTTCGCGAAGCGCGTTCGAGAATAGCGAGAGCGGGAAGCGAGCAACACAAGTGAGAAACATAGCATTCGATTTGTTAGCGTTTTGAGGTAAATGTGCAGTGCGAGTTGTGCGTGTTTATCAGTGCAGCAAGCGAAAAGCGAATAAGTCTCCAAAATTGAAATATTTAATCATTAAAACCACATAAAACACATAAAACTCATAAAAGCGATAATTCACAGAGTTAGCGGCTGCGAGCTCAGAATCGAAACAAAGTGTCTGGGTGTTTAGACATTGACTATCCAAAGTGATTCAAATATTCTCAAGGACTTCGAGTACATGCTTTGGCCTAATAGACTGTGCTCTCTCACCGTCATACGGTGAATGGCACGCATCCTTTTGGTTATTCACATAACTCGAGTCATTGGAATCCATTGAGATTTTGGTGATAGTTTTGTGAAAACAATAGGGAGTGGAACAAGTTATTAAGATTCGGGTTTCACCCCTAACTTAACGACTGCATTCCTGTTGGTGTGATGGAATCACGAGAGAGGTAGGGAGAATTTTGTCGAGATATGGATTTCACTCCTGACTCAATGCAAATTCTTGTGTTTATAGTAAAAAGGCGCGTCGAACGAGCGATCTGATGGAGAGTTTGTGGTTTTCACACCTAATCTCGACCTAACCACTCGTTTGTTTTTGAAAATCGTGTGTGGTGTCCACCTTAGGAAAGGCGATAGTGCGTTTCCAGTCTTCGGAAAGACTGGCTTTGCACAAAGTTGTAGTATCTGGTGTTCTGTTCGCGCAAGAATAAGTTCGAGAAAGCGTAACAGAGATAGGCTCGTGCAGAACCCCTACCGGGTTTGCACAAGGCGGTTAGTTGGTACTTAGACTATAGACTAGGTCATTTCTAAGACATCGACCCGGACTAGGTCGAGTCTTGCCTAATTCTCTATAGTTATGGCTCTGATACCAATCTGTCACACCCCAACCGATGGCAGAGACATCGGGGTGAGGCACTGAGCAAAACAGATTGTCCAAGAGAATCCATAACAACTAATATATTACCAAATCCTTAGCGTTAATATCCCATACTACTAACAGATAAAGTAAAAATAGTTATTACAGATAATTGTTCTCAAAGAAAAATATTGTTCCGACAATTCATAAATTATTCGTGGGTTTCTAGACCACCTAATCTTGATTCACCACAAAAGTCCAGTAATCCTAGCATCTTAAAAACCTGTCACATACGTTAAAATAGGTCAATACACAGTGTAAAGGTGAGCATACAATTCTAATAGCATAATAGTAGTGAAAATGATTGACGCCTAACCAGCATGTAACACACAGAAATGCGGAGCATGTAAGCTATCGGCAATGAAATATGCACATACATGACTGCGAGTTGTAGAATGCGCAACACATATCACCACTGTGACACGTGAAGAAATACCCTTAACAACCCCTGTCCACGAAAGGTGCTGAGTCCAAACTATAGTACTATCCTTGCTAAGGTGTCAGGCAAACCTTCACTGTGTAAACATAACATACAAGCATTCATCGAATAACACATATAACATGCAGAGGGGTTAGCGTATAAAAGTAGTTGCGTTGTGTGTCGAGGTGATTTGATAAAAGTAACGTATGTAACACCCAAAAGTGCGTTAAGCAAAAAGGGATCGAGTATACTCACAGATCGTGCTTAATAAATAAACACAAGCATGGATTGAAGGCAACGCTTGAGGGATTAGCCTGATCACAGTATGACAGTATAAGCGTTGAACAGTGCGTAAATCAACGTGTCGGTGAGAAGAGTGATCGAATGGTGGTTCGATCGGATGGCCATCCAGACGGATGTTTATCCGGATGGATAACTGTCCGGTCGGATGGTCATTCGACTGAGGGAGGTGTGTTTGTGAAATGTTGAACTTTTGAAGTTTTCGTTGTAGTATAAGTAAAGTCATTCGATCGGATGGTCATCCCGAAGGATGGCCGTTCGATCGGATGGCAATTCATTTTAGTGGAATGTTACAAGGAACTAAGTCTCCTGTCCGGATAGTCATTCGATCGGATGGTCATCCGATCGGATGACTATTCGTTTGGAAGCTGATGTTCTCTGAAGTTTTGTAAAATAGTTTAAGTGTTGAGATGACAAGTCACCTGGCCGAATAGCCGTTTGATCGGATGGTCGTCCGATCGGATGTCTATTCGATCGAGCATCTGTTTATTTGAAAAACTTACATAATCAGTTTACGGTTTGACAGAGATGGTATGACAACATGTTAAACAACGGAAATCTCATCAGGCCCAGCTCGTCCGATCGGATGGGAATCACCCCGTTCAATCAGAACCAACTGTTCTTGACGGAGTTTCATATTCAACTCATGAATCGGTCGTCTCTTTGATAGAAATCCATTCTCAGACCGGTTCTCCACTAGGGAAAGTGTAGAGAGCCCGAACGAGTCCAGATTCTAACGGTTTTGAGTGAAAAAGTGTAAAAGAGTTACAAGAAGTTTAAATAAGTTTTGAAAATGTTTAGTTTTAGGTGAAATCAGTGTCTAAACATGTTGAAATCCTTTAGATCTGAACCGTTCTTGGTGAAATGAGGTCACACTTTCATGTTCATAAGAACCCATGGTGACGTCATCTTAGAGCAGCTCAAATCAAGTGGATTTCATGGTGGAAATGTGAGAATTGTTGGTGAAATCGAAGAGAAAGCGTGTAAAGATTAAGGAAGTACAAGATTTAGAGTGAAAACTTAAAAGAATTACGAGGAATCGAGAGCAAAGAGCTTGGGAGTGCACCGGTCGGAGGGAGCTGTCACATCAATGAACAGTGATGTGACAGGAGGGGTATTTATAGTGTCACACCCCCAAAATCCACAGGCGGAGTATCACCGCTTGGAGGCATGACATGACCAGGATCAAGCCACCAATCATATTGAACATATAAGTAATAAGTAAAAGTAAATGTAATCCATCACAATACAATTGGTGTTCAATCAAAAACATAGTATAGGTAGCGGAAGCATAGGGTGAAAATCCAACACAAGTGTTAAGTTTAAAGAGTCATAAAGTTTTCATCATAACATCCACAATCCATGCCCACAACAACTGCGCCTCCCGTGCAAGCTCCATGAGTACCTATGGTCCTGCAAGGCATGTAACAGAGAGTCAACAACTAGTTGAGCGAGTTCACAGTAAGTAAGGTCGTTGCATAACTACGCGTTATTAACTAAGCCGTTTTGTATGTTCAATTGGTGGGGGCTTCCCATGTTGTATATACTAGACTAGTTGTAACCATAATTGTTCTTCTTAACCTGAGAACAGGAGTACGTACGAGGTTTACGTAGGTTTTACGTAAGTGTCCTTCTTAACCCGAGGACAGTGGTACGCGTGAGGTTTACGTAGGTTTTACGTAAAGTGTCCCTCGAAACCTGAGGACAGTAGCAAGCATAAGTATACGTAGGTTTTACGAAAGTGTCCCTCGAACCCTGAGGACAGTACTAAGCACAAGTATACGTAGGTTTTACGTAAGTGTCCCTCGAACCCTGAGGACAGTAGTAAGCACAAGTATACGTAGGTTTTACGTAAGTGTCCCTCGAAACCCGAGGATGATGGTAAGTAGTCTAGTGTTTTACGTAGGTTTTACGTAAGTCTGTCATATCTATCAATACCATTCCATCAATACCATTCCCAACCCACCGGGAATCCCATTCCTTGGAAATGTGAACTCACCTTGGTTTGCTCGGTATACTAAACTACGTGCTCACAAGAAATCAGTCAAGTCCTATATTTATACACGTATGTTCAATCAGTACAGGATTGTAAGGTTTCGCATGCAATCAATATCACAGAATGTGGTTGACAGTTACATCATGCAATGCATAAACAATTAATCATTCCATACGAGGTTCCAAATCACATGCAAGTCCTTTACTAAGTTGTCATACTTAACAGAGTTACATTCTGAATAGAATTAATAAACTAATAAAGTTCACTAACTAACCAAGTAAACGCCCGGAACACTAGACGAAAACACTCAAGGGCGAAAACACATTTGATGAAAACCCAAGGGTTTTCGTCGGACATAAGGTGTGGCGAAAACACCTTGTGTTTTCGTCTGGAACATTATCATCATCGATAACAGTTACAGCAACATACAGAACCCTAAATAACGTCGACCGTTTCATCTTGCACAAAACTAACAGTCGTCAATTCATCACAACAATCAATCATTAGACACAAATCATGCGATCATCATTTAATCGAGAGCACTTACTGATTGTATTAAATCTAGTTATACCTGTATGACTTAGCAATTTACATATTCATATGAACATCACATGGCCACTGACATGATCACATGCATAATCAAATGTAGTGGGCGGCAATTATAAATGATGAGCTGACACTTTGAACTTGACAATCACATGCACAAGAAATAGGTAACCGACAACCATATGCAAATATTATCTATTGTTTTCTTTTTTTTTTCAACCACCATGCACGAAACCTTATTTCCTTAATTCAACCATCTAGCCTGAACCCTATCTTGTGCATTCATCAAATCGACTCACATAACATAACACATGTTCAAACACTATTAATATGTTGACACGTTTTCAGATCCTGATCCATTAATAGCATTCGAGATCATACATTCAATCAATCTAGCTCCGCATAAAGTTAATCCATCCCTACGATTTATACACAAACTGATTATCAAAACTAAACCCCAAACCAATATCATGTTTCGCACAACATCATGTAACAGATTGATCAAGAACATGTTCATCAATATAACCATATATTTAGCACTAAACATGTAAATCACTAACCGAACAAGGAATGATCAACAAGAGGGATTTGGCTTCGAATGAGGGGGTCTGCCATCGCACACCAAGTTAGGGAGAGACTCTAGGGTTTTGGTTTTTGTGATTAATCTTTTCCGTAAAGTGAGGAGCAAATATATATATATATATATATATATATATATATATATATATATAAGCCATTAAAACTCATTACTACTGGGCCTAAGCCCATAAGCTTTTTGCTGACCTCTAATGGACGAAAACACTTAAGGTGTTTTCATCATGGTGTTTTCATAGGATAGGGTTTTCACCAAGGGAGTGTCCTCAACTGTGGGTGATTTCGGCTGGGTTCCACGTTTTTAAATAACAATCACATTGTCAATGAAATAAAGGATACAAGTAACATATATACATCTAAAGTACACATCACAAACGACACTTATAATGCACATCACGTATATCGTATATAACCAAAGCTTTGTGAACGAGTATTAAGTTGAGTAGGAACCTTGGAAACTCGAGTTGTCACATTATCCCCAACTTGAAAGAAATTTCGTCCCAAAATTTAGCACGTGGTTACTGAGGAAGCTAGTTGTGTTATGTAGTTTTACTGGTTTTCCTGGGGTGTCACATCATCCCCCCGTTGATTTGGAATTTCGTCCCAAAATTCTGTTGTAGCTTCAGCCTCAGTAGTGGTTGCATTGTTTCTGAATAACTGGGGATACTTGAGTTTCATTTGATCTTCTCGTTCCCAGGTGAACTCTGGGCCACGACGAGAGTTCCAACGAACTCGAACAAGAGGTATTCTTGTGTGCTTGAGGACCTTGACATCCCGGTCCGTGATTTCAACAGGTTCTTCGACGAAATGCAATTGCTCGTCGATAGTGAGCTCCTTCAAAGGAACTATGAGGGTCTCATCTGACAGACACTTCTTCAGATTCGACACGTGGAAAACGTTGTGAACTGCACTGAGTTCTGCTGGTAAGTTCAGTTTGTAGGCCACATTGCCTATCTTCTCGATGACTTCGAAAGGTCCGACGTATCGGGGGTTAAGTTTACCTCGCTTGCCAAAACGAACCACACCCTTCCAGGGTGAGACTTTGAGTAGTACCCGCTCCCCAACCTGGAGCTCGAGTGGTTTCTTGTCCTTATCGGCGTAGCTTTTCTGACGGTCACGAGCTGCCGTCATTTGTTGTCGTATTTGAGCAATTCGTTCTGTTGTGTCTACCACAAGTTCTGGACCAGTGATCTGACTATCTCCCGCCTCTGCCCAACAAAGAGGTGACCGGCATTTACGCCCGTACAATGCCTCAAACGGAGCAGCTTTAATGCTGGTGTGGTAACTGTTGTTGTACGAAAATTCTACAAGTGGCAGATGCTTTTCCCAGCCTTTGCCAAAGTCAATCACACATACCCTAAGCATGTCTTCAAGAGTCTGGATGGTGTGTTCAGACTGCCCATCCGTTTGCGGATGATAAGCTGTGCTCATGTCTAATCGTGAGCCGAAGGATTTGTGCATCGCTTGCCAAAGTTCTGAAGTGAAACGTGCATCACGATCGGAAATAATAGAGGTGGGCACCCCGTGCCTCGAAACCACTTCCTTCAAGTAAACGTCTGCTAAAGTAGAGAACTTGTCTGTTTCCTTGATAGCCAAGAAGTGTGCATATTTTGTGAGTCGGTCCACGATCACCCAAATAGTATCGTTACCACGTTGAGATCTAGGTAGGCCAGTAACGAAATCCATGGAAATTTGCTCCCATTTCCATTGTGGTATCTCTGGTTGTTGGAGTAGGCCCGATGGTTTCTGATATTCCGATTTGACTCTCGCACAAGTCAAGCACTTGCTAACGTACGTTGCTATGTGAGCTTTCATGCTAGGCCACCAATACGTAGTTTTGATATCGTGGTACATCTTATCCGAACCAGGATGTACCGACTAGCGAGACTTGTGTGCCTCATCCATCACAAGCTCTCGTAGGTTGCTATAGAGTGGGACCCAAATGCGTCCTGTTACGTAGTAAGCACCGTCTTCCTTTTGTTCTGACCGTTTCCTTGAGCCGCTTAGGGCTTCAGCCCTGACGTTTTCTAGTTTCAATGCTTCTACCTGAGCATCTCGTATCTGAGAAGGAAGACTAGACTGAATAGTGAGTTGCAACGTCCGTACACGCCTAGGTGTAGTATCTTTTCGATTGAGGGCGTCGGCCACCACATTAGCTTTACCCGGATGGTACTTTATAGCACATTCGTAATCCTTTAGTAATTTGACCCATCGACGTTGTCGCATGTTCAACTCTTTCTGCTTGAAGATATGCTCGAGACTCCTGTGATCGGTGTAGATGGTGCACTTGGTGCCATACAGGTAATGTCGCCATATCTTGAGTGCAAAAACAACAGCTCCCAACTCTAATTCATGTGTAGTGTAATTCCGTTCATGAATCTTAAGATGGCGCGAAGCGTAAGCAATGACTTTATCTCGTTGCATCAACACACATCCAAAATAGTATCGTTACCACGTTGAGATCGTCCGTGCGTTCAGGCAATGAGAGGATAGGTGCACTACAAAGTCTATCCTTTAAGTGCTGAAACGCTGTTTCCTGTGTATTACCCCAACGATAAACAACACGTTTCTGTGTCAGTAGTGTAAGCGGTTGTGCGATCTTTGAGAAGTCTTTGATGAACCGTCTGTAATAACCCGCCAAACCCAAGAATTGGCGTATTCCGGTTGGTGTGCGAGGTGCAGGTCAGTTCTTGATCGAATCTACCTTGGACGGATCAACATGAATCCCATCCTTGTTTACCACGTGGCCTAGAAAGTGGAGTTCGCGAAGCCAGAAGTCGCATTTCGAAAACTTGGCATACAGCTGTTCTGTTCGAAGAAGTTCCAAAATAAGTCGTAAATGATGCTCGTGTTCCTCCTGACTCTTCGAGTAGATCAGGATGTCATCGATGAAAACAATAACAAACATGTCAAGATAAGGTTTGCACACCCTGTTCATAAGATCCATGAAAACCGCAGGCGCGTTTGTTAGCCCGAATGGCATGACTAGAAACTCGTAGTGGCCGTAGCGAGTTTTGAACGCTGTTTTGGAGACGTCCTCATCCCGGACTCTCAGTTGATGGTAGCCTGACCTCAAATCTATCTTCGAATAATAGTTCGACCCTTGCAACTGGTCGAATAAATCATCGATGCGGGGAAGAGGATAGCAATTCTTCACGGTCACCTTGTTCAGTTCGTGGTAATCAATACACATGCGGAAGGTACCGTCTTTCTTCTTCACAAATAATACTGGAGCTCCCCAGGGCGAAGAGCTAGGACGTATGAAACCCTTTTCCAAGAGTTCTTACAATTGCTTGGACAGTTCTTCCAATTCAGTTGGAGCTAAGCGATAAGGTGCTCGAGCTATGGGTGCTGCTCCAGGAGCTAGCTCAATCTGAAATTCGACCTGACGATGAGACGGTAGCCCAGGTAACTCTTCAGGAAACACTTGAGGAAAGTCGCGTACAACTAGAATATCCTCTAACTTCTTCTCTTTCGTCGATGTATCTGTAACGAGTGCTAATATAGCTGTGTGGCCCTTTCGCAAACACTTCTGTGCCTTCAAGAAAGGAGATGATGCCCACCACAGCACCACTCTTGTCGCCTTGAATTTCGAGAGGTTCCTTGCCGGAACGGGGAATACGAACAATCTTCTCTTTGCATAGGATCTCTGCTTGCTGTTGGGATAACCAATCCATCCCAATGACGATGTCGAAACTATCACAACGTTTGAGTCGTTCCTAGCATCATCCTGACCAATCACGAACACTCGACCCCTGGCACCATTGCCGTCGTTATTACCCCCGTTGTTGTCTCCACTATTGTTCCCGTTTCCTTGGTTGTGGTTCTGATTCTGGTTCTGGTTCAACTGTGGGCAGTATCCCTTGAAGTGACCTTCAGCACCACACTGATAACATCCCTTGTTACCCTGCTGTCGCTGCTGATTCTGTGGAGCTTCTGGCTGCTGTTGTCGGTTCTGGTTTGCAGGACGTGAGCTTCTACAATCTTTGGCTTCATGCCCCATCTTGAGACACCTCTGACAACGACCCTTGTTGCACTGACCACTGTGGTGTCTGTTGCATCTATTGCACTTTGGGTGATTTCCTCGATATCCACCCTGCCCTTGACTACCAGAAGACTGCCGGCCCGGACTCTGGTAGTCATCGATCTTTCGCTGTTGTGCCTGGGACTGAACCGTAGTCGAACCCTTGCTGGAGGTTCCATCCCATTTTCACTTGTTGTCACTGGGAGTAGCAGAAGTAGTAGTAGTAGTAGCACCGATACGTTTAGGCAGCCTGTTCTGTTCCACTGTCTGGTCTGTGAGACGATGAACAAGACGAGTAACATCTTGAATATTAGCAAGGTTAGCAGCAGTCACATGACTTTGAATCTTTGATACTAAGCCTTTGAGGTACAACTCAATGCGTTTGATGGGAGGATCCACCATAGTTGGACACAAAATTGCCAGTTCGTTAGATCGCTTCGTATACGCCTCTATCTCTGACCCCGTCATCTTCAAGTTAAAGAACTCCACTCCCAGCTTGTGGATGTCATCACGACTACAGTATTCACGTTTGATCAGTTCCTTAAAATCATTCCATGGGGTGGCATTAGCAGCCGCCAGCCCTAGCATCTAACTTGCGCGTTCCACCAAGTTAGCGCAGTGCCTTCGAGAGTACCAGTGGCGTACTTCAACCTACGAGCCTTAGGGCATTCACACATCTCGAAGACCGACTCGAGCCTTCAAACCAATGGAGGAGTCCAACGGCCCCTTCAATTCCACTGAAAGTACTAGGACGACAGTCCATGAAAGTTTTGAACGTGCACACAGGTGGCTGAGCGTGTTGACCTGTCGTGTGTGTAAGAGTAAACATACTTGAGCACGAGTGTTGGTTTACGAGAGTAGGATCTAAAGATCCTAGAGTAAGTGGTGATGGCAGGTTACACCTCCTGCCTGGGCAGCTGCGAGTGCTGCAGTAACTTGTTCAGTGATCGAAGCCGCCAACTGGGCTTGAGTTAGGTTAACGTGTCCGCTCATGATCTTGATATCAAGGAGAACATGAGTGAGAGAGGTTCGCGAAAGTGCGATGACAGAAGAGAGTAAGCACATAAGTGTTTCAATCAACAGTTGTTACGTTTATCTAAGCATACCATGAGCAAAGTTCTATGTAATCTAGTAAGTAGGCAATGTAAACATAAATCATATCACCTAGAATGTCGAGTCTTGCACGTGGAGTGAGGCGTCGTTGTGGATCGTTGAGTACTTTACAGGTTATAGTCTGGTTTTAATAAAAACGTTTTCCCCTTATTAAAACCAAGTTCTCTATAACCAATGGCTCTGATACCAATCTGTCACACCCCCAAAATCCACACGCGGAGTATCACCGCTTGGAGGCGTGACATGACCAGGATCAAGCCACCAATCATATTGAACATATAAGTAATAAGTAAAAGTAAATGTAATCCATCACAATACAATTGGTGTTCAATCAAAAACATAGTATAGATAGCGGAAGCATAGGGTGAAAATCCAACACAAGTGTTAAGTTTAAAGAGTCATAAAGTTTTCATCATAACATCCACAATCCGTGCCCACAACGACTGCGCCTCCCGTGCAAGCTCCATGAGTACCTATGGTCCTGCAAGGCATGTAAAAGAGAGTCAATAACTAGTTGAGCGAGTTCACAGTAAGTAAGGTCGTTGCATAACTACGTGTTATTAACTAAGCCGTTTTGTATGTTCAATTGGTGGGGGCTTCCCATGTTGTATATACTAGACTAGTTGTAACCATAATTGTTCTTTTTAACCCGAGAACAGGGGTACGTATGAGGTTTACGTAGGTTTTACGTAAGTGTCCTTCTTAACCCGAGGACAGTGGTACGCGTGAGGTTTACGTAGGTTTTACGTAAAGTGTCCCTCGAAACCTGAGGATAGTAGCAAGCATAAGTATACGTAGGTTTTACATAAGTGTCCCTCGAACCCTGAGGACAGTACTAAGCACAAGTATACATAGGTTTTACGTAAGTGTCCCTCGAACCCTGAGGACAGTAGTAAGCACAAGTATACGTAGGTTTTACGTAAGTGTCCCTCGAAACCTGAGGACGATGGTAAGTAGTCTAGTGTTTTACGTAGGTTTTACGTAAGTCTATCATATCTATCAATACCATTCCATCAATACCATTCCCAACCCACTGGGAATCCTATGCCTTGGAAATGTGAACTCACCTTGGTTTGCTCGGTATGCTAAACTACGTGCTCACAAGAAATCAGTCAAGTCCTATATTTATACACATATGTTCAATCAGTACAGGATTGTAAGGTTTCGCATGCAATCAATATCACAGCATGTGGTTGACAGTTACATCATGCAATGCATAAACAATTAATCATTCCATACGAGGTTCCAAATCACATGCAAGTCCCTTACTAAGTTGTCATACTTAACAGAGTTACATTCTGAATAGAATTAATAAACTAATAAAGTTAACTAACTAACCAAGTAAACGCCTAGAACACTAGACGAAAACACTCAATGGCGAAAACACATTTGACGAAAACCCAAGGGTTTTCGTCGGACATAAGGTTTGGCGAAAACACCTTGTGTTTTCGTCTGGAACATTGTCATCATCGATAACAGTTACAGCAACATACAGAACCCTAAATAACGTCGACCGTTTCATCTTGCACAAAACTAACAGTCGTCAATTCATCACAACAATCAATCATTAGACACAAATCATGCGATCATCATTTAATCGAGAGCACTTACTGATTGTATTAAATCTAGTTATACATGTATGACTTAGCAATTTACATATTCATATGAACATCACATGGCCACTGACATGATCACATGCATTATCAAATGTAGTGGGCGGCAATTATAAATGATGAGCTGACACTTTGAACTTCACAATCACATGCACAAGAAATAGGTAACCGACAACCATATGCAAATATTATCTATTGTTTTCTTTTTTTTTTTCAACCACCATGCACGAAATCTTATTTCCTTAATTCCACCATCTAGCCTGAACCCTATCTTGTGCATTCATCAAATCGACTCACATAACATAACACATGTTCAAACACTATTAATATGTTGACACGTTTTCAGATCCTGATCCATTAATAGCATTCGAGATCATACATTCAATCAATCTAGCTCCGCATAAAGTTAATCCATCCCTACGATTTATACACAAACTGATTATCAAAACCAAACCCCAAACCAATATCATGTTTCGCACAACATCATGTAACAGATTGATCAAGAACACGTTCATCAATATAGCCATATATTTAGCACTAAACATGTAAATCACTAACCGAACAAGGAATGATCAACAAGAGGGATTTGGCTTCGAATGAGAGGGTCTGCCGTCGCACACCAAGTTAGGGAGAGACTCTAGGGTTTTGGTTTTTGTGATTAATCTTTTCCGTAAAGTGAGGAACAAAAAAAAATATATAAAACCCATTAAAACTCATTACTACTGGGCCTAAGCCCATAAGCTTTTTGCTGACCTCTAATGGACGAAAACACTTAAGGTGTTTTCATCATGGTGTTTTCATGGGATAGGGTTTTCACCAAGGGAGTGTCCTCAACTGTGGGTGATTTCGGCTGGGTTCCACGTTTTTAAATAACAATCACATTGTCAATGAAATAAAGGATACAAGTAACATATATACATCTAAAATACACATCACAAACGTCACTTATAATGCACATCACGTATATCGTATATAACCAAAGCTTTGTGAACGAGTATTAAGTTGAGTAGGAACCTTGGAAACTCGAGTTGTCACATATAGTGTGGGAGGAGAAGAGGCGGTGCAGAGTTAAACGGGTCAGACGGTCGTTCGATCGGATGGCCATCCGATCGGATAGTCATCCGGTCGGATGTCCAGTCGACCGAATGGTCATTCGATCGAAGGGCCTTCGCGTGTTGGTTTTCCGACTTTCGTTTCGTGCGTTGAGCATTACTTTTAAGCGAGTTGCGAGTAAGCGATGCGATAGTATTTAACAATAGTTACACAAATAACATAACTAACACAAAACATAAAAGCATAACTTAGTTTTCGAGTCCGCGATCAGATTGCGTTGCGATAGAGTTGCGATTTCATTTGCAAGTAACACCTTTAACATAAACAAACATGCACAAGTAAAACACATAATAACACACACATAAAACAATAACCAATAAATGCGACTCGAGTTACGATGTGATGGCAATGTAATAGCGTTAAGTAGATTAGCGTTTAATTGCGTTTATCGCATTGTTACTTCACATATTACAAATCGTAGAACAAAGTAAGAAATGGTAATAATCAAGTAAGAAATGTCGGATCTAAATAGCAATCTTTTCTTCCTTTGACTTTAAAAGTCGGGTTGTTACAATTCGGAGTTGAACGGAGGATTTGGATTTGAATTAAAGTATGAAAGTGTATATATATATAAAGCACGAAAATATATCCTGTCTAGACACTCGTTGTGACACTAAGTTACTGTGATTTCATGGGTCCTGGTTTGCCCATTAGAATCAGCAACGAGGAACTCAGAGCTGAGATAAATGGATAACCGAACGTACACAACACTGTTCATGAGAATGGAAGACCATTCATGCAAATAGGTGTCCATTCATGTGAGTAGGAACAGTTCGTGTGAACAGAATGTCTGTTTGTACGAGTGGAGCCTGTTCGCGACACTAAACCATTAACCAGTTAACGTTCTGATTTCGGTTATGTTATTTATTATATTATATAATCTATAATAGTAGTCCAGTAAGTCAGAGAGTTCATAGATGTTATGTATGGAGGTATAATACCTCATTGTATTTTTCACCAAAGCACAAAGTTTATTACCATTATTAACAAACCCAGTTGGTCGCGAATATAATAGAAATAAATAAATAATACACATATACCAAATAGCCGAATAAGGACAGCTCGGTTAAGTCATTCCCAACATGGCAAGTGTTGGAGGCGAGGCGGCGTTAACTTATTCTGAGTTTGGGTGACTGTTTAGGTGTTAGTTTGAGAGTCCAACTGAGGCGGTGGAACTAGATTGGAAAGCCAAGGCTCCACGGTTCACACTTCTGTTAAACACATATTTGTCCATATTGTTGATGGGAATCTGAGATAACATTCAACACTTAGGATTTTGTAGGAATGGAATTAACAGGGAGTCCCTTCACGCGAAGGAATCCAGTCGTGTAGAACGCTTTGCGCAAGTGGATCTGTCTCGGGACGAGTGGGTCCTGTTTTGTTTTAACGAACTCGTTTCTTGGCTGAAATCGACCTCAACACTAACACACAACTATAGATTTAGCTTTTGAGCTTGGTGTGTTTTAGATTTTACCAAGTTTCAACATCAGAAAGCAAAAAGTTTGAATAAAGTAAAAATATAAAGTCTTCATTTTAGCCTCAAGTGGTGAGGTTTTACCTTAGACTGTCCAAGCAAGTCTGTGAAATCCTCCCATGAGGTTCTCCAAGATATGAAGATTTGAAGAAAAGTTGGAAAAGTAGAAGGAATCAAGTAGAAATGATTAGAAAAAGTGACTTTGGACTCACTTAGAATCTGCTGGAATGCTCTGTTTGAAGTACACAAGTTCAGTGACTTGAGAGAATTCGGAGTGAGTGGAAGGTGTGAAGTGAGGGAATGGGTTCGTATTTATAGAGCGAAATAGTGTTTGGAGCAAATGAGACTGGGGCGAAGGAGTTAGTCGTGCGGGTGGGCATTCCTCTTCGCACAAGGAGTGCCTAGTCGCTTGGAAGGGTTAAGTTTGATCGTTTTGGCGTATTTTAGTTGGTTTTAAGTATTTCAAACATATGAGTGTAGTATATTGGTATAATGTATGAATAAAACGCATGTGTAAGCTGATGTTGCATGTATTCCAAGTATGAGTTTACGTATATGAATATGTGTTCAAGTTGCACGTATAACATGAGTATGCATAAGATGATGTATTAAATAATCGAGTTTTATTATGATTAAAACCTCAGATTACAATGTTTGCAAAGGAAATTACGAATACAAAAGAATTACAAGTTTCCAAAAATAGAAATACAAACATACTTTATAAATAAGGAAAGTACTAAAAAGCGAAGCGTTACAATGATGTTTTCTATGCGGATGTGCAACATTTTCATTATTTATTTCCTTTGAATTTGTTTTACTACATGTGGACCCGTCCTTTGCCATATTTGGTGAAAACAAAGTAGGTCCAACCATTTCAAATTGAAAAGTTAGATTACAAACCCTCAGTTTAACCCCTAACATAGGATAGATATATCACCACTTATATGCTTCATTCCTTTATGATGGAATGAAGGTGGTAGATGGTTGAGATTCATTAAAACGAACTAAGCCTGTACTATCATGCTGAATAAAGCAAACCGAGCCTAGTAGATTAGACATTTTGAATAACAACATCCATAATTGAGGATGTTGCCAATGATGTGATATCCCATGTGAATAAATCAAGGTCCAGTCGTGATGCACAAACTGTTCTTGGTGGTCATCAAGAATGCCCACTAGTAGTCTATTAGGCAAATCAATTGAGCCCAAATACACAACCATAGAGTGTTTATAATAATTTACCTTGATTAGAGGTAATAGTTACTCGACTATTGAGAACACAATATATCAATGATCTTTAGATGCTGTTCCCTGCACGTGAATCTACAAAAGGTGTATCCCAGTTTATTTTGGCTTTTTGATCGCTCATAGCGAACATAATGAGCTTCTGCTTGTTTTTCCTTGATTTCGGCCTAGGTGAATAGGTGCATGGTGGCTAGCTAAGGTTGCTAATTTTGTGACAAATAAATTATAACCCTAAGGCCTATATATAACACCATTTTTATTAATTCGAAAATAATTATCAAAAAATTCCCCGAGATATTTAATATATATGTCAGATATACTTAAATTATACATGAAGTTTTTATGTGCTTATATTATATGTTTGTAGGTTTTTAAAAGAGAAAATTCTATACCTTCTTTTTTAAATATTTTATGTTTATAATAGGATCTATCTTTTACATTAATTTCAAATATAAACATATTGAATTTCCTTATGATTTTTGTTTCGAAATTAATGTATATAAAAATTATCGTCGATATGACATTTATTGTAATGTGTTTATCATCAAAATTATTTTTTAAGTATGTATCATTACTACATTACAACATTCTCTATTTTTGATATATTTCTACCCAAGGAGATGCTGATTGTATAAGAAGCAAGTCTTGAAGATTATAATATGAACATTTTATAACCTTTTAAACTTTTTTACTATTGTAAATCCATCCTCTATCATGATACTCCCACTTCATGGCTCGACTTCTAGGATATAAACACCTCGGATCATCTATCGCTTTTTAAAACGAAGATTATCATTATGTTTTTAATGAACCATGTACAAAACCCTAAATGACCCAATGCCGAGACCATGAGAGGACTCATTTGATAAAGATTGTTGGGGTTAAAGTTGAAATGATTTGGGTTTTCCATTTGTCAATTTCAGTACTTTGGATAGACACCCACAAGGTGGCTAAGCATGATCCTATCATATACCATAAAACGATCTGTGGAGACAAGTTGGAAACACTTGCAACTAGACACAGTGAAATGATCGATGACACTACCAGTCATTTAACCAGATCATACTTAGCTTATATTAATCCTAATCTTGAAAATACGGGTTACAGAAAGTTAGAGTTTAAAGATATGACTATACGGGTTACAGAAAGTTCCCGATATGAAGGGTTTCAATTCTATCCATATGCGGAAAGAAAACTTTGCACATTATGTGTGAAAACAAATTAATGACCACACTAGTCAAGTGGGGAGACATGGGGTTTCCATGTGATCTACCTCTTGCATGGGAATCATGTTATAAACTAAGAGAGTGAGACATAAGTAAGATATAAGAGAAAGTGAGGAAGGATCATACCATTGAAGTAATGCAACCCAATGTTTTTATAGTGTTTACAGTTCATCTAGATGATAGTTAGTGGTAATAATACAAAACACCTTAGTGTTGACTGAGCACGTTTTTTTCTATTTTATTTTGTGTGTTATGTATATGTGTTTGCGAGCTAGGTATTGTGTGATAAACCCAAAAGAATTTTATTAGCATGATCATATAGGTTCGTAAACATAAATAGTACTATTAGGGCCAACATTGTGTTTTACTAAGAACTTAGTCTGAGAGGTTTAATGTCCAGGACAATGTTTCTCCTTATTTGTCGAGCATCTTAACCCTAAGCCGTTTGTCTTTATGATCCTTGAAGTTGAGTAGATAACCTACGCCATTTTTTAACGTCCTAGAGCTTTACTCTTTTTTTTTCATCTCAATTTTATCTTGCAATAACCTCAATGTCTTCTTCCCCATGCTAATAAAAAAATGTTTGTTAAACCTATACTCTATCAAAGATGCTCTTATTTCTTATAAACTAGCTTTTTGCCTTCTATAACATTTCCATTTTCTTTTACCTTTCATGTTTGTTCTCTTTCATATTCGTCAAAGTTCTTAACTAGCTCTTTCATGTTTCATTACAGATGGTAGTGTAAATGAAAGTGCAATTTTATAATACTGGTAATGTATTACGGAATTTGTCAAAGAAATGATACGTATGAACATGTGCATCGATAATTGTTACTCGAAAAAAAATTAGTGACGAAATATAGCTTTTTTTTAAAAAAAAAATTGTGTGTTTTTTAGGTATTTTTTGTGTTCACAATGGTTCTCACGGTTCTCGCAATAAATGTGGTTCTCGCATGAACCCTACCCCCCCCCCCCCCCCCCCACACATATATATATAGTGTGAACGGTGAGAACGCATCCTGGCCCAACACGTGTCACGCGACATAGAGAAGGGCGGAGGGACTTTTTTGTCCTTTCGTATTTTTTTAAACGCGTGTCACATCACCTTTTCATTTTTAGCGTTTAATAAATACGCGGCGTTTTTATTGTTTTTAGATCAAGATCATAGTAAATATTTTGGCGTTTTAAGTAAGTTTGGCGTTTTAATTGTTTTTAGATCAGGATGCAGGCATATAATGAAAAAAACATCAGTAATTTTCTTGAAGTTTATTTTTTTTTTCTGTCAAGTATTGTGCTATGTAGGATACAGGCCTATAATGTGATAGGCAATTATGGCGTTTTGAAAAGATAAATAAATTCAATTTTTCGATGTAGTGGCTTTTAATATAATAAATGTTTGTCAATAATGTTACCGTCTCTTCATTTTACTGTTTTGCAATTACTGTTTCGTTCAATTTCATCTGTCAATTAGTGTTGGTTTTTCTAGTAATATTTTGTTTGGCGGTTTTTTGGCGTTTTACATAGCAACATCGTGCTTTGCTAGCATCCGTTCTCACAGTTTTCACACTATCAGACGTTTTGGTGTTTGTAGTTTTTGGTGTTTTATACTCAATTTTTTTTATTAGTAGAGAATTAGATAATAAACAACAGAGAATTAGATAACAAAACAATAGAAAATGAAAAAAATTTAAAAACTATAATCTAATTTCTTATCCAAATCTTCACTATCATCAGACTCTTCTACTTTAACCTTTTCTGTGACAACCCGGATAACTAAGGTTAGCACTACTTAACATTCCACAACCGTTGACGTGTGTCTCTACGTTTATTTGTCTATCTCGTGTACCACTGAATGTTTATGTGAGCATGATTAATTTCTATGCAAGAAATCGTTAAACGTTTTATGTGTCGCTTAACTAAGTTAGGTGATTAATTAGATTGAACCGCGAATTTACACATATTGGGCCGCATTTGGGCATCTTGGCACACACATATCTCGGCCCACACTCAAACTTGGCTTCGGCCCACTGTTATGAGCTTTCTTATTTGTGTAATAGAGAGTTAGGGGTATACGTACACATAAAGGAATAGCAAAACCCTAGTGCAACCACCCTATCTCCTTCGACGAACAACCTCTTCCCTCCCTTGAAGTCGTTTCCTCCTGATTGCCACGATCCAGCCACCATCTTGTGTCTCGGTTAGTCCCCTATTGTATGTTTACGTTGTGATTCTCTGTTGAATAGATGTGTAGGTTTTGGCTCGAGTCTTGGTATGATTATGTGTGGTAATTATGTGATGATTAGGGTGATGAATATATGAGCATGGCATTAAATTAGTTGTAAAAGAATAACTGTGATTTAAGGTGTGCTCGAATCGGTATGGTTACGAGTGTATGGATGCCAAATACAAACCCTATGTGATGTTGTTATGTGATCCGAATTGAATGTTCTTGTGGATAGTTAATTAATAACTCCTTGTGATGTTGAATCATTAGATCTATGTTAATCATAGATTATGACTTGATCTAATAAACTAGAGTATGAGATTAACATGAAACCTGTGGCTGTTGATTATGTGTTCATGAGTAGAAACATGTGGAATGAAATTGTTATCATGCATTAGAAATCCAAGAGGAATGATGATTGAGATGATCATTAGGTTATTCGAATTAATTGGGTAATGGGCCAAGTAGGAACTGTTAGAACATATTCGGAAATTGTTAGGTAGTGGGCTGCACGGGTAGTGTTAGTTGGGTGAAACTGTCAATGTGATGGGCTGCGTAAACAGTTCGTGACTGGGTTACGTACATGGGCTGCTTGGTGAATTCATGCCGCTAAGTGTATTGGGTCGTGCAATACATCTGGGCCACCCACTTTTCTGTTATGCACAGTGTAAATGGGCCGAGTAATAGGGTTGCACAACCACCCCAATCCGTGTAGTTTAACTTGCACAGTGGGTCGGAGTTATTTTACAAATTGGGCCGACCGGCCATGTGTGCGTGTATATGCAATATGTTGAATTGAGAATCCATTTATGTTGGTGCACATTTTATGATGTGGTTGGGCTGTACATGTTGACTGGGCCGCGGGATGGCCACAAATAAAATAGGGGTAGCATGCTTTGTAGATGACATATATGTGATTAGTAAATTTGTGTAGCATACTAACTGTTATGAGACTTCATGATGGCAAGGGGCCTTTACATTGCATGAACAATTGTTATTACATGCATAAAACTAAGTGGATTCTATTTGTGTGATATATATGTATATACAAGGAATACTTGATTTAAGGGTTTACGAAACTAATTGTTATCGGTAACCACGATAGGGTTTGGTAGACCAACTTAGAATACGTAATTTAATCAACCGAGAAAATCTAAGGTGAGTTCACTACTCTTGAGCATGTATCCCGGTGGTTGGGACAGTCAGTGGGTATCCCGGGGAGGGATAAGTCTTTTGGGTAAAACTGGAATGTTGGATAATACTCTCACCCTATCACTCTTAAGTCCCATCTTTTGTTACCGGAGAGGTAACTGGGTATTAGTTGGTAGCGCTACTTAGGTTTGGCACCCTTACCCCGTACCGGAGAGGACGGGTGTGAACTAATGACCCAGTCATGCCCAGTGTTTTGATAGGAGCACTTGGGAATGAGCAAAACATACATCAGGAGCTGTCTTGTTCAGTAACGAGATATTATCAACATTACTTTCAGATATGTTAAAAAACTGGATTAAACACTTGGAAATTAACGTTTTCATAAAACTGTGAACTCACCAGCGTTGTCTGACACACTTGTTGCATGCTCGCAGGTTGTTAGGTACTTTGGATGGGAACTTGCTATCTGGATGGCTGGAGTGCTCATGGGTCGTACTGCTTGGATTTGCAAGACTTATTTAATAACTTCACGTACATTGGTTTTTGAAACGATTGAATAGAGTTTAACCATTTGCTTCCGCTGAACTTGTTAAACTTCGATACGTTATGAATAATTTATCTTATTGAATGGAACTGTTATGGGTGAAATTCTGAGCCAATATCCTGACACTATATCTTGATTTTATGATAGCTGACTACGATTAGGATACCAGACCAGGATATTGGTAACATCCTGAGACAGTATCCTGACTATTACTAACAATTTGCTTGTAAACGTTGGTTACAAGGGACTAACATTCATGAGGACCAAGTCATCCTGAAGACCCGCTCAAATTGGTTAGGATAAGGATGTTGATGGCGGAAGAATAGCTCTTGTAACGGTCAACATTGAAGAAAGGCGTATTTTATGGGAGTTACGGATTCTGGTCAATGCTATTAATGTTGTAACGGTTATAGGAGCTTAAATCCCGGATTTATAGTTAATATGCACGTGGAGAACGAGTTGAAACAGCCCCCCAATGTTCAGAAGGGAGTATTTTCAGTATCCCGGAATAATAGGGGAATATTATCAGTATCCTGAATTTTTAGCATAGTTAGTTAATTCTTGTAACTATAAATATGGATGGCCAGATCATAGGAAAGACACTTTCGAGCTCTCACATTCACACACTCTCATTTCTAGTTGCAAACACACACTAACACTCATCACTTGCAATCATTGTAACACTTAGTAGAGATCTGAGCATTATCCTGCACTGTATCCTGAATTTCGAAGTAATAAGAAGAACAAGGCAGCCGGCGATTGTCAGCTCCCGAGGATTTATGTCGGAGATCTAGATTGATCATGGGCTTTCCTCGTACATCTCATGTCAACCTTTACCTTTTTTTGCTCATTGTTTGATAATTGATATAGTCTGATATCCTCGGGCTATATCCTGAAACTGTTTTTATAAAGCAATCAACTCAATATAATTTTTGCAAACACTACCTCACAAACTAATTTGATCACTTAATTGCTTCGGTAATTTTTTACCAAAACAATTTGGCGCCCACCGTGGGGCAAGTGGTGCTATTTCTACTAAAAACTTTCTTAAAATCATTACTTGGTTTTCTATTTTCAAAACTTTTTGCTACACTATTTTCAATGTCCTCGAGATCAAACATGAGCTCTTCCACCGTGTCTGCTACAACCTCTACAACAATTAGTTCGGTGCTTCCACCACCTCCTCCGAGAACGCAAGCCTCTTCACAAGGAACTGAAATTCATGTGGCTCGGGATGTTATCCCTGCTCGTAATATTCAGGGATCTGCTCCTGTTTTGGCCTCTAATGAAGAAATTCTAACTTTGTTTGGTAGTGTACATGAAAAGATGAGGCAACAGCAGGAGACCAACCAAATGCTGATGAGAGAGATACAACTCTTGAAATCCAGCTCAAGCAGGCCCGCTGAGGATACTGTCACTCCCTTGCAACCCAGAGCTTTGAACTTCAGTTCTGCAGTATATACTGAGGATAACAGGGGGAATATTGTGCCTAGCCATTCCCAGAATTATACTTCTGAGTTACCCTCTTCAGTCAGGGTGTCAACTGTGAGAAGCTCAGGATATGCTTCAGGATATGGCCAGAATCCTCAGACTGGTAACGTATCTAATAATAATAATACTCTTTCTACTAACGGTATTGG
This sequence comes from Helianthus tuberosus, assembly GCA_030545235.1. NCBI lineage: Eukaryota > Viridiplantae > Streptophyta > Magnoliopsida > Asterales > Asteraceae > Helianthus > Helianthus tuberosus. Next base: position 146,309,873 of record CM060367.1, on the reverse strand, counting down.
ATCTTTGCAGGATGTAGATATGACTTTAGCACTTTCCAGGGAGCTTCAGAAGTTAAAGGACATGATATCTAGTGTACCTGGAGTAGTCCAACCAATTCCAGAAGTATCCCAAGACAGCCACAGGATATCCCGGTTTGCATATCCTATTTGTGATGCAGAAATCCCAAAAAGATTTCAGACCCCCAACATGAAGCTCTAAGACGGAACTACGAATCCTGAAGAGTATATTGCCCAATATAGGGAAAGGATGGAAATCAACCCTATCCCTCCGAATCTCAAGGAAGCATGCCTATGCAAGGGTTTTGGTTCTACCTTAACAGGATCAGCCTTAAAATGGCTCTTAAACGTTCCTCCTCACTCAATTATATCATTTGCTCATTTAGTGAATTTATTTAATAGTCAATTTTCTTGCAGTCGAAGTTTTGAGAAACTAACCAATGATCTTTACAGGATAACTCAAGGACCTCAGGAATCCTTGAGGGATTATGTGAACAAATTTAGTCGGGAATCCTTAGATATCCCACATCTTGATGTTGCAACAGCTGTGCAGGCTTTCAAGATGGGGTTGCAAAAAGATTCTCAATTTTACCAGGATCTTGTAATGAATCCCTGCAGGAATCTGGATGAAGCTCGGAACAGGGCTTTAAGATATATTCGGCTAGAGGATGACAAAAAGATGCAAGAGAGGATGAATTCATCCACAACATATGAGTCAACCAAGAGGAAATCAGAATCCTCGTATAAACCATATCGTTCTAAGTCATATGGCAGAAATGACAACAAAAAAGTGAATGTTGTTGAAGACGAGGATCCTGAGGAGTATCCTGAGTTGCCTGAATATTGTTTTTCTGTTAATATACCTGAATTGATGTATGCTATGCAGGGTTTAGGAGACAAAGCAAGATGGCCCCGGAAAAATCAACAAAAAGCTGATTGGAAGGATAAGTCCAAATGGTGTGCCTTCCATGAAGATTTTGGACATATTACTGAGGATTGCATTGCTCTGAGGAAAGAAATAAGCTATCTCCTGAGCAAGGGATATCTGAAGTATCTCCTGGGAAGAAAGAAAAATAAGGGTCAGGATACTGAGAAGGATCCTTAACGAGCAGCATCACCTCCTGCGGATGCCAAGATAATTAACTTCATCTCAGGTGGATCCGACATTTGCGGAACATCATATTCTGCGGCAAAAAGGCACGCGAAGGAGGCTAAGGAAGAAAGGGGAGATAAACCGACCAGGATGTCAACCCTCACGACCGATAAAGTGATCACGTTCGATAGTGATGACAGAGATACTTTCCAGGATCCTCACCATGATGCTTTGGTAATAACTTTATATGTTGCTAACCATTTTGTGCGCAGGATACTGGTGGATAATGGCAGCTCCGTCAACATAATTCAGCTGGAAACACTGAAGAGGATGAATGTATCCCCTATGGATATTACTTCAAAATCCACTATGCTTTTTGGATTCAGTGGAGAAGCCAGAAATACCGTTGGAGAGATAAAATTTCCTGTGTATGTTGAAGGGGTCAACTCAATGCAACGCTTTTGTGTCATGGACTCCTTATCCTGCTACAATATTATATTGGGTAGTGTCACACCCCCAAAATCCACCATGCGGAGTACCACCGCTTAGAGGCGTGACATGACTAGGATCGAGCCACCAATCATATTGAACAACGTAATTAAGTAAATAAAACCAACCACAATACGATTGGTGACCAAAAGAAAGTAAACCGACTTTAGGTTAACAGAGGAAGCATAATACGTAGAGCTAAAACATAAGTCCATAGTTCATAAGTTTAAAGTCCAAAACGTAGGTTTAATAAGATCATACGGATTGAATATTTAACACGGGACATATTCCACAACAACCTCCTCCTCGTGCAAGCTCCATCTAGCGACCTGTAAGGCATGTAACAACGAGTCAACAACAAAGTTAAGTGAGTTCACGGTTGGTTGTTTAGTTTTAAGTTGTTTCTGAAAAACGTGGTTTGACTTTCGTTGACTTATTTTCCGTGGGGGTTACCCCGTAGTTGAAAGTATGTTTAACCAATTCCTTTTCATTACCCAAACCATATCCATAATTAGTGGGGGCTTCCCCATGTGAACTACTGGATGGTATGATATCGACTACTAACGAAAGTAAGTTGTGCCCTAAGTTATGTCTATCAGCATTGACCCTTTGCCTTAGTCCATTAGTACACGCCCGTTCGAATGACACGGTGTGAGGTTTGTTAAACCTAATAGCGCTAATAACTAATGACCCGCTCGCCATCGGCATCGGCGATTAAGTCGATATAAAATGAGGGACTTATGATAGAGTTTTGTCTAGTAAGTTTTAAGGTTGTTGTCCTACCCAAGGAGGACGAACGTACGTAGTTCTCCCAAAGAGAATACGTAGGATTAATATTGGCATCCTACCCAAGGAGGATGGCCGTACATATCCTACCTAAGTAAGATATGTAGATTCCGTTTTAATTCTTTAACCCATTCCCAAACCACCGGGAATCCCATGCCTTAGAAAGTGTGTGAACTCACCTCGGTTTGCTCGGTTAGATTCTCAAATATAGCTAACAGTCAAGGTCGGTCAATCACGTCCTAATATGATTACCAGTTAGTCATTTAGTGATTTTCAAATAGAGCACAAAGTTCCTACACGTATCTATCACATAACATGCATTACTTTAACGGTTTATGCCCATATAAACTCCCCATCTATTCACGTTCATAAATAAACATACGACATTGCACATAACACCTATAACATGTTAGATCATTCACAGATAACGTTCCCGACATTTAGACACGCAAATTACTACTTATGTCGTTTCAGCTTTTATATTCAAAACTGGGCTGTTTTCGAGGATTTTAATAAAATAGTTAACTTGTTCCAAAAATTCCCAAATTTTTTCAGAATATCTTAAGAGATCCAAATATTATTGTGTAAAAATATCGGGATCCTATTCATCACCAATATTTAAAAAAAATTCATTTTCCGGAATGAAATCAGATTCATCTTTTTCTGATTGCAGTCCACGGAATAATTTATTAAAAATTCATCGTAAGTCCGATTTACGAAATTCTAGTGATAAAATTACAAATACATCGGTGGTCATATACCATACAAATTTCATGATCTAACCCTACACAGAACTCAAGTTATGACATAAAACAGAACGCATATTTTTCAGCAGCAAAAATGCAGCTCTAGTTGCTGTTACGAAACGACACTTTAAAAATAGTAAACGAAGTCCAAAAATTATGATTCTGGTGCCATTAGAACCGTATTTCATAATACATAAACCTAGAGTTCAGAAAATACATTTTTCGTTAAGTTACGGTCCTGTTAAAGCCAACTGAAGTTGGCTGTAATCACTAAACAACTTTCTATTTTCAGTCTTTAACCTTCTAAAGCGGTTCTTGCACTTCCGAAAGCACCGAGCTTGTTTGTAGGACTCCTTAATTCTATGTATGTATGAGAAATGGTTGTATGGAGGTTGGATGTTTGTGAGATGGTGGTTGATGTTGGCGGCCGTGAGGGTGTAGGAGGGAAGAAGAGAGCAAGTTGTTGTTGTGGGTTTGATGAAAGAGATGGGTTAACTCTTGAACATATTTATAAACCAACTTTACTATTATCCTCCATGCAATGTGTTCTCTAGATAACCAACATTAGTGAATAAAATAATCAGGGAAAGACAAGGGGTGGGTCACCCCTTGTGACCGTCAACATGGGGGGGGGGGGGGTAGGGGTTGGGTGGTGATGAAACTTGGTTACTAGTTAGTTGAATTGTAATGGGTTTGGTTAGGTTATTAGTGTGTTTATTAATATAAAGGGTGTTCGGGGACCCTAACTAGCTCAGAAAAGTAAAAACAATGTTTTTGACAATATTTTTATGTTCCGGGTAAAGTCCAGTTGTTCGGTTCGGTGTTGTTCCGTTAAAGTGCTTACTTAATTCGTAAAGTGTCCTATATATATATTTTTGTAACGTTTTTAATTTTCAACACTCAGGAAGGCATACCGGACTATTTAGTAACTTTTCTGTATACTACTAGCATGTTAACAAGTACATGTAAGTATAACACAGTAATCAGAGAGCAGTTAAATGATTCAGCACAGTCATCAAGTACTTTAATTAACATTAATAGATTGTACGGTTAAAAGTAAATTTGAGGGTTGTCACATTCTCCCCCTGTTAAAAGAATTTCATCCTGAAATTTAGTGCGTGGTTACTGAGGAAGCTAGTTAAGTTGCGTTGGTTTCCTGGTTTTCCTAGGGTGTCACATCATCCCCTCGTTGATTTGGAATTTCGTCACGAAATTCGGCAGTAGCTTCAGCCTCAGTAGTGGTTGCGTTTTTCTTAAACAGTTGGGGATACTTTAGTTTCATTTGGTCTTCTCGTTCCCAGGTATACTCTGGGCCACGACGGGAATCCCAACGAACTTGAACAAGAGGTATTCTGGTACGCTTGAGAATCTTAACATCTCAATCAGTAATCTCTACTGGTTCGTTGACGAATCGCAACTGGTCGTCGATAGTGAGCTCCTTTAGAGGAACTATGAGAGTCTCATCTGACAGACACTTCTTCAGATTCGACACATGGAAAACATTGTGAACTCCGCTGAGTTCTTCAGGTAGATTCAACCTGTAGGCGACTTTGCCAATTTTCTCGATGATTTCAAACGGTCTGACATAACGCGGATTGAGCTTGCCTTGTTTGCCAAAACGGACTACACCTTTCCAAGGTGAGACTTTGAGTAGTACTCGATCCCCAACCTGGAACTCGAGTGGTTTTCTTCCCTTATCAAAATAGCTTTTCTGACGGTCACGAGCTGCCGCCATTCGTTGTTGTATCTGAGCAATTCTCTCGATGAAATCTACCACAAGTTCTGGGCCAGTGATTTGGCTGTCACCAACTTCTGCCCAACAGAGAGGTGATCGACATTTTCGTCCATACAATGCCTTAAACGGAGCAACCTGGATGCTGGTGTGGTAGTTGTTGTTATACGAAAACTCCACTAGCGGGAGGTGCTTTTCCCAGCCATTACCAAAATCGATTACACATGCCCTAAGCATGTCTTCAAGGGTTTGGATGGTGCGTTCAGATTGCCCATCCGTCTGTGGGTGATAAGCGGTGCTCATATCTAAACGTGAGCCAAAAGACTTGTGCATTGCTTGCCACAGTTCAGAAGTAAAACGCGCGTCACGATCAGAAATGATGGAGGTTGGCACTCCGTGCCTTGATACCACTTCCTTTAGGTAAATGTCTGCAAGAGTAGAAAACTTATCCATTTCTTTGATAGCCAGAAAATGTGCAGACTTGGTCAGTCGATCTACGATCACCCAAATGGTATCGTTTCCGCGTTGAGATCTAGGCAGGCCGGTAACAAAATCCATGGAGATTTGCTCCCATTTCCATTTCGGGATCTCTGGTTGTTGGAGTAGGCCTGATGGTTTCTGGTATTCAGTGTTGACTCTCGCACAAGTCAAACATTTGCTAACGTAGGTTGCTATGTGGGCTTTCATGCCAAGCCACCAGTATGTAGTCTTTAGGTCGTGGTACATCTTATCCGAACCAGGGTGTACCGAATAACGAGACTTATGTGCTTCATCCATCACAAGCTCGCGTAAGATTCCATAAAGTGGAACCCAGATGCGTCCGTTAACATAGTAGGCGCCGTTTTCCTTTTGTTCTAGCCGTTGCCTCGATCCTCGTAGGGACTCAGGCCTGATGTTCTCTGCTTTCAATGCTTCGACCTGAGCATCGCGAATCTGAGCCGGAAGGTTGGATTGGATGGTAAGCTGTAAAGCACGTACACGCTTAGGTATAGTATCCTTTCGACTGAGGGCATCGGCCACAACATTGGCTTTGCCCGGATGATACTTGATCGCATATTCGTAATCGTTCAAGAGCTCGACCCATCGGGGTTGACGCATGTTTAACTCCTTTTGCTTGAAGATATGCTCGAGACTCCTGTGATCGGTGTAAATGGTGCACTTGGTACCGTACAGGTAATGTCTCCATATCTTAAGTGCGAAAACAACTGCTCCCAGTTCCAAGTCATGTGTAGTGTAGTTCCTTTCGTGAACCTTAAGTTGGCGTGATGCGTAGGCAATGACCTTATCACGTTGCATCAACACGCAACCAAGTCCTTGGATGGAAGCATCGCAGTAAACAACAAAATCATCCGTGCCTTCAGGCAATGAGAGGATAGGCGCGCTACAAAGTCTATCCTTCAAGTGCTGAAATGCGGACTCCTGTGCATCACCCCAATGATAGGTGACACCCTTCTGAGTCGGTGAAGTGAGAGGTTGCGCAATCTTGGAGAAATCTTTGATAAACCTTCTGTAGTATCCTGCCAAACCCAAGAATTGGCGGATTTCTGTTGGTGTGCGGGGTGCAGGCCAGTTCTTGATTGAGTCAACCTTGGATGGAACCACATGAATTCCATCCTTGTTTACCACGTGGCCTAGAAAGTGAACTTCGCGAAGCCAGAAGTCACATTTCAAAAATTTGGCATACAACTGCTTTGTTCGAAGAAGTTCCAGCATAAGTCGTAGATGCTGCTCGTGTTCCTCTTGACTCTTAGAATAGATCAGGATTTCGTCGATGAAAACAATAACTAACTTATCTAGGTACGGCTTGCACACTCTATTCATGAGATCCATGAAGACTGCAGGTGCATTCGTCAATCCGAAAGGCATAACTAGAAACTCGTAATGGCCGTAGCGAGTTCTGAATGCTGTTTTGGAGATGTCCTCCTCTCGGACTCTCAGCTGATGGTATCCCGATCTCAAATCAATCTTAAAGTAATAGCTCGACCCTTGCAACTGGTCGAACAAGTCGTCAAAGCATGGAAGAGGATAACGATTCTTCACGGTCACCTTGTCAAGTTCGCGATAGTCAATACACATTCTAAAGGTACCGTCTTTCTTCTTCACAAACAAGACTGGAGCTCCCCAGGGCGAAGAGCTAGGACGTATGAAACCCTTTTCCAAGAGTTCTTGTAGTTGCGTAGACAGTTCTTCAAGTTCCGATGGAGCTAGACGATAAGGTGCTCGAGCTATGGGCGCTGCTCCAGGAGCTAGCTCGATTTGAAACTCAACTTAGCGATGAGGCGGAAGAACAGGCAATTCCTCAGGAAATACCTCAGGAAAATCACGCACAATAGGAATGTCTTTAATTCTCTTCTCTTCTGTTGATGTGTCAGTAACGAGTGCTAGAATGGCAGTGTGGCCCTTTCGCAAACACTTCTGGGCCTTAAGGAAAGAGATAGTGCCTATGACAGCACCACTCTTGTCGCCATGAATCACGAGGGGTTCTTCACCAGAACGAGGAATGCCGACGATTTTCCACTTGCAAACAATCTCCGCTTGATTATGAGATAGCCAATCCATCCCAATAACGACGTCGAAACTACCCAGTGTGATAGGAATAAGATCGATAGAGAAAGTCTGACCAGCTAAGACGAGGTTACAACCTTTAACTATGTGTGTGGCTTCAAGACTTTTACCGTTGGCTAGTTCTACCGTGTGTTTGGTGTTCAAAAGTGTTGGAGTACCCTTAAGCATTTGACTAACTTTTAAGGATACATAACTAGTATCAGCACCCGAATCAAACAAAACAGTAACAAAGAAGTCGTCCAGAAGAAACTTACCCATCACAACGTTGGGATCGTTCCTTGTATCACCTTGGCCTAGCACGAAAACACGTCCCCTGGTACCATTGCCCTTATTGTAACCCCCGTTGTTACCTCCATTGTTGCCTCCAATGTTGTTCCCATTGTGGTTCCCGTTTCCTTGGTTGTTGTTGTTCTGATTCTGGTTCAGTTGGGGGCAGTTCCTCTTAAAGTGGCCTTCAGCGCCACACTGAAAGCATCCTTTATTGCCCTGCTGTTGCTGCTGCTGGTGATTCTGTGGAGCTTGTTGTTGTTGTTGGCGATTCTGATTCGCAGGACGCGGCCTCCTGCAATCCTTAGCTTCATGACCCAGCTTGTGACATCTCTGACAACGACCTTTGTTGCACTGCCCGCTGTGATGCTTGTTGCACCGGTTGCACTTGGGATGGTTCCCTCGGTATCCACCCTGTCGTTGATTACCGGAAGATTGCTGACCGGGACTTTGGTAGCCATCAGTCTTTCGTTGCTGAGACTGAACTGAAGTTGAACCCTTACTGGAATTCCCATCCCATTTTCGCTTATTTTCAGTGGGAGTGTCAGTAGTAGCAGCACTAATACGCTTAGGCAGTCTGTTTTGTTCCACTGCTGGGTCGGTGAGATGGTGAGCCAACTTGATGATTTGCTGAATGGTACCCAGGTTAGCCGAAGTCACGTGACTTTGAATCTCTGGTACAAGGCCCTTGAGGTACAGCTCAATACGTTTGATGGGAGGGTCCACCATAGTTGGACACAAGATGGCCAGCTTGTTTGACCTCTTAGTATACGCCTCAATCTCAGACCCCGTCATCTTTGGATTGAAAAATTCCACCTCTAGCTTGTGGATGTCATCCCGACTATAGTAGTCCTCTTTGATCAGTTCTTTGAAACCATTCCAGGGGGTGGCATTAGCAACTGCCAGTCCTAGTAGTTGAACCTGTGCTTTCCACAAGGTTAACGCAGCACCTTCAAGTGTTCCAGTAGCATATTTCACCCTACGGTCTTCAGTGCATTCGCACATCTCGAAAACAGACTCAAGCTTTTCAAACCAGTGAAGAAGGCCTACCGCTCCTTCTGTGCCACTGAAAGTAGTAGGTCGGCAGTCCATGAACGTTTTGAACGTGCACACAGGAGGCTGAGCATGTTGACCTCGTTCGTTGATCAAAGCCGTCAACTGGGCTTGAGTGAGGTTGATACGTCCTCCGCGTCCGCTCATGATCTTCATAACGAAGCAACGTAAGTGAGAAAAGTGTCGTGAAAGTGCGTAAGTGTGGGACGATAGTAGAGAGTAAGCACACAAGGTTCAAATAGCAATTATTTCGTTAATTAATGCACAGTGTGAACTGTCTAACCGACAATGTAACATAAATCATACCACCTATTGTGTCGAGCCTTGCACGTGGAGCGAAGCGTCATTGTGGATCATTGAGCACTGTACAGGTTATAGTCTGGTTTTATCAAAAAGCCTTTCCCTTTTTAAAACCAAATTCACTATAACCAATGGCTCTGATACCAATCTGTCACACCCCCAAAATCCACCATGCGGAGTACCACCGCTTGGAGGCGTGACATGTCCAGGATCGAGACACCAATCATATTGAACAACGTAATTAAGTAAATAAAACCAACCACAATACGATTGGTGACCAAAAGAAAGTAAACCGACTTTAGGTTAACAGCGGAAGCATAATACGTAGAGCTAAAACATAAGTCCATAGTTCATAAGTTTAAAGTCCAAAACGTAGGTTTAATAAGTTCATACGGATTGAATATTTAACACGGGTCATATTCCACAACAACCTCCTCCTCGTGCAAGCTCCATCTAGCGACCTGTAAGGCATGTAACAACGAGTCAACAACAAAGTTGAGTGAGTTCACGGTTGGTTGTTTAGTTGTAAGTTGTTTCTGAAAAATGTGGTTTGACTTTCGTTGGCTTATTTGCTGTGGGGGTTACCCCATAGTTGAAAGTATGTTTAACCAGTTCCTTTTCATTACCCAAACCATATCCATAATTAGTGGGGGCTTCCCCATGTGATCTACTAGACGGTATGATATCGACTACTAACGAAAGTAAGTTATGCCCTAAGTCAATGTCTATCAGCATTGACCCTTTGCCTTAGTCCATTAGTACAAGCCCGTTCGAACGACACGGTATGAGGTTTGTTAAACCTAATAGCGTTATTAACTAATGACCCACTCGCCATCGGCCTCGGCGATTAAGTCGATATAAAATGAGGGACTTATGATACAGTTTTGTCTAGTAAGTTTTAAGGTTGTTGTCCTACCCAAGGAGGATGAACGTACGTAGTTCTTTCAAAGAGAATACGCAGGATTAATATTGGCATCCTACCCAAGGAGGATGGCCGTACATATCCTACCTAAGTAAGATATGTAGATTCCGTTTTAATTCTTTAACCCATTCCCAAACCACCGGGAATCACATGCCTTAGAAAGTGTGTGAACTCACCTCGGTTTGCTCGGTTAGATTCTCAAATATAGCTAACAGTCAAGGTCGGTCAATCACGTCCTAATATGATTACCAGTTAGTCATTTAGTGATTTTCAAATAGAGCAAAAAGTTCCTACACGTATCTATCACATAACATGCATTACTTTAACGTTTTATGCCCATATGAACTCCCCATCTATTCACGTTCATAAATAAACATACGACATTGCACATAACACATATAACATGTTAGATCATTCACAGATAACATTCCCGACATTTAGACACGCAAATTAGTACTTATGTCGTTTCAGCTTTTATATTCAAAACTAGGCTGTTTTCGAGGATTTTAATAAAATAGTTAACTTGTTCCAAAAATTCCCAAATTTTTACAGAATGTCTTAAACGATCCAAATATTATTGTGTAAAAATCTCGGGATCCAATTCATCACCAATATTTTATAAAAATTCATTTTCCGGACTGAAATCAGATTCATCTTTTTCTAATTGCAGTCCATGGAATAATTTATTAAAAATTCATCGTAAGTCTGATTTACGAAATTCCAGTGAGAAAATTACAAATACATCGGTGGTCATCTACCGTACAAATTTCATGATCTAACCCTACACAGAACTCAAGTTATGACAGAAAACAGAACACATATTTTTCAGCAGCAAAAATGCAGCTCTAGCTGCTGTTACGAAACGACACTTTAAAAAAAATAAACGAAGTCCAAAAATTATGATTCCAGTGCCATTAAAACCGTATTTCATAATACATAAACCTAGACTTCAGAAAAAACATTTTTCGTTAAGTTACGGTCCGGTTACAGCCAACTGAAGTTGGCTGTAATCACTAAACAGCTTTCTGTTTTCAGTCTTTAACCTTCTAAAGCGCGTTCGATTGATTCCGTTAGCATGTTTAGTGATCACAACAACATCAAACATCAATATTAACCAGCAAATCATCAGGAAATCAATCAAGAATCATAACAACATCAAATAATCACAACCACACAAGATCTACAAGATTACACACATAACTTCTCTTTATCCATCTTTTACTCCTTATGTTCAAGATTTTAATGTAAGTTCTTTAGTGTTTCTTAACTTTTAACCATTATATCATCTATTAACCACCATAAACAAGATCAAGATAATGATTAGAAGCACTTACTACTAGCACAAGGCTAGGGAAGAAACAAGGTGTAAATGTGGTGGATAAAAGAAATCTAGAGCGGTTCTTGCACTTCCGAAAGCACCGAGCTTGTTTGTAGGACTCCTTAATTCTATGTATGTATGAGAAATGGTTGTATGGAGGTTGTATGGTGGTGAGATGGTGGTTGATGTTGGCGGCCGTGAGGGTGTAGGAGGGAAGAGGAGAGCAAGTTGTTGTTGTGGGTTTGATGAAAGAGATGGGTTAACTCTTGAACATATTTATAAACCAACTTTACTATTATCCTCCATGCAATGTGTTCTCTAGATAACCAACATTAGTGAATAAAATAATCAAGGAAAGACAAGGGGTGGGTCACCCCTTGTGACCGTCAACATGGGGGTAGGGGTTGGGTGGTGATGAAACTTGGTTACTAGTTAGTTAAATTGTAATGGGTTTAGTTAGGTTATTAGTGTGTTTATTAATATAAAGGGTGTTAGGGTGTTCGGGGAGCCTAACTAGCTCAGAAAAGTAAAAACAATGTTTTTGACAATATTTTTATGTTCCGGGTAAAGTCCGGTTGTTCGGTTCGGTGTTGTTCCGTTAAAGTGCTTAATTAATCCGTAAAGTGTCCTATATATATTTTTGTAACGTTTTTAATTTTCAACACTCAGGAAGGCATACCGAACTATTTAGTAACTTTTCTGTATACTACTACCATGTTAACTAGTACATGTTAGTATAACACAGTAATCGGAGAGCAGTTAAATGATTCAGCACAGTCATCAAGTACTTTAATTAACATTAATAGATTGTACGGTTACATGTAAATTTGAGGGTTGTCACAGGTAGGCCATGGATCCATGATATGAAAGTTGTGCCATCGACCTATCATTAATGCATCAAGATACCTTCCCCTTGGGGAGTATTCAAGGTGGAAAGTGATCAGCAGGAAGCAAAGGAGTGTTATTCTTCTTCGATGAAATCTTCGACAAAGCCCAATGCAGGATAGGAATTAAAGATGCGAGCCCAGGATATCATGGAGGCTTCAGAGCAGGATGTAAAGAAAATTATCCTGGATCAGGATAATCCAGATATCTCGGTGCTCGTAGGAACCAATATCCCTCAGGATATTGAAAATCAATTTACTAACTTTTTGAAATGCAGGATGTCAACATTCACGTGGAAACATGAGGATATGACAGGTATTTCCAAGGATATTATAACTCACAAGCTCGGAATTGATAGGTCTTTCAAGCCTGTCCAACAGAAACGAAGGAAGTTTACTCCAGAACGGAACACTATCATTCATGAAGAAGTTGAAAGATTATTAAAAAGCAAGATGATCAGGGAAGTGAAATTTCCCAAAGGGCTAGCAAATGTAGTTGTGGTGCAAAAGAAAAACGGGAAATGGAGAGTTTGTGTAGATTACACAGACTTAAACAAAGCTTGTCCCAAAGACCCATTTCCTCTACCTCATATTGATTCAATGGTGGATGCTACTGCCGGCCATGAGATGTTAACCTTCATGGATGCATCCTCAGGATTCCAGCAGATCCAAATGGATCCTTCAGACCAGGAGGATACTGCTTTCATGACACCAACAGTTATTTATTGTTATACTGCTATGCCTTTTGGTTTAAAAAATGCATGTGCAACATACCAAAGATTGATAAACATGACGTTCAAAGACAAGCTGGGGGACACCTCCATGGAGGTATACATCGATGATATGGTGGTTAAATCTAAGAAAGCTGAGGATCACCTCCAGGATATTAAGGGAGCATTCGATATCCTGGACCAATACAACATGAAACTAAATCCTGCCAAATGCCATTTTGGAGTGGGAGCAGGAAAGTTTATAGGATACATGGTGACCAAAAGAGGGATAGAAGCAAGCCTAGAACAGATCAAAGCCATCTTAGATATCAAGTCACCTTCCAACATGAAAGATGTACAAAGACTGACGGGACGAGTAGCAACATTAAACAAATTTATCTCAAGATCCTCGGAAAAATGCAGGGAATTCTACGATATCCTGAAGAAGAATAAGAAATTCGAATGGGGAGAGAAGCATGAAGCAGCCTTGCAGGAATTAAAGCAGTATCTCTCAACTGCACCTCTATTGATGAAGCCAAAGAATGGGGAACCATTATCCCTGTATCTCGCAATATCAGGGAATGCAGTAAGTGTCGTTTTGGTAAAGGATCATGAAGGTCAGCAGTATCCTGTCTATTATGTTAGTAAAAGTTTGTTAGATGCTGAAACTAGATACTCACACTTAGAAAAATTTATATTAGTCCTAGTTATGGCATCGACCAAGCTTAGACATTATTTTAAGACACATAGGACTCTTGTTAAAACTAATTATCCTGTTAAAAATGTGCTTAGGAAACCTGAGATGTCGGGTAGAATGGCTAAATGGTCAGTAAAATTAAGTGCCTATGATCTAGTATATGAACCTAGAAATGCTATAAAGTCTCAGGCTCTAGCAGATTTTGTGGCTAATTTCAGTAGTGATATTCAAAATGAAGTAGACCTAGAAGTACAACAACTAGATGAAAGTTCAGAATTTTGGATATTACATACTGATGGTGCATCAAACATAAGAGGTGTAGGATTAGGGATACTACTAAAATCGCCACAAGGGGACATATTACCCAGGCTATTAAATGTGAATTTTTTGCTACCAATAATGAAACTGAGTATGAAGCTCTTATATAAGGATTAGAATTGGCTAAAAATATGAATATTAGATGTTTACAAGTATATGTTGATTCCCTGTTGATTACTAACCATTTCAATGGATCTTATGCAGTAAAAGGTGAAAAGTTAGCTGAATATCTTGAAATTGTTAAAAAATTAGCAGGATATTTCGAAACTTTTACACTTAAACAGGTACCAAGAGAAAAGAATGTGACATCTGTGCTTGTGTAATGATTGTACAAACTCTGAACAATTCAATATTAATAAAACAATGTATTTTGATCCCAATGTTTGTTATTTATGTTTGACATTTTGCGGGTTTTGATTTTTGATCGATTTTAAACTCTATATCGTTTTCTGGAAAGTTATACGCAAACTGATGCGTAAACGCAATCAGTTTAACGTGACAAACACTCCGGAACAGCAACATAAGCTTAAAATACCTTAAATAACCTTTACATAACTTAGAAATAAGTTTAGAAGGCTATGGTATGGCAAAAACAAGTTTATTCGCTCACAGGGACTATTTGCGTCAACTTGCAAAAGTCTGCCGTATCGTAAGGCAACGTACAGTCCGAAACTTGATCATGAGCTAAAATACCATATATAACCTAAACATAGCTTAGAAATAAGCTTTGAGTGGTTTGGTGTGCGAAAATATGCTTATTTGACCTTACAGGGACTAAAAGTGTCAAAAACGACGTAACTTTGCATTTACGCGCATATCTTACGTTCTGACCACATCTGGACATCCAAAATTTTTGTACACACTAAAATATTTTTATTTTAGTGATCGGCATGCAAAAATACCATTCGTCGCTTAATTTGGATCGTTTTCGTGTCCGTTCGAGTTTCATCGTAATTTAACGAATAACGTGACCGTACGGCCAAACGAACCGACATCTGAGAGTTTTCCGAGCATATTTTGAGTCCTCTATACTTTGACCACCTTGTAGGGCCTTGAAAATGGCTTAACGGGTGTTAAAAGTGCTTGAAATAGGCTTATGCAAGTGCAGGGACCTGAACTATAATATGCTGAAACTATTGCTGATCTGCAGATTGTAGGTGGGCCACGTAAGCATGTCCCTCAGCTTACGCGGGGCGCGTAAAAGTGACCAGTTTCAGAAAATCTATTTTTGCCAACTGTTGAAAGATCAGGGACTGTTTATGCCATTTTCTTTGTGTTAACCAAGTTAACACCTCTCCAAGGCTTCTAATATGCTCTTAACACTTGTATGGCTGTGATTATTGCTTGGAAGTTACACAAACACATGTCTTGATCTTGTGAACTTGCAACAACTATAAATAGCATGGCCATTTCATTGTTTCACTCACCCTTGATCTAATTTCTCTAAGTTGAAGTTACAATACTTCATACCTGAGATTTTAAGATCAAGTTCTCCCTAGCAAGGACCCTTTGTAAGCTTCCTTCGTTCTTTTATTGCTTTCCTAGCTTAATAGTCAAACAGTGTTTGACTTTCAGCTTTGACCAGTCTATGGTTAACGCAAAGTTCGTTTGAACTTTGCAACGTGATTGTAATCACGATGGTTATAATCCTTAGCGATTATACCTACTGATTACCACGTTAACTAGTTGTAGTGACGAGTCAAAGTTTTGGTCAAAATGCGTTTTAGCACGCATTTTGCAACGGAACTACTTTTAGGTATCAAAACACTTTGTTTTGATACCCAATCAGTTTTCTAAGTAGGTTAAACATGTTTTGACATGTTTAACTCGTCACTATTAGTTTAGTGCTTGTTTAGGGTCGTAAGTTAAGCGGTCTAAACAACCGCTTAGACTTTCGAACCCGACCCATTTGGTCGATCATTAAGATCCGACCAAGCATGTTTAGTGATCATAGTTTCATAGGGAATAACCTCTGAGGTTATACCTTATGATCACATAGGATTGGTTAGTTATTTGTTAAGTAGCTTGTATGCCCATAGGAAATGACCAAAATGCCCTTTTGAAGCATAAATCCGTATTTTGCATATGTGAACATGTTTTTGACATATAATCTGATTTAGTAACATGTTTAGGGATAATTGGGCATGTAATACTTGACATGGCTCCTAGTTAACCATCCAAACATAGTTTTTCGCAAACGACACATTATAGTAGCTTATACTACCATAATGGGTCGAAACGGGTCAAAAGCACTCAGGTAGACTTTCAAATCAGAATGTTAGCTCTATTAAATCATACCGTATGAGTTCAAATACTCATTTGATTTATAGAACATCATTCTATCCTATCTCCCGATTTAGGATCCGATTATTAACATAGTTACCCATATTAGGTGCCTTGTTGATTCCGTGATCCTTGGAGCTTAATTTGGTCTTTTTCTCAAGACTAATAAACAATCCCAAGTGAGTACATAGTTCCCCTCTTTTACCGCTTTCAAATACTTTAGGGTGATACACATGTACATACGTGTTACTTTCGTGCTTTTTATGCTTTTATGACATAAACATGCTAGTTTCACCTAGTGCACATATAGTACATGATTTCAACCATGTTTTGCTATGTATGTTAACCATGCTAGCACATTGATTTCTTAGACATTTGTCGCATATGTTTACTTAGCAAATGGACAATTTGTTTTACATGACATTTCTGCTATGTATGTTTACTGAGCATGCTAACACATTGATTTCATGAACATTTCTACTATGTATGTTTACTTAGCATACCTAGTACATGGTTTTCACATGCTACATTGGTTATGACATTTGGTATGTTTAATCGGGACAATAATACATTCATTAACATTGATCACGCTGCTCGGTAGTATGTAATGGTACCATAGGACTTAACAAATCCCGTTTCCGACTTCCTAGGTTTGTTTGGAAGTTGGGAATGACAGAATCCGATATACATAACTTAGATAAACCTTTAATTTGTTTAAGGGTTTGTCGCCACAGTCACAAGGCTTGAATGTATGTGATTAACATTACTTCACAAATGTTTGTAATCATAAAGCATTGTTTTCTGCAAAACATAACATTTGATTTAAACTTAGGTTTATTCAAAAACCTTGTTTTGTACATTTTCCTATGGGGTTGAGTAATTACTAGTTATTCACCATACATGACATTTGTTTTCACATTGACATATCACATAGTTTGAGTAGATATTTTTCTGCTTGCTATGCATTACATTTGGTTATACATGATACACTTCTCACATGACATTGAACATGATTTATACATAAACATTTTGACATTGAACAAGACATTTTGGTTGATTATTGATAAGTGACTTAAGTAACGGGGCTATGTGTTATATGATAAAAGCATGGTGGATACGCCGATGGTACTTCCTATATATAAGTGCTTTTATTGTATTACACACTGTCGCGTTATCTAAACCACTTTGACACGGACATGAAACATTTTTACAAGAACACGACATTGTTTTACAAATTACATATGTCACACAAATTCACCTTTACTTGGTTATTCGTTTAACCATGCATTGTCCTTTTATTATCATTTGATTTTCATATCGATTTTCATATGATTTCATAAAGGAAAACATTTTACAAGGTTCATGACTACATTTTTATTAAACACTTCTTTTAACTACGAGTCATGAATCCTGCATAAACAAAACCTACGTATCTCACAGGCATTTTTATGCTGACGTACCTATTTTTACTTGTGTTTCAGGTGCTAATGCATGATGATGTTTGTACTTCACTTAGGCGGACTTGGGCCATAGTGACTTAAAAGACAGTTAAATATGTTATGTTTTCGTTTAATTCCAGACAATGTAAACACTTTAATCATTAATACAAAACTTTAATTTCCATGGTTGTTGAAACAATAATTCTGTCGCATCAATCCCCGATGTTTCCGCCGCGGTTTGTTGTTTTAACACGGTCGGGGTGTGACAGAAGAGTTGGTATCAGAGCCAATGATTATAGGGAATTAGGTTATTAGTAATGCTTTGACCTAGACTATAACTTTCTAGGACCCTAACACAAGTTATCTTGTGTTTAGATCTTAAAACAATACACGTCACCTATCCTTAGGTGATTACCAAAACATGAACACAAATCCCAAAATGATTTTGAAATCAATCATCTATACTGTATATCTCTTAAATGTCAACATATACACGTGTGATTTAGTTTACGAAGATTTTTCAATGCCGAGAACCTCGATCAGAGAGTAAAAAAGGCGTAAGGTTCACAATGGTGTAAAATTAAAATGGGATATACCGGGCTAGGATTCGAGTTACAGGAACAAGGGCAAACCAATCACCCAAGAATGGAATTGTCAAGCGAAAACACTTGACAACCTCCTAGAAGCAACTTTTCTTGCCACCAGACCTTTCTCCATCAATTAGGAATCTGATGCCGTCACTAAACACATTCCTTAAATTGTAGCCATTTGTTGAGTGTTTTTTTTGGTGTCTAATCCGCATATATATCACCAGTGCCCTTGATTTTCTTGACTGTATATCTCTTAAATGTCAACATATACACGTGTGATTTAGTTTACGGAGATTTTTCAATGCCGAGAACCTCGATCAGAGAGTAAAAAAGGCGTAAGGTTCACAATGGTGTAAGATTAAAATGGGATATACCGGGCTAATGATTTCTTTTGGTCTTGTACCTTCCAAATTTTCAAAATCTCGTCAAGGTTTGGGTCTAAATAATGTGAACACGTGCAAACTGGAAGGGTGAATGCCTGTACCATGAGTTTTCTGTCTAAGGCTAGAGTGTTCGTACAAATCCGCAGTATTGGACCAGTCACTCTTACCTGGGAACTCTTGGGGTGAGTGTTCACTTATAGGCGAGCATGTCTTTGGTGATTCATTATTATGACCCATTTACTTTGATTTGTCACTGTGTGTCGACTGTTTGTTACGAGGTAACGAACAAATGACCACCATCCTTTCATTTTGTTGATATTTATGATATCTCATTTTTCATCACATCATCTCACTCGTTTTCTCTCATGTTTCCTCTTTTAGAATGCCTCCTCGACGTAACGTTCAACAACCTGATGCCGAACTGGCAGCTATTATAGCACAGCAGATGGCTGCTATGCTACCGAATCTCATAACTCAAATAAACCAAGCCAACAATAACAATGTTAATGCACCTGCTCCGTGCAACTTCAAAAGTTTTAACTCGGCTAAACCGCTCAAGTTTAGTGGTTCTGAAGGAGCAACTGGGCTCTTACAGTGGTTTGAGAGTCTTGAGAGCACCTTTCGCCATGTTCAGTGTCCTAATAACCGTAAGGTCGAGTTTTCTTCGAGTGTATTCCAAAAGAGGGCTCTCACCTGGTGGAATGGGGTAATGAGAGATAGAAGTGCTGATGTTGCTTTGGGTCAGACATGGGAGGAACTTAGAGCTCTTATGATGAGAGATTTTTGTCCTCGTCACGAGCAGATGGCACTTGAAAATGAGTTCCATGATCTGAAGCAAGACAGTGGTGAACATCGGGCTTATACAGATAGATACGAGGAGTTAAGCTTGCTCTGTCCTACAATGGTCACGCCTTTGGATAAGGCTATTGAGAAGTACATAGATGGGTTGCCAGATCCTGTTCAGGATATTGTCACTGGCAGCAACCCTACTACCGTCCGACAGGCCATTGAACTCGCTGCTACCCTTACTGAATCGCAAGTTAAAAAGGGTAAACTTCACAGAAAAGGTGACAAGAAACAGAAACAGTCTGATGGCACCAATGAGAAAAAGGGCAAGAAGGCTGCTGAGTCTTCAAAGAAATCTAGGAAGCGTAAGGCTTCCAAGAATTTCGCTGTCACTGCTCAGACTAACCATGTCGCAACCCCCGATCCCTGATCCCCGGGAACGGGCGGTCGCGAGCCAGTTTTGGTGGTATCGTGTGTCGTTTAATTTGGCACCGGAATTTTTCATCAGGACCGTAGTTAGGAAATGTTTATCAGAGTAAAATACCACCACTTATATAAATAAACATATTGGGATAAAACCCAAGTTTTTATTACAAGCTGATTTACAGGCAATAATTCCATTTTATTTGAATTAAAACGCCTTCTTTATTTAGGTAACTTTTATAGCCACTTTTCCAAGCCTTCAGTGCTGTCCAGCTGGCTTCTAATAGGCTTTCACATTGTGTTACCTGAAACGCGTTTTAAAAACATTTGTCAGTGGGAAATATTGGTGAGTGAATCCCAATTTAATCAAGAAACATTAATTAAATTTAAACAGTATTGACAGCGATGACATTGTTTATTTCTACACAATTACATTACTCCATTAGTACTGTCAAACCTGACTTGTGGGTCATATTACACATTGGCTAACTCATTGTCCAATGGTAACGTATTGTCATCCCGACTTACTACTCACAGTGTAGTACATTTTGTATACAAAACCCCAACATACCGGCAGTAATTGAAGAATTACAAAGACTCAATCACTGCTAAATTACATTGTAAAATAGTTAAGGTCTTGTAAAAACAGTGTACAAAAAGGAGATTACTCACAATCCTGTCTTAGATTTTTCGTAAGGGTTTCCTGGTGATAATCTAAAATTTACACAAATGTACACGCGTTAGTATAATAACCCATTTTAACATTAGCAATACCCTCCCCGAGACGGCATTCCAATGACTACGTCGGGCAGAACCACGACAGCCATTACGGAACCCTAGATCAATTGGGCAGCGTATCTAATACGTATCCAGGGGGTTATAATACTTACAACGGAGCAGAACTTCGCTAATTAGGGGTTATAATACCCGCTTTATAAAGCCTATAATTCATAAATTGAGATTGAGAAATGATTTTTGAACGAATTCTGGTTGAACCCGATGGCTCCGTTATATAGTTGCTGATCTTGACTCTCTCGCGGCCCACGTAATAGTAGGCAAGAGCCTACGCGGCCCGTGTCAAACCTCGGTCAACGCGTAGCTCATCCGGATCACCAACTAGACTTGACACGATGATGACACGTGTCATCACCGGGCTGCGCCACTATCTTGATCTCACGCGGCCCGCGTTAACTTAAGGGGGATCTTACGCGGCCCGCTTGAACTTAAAAAAATCAACGAAACCAGGTTCTAACCTTTATACCGCCCGCGTAAGAGTTGAGGTGGGTCTACGCGGCCCGACTTAACTTAATATTTCTTGTTTTTCATTTATTTTAATGTAATACTGTATTTCGAACTCGGTTTTCACATACGGGTTGTATTTAAAGACATATAGAGATGTTTTAAAATATACTAAGGTGTCAGAAATATTCAAGAGTGCCGGTTTATTTAGGATTGTTACATCCTCCCCACCTTGTTTTAGAGCTCGTCCTCGAGATCTACTGGAACAAATGTGGATATTTCCTTTGCATTTCAGATTCGACCTCCCATGTGTACTCAGGTCCTCTTTTGGAGTCCCACTTCACTTTGACCAGAACTAATCTTTTATGCTTGAGGTTCTTGACTTTCCTGTCTTCAATCTGTAGAGGCATTTCTACAAATTTGAGTTGTTCATTTACCTCTATATCTTTAAGAGGTACTATTTGCGATTCATCAGCTAAGAATTTCTTGTGATTAGATACATGAAATACGTCATGTATTCCTGCCATTTCCTCTGGCAGTTGTAGCTGATAGGCTACAGGTCCTATTCTTCTAATGATTTCAAAAGGTCCAATATACCTGGGACTTAGCTTTCCTATTTTGATGAATCTTACTACTCCTTTCCAAGGAGAAACTTTCAATAATACTTTATCTCCTACTTGAAATTCCAATGGCTTGCTTCGGTTATCAGCATAACTTTTCTGTCGATCACGTGCCGCTTTCAGTCGTTCATTGACTTGAATAATCTTGTCGGTTGTTTCTTGCACTATCTCAGGTCCAGATAGTTGCTTTTCCCCAATTTCTGCCCAACAGACTGGGGTTCGGCACTTTCGTCCATAAAGTGCTTCGAATGGTGCAGCATTGATACTTGTGTGATAACTATTATCATAATAAAATTCTATAAAAGGTAAGTGATCGTCCCAATTACCTCCGAAATCAATTACACAAGCTCTAAGCATGTCTTCCATTGTCTGAATTGTTCTTTCACTTTGTCCGTCTGTTTGAGGATGATAAGCTGTGCTCAGATTTAACTTGGTTCCCATGGCTTTTTGGAAACTTGACCAAAAATGAGAGGTAAATCGGCTATCTCTATCAGAAACAATTGATAAAGGAATTCCATGTAATGAAACAATTTCATTTACATACAATTTAGCTAGCTGTTCCATACTGAAAGTTTCCTTCATTGGTAGGAAATGAGCTGACTTAGTTAGCCTATCTACAATCACCCAGATTGTATTATTACATTTCCTTGTTTTGGGTAATTTAGTAACAAAATCCATTGTTATTAATTCTCATTTCCATACTGGCATTTCTAATTGCTGTAACAAACATGAGGGTTTCTGGTGTTCAGCTTTAACTTGTGAACAAGTTAAACATTTAGAAACATAAGTTGTTATGTCCTTCTTCATTCCTATCCACCAGAAATTTTTCCTTAAATCCTGGTACATTTATCATTTCCTGGATGCATCGTATACTTAGACTTATGGGCTTCTTCTAATATATGATGATGTAGGTTTCCTAATTTAGGTATCCACATTCTCTTTTTATGGAATCTCCATATTCCATCTATTCCTTGTTCTAATTCTTTTAGCATACCTTTTAGCTTTTCAGTAACTTCCTTGATTACTGATTCTTGGGCTTCTCTTATTTGATCATTTAAATCTACTTGTAGATTTAATTTAAGAGAACGTACGCTTTTTGGTTTTTCATGATACTTTCGGCTTAAAGCATCTGCTACTACATTTGCTTTTCCTTCGTGATATTGGATATCACAATCATAGTCACTAAGCATCTCCATCCAGCGTCTTTGTCTCATATTCAACTCCTTTTGCTCGAAAATATACCTTAAACTCTTATGATCTGTGAATATGGTAAACTTACTACCATAAAGGTAATGTCTCCAAATCTTAAGAGCAAAAATTTATAGCTCCTAATTCTAGATCATGGGTTGAATAATTCTCTTCATGATTCTTAAGTTGTCTAGAGGCGTATGCTATAACCTTTTGGCGTTGCATTAATATACACACATAACCTAACTTAGAAGCGTCACAATAGACTACAAAGTCTTCAGTTTCTTCTGGTAACGCTAAAATGGGTGTATTAGTTAATCTTTGCTTAAGAATTCTAAAAGCTTCTTCTTGTTTTAATCCCCATTCAAACTTAACAGATTTACAGGTTAGCTTAGTTAAAGGAATGGCTATTCTAGAAAAATCTCGAATAAATCTTCTATAATAACCGGCCAATCCTAAGAAACTTCTAATCTCAGTTGGTGACTCAGGGGTTTTCCATTTAGTAATTGCCTCGATCTTTGTGGGATCCACATGAATTGCTTCATGATTAACTAAATGTCCAAGAAATTGTACCTGTTCTAACCAAAACTCGCACTTTGAAAATTTAGCATAAAGCTTTTCCTTTCTTAATAAACTTAGAAGTGCGTGCAAATGCTTTGCATGATCCTCTTTATTCTTAGAATAAATGAGAATATCATCTATAAAAACAATTATGAATTTATCCAAATATGGCTTACATATTCGGTTCATCATGTCCATAAATGCAGCTGGGGCATTGGTTAAACCAAATGGCATGACAGTAAATTCATAATGACCATACCTCGTTCTAAATGCGGTTTTAGGAACATCCTCTTCCTGTACCTTTAATTGATGATATCCTGACCTTAAATGTATTTTAGAGAAAAATCGAGCTCCTTGCAGTTGGTCGAATAGATCATCGATTCTCGGTAATGGGTACCGATTCTTAATCGTGACCTTGTTTAATTCACGGTAGTTAATGCACATACGCATCGATCCGTCCTTCTTTTTAACGAATAATATCGGTGCACCCCATGGTGACGCACTTGGTTATATAAATCGTTTCTCCAATAATTCATCCAATTGTTTCTTCAGTTCCTGCATTTCGGCGGGTGCCAAACGGTAGGGTGCTTTGGAAATCGGGGACGTTCCTGGTAGCAGGTGAATTCTGAATTCAACTTCTCTATCCGGCGGTAGTCCTGGTAATTCCTCTGGAAATACATCTGGAAACTGAGACACTATTGGAATGTCTTTTAGTTCTTTTCCTTTAGTGTTAGTAATTATGGAAATCAAATACACTATAGATCCTTTTGTTATATATCTTGCAGTTTTCATCACAGAGATGAATTTCATGAATTTAGATGGTTTATCTCCTTTAATTGTGATCATTTTACCTTTTGGTGAATTTACTTGGATTGACTTTTGAACACATATAATACTGGCTTTATTGGCTATTAACCAATCCATTCCTAATACGATATCAAATCCTGCCAGATTCATGGGATAAAGGTTTGCCATAAACTTTTGGTTTAAAATTTCTATTCTTGCTCCTTGCAAGATTTCAGAAATCCTAACTGTTTCTCCATTAGCCGTCTCTACTAGACATTCTTGTGGTAGTTTAGTTTAACGGATTAAGGAGTTTGCAAAATGATGTATTAATAAAACTTTGTTTGCACCAGAGTCAAATAATACTTTAGCAAAAACATCATTAACTAAAAACGTACCAGCTATGACGTCTGGAATCATCTTGGCTTCATTTGCAGTCAGAACAAATGCTCTAGGATTTTTAGTGTTTTTGTTGTCTGCAGCTGGGGCTAGTTTTGGACAGTTTGGCCTGATATGACATTTTTCTCCACTATTGTAGCATAATCCATTACTGGACTTCTTCATGCAATTTTCTTCCTTGTGTCATAGCATCTTGAAATAATTGCAAAGAGTAGAGCATTTTCCCGAATGCTTTTTCTTGCAGACCTTGCAGAAAGGTGCAGAGGTAGAACCCATATTCCTACTGTTGTAATTCCCAGAATGGAATTCTTGAGTAAGCCTTTGGGTTAGGTTTCTCCTCTGTTCTTCTTCTCTAGTACGGATTAGTTCATCTGTCAAGGTGTTTGTTAATTCTACAGCTTCTTCTATGGTTTGGGGTCTAGCTGCCTTGACTACATGTCTTATCTCTCTAATTAATCCCCAAATGTAACGGGAGATTAATACCGGTTCTGGTGATGCAAGGGTTGGTACTATCCTAGCATATTCAAAGAATAACTTGGTGTACCCTTTACTATCCACTCCATTCATCCTAAGGTTTAGGAATTTGTTTGCTATTTGTTCTTTTTCGTTAGGAGGGCAGAACTTTCTTTCTACCATGTTCCTAAATTCTTCCCATTCCATATTGTATACCTTATCACTTCCTTTTGAATGGAGGATAGTGTTCCACCATTCTAAGGCTGAGTTCTTAAATAGATTGGAAGCAAACATTATTTTGTCTTCTACAGCACACTTGCTTATTTTCAGAACAGCCTCTGTTTTCTCTATCCAGCGTAGAGCTGCTATGGGTTCTTCATTACCCGAGAATTCTGTAGGTTTACAGGACCAGAATTCTTTGAAAGAATAACCATAAGGCACGGTTCTTCTTCTTTTGGGAATGGGCGCTTGAAGTATGGGTCCATTGTTCACGCTGTGTTCTGGTTCAATTGGTCGCTTACTGCTATGTTTACTTTTATTATTCGCTTCTTGAACCGTTTGAATAATAAATGGCATTGCATCTATAATTCCTTGTGCTACTATGTGTTGAACGGCACTGTTATCCATTTGGTTTCCATTGTTATTAATGCTCGGATTCTCATTAACCACTTAATGTTACTCTGGTTATCGTTATTCAGATTTTCTTGATTTCATTCGTCGGCCATCTGAATTTTAAACATTTACCCCATATTAATATCACAAAATAATATTAATATAGTTAATCACATGACACGCATTTTTTCCAAAAGCGTCGATCATTACGACTTTACTATATTCACCTGTTATCTATTACATACCAATACTGAAATAAAAATTACAATACCAACAGAAATAAATAATAGTAGGCATCCGTACACACATATTTTATTATTTTATTATTATTATTACTATTACCATCTCACCATCACATTCATGGATATGGATTCATCCAGAAATCTATATGGCGCTCATCGTATTTCCATACGAGACGCTATCCCACCTGTCTCATTCTCTCACTGCTTTCTAAAATTTCCTCACCAAATGTCCTAAGTTCTTGTACGTTTTCTGCACTCAATGGGGGTGCAGGTTCTAGGGCTGGGTTCGGAATCTGGGTGCGGGTTCCTGATATGGGGGTGAAAGTGCCTGAAATCGGTAAGGATCTTCTAAGATCTCCCTAATGTATTTGTCATGGTAATAGGGATCTAAAGGGTCCATACCTGGGTAGGCTCCTATGTTCTGCATGGGTGTGTCTTCATGTATCGGGTAGCGTTGCACATAGTCCCTAACGTCGTCCCACCAGGGGTCGTAATTTGGGTCTAGGGGATTTGGTGCTGGTTGTCACACCCCCAAAATCCACCTGCGGAGTACTACCGCTTGGAGGCGTGACTGACCAGGATCCAGCCACCAATCATATTGAACAAGCATATACGTAGTTATAAAAATCCAACCAATACAATTGGTGTTTCAACAAAACATAGTTAAGTTGCAAGCGGAAGCATAAGTCTTAAAAACAAAGCATAAGTTTAATTGTTCCAAAGTTTAACATGGCACTCAGTCGTCCATGTCCCACAACGATCCTCCTCCATGCAAGCTCCAGCTAAGAATCTAAGGACCTGCAAAGCATGTAGTAACGAGTCAACAACAAGTTGAGTGAGTTCACGGTTGGGTGTTCGTTTTAAGTTGTTTCGAAAACAGTTTCCTTTAGCTGGCATCCTGTCGTGGGGGTTACCCCATAGTTAAAAAAAACGTGACTTGTTTATTCCCGGTTACTCTGGCTATCCAGCCGTGGGGGCTACCCCGTGTTAGTTATCTGGCATTTCGGCCGTGGGGGCTACCCCATGTATACACTAGACTCGTTACCATATCGACTGCTGACTGTAGTCATGTTTAAGTGCCCTGAAACTGTCAATGTCTATCATCATTGACGTGCCCCAGATCCATTAGTTCACGCCCGTCCTCTGCGGCACGGTGTGAGGTTTGTCAGACCTAAATAGCGCTATCTAACTAATGACCCGCTCGCCATTGGCCCGACGATTAAGTCGATATAAAATAAGGGACTTCGTGATAGAGTTTTGGTCTAGTACGAGTTATCTGTCCGTGAGGACGAGGAATTTCATTCCTGAACCTTTGCTGTCCTACCCAAGGAGGACGAGGAACCCATGTTCCTTAACCCCAATTCCCGACCCCTGGGAATCCCATACTTTGTAGAGGGTGTGAACTCACCTTGGTTTGCTCGGTAGATACACAGAAAAGTCAAACAAGCAATATTGTGGTCACTCGCGTCCTATCATAGTTGTATCATACAAGTCAGGTTCGTATCCAAGTTGTGCACGTATGTTCTACACGTACTGTATTCAAGTAATAATCATGGCATACATGTATGAGCATGACAGTTTGAAATAATGCCTACGGATTACACAGTAGCATATAAACAAAGCCCAAGGTCCGGCCCATCAACTAAGCCCGAAATCATGTAAGTCCAATTCAGCGTGCACAAGTGTGTGGTCTCGAGTCGAGACTGTGCGGTCTCGGGGTGTAGTGTACAAGTTCTCGAGTCGCAAATCTGTGGAGGTCTTGGGTCATGCATGTCCTGGTCTCGAGTCGCAACCGGACTCGGAATCGTGGTTTCGAGTCATGATGTGTGTTGATCAAGTGTGGTCTCGAGTCGAGACTAGAGATTCTCGACTCGCAACCTTGTGCCGGAACCGTGATCTCGTGTTGTCATGCGGTGATCTTGAGTTGACATATGGTGGTCTCGAGTCGAGACCGAAGGTCTCGGCTGGACATCTGCTGATTCTGCACAGTGTACTATCCAATGGAAAACCGATTTCATGAAACAGTTTGTACCATCCACTTAAACATGTTTCCTTGTCTAGCAATTTACCAAATTGGATCAAACATATCAGTTTTCAAATATTCAAAACATGTTCATATGATATTCAACAAGTTCTTCAAATATTCATCTAGTTCATCTTTAGGGTTTTCATCCTTTGAACAAACAAGCTCATTAAACCGATTTATGTCAACATAATCTACTTAGTTTAATGCACCAATGATCCTTATCATTCACATATTCAACCGAGAACATAATAGCACCATATTCAAACATATCTCTACTTATTCATGTGTCAAACTAGCATGATTCTTAACAAACCAAATCTATTCTTACTAACCATGACTTTATCTAGAATTCAAATATCAACAATCATAGATGAACAACAACAATCCTAGTACCGATTATTCGAGTGGGGTATGTTCATCATGCATAAGGCAAACATGTTATCAAATAACTTCATTATTCATTATCATCAACCAAAATACCACACATTATCATCTTCAACCGAAATACAACACATAGAAAGAATCACTAACCGGTTAGAGGAGTAGTGGTGAAAGATGAAGCTTTGTTTGGTGTGAACAAGCAAATCCGAGAATCCTTTTGTGGTCGGTTGGTTTGATCCGAGAAGAAGGAGGAGAAATGTGATGTTTGGTGTCTAGGGTTTTAGTGAGAGGGAGTAGGAGAGTGTGTGTGTTATCCAAAGAAAGTGCCAACATGGCTATCCAACAAGTTTATATATCCGCTCCAAGTAATGCACCCTAATGGGTCTTCGAATAGGCCAAGGGTGTGTGTGTGAGGCCCAACCGGCCCATATGTTGCATTGTTCACTCGAGACCACATGGTCTCGAGTCGGGTTCTTATGTCTCGGGTCATAATAATACGCACATACATACAAGCACGACACATAACATAACACATAATCACATACGAGTTTCACTTATCATTAATCACACAAGTTAACTAGTCACACGTTCATGTTACATCGGGATACAAGAAAGGTTCTAAATTTCGAGTTGTCACATCATCCCCAAGTTGAAAGAAATTTCATCCCGAAATTTGGTAGGCACTCACTGAGGAAGCTAGTTAAGTTGTATGGTTTTCCTGGGGTGTCCCGAAATTCCGTAGCTTCGGCCTCAGTAGTGGGTGTACTGTTTGCGAACAGTTGGGGATACTTTTGTTTCATCTGATCTTCGCGCTCCCAGGTTAACTCCGGGCCGCGACGTGAGTTCCAACGAACTCGAACGAGAGGTATTCTGGTGCTCTTGAGGACCTTAACATCCCGGTACGTGATTTCGACTGGTTCCTCGATGAATCGTAACTGTTCGTCGATAGTGAGTTCCTTCAGAGGAACTACGTGAGTCTCCTCTGACGGACACTTCTTCAGATTCGACACGTGAAAAACGTTGTGAACTGCACCGAGTTCCGCTGGTAAGTTTAGTCTGTAGGCCACCCTGCCTATTTTCTCAATGACTTTGAAAGGTCCAACGTATCGTGGGTTAAGTTTGCCGCGTTTACCAAAACGAACCACACCCTTCCAGGGTGAAACTTTGAGTAGTACCCGCTCCCCAACCTGGAGCTCAAGCGGTTTCCTGCCCATGTCGGCGTAAACTTTCTGACGGTCGCGAGCTGCCGCCATGCGTTTTCGTATTTGAGCAATCTGTTCGGTTGTGTCTACCACATGTTCTGGGCCAGTGATCTGACTATCTCCCACCTCTGCCCAGCAAAGAGGTGACCGGCATTTACGTCCGTACAATGCCTCAAATGGAGCAGCTTTAATGCTGGTGTGGTAGCTGTTATTGTACGAGAATTCCACAAGTGGCAGATGCTTCTCCCAGCGGTTGCCAAAATCGATTACACATGCACGAAGCATGTCTTCTAAGGTTTGAATAGTGCGCTCGGACTGCCCGTCCGTCTGAGGGTGGTACGCTGTGCTCATGTCTAATCGTGAGCCAAAGGATTTGTGCATTGCTTGCCACAGCTCTGAGGTAAAACGTGCATCTCGATCCGAGATAATGGAGGTGGGCACCCCGTGCCTTGAAACGACTTCCTTAAGGTATATTTCTGCAAGAGTGGAGAACTTATCCGTCTCCTTGATAGCCAAGAAGTGTGCAGATTTTGTGAGTCGATCCACGATCACCCAAATAGTATCGTTCCCGCGCTGGGATCTAGGTAGGCCAGTGACAAAATCCATGGAAATTTGCTCCCATTTCCATTGAGGTATCTCTGGTTGTTGGAGTAGGCCTGAGGGTTTCTGGTATTCAGACTTGACTCTCGCACAAGTCAAACACTTGCTGACATAGGTTGCTATGTGGGCCTTCATGCTAGGCCACCAGTACGTAGTTCTGATGTCGTGGTACATTTTATCCGAACCAGGGTGTACCGAGTAGCGAGACTTGTGTGCTTCATCCATCACAAGCTCTCGTAGGTTGCCATAGAGTGGGACCCAAATGCGTCCCGTTACGTAGTAAGCACCGTCTTCCTTTGGTTCTAATCGTTGCCTTGATCCGCGTAGAGCCTTAGCCCTGACGTTTTCTGGTTTCAGTGCCTCTATCTGAGCGGCTCGTATTTGGGAAGGGAGACTAGAATGTATCGTGAGTTGTAAAGCTCGCACGCGCTTAGGCGCAGTGTCCTTCCGACTGAGGGCGTCGGCCACAACATTGGCCTTGCCCGGGTGATACCTGATTGAGCACTCGTAGTCATTCAGCAGTTCGACCCATCGTCGTTGCCGCATATTCAGTTCCTTCTGCTTGAAGATATGCTCGAGACTCCTGTGGTCGGTGTAGATCGCGCACTTGGTACCATACAGGTAATGCCGCCATAACTTAAGTGCAAAAACAACAGCTCCCAGCTCTAAATCGTGCGTAGTGTAGTTCTTTTCGTGAACCTTAAGTTGGCGTGAGGCGTAGGCTATAACCTTATCTCGTTGCATCAACACGCAACCAAGACCTTGAATTGATGCGTCGCAGTAAACCACAAAGTCGTCTGTGCCTTCCGGCAAGGAAAGGATAGGTGCACTACAAAGTCTATCCTTTAGGTGCTGAAATGCCAACTCCTGTGCGTTTCCCCAGCGATAAACAACGCCCTTCTGCGTTAGTGAGGTGAGAGGCTGTGCAATCTTAGAAAAATCCTTTATGAATCTCCGGTAGTATCCCGCCAAACCCAAGAATTGGCGAATTTCCTTTGGTGTACGAGGTGCAGGCC
Source organism: Helianthus tuberosus (assembly GCA_030545235.1). Taxonomy (NCBI): domain Eukaryota; kingdom Viridiplantae; phylum Streptophyta; class Magnoliopsida; order Asterales; family Asteraceae; genus Helianthus; species Helianthus tuberosus. The sequence goes on along the minus strand of CM060367.1, from coordinate 146,278,770 downwards.
AGTTCTTAATCGAGTCTACCTTGGATGGATCAACGTGAATCCCATCCTTGTTTACCACGTGGCCTAGGAAATGGACTTCTCGAAGCCAGAAGTCGCATTTCGAGAACTTTGCATAAAGCTGTTCTGTTCGAAGGAGTTCCAGAATAAGTCGTAG